>CM056052.1:312713436-313314563 GCA_029574335.1 Rana kukunoris | reverse complement strand
CTTTGTTAAACAAGCTTTGTTTGTCTGCAGCAGCCTAAAGACAGTTTTGTGTTAAAAAAAAAAAAAAAAAAAAAGAGGAAACTGTACGTTTAAAAAGAGGAAGTGGCAGCGCTGCTGTTCTAAGAGAAAGATTGAATGATTTCAAGATTGCACGCAGACAAAACTTAAGTGTTTTTCCTTGTATTGTGGGATAAAAATGGGACAGAAATTACAGAAGCTGGAGGAAGGGAGTTTAGCGTGCAGCTTGGTTGCAGAGAGGGAAGGAAGAGGAGCAGTTAAGAAGGTGAACGAGCTTGCAAGAATATGTGACATCAACATGCATATGGGTGGAAGATTACAAGCAGAGGAATGGCGGATATTGTTAAAATGAAAAAAAAGGGTTTGTTGTCTGATCATGGCTTATTGGCTACAGCTGAAGCCTGGTACAGAGTATCGAAAGCCATTCAGGGGGAGGGGTTTGTAGAGCGAGAGACAAATCAACATGGATATATTGTATATGTGTATCATAAACCAGAAAGTACACTGGCCGAAAGGCCACCACCCTATAATGGAGTCCGAACACAAGACAGGGAACCCTGCCCCTCAGAAACCACCCCCTCGCTTGACCCTCCCATCAGGCTCCGCCCCAATGTACCACCTCCCTTACCACCCACGGCACCTCCCCGGATGGTGGCCATCTTGCTACACACCAACAGTGTGACACACCCCACTCAACCCACAGGGAAGACTCCCTATGACTACTTCCTGTGACGGCCATGTTGGTACACCCATCCCTATATGCCCAGTGTTAGATCAGACCGGAGCATATTACAGGGAGATGTTAACCCATTAATGATGTTAGAAGATGATGAGGACGGGGCAGAGGCAAGCAGTGGCAGTCATTGCCACTCACCTGAGCTCCAAGAAGTACTAGTGACCAAGGGGGGGCATCAATCCAACTGCAACCACCCCTTAGTTCAGCCAGTCATGGAAGCCATGGCCCAACTCAGATTATAGTGTCTGGAGGCCTGTCGAATGTGGACACCAGGGCAACTACACTTCCCTACCAGGGCCATGAACCAGTACACTCCCCCTACCAGTCACCTCAAAGGGCACTGCGGGAAATCTGTATGGAATCTGACCGAGTGACATCCTCACATCCCCATCCCACATCCACAGCAGCACTGCCTACATCCGCAGGCCCTTTGGGAGCAGTGCAAAAAGCCAGAGTGGGTGCTAGGTACTCACTCCCACTGTATTCCCCTCCTCTTTCACAACCTTTCCCTGAGGACATGGCAAATGTCTCAGGAAGACCCACAGGTGATTCACATGACACCATACAGTATGGTCCCCCCCACCAAATAGGGGACTACCTCTTCAACTGCCACAACAGGGGAATGACTGGAGACCTCCACCCCATGGGTTGCAGCCTCACATACCTCACATACCAAGGGGGGAAATGCCGCCTGCACCATTTAGGCGCACCCATGATGTATGTGACCTTTAACCCTCAACAAGCATCATCCCTTGTAACCAGTCTTCCAGACCCTGAGAAACAGCCCATGCCATTTTACAGAAGGATTGCCCAGATCCAGAAGGCATACTCCTGTGCCTGGTGGGACCTGGTAAGCCTGTGTGAAATCAAAGCAGGGGATGCTTACTGGCCAGTAATGGAAAGGTTGTTTTAGGGTGGACAGTGGCGTCCCTGACAATACATATGGTTCGGGATGTGAGTTTGTAACACAGTTACAACGGTGGGCACGTGACCGCCTGGCAGACCAAGCAACAAGCATACAAGACATTACACAAGACAAGGCTGAATTAGTTGAGAAATTCCATACTAGGATGTTACAGGTGTTCACTGATTTGGGGTTCAGCACACAAAACAAGGCACATACACAGATGCTATCCTCTGCATTTGTAGCAGGCCTCAGGGAAGCAATCCGGAAAGGCCTGCTACTATCTCGACCAGAATACAGAGTGTTACCTCTTGAACTCTCTACTGGTAGCAAAGGGCATAGAGTCCTCACAGGGTAATAGGAAGGCAGTCCCTCTCATGTTGGCTTCTGACACACCATATCCGCCACCACAAGCACGAAACTCGCAAGCCTGCTGTTACAACTGTGGGAGGCCCGGACACTTTCGGAGAACAATGCCGAAGCCCGTGGAGCCCGATCGAAGACAGCCCGATCATGGAGACAACTCCAAGAAGGGGAGATGCTCAACACCCAGGACAAAATGTCTAGGGAATTCCAGCTCAGCACCTAATGATTGGCCTCCTCCTCCTCCTCTTTTTGGCCATATGGACCCATAGGAATTCAGCAAGCCTGTGTCATACACTCCAACCATGATCGCAGCATACAAAGATTCAGGAGGACCACCAGTCAAGATGACTGCTGCAGCCCATTCTGAAGACCTTCTCTGTTACCTGGCCGAACAAGGTTGTAAAGCGTCAAAGCAGAAGATTCAGTGGTGCAAGCAAACAGTGGTCTTTCTTGGACATTGTATCTCACAAGGTGTAAGACATCTTACTCAAGAGCGAATAGCTGTGATCAAAGCAATTCCGGTGCCAGCTGGCCACAAGTCTCTCCATGCATTTTTGGGCCTAATATCCTATTGTCGTTCTTGGATTCCAGAAGCATCTCTCTGCTAATGCAACCACTCTATGATGCTCTGAAGACTGATCCTTTCACACTGCCACCAGAGGCCCTTACGAACTTTGAAATTCTGAAACAGATCCTGTCTGTGGCCCCTGCGCTTGGCCTTCCAGACTATGAAAAAAGCGTTCAAGCTATTCGTCTCAGAGAGAGAAGGACACGCCACAGGAAGTACTGGCCCAATCTTATGACAACAGACTCAGACCTATCGGGTACTATTCCTGTCGATTGGATCCAGTAGCTAGGGGGGCACCCTCATGCCTCACAGCCGTTTTTGCAGCCCAGGCCCTTCTGGACAAAACTGCAGATCTCGTGCTGGGCCACCTTCTCATCCTACCTAGCCCCTCATGACATATCAGCTGTGCTGAACCAAGTACAACCAAAACATATGTCAGCAGCAAGACATCTCAGACTACAATGCACTTTGCTCCATCGGATAACATCTCCCTCCTCAGGTGTAACACCCTCAACCCGTCCACTTTGCTCCCACTTCTCGAGGGGGGAAACGACCCATACGATACCCCTCACGACTGTCTCGAAATGATGAAGATGGAAACTACACACCTGCCAACAGTTAGCAGAGTGCCGCTGGATGAACGCCTGACCTGACTATTCTATGTTGATGGATCAAGATATGAGATCAAGAAGGGAGGTACCATCCCGATATGCTGGTCACTACCAAAGACACAATCCTCCATGCCTCTGCATTGCCCCCCTCTAAGTCCGCACAAGAAGCAGAACTTCAGGCCCTAATCATGGCATGCAAGCTGGCGGAGGGGAAAAAGGCTAACATTTATACAGACTCAAGATACGCTCTGGGAGTGGCGTGTGATTATGGGGTCCTGTGGAAGAATAGGGGATTTCTGACAGCAGTGGGAACACCCATAAAACACAGCGCAGCAGTCAGGGACCTGATTGACGCTCTGCTTCTTCCTACCCAAGTGGCGGTTCTCAAGGTAATGGCACATGGCAGGCTGAATGCCGCGAAAGGTGTGCGAGAAGTCGTACGCAGAGTGGACGTCCAAGGCACTCTGAAACTTTGCCACATGACGCGGTACAGGCCACCATGATCTTGCAGAACCCTCTTGTGGATTGGGCACGCTTAAAGGAAATGCAAGAGGCAGCAAGTGAGGAGGAAAAAGGAACATGGACATGCAAGAGGCAGCAAGTGAGGAGGAAAAAGGAACATGGACAAAGAAGGGAGCCATATTGAAGGATGGACTCATGGAAGTGAATAAGAGACCATGTTTACCACGGTCCATGTTCCCAGCTGTGGTGCAGTGGGCTCATGGTGCTTCTCACCTGTCGAAGACCTTGATGAATTCTTTGATCAATAAATACTACCTGGCCCCGGGAATTACCCTGCTTACCAACAACTTCTGCAAGTAATGCGTCATTTGTGCTAAGTGCAACCCAGGAAGAACGGAAAAGACACCCGTGAAACATCTAGCTAAAGCTCAATATCCCTTTCAACGAATACAGATCGATCACATTCAGATGTCGAAGAGTGGCTGTATGAATACGCTGAATAGTCTAGTAATCGTTGATATGTTCAGTTCCTGGCCTGAAGCGTTCCCTGTGGCCAACATGACAGCAAAAACCACAGCCAAGAAGCTTCTAATGGAAATAGTGTGCAGATATGGTGTCCCAGAGGTCATAGAGAGTGATCAGGGGCCGGCTTTCACGGCCTCATTAACCAAAGAAATATGGACAGCCCTAGGGGTCACACTGGCTTTCCACACCCCATACCACCCTCAGAGCAGTGGGAAGGTAGAGAGATTGAATGGCACAATAAAATCCCGAATGTTGAAAATGTCTCAGGAGACTTGGATGAGCTGGCCAGACAGTCTACCCATTGCCCTGTTCAGTGTAAGATACACTCCTAAAGAGAGCCATGGTTTATCTCCTTATGAAATACTGTTTGGTTCAGCACCGAGATTAGGGTGTTATTATCCACAGCAATTACAGTTACAATCCGATGTATTCACTGATTATGTGACTGCTTTGTCTCGTGAATTAACCCGTATCCATGCAAAAGTTTTTCTCTTCCATTCCAGATCCTGAGTTAGATACAGGAACACACAAGCTGGTCCCTGGTGATTGGGTTATGATAAAGAAATTTGTGAGAAAACACCCTCTTGAACCAAGATATGATGGTCCCTTCCAGGTCCTCTTAATAACAGCTACATCAGTGAAAGTTGCAGGGAAGAACACCTGGATACACGCCTCCCATTGTAAGAAGGCTTCCATACCCGAGGAAGCAGGAAAAGATAAATCATGATCCTATATATCCTTTGTCTGTGTGGTTTGACTAGGCACAACATGCAGCCATCACTAAGAAAGATGGGAAGGTTATTTTTTGGTATAATTCATCTGATACCCATGTAGCCACATTTGATTTCCACCCATGTAAGATACTCCTGTGTCCAGAGCATAACAGCAGGTCAGAACAGTATGAAAAAGGTGATGGAGAGGGATATATATGTGTCACTAAAGGGTCGTGGGGAAAGAATTGTGACAGTTGGGGAGCAGCAGCTTGGAACACAGGGACACCCTGGGGATATAAACCTCAACCAGCCTATGACAGTAAAGACAGCCAGGGGGAGCCCTTGCTAACCGTCTCACCCTCACCAAGCCAGGGCCCAGTATGACACTGGTTCTAAACATACGGAATCCGAGCCCATCCGATAAGGGAGAGTATATGTGTTGGGGTGGTGGTTCGGAGGGGGTCACTGGGGTCATAGAGGGTCTTTCTGTTTAGAAGATATGTACAACAACAATGAATGGTAGCCAGTCAAGAATGTGCCCCCACCAAACCCCTTGAAGCCCCATGTACAGACCCTGGGGGACATGGTTGCAATAGCGGATCCTACCTTTAAAGATACAATGGAGGTTGAAACCGGCCTCTCAGAAGTCAATCTCTGGCGAGAGTGGATGAGATATAGCGCCAGTAAACATAATAAAACCAACTGCTATGTCTGTGGTAGTGCTAGGCCACATTTGGGTACAGTCCCATTAGTTATACCTAAAAAGGAGGAAGAGTGCTTCTTAAGCCTCTACACAAACATTTCCACTAACCAGTTAACGTGTGAGAAATGGAAAAAGGAATATCCCATAGACACTAGGGCCACAATACCCAAGGTAGCTATCACCATATACCCTGGAAACTACACTTGTTATGCTGACCATGAAGGGAGGGGTAAAAACCTAGGCAACTTTTCCAAAGGTTACTGTGCATCTTACAGTCATGTCCCGGCCAGCTTAGTACAAAATCAAAGTCAATCCTTGGGGGATGTGTATTGGATATGTGGAGACATGCAGGTGAGGACTAGGTTGGAGGGACAATGGAAGGGAGAATGTGCCCTTGCAAAGGCTATCATGCCTCTACACATCCTAACGGAAGGTACTCATAACACACAGGGTAAGAGGACAAAAAGGGAAGCCCTTCCGGGTAGTTTTGACCCTCATGTGTATTTAGATGCCATTGGAGTCCCAAGGGGAGTCCCTGATGAATTCAAGGCCCGAGACCAGGTAAAAGCAGGTTTAGAGGCCCTAATCCCCATAATAACTGTTAGCAAAAATGTAGATTGGATAAATATATATATATTACAATCAGCAAAGGTTTGTCAACTACACGAGAGATGCATTCCAGGGAATAGCCGAACAGTTGGAGGCCGACTCTCAAATGACTTTCCAGAACCGGATTGCTCTGGATATGATATTTGCAGAGAAAGGAGGGGTTTGTACTATGATAGACAAAATGACCAGCACCACTTGCTGCACCTATATCCCAGACAACACCAGCCCGAATGGCCAAGTCACTGTAGCTCTTAAAAAGTTGAAGAATCTGTCAGTTGAACTAAAGAAAATTTCAGGCATCACAGATCCATGGGACCAATACTTCAGTTGGATGAACGGGTGGCAGAGAATTTTAACCCAAATAGGAGTAACTATATTAATCGTCCTATTTCTCATCGCTCTGGTAATTTGTTGCATACTCCCTTGTCTGAAGAAATGTATAGAGAAAGCGGTGGAACAAGGAATCCCCACATTCGTGAACCAAGATGTAGGACACGAGGAAGACGAGTACGAAGAACCACACATTCCACTACAGACATTTCCAGTCTCACATCATGAGTAGGCAGGACAACAGGGACAGACAGGGCAGGGAACCCAAGGGCCGCGACCTGGGTTTAGCTGCAGCGAAATCCATCCTCACCACTAGAGGCTCTGGAGAAAACCTGCTGGACCTTAGACTCCGCGCGCCCTGGGTTGGGGGGAATCTCGGATTAAGATAGGGACAGATTAAAATAGGCATTTCAAGGTAGTGTTGCTTACGAATATTCGCATTGCGAATATTTGCTACGAATATTGCATATTCGAGTATTCGCGAATAACACGAATATCGTGGCGAATATTCGCTATTTCGAATATTCTTATTTTTGATAATTTTTTTTTTTGTAGAACCGATCACATCCTAGAGATCCCCATGCAAAAGCTGGGGTTTCCTTGAGTAGCTTGCAGCGTCATTTTTATTCCGAAATCGCAATGCGATTATTCAATATAGCGATATCGCGCTTATTTTGTATTGTAATATATCACAAATATTCTGAGCCAATCAGAGTGCTCCATTCCGCATTTCTCGAAATTTCGCAATTATTTTGTATTGTAATATATCACGAATATTCTGAGCCAATCAGAGTGCTCCATTCCGCATTTCTCGAATATTCGCAATTATTTTATATTGTAATATATCACGAATATTCTGAGCCAATCAGAGTGCTCCATTCCGCATTTCTCGAATATTCGCAATTATTTTATATTGTAATATATCACGAATATTCTGAGCCAATCAGAGTGCTCCTTCCGCATTTCTCGAATATTCGCAATTATTTTGTATTGTAATATATCACGAATATTCTGAGCCAATCAGAGTGCTCCTTCCGCATTTCTCGAATATTCGCAATTATTGTGTATTGTAATATATCACGAATATTCTGAGCCAATCAGAGTGCTCCTTCCGCATTTGCCGAATATTCGCAATTATTGTGTATTGTAATATATCACGAATATTCTGAGCCAATCAGAGTGCTCCTTCCGCCTTTCTCGAATATTCGCAATTATTTTGTATTGTAAAATATCACGAATATTCTGAGCCAATCAGAGTGCTCCATTCCGCATTTCTCGAAATTTGGCATTCGCATTCGCAATTCGCATTCGCATTCGCATTCGCGAAATTTCGCAATCATTTCATTTTCAAAAAATATCACGAATATTCGTATTTAGCGAATATATCTCGAATATTCGACTATATATTCGAGATATATCGCAAAATCTAATATGGCATATTCTGCTCAACACTATTTCAAGGGGGGAGAACTGTTGTGGATATGGTAAAAATGGCCAAAGGAAGATGGTGAAATGCTTATTTCAATGCGCAAACACATGCTCCACATGTTCTATATCTCATATATATCCTATATACTCTATATGTTATTGACTGCTATCATACATAGTCATAATTTGTAATGATCTTATACAACCCTTGCAGTCCTTGCTCACATGATGCTGCTATCAGATATGTGTCACAAGATCTGAAGAAAAAGGGGAACTCTGTCTGCAAAACAAGTCGAAAATAGATTGGTGAAAGAAAGCCCCCGTCTGGATATCGAACCACAGAAAACCAGACATCAGACATCAGACAAACCAAATATATATATAGCATTGTTGCTTCATGCTTCGCACCATCCTAACACAAAATAGTTAATAGCTCACAAAATCAGAACGTCACAAGACTAATATTACGTATTAATGAGCAGGTTGGATATTCAAGAATATGCACGTCATTAACCATATATTAAGTTGAGATCGAAATAAAAAAGGGGAAGTATTTCAAACTGCAGCTTTGTCAGTGTGAAATTATTCTATGCATGCATGCAATTATTCACTTCTTATCAGATTTGGCCAGGAAGCAGATACCAAAAACCTTACAGTTTTGTCTGTCCAAATCATGGGCATGATACAGGAGATGTCAGAGGCTGTGGGCATGGTACAGGATATGTCAGAGGCTGTAGGTATAGTACAGAAGATGTCAGAGGCTGTGGGCATGGTACAGAAGATGTCAAGATGTCAGAGGCTGTGGGCATGATCCAGGAGATGTCAGAGACTGTGGGCATGATACAGGAGATGTCAGAGGCTGTGGGCATGATACAGGAGATGTCAAGATGGCAGAGAATGTGGGCATGATACAGGAGATGTCAAGATGTCAGAGGCTGTGGGCATGATACAGGAGATGTCAAAGGCTGTGGGCATGATACAGGAGATGTCATAGGCTGTGGGCATGATACAGGAGATGTCAGAGGCTGTGGGCATAGTACAGAAGATGTCAGAGGCTGTTGGCATAGTACACAAGATGTCAAGATGGCAGAGGATGTAGGTATGATACAGGAGATGTCAGAGGCAGGGGGCATGGTACAGGAGATGTCAGAGGCTGTGGGCATGGTACAGGAGATTTCAGGGGCTGCGGGCATGGTACAGGAGATTTCAGGGGCTGCGGGCATGGTACAGGAGATTTCAGGGGCTGCGGGCATGGTACAGGAGATGTCAGGGGCTGCGGGCATGGTACAGGAGATCAATGCAGCCTCACTGTACCCATCATTGCAGCCTCACTGTGCCCATCATTGCAGCCTGACCGTGCCCATCATTGCAGCCTGTGAATTTGCTTGGCAGAGTCTGCCCATGTGAAAAGGCTCTAAGGGAGAGCTCTGTGGACTGTAATGTAAAGGGAAACTGATGTAAGGGCCAGTTCACACCAGACGCAGTTCCGTACAGTTTTGTGCGCTAAAAATGCATGCACAGTGTTTTCCATTTATTCCAATGGCTCTAGTTGGCTCTAGTTCACAACATGCAGTCAGTTTCTGGTGCAGAAACTGACCGAAAACTGACTGCATGGTGTGAACTAGAGCCAACTAGAGCCATTGGAATACATGGAGAACACTGTGCATGCATTTTTTGCATAAAAAAAAGCACATGGAACTGTGTCTGGAGTGAACTGGCCCAAAGAGGTACTCTTGGAATCCTGATGTAAGGGGGTCTCTGATCACCAAAGCCCCCACATACATCAGAGTCCCCCTTTACATCACAGTCCACAGAGCTCTCTCCCTTACATAAGTGTGCTCAGAGGCTGGCGAGATGAGAGGGGGGAGGGGGGAAATATTTCCCTTACCAAAGATGAAGGCTTGGGCCCTGGATTGGTCAGCAAACAAGGCCTACTAGCCTGTGCCATACATAGGCTAGTAGAGCATGCTGGGGCTTGTAGTGCACCACACTAGGGAAATCCTAGTGGGCTTCTGTGTTGGTTGAGGGAGGTGACAACACACTCTGTTCAGCCCCATCAATGACTGACCCACCTGTGTGCTGCTTTCTTTTCATCCATGAGAAGTCTCATTAGGAATCAAGGATTTTTAGCTGACCTGGAGAGCTGTGGATCCTCTGTGGGGGGTTGCAGACAGCATCCATAATACAAACTGGCCTTTCCTTTATTCTCACTATCTACCTGCAGACTGCTGGAGTTTCTTTGGGAAGCATGGAGGAGATGCTGAGGATTGGAATGTGGGAGGGGAGGGGCTGTGGGACACACACGAGGGGGGGTGAGAGGAGAAGATCCTGCTATCTGTATCTTTTTTTCTCTCTCCTGTCCAACGTCTGTGCGAGGAGGGGGGGGTGTGGGCTGTCAGTGCGGGTCCGAGCAGTGTTGTGACAGGGAATGTAATACACACTCTGCTCTTAATTACTAGCTTTTGCCCCCCCCCCCCACAGCACAGCAGACACGATCTGGTCTAGGAGGAGGAGGGGAGGCTTTTCAAACAGCAGCACTGCCAAAGTTTTCACACTCCCAGACACACAGCAGGAGATGCCCGCTGACTCTGTGTGACGTGGAGGGGGAAGGAGGGATCGGAGCGCTGGCAGATTAAAAAAGGCCATTCACTGGCACAGCCCAGCACACTCACCTGCGGGAAGGAAATAGAACGAATCATCCTTCCGGGGTGACCAGCAGACAGACGCGCACATTCGCTCATGCGCACTGCCGCAAGCAGGGCTGGATAGGAACTAGTGTGCACCAGCCGCAAACCCAGGGACACAAAACAACGGCGTACACAGGAAATGACATAGACACATAGGAGGGGCCAGGCTAACAGAGCAGAAATCGGCCAGCTCCGACGGCAGCCATGTTTTTTTCGGGCGCTGCTGCCCTCACACCGGCCTCCAGGAGCAGCCAGGCAGCCGGCCCACCGGGATTTTTCCCGGTATCCCGGTGCGGCAGTCCGGCCCTGTTAGTGCCTGACCTAACAAATGTGCTTCTGAAAAAATGGTCAAACATTCCCATAGACACTCCCTTAAAGATTGTTGACAGACTTCCCAGAAGAGTTAAATCTGTTATAGCTGCAAAGGGTGGGCCAGTGCAATATTGAACTCTACGGACTAGGACTGGGATGCCATTAAAGTTCATGCGCGTGTAAAGACAGGTGTCCCAATACTTTTGGTAATATAGTATATATACTATTTTCCTCAGCTTTACACAGTTCTGCTACAGAACAGACAAGAAGATAATGCCATAGTCTCTGTTACATTCAAACAAAAGAACTGTAAATGTTAATCTGCTGTCCCCTCCTATAAGAATGTTCCTTGTCAATAATTTTGTATAAAACACACCTGATTGGCTGCCAGCGCTGCCCTTACCTCTCCCAGTCTTAGTGATGGACAAAGAATAACAAGAGAAGTCAAATATAAGGCACAGATAATAATTTGTATTTCAGAAATACATTTAACAATTTAATAAGGAGTACATACAGTAGCTGAATTCAATTGTGCCCTTTTACATCTGCCTGGAGTTCATCTTTGAGATGTGGCTAAATTAATTTAATGGACATTTAAGTATTTACAAATCTTTAAATGCAGTAAAAGAGCTTTAAAAAAGCCCTTAATGATCCCTGGACATGCAAGCACTATGGAGCAGTAAACGGAAGAAAAAAACTGCAAGACAAAGGCATAATGAGCTAGTATGCATAGCATACTAGCTCATTATGAATTACTTACCTCACATTGAAGCCCCCACAGCCGCCCTCATCTCCCCCTCCGGTCGCCGACATGTCGGCCAGGGCTTGCTTCAGGGTATCGCGGCTCCGGCGCTGTGATTGGCTGGAGCCGACGTCACTTTTGTGAATGCGCGAGGGAGCCACCGGTAACGATACGAAGACTGAAGCAACATAGGTGCCATTATTTCAGTTTGCCCTAGTGCGCATGTGCCATAGAGTTTGGCACATGCAGACACAGGGGGATATCTCCTAAACCGTGCAGGTTTAGGATATTACCAGGGTAGCTACAGGTAAGCCTTAATATAAGTTTACCTGTAGCATAAAGTTGCTAAAAAGGGTTTACAACCACTTTAAAGCTCATAGAAGAAGTATCAAAGTTATTGTTCCAATGTTTGTTTGTTTTTTCCACTAAAGGCAAATAGATTGTTTAGTTTTCAAAGGAAGTTGCATTCTGCAAAGCACATTTTCCAGAGCTTAGTAAATGTGGTGAAAATTTTGTTTTGCAAAGTATACTCAATCATGTAAGGAAAATAAAAATATTGCATTTTTGCTTGCACTTAATTGGATGATAGAACTCAGCAGAGCTGTTTTAGGAATAATTCCCTTGCAATGAAAAATTAACAGTCTATTTGCCTTCGTAAAATAATTCCAATCCCAGAGTCTCAGAATCTCAGCTTACCCTGGTCTCCCCTTCTAGCAGTAAGGCTTCGGTGTAGTGCCACTGAAGGAAATAGTGAAAATGACCTGTATGGTAAGAACGTGAAAATAAGTCTCAAAAAAATTCAAACTTAAAAGTTGATACATAATATCCATAAACATTTAAAATTGCATCTTATGAACCAACGTGATTAACATGTGATTGTGAATTGACAATTAAAATGTGCAATTGTCCATAAAATAAGAAATCAAAACAATTGTCCATAAAAGTGATGATCTAATAACATCACACTTAACATGGAAAATGCATGGATGGTGCATATAATAATTTCCTCAGTATGCTGTAACCACTATGCAAGTCAGTAACACCCAGGAGTGCCTTCACCATCCATTTAAAGAGAGAAATGGATACTCTTACCGGACCTGATGGATCCAACTCACCATACAGCGGTGGATCTATACAGCATAGAAAGCCAAAAGACCGATCTTGTGAAATCCGCTGTCAGGCTCCTCTTTTTTCCCCAGGGTGATGGTCTTTGTGATAAATGGTTGTGGTGATTTAACAGCCAGAGTGAGCAATCCAAATGCACTTGACATGGAATGGTAAGGCGTCATTCAACCTTTACTAACCATAGTGGGTATAAAGGCATAAAAGGAAAAAAAGGAAAAAGCCTCCTCATAGCGTAAAAAAGTAAAAAAATGTATTACATTAAAAAATCCATCAACAGAATATAATTTCGATGGATGGATTTCAACATAGATCCACATAAATAAAAAGTATGAAAATTGTGCAGTGTTGGAGTGGCTAGGTCCAGCGTATGTACCCGTTCCATTCTAACAAGCCTTAAAAAGAGGAGGTTGGGTCACATTTTTACTGCTCTCCACCTGCCTATCAATACCACTCACAGCTGTTAAAACAGAAAGTGGATGGAGGTGCACACACAGCAACATTAGTGTTGCTGTGCATTGTGGAAACTCAAAAATAATGATGCCTGCAGAGTTTGGTATTTTCGCTTTGCAATCACCTTCATTCATTTCTATTGAAATGTGTTGCAAACATGCTGTAAACATGACATTTACAGCCCGTTTAAGGCATAATTGTAAAGTGTCAAAGGCAATAATTTCCCACTTTTCACATTTCAACAAGGCTGTTCTTCACTAGGACAATCAATAGAAATTTTGGGAGTTAAGCAAGTTGAACCTTTACAGTAAAATAGTTCAATATAAATTCAGTTGCTTAAATCTCTGGTTCACCTGATGTCACAAGTTAGCCTCTGCTTATGTATTTTTCCATACTAATCTCAGTATACATTTTCTTGTGCCTTTATTATTTTAAATAATATGTAAATGTATTTTTGTTGTGTATAATTTTAGGAAATTGCATAAACTGTAACAAATCATAACTGCAAACTCCAGCTGCATAAATCTGATAGCTGATAGCTGCACTCAGACACAAAATGAGATGTCTGTGTGCAGAATGTTTGTCATTGTTCATGTCAATTCAGGCATGATAAAGTAACAGGAAAAAACTATTTCTGTCTCTCTCTCCCTTGATGTTCCACTTAAGTTGCATGTTAAGATCTGATCCTTTGGGAACATAATATGCATTCTGTGCTAAACATAAGAGCACTTAAGTAGCCTCAGCTTGAATGGAAAGATTTGACAGGCTTCTATGTTGCCTTAGACCTGTCCCAATATTTAATCTTGTTTTGACATATCTGGTCAAATTTACATCATTTTTCAAACAATTTACCAATGAGGACTCAGGCAAAACATAGCTTTCAATGACAACAGAAGCAATTTATTGTGCTTACTGAAAGGACAATTTCATGCCTTCCTTAGAGACCTTTGACTAACAAGTCCTTATATTTATTGACACACAAGAATTCATTATTGTAACTGTCTATCCTGTACAAATGGATGTCCAGATGTGCTAATATCTATATAATTAAACACTGTTTTTTTTTTTTTTTTTCTCTTTTACAGACACATTTTAGTATAATCCAAAGAAGCACTTAATAGTAAAATAATAATACATTACAATATAGAAATTGCTAAAAAAAAACAAAAAAAAAAAACTTTCAGGTTGATGTGATGAAAAATTTTGAGGGAGCATGATTTAAAGTGTACCAAGACATTTTAAAGAGGTACATCGGCAATGGACAAAAGGTTTACAAGTGTGGATAATAGATCACATCTCCAATACCTGTTCCAAAGCTGAGAGATTTATGAAAGCTTTGTGAACAATAAACCACTGGAAATTTCTCTCTAAATGCCCTGTTCCCACAGGGGTTAAATGAAGAAATATTGTAGAAACCAACACAGTTGGTTTAATTGGTTAAAATATTTTTGTATCCATTTTCTATTCTTTATTGTTTCGTTTTATAATAGAATGATTGTACAGTATAATTCCATTTAGTCTGGTCTTGCCTTATATTATGTTTTTTTTTTAATTGTATGCCCCATTGCATCCTTGTTTTTGCACCATTATGTTCTATTGTTTATTGTCATATAATGTTTCTTTTCTTTTCCAGTCTAATTGTCTTTCTTTTTATTTGCATTTTTTATGTATTATTTTTTTGTCTGTTGTAGTAATGATACTCCATGGTTTGAACATGTAAAAGATGTAGTCACTCCATGTGACTACATGTATTCCTGTCACACATTATGGCTTCAGACTTGAGAAAGGGGCGGTGATTGGCCCTAAAACGCATACCTACACCCACACCTTTGATGTCATTGCACTTCCGTTTTCAGCACCCGACTTCTGGTTTCGCAGGGATTTCCATGCTAGTTTACCAAGCTTCCATTCACTACAGCCACTTGAAGGAGCTACTCTGCACATCCGGTCGCTTCCTTGGTGAAGTCTGCATGCACGTTGGCAGCACCCACCTGCTTCCTTGCCAAAATGTGCATATATGCTCGATTTTGATCTAAAGCAGGATGATGTGCCTTCTTTTTAATTTTTACATGTGAATGCAATATATATATATATTAACCATTTGTTTTTTAATAGGTATACACTTGAATGGTGCTACTTTTTGTCTGTTCTTGCTCTCAGAATGCAGCTGTTCTCCTATACTCTGATCCTATAAAGAGCTGCAGCCATTATATAAGTGACTGTTAATGAACTTCTAATGAACTTTATTAGGGGCTGTGTGTTTTATTGTCATTCATCATCCCAGACCTCCTGCTTGCTAATTCCTTCATCACCTCCTTTAATGCTCATGTATAGGACTTCTCTGACATTTACGGCTATCTCCTAGTTTGTCAGCCTTTAGGAGATCCCTGAAGCGTATCTCTAATTTCCAAGCCTATCCCACCTCTAGCTAACAATTGAATATTAGCTTCTCGACCAACTCATCAACACACAGCTCCTACCTTTTTTATCACTTGCCCTTCCTTTTACATTACAAGCTCTCATGAGCAGGGCTCTCCTTACTCTTTTGTCTTGAAATGTTTTTGTAATATGTTGCACAAACTCCTGGTGCTATAAAAATCCTGTATAGTAATAAAATTAATAAATTATTATTATTCTTGTCACATAAACCTCAAAGTACTTTTATGGATTTTAGGAGTAACCACAGTCCCAGAGAAAATACTGTACATGCAGACACGGGGAATGTCCTAGTAGGAATAGATTTAGCAAGAATATAATAGTTGGCATGCAGTTTCTACATTTCCTAGCAAGGAGAGTGGACAGCATTTTATATACAGAATGTTTCTGGGTTCAGTACGAGAGAATTTGAAAACACCAGGAAAGAAAAGAAAAAGGTATGTCATTATTTGTTTTCCAGTGGATAACCTGCAGGTGAATAGAGTTTTTTTTATAGCATTTTGTGATGGAAAAGACAATTTCTTCCAGTTCTGAAACAATTCAAAGTCACAAGATCTTAAAAATATATACCACAATAGAATCTATCAAATTATTAACAAACAGTAGCTCATTACAACAGGAACTCTTTGCAAAGCTCATATCTTTACATTTAAGAAATCCAAATCTAAAAAAAAAAAAAAAAATACATAGGTTTATTTTTCCACCATGCCACCAGAAAATCTTATGCAAGTACCAACTTTTTGAAAGCCAGCATTTCCATAGAATTTGAAACTCTCACGCACTATTGTTACAGTGCTCTGTCTTCATGATTGTATGCCTAATTGACCTTTGCATAGAGTCAGGTTCTTAAAGCTCCTGTGTTGTGAGTTTTTCTCTCTACTTACTTGGGGCTGTTCTTACAAATCCTCATGGAAAAGACATAAAATCTTGGAATTAGATTAATCTCAAAGAATACAGAGATGATCCTTTTATTTTTAACAAACATGCCTGGTATATTTATACCTATTATAGGAAAACTTTTCAGAGTGATTACTGTATTTATTGGTGTATAACACTCACTTTTTTACCCTGAAAATAGAGGGTAAACTGTGCCTGTGTGTTATACACAGGGGGCTGTGGAAAGTTTTTTTCCTGAAACTTCCCTCTTAAAGTTAGGGTGCATTTTATACGCTGATAAATACGGTATATCGTCCACGCAGCAGTGTTGTAATATACAGCATCAAAATAATGTGTTTGGAATTCCCACATTTTTCAGCAATTTTTTTTTTTTTACCATGGCCATCCACATCCATCTAGCTGTGTAGCAATCAAAACACCAAATATTTTCACTTTTAAAAATTGCATTTATTTATTTAAACCTCAAAATCCTTAAAATAGCATACATTGCTTCAATGACTACCCCCCAATTGGGAGATTCACTTAAGCTGTTTCTACATATTTAGAGACCAATTAAATGTGTGTATAGCCCTGATTACATGAATGGTGGTGTTAGTTTCAATAACATCATTATTATATGGCATTACACAGATATCATAACATTTATAATTATTATTTGCATTAACTTATTTTTATTAGAATCCTATTGACTTGTATTGGGATTTATAGGTGGTGGGCACAGTTTTGTGCATGTTCACCTAATTGTAATTAAAATGGTAAAAAAAAAAATGTCCTTCATTACAACACGCTGAGAAAAAAATAAGTGGGAAGAAGATTTAGCTGTGCTACAGCAGTATTAGCTGAATGGGTCATGCCAACCTTTCCTTTTGAGAATAGACAAAAATATATTCCCCTTGAGATGGACTTTTTAAGCACTAAACCAATAACAAAAATTATAGTAAAATATGATATTTATTAAACAAGCATTAAAAAACATTGAACATAGATTGTGGAAAATTCTGCCTAAAATGACACCATCAAAGAGTAACTGAATATCTTTGGCGGTGCGGCAGGCGTCTGAGATTGGGGGCATCAGGTCCGGCCTGATAGAGGAGAGAATTTCTCTCTATGCCGACGATGCCCTACTTTATCTTGATGGGAGGGAATCCTCCTTTCGTGCTCATATGCAGGTGGTCGAGGAGTTTGGTGCAGTCTCTGGGCTCCAGGTGGGCTGGGAGAAATCTCAGGCCCTTGCGATTGGCCCTCTGGTCCCTTTTGATTATCTGCAGGGGTCGGGCATTCACTTATCCCAGTCCTTTAAATATCTGGGCATTCAGGTACATGTTGATCTCTCCAGGTATGAAGAGTTTAATATTACCCCTATATTTCAACAAATGGTGGACAAATTTCATACCTGGGCGTCGTTGCCCCTTAATCTTCTTGGACGTATTAATATTTTTAAAATTATTTTTTTACCCAAATTTCTTTACTGTTTTCGTGCTTCTCCGATTTTCCTTACCAAAATTTTTTTTGCGAAATTGGATCTGCCCTTTTTGGTTTCATTTGGAATGGTTGCCACTCTCGTATCAATAGATCTTCCCTGTAAGCGGCCAAGGCTGTGGGCGGTCTGGCCTGCCCGAACCTACGGTACTATTTTCTAGCCTCCCAGCTCACCTATGTCCATGAGTGGTTGCACTCTAACCCCCCCGACTCCTGCCACTGCTCTCCTACTATCTCTATTTGACCCCCCTGCTTCCCTTAGGGACGAACTGCACAGGTTTAAGGGGTCTGGGTGCTCCAGGTTCTCCCCAGTAGAGGTCTGTTTTCTGGCCTGGGAGGAGAGTGGGAGGCTGCTGGCGCATGCTACATCTGGGGTGTCGCCGCAGACTCCTCTGTGGCGGAACCGCAATCTTCCGGACCTCTATGGTCACCCGGACTCGATGTGGTGGACCTGATGTGGCATAACGCACCTCTCTCAAATCATGGTGGAGAATATATTACTACCATTTGAGACGCTTAGATTGAAGTTTGGGCTTGATAATACATTTTTCTTCAAATACCTGTTACTGAGACACGCCCTTCAGTCGCAGTTTGGGTCCATAACCATTAAGGTCTCGGAGACTTCCATTGAAGGTTTACTGTCCTTTGCCGACGATACCAAATTGGTAACGACCTTCTATGGCCGCCTCCAAGGGGTGGGGGCCGATCCATTACAGAACTCTCACGCCAAATGGCTGTTGTTCATGCCTGAGCTTTCTGAGGAGGGTTAGGGAGGAAGCCACGGAGGTGTGCTTTCAGGATATCATTAGTACTGCTGATGTTTTAGTGCAATTTAAATTTATACATCATCTTCACTATACTCCTGCTAGATTGGTTGGGATGGGTCTGGGACAGGACATTGCCTGCTGTAGGTGTGGGATGGTGGCTGCGGACTGGTTTCATATGTTTTGGACATGCCCGGGGCTCTTGACATTCTGGAAGGATATTTTTAGTTTTTTTACTGACAAGCTTCATTTGCAGGTACCTCAGACTCCGGAAGTGGGACTTTTGGGGGTGCTGAATGATCACATTCATCGAACCTACACCAGGACTTTATTACGTATTTTGTTGTATTATGCAAGGAAAACTATACTGCTTCGCTGGAAGGATGTGGGCCCCCTCTCGATAAATGTCTTTCTTAATATTGTTCATGGTCTTCTTCCTAAATTAAATTGGTGTATATCAGTAGGGCTTGCCCCAAGAAGTTTTATAAAGTGTGGCGGCCGTGGCTGGAGGTTTCTAAGGACTTCTGGGGGGAGGTTCTCTCCTCCCAGTCCACTAACTAATTTGTTACTGCTGAGATAAGATGGATCCTAATGTACTGTATGAGCCTTTTTCTGGTGTCTCTGGTATGTTAATGCTAATTGGTCGCTGTCGCTGTATGTGTGGATGTGTGTGTGTTTGTTTTTGTTTGCATTTGGCTGGTGTGTTTGGGTGTTATTGGATGTATGGGGGGTTTCCTCGTTTTCTGGTTGGACTTCTATTGGTCCTACCGTTTACTGTTTCTTTAATATTGCTGTTTCTTGCTATTGTGTATCTTGGCTGCCTTGCCGCCTTTTGTTTTGTATATTTCTATGAAAACTTTAAAATAAACACCTTTTAAAAAAAAGAGTAACTGAATATGATCCTCTTTCATCCAACGTGTTTCAGAGCATAAACATCTGCTTCTTCAGGGGTGTATTTTAGGAACTGATCGCATATTCATATTTAAATCGTATCACAGATTCCACGTGGATTTTAAAAGCAAAAAACAAAGGACCTAGAAAGGAAATGTGTCTGAGATATTTCTGCCCCCATGACACATCACAGTACCAGATATCATAGTTGCATGGTGCAATCAACTTGCTATTTTTGAAAAATACCTCCCAGTAATCCCCTATGGGATGATAGACGGAGGAAAAAGTTGAACAGGGATCTGTATTTCATTGCAAAGAGAGAGGAATGATAACGGTCTCCTGTTTAGTAAGATGGTATGAACTACCTCCACACATCCGGTGTCCTGTCGCAGAACAAACTCCTGCATGTGCATCCCTCCTGGGTACAGCAGGAGGTTCCTTAGCTAATAAATGAATAAACAAATTGCTCAGAAATTAATGTCTCCTAGAAGAATGGAGAAATTCAGTCAGCATTACTCTGTCTATGGAAAAACTGTATTTTAAAATAGAAATTATTTTTATAAATATGAGAAAATATGGAATCTGTGGCTAGAAACTCCAGGCCTAGTGTCACCTTCCCTAGTACACAGGTTATTCTCTTGAATGGGGATACAAGGAACCATATATCATATCTCCTGTTAAGAGGACATAAAGTTACCCTCACCTGTAAAAGCACTGCAACACTGGTATTATTTTCTTGAATAGAAAGAACAAACATTTTTTATGTAGCATGGTAAATTCTATTTTGAAGTATATGTCAAAAAACATGTTTGCAAGTTCTGATAACATTGCGGTCATATTGGTTGAACTATGTATTACACATACATATTACTGATTGGTACACTGCTTACATAACTGTAAAATCTAAGCTGGTTGTTATGTATGTTCTGGTTTGAATGTAACTAAAAGAACAAATGGAAAAATTACAATGAAAACGTATTTGATAATTGTACCCAATTTGTACTCCCAGAATGTAACATTAAGTAAATTGTGTAGAATTGTTACCTCTCAAACAGTAGAGATTGGAACATAGGACTACATAGCTATCAAGGCATGGATTCATATTTATTTAAATAAAAAATCACCTGGTGTTTGCATCCTACTATGAACTGGATGAACCCCAAATATGGAAGGTCTGCTAAATTTACTGACTTTGTTGTTCCCCCTAAAAAATAGATACACATTTGAAAAGTATTAAATTGATGATAAGCCCCCATTTTGAGGGCATGCGGCCTGGTTACGGATCAGGAGGGGGTGGGGGGCGCTTGTTCGTCCCCACCCCCTTTCCTGACCTACCAGGCTGCATGCTCGGATTAGGGTCTGGTATGGATTTTGGGGGGACCCCCACGCCATTTTGTCTGCCTAGGGGTTCCCCTTAAAATCCATACCAGTCGGATCAGTCAAGACTGCGATCCAAGTTTGATCTGAATTCAGTGATATTCAATGGGCTGAAGTAGGATCAAAGTCAGACCAAAGTAGTGCAGGGAGCATTTTCAATGTCAAACCAACTTGTGTTGGACCAGTTGATTTTCATACATAATGCAACATGAGGTTCCAATGTCAGACCAGTGTGAACCCAGCCTAACTGTAATGCCCTGTACACACGATCGGTTTGTCTGATAAAAACGGACCGATGGAATGTTTTCATCAGACGAACCGATCGTGTGTGGGCCCAATGTTTTTTTTTTCCATCGGTGAAAAAAATAGAACCTGTTTTAAATTTTTCTTATGGCTAAAAAAACGATAGAAAAAAATGATCGTCTGTGGGGAAATTCATTGGTCAAAAAAACATGCATGCTCAGAATCAAGTCAACGCATACTCGGAAGCATTGAACTTATTTTTTCTCAGCACATCGTAGTGTTTTACATCACCGCTTTGGACACGGTCGGATTTTTAACCGATGGTGTGTAGGCAAGACTGATGAAAGCTTCATCGGATATCTGATGAAAAAATCCATCAGTCCGTTTTCATCAGACGAACCGATCATGTACAGGGCATTACAGTTAGGCTGGGTTCACACTGGTCTGACATTGGAACCTCATGTTGCATTATGTATGAAAATCAACTGGTTCAAATAAGATAATTAAGATAATATTTTTTCCTCCTCAGGTTTTGCACTAGGGACTTCCTCTCTTTTTTTCTCCTTTGGTTTCACAGTTTTATAACTGCAATGCAAAGCAATGCAATGCAAGCAAAATATATTTGAATTCTCATTTGGCAGTTGAAGAAAAGCACATAAATATTAAATAATTGAATAGATCATGAAGCAATTTTAGACACTAAATCACATTTTAATGAAATCAAAAGATCATAGTGTTGTAGAGTGAGACAATGCAGAAATATAAGTGAAAACCGTTTGAATTTTTTTATATAAATATGTATGCAAGAATATATACAGTAATGACAATTGTATCATTGTTTGAATATTTATTTAGCATGGCTGTATGCACACTGAAAGTTTGCCACTTAAAGGATCACTAAAGGAAAAAAATGTTTTGATGAATGCATTTCTATGTTCTGCACTCTTTCCTAAGGAATGTTTGTAATACTTCACTATAGAGTTTACAGATTCTCTACATAAAGTTGCCACCTTTTCTACAAATACATATCAACTAAAGTGGGTGGGTTGTTATATAGCATGACCTTAAAGAGGAGCTCCAGTCTCCACCAAAAAAATAAAATAAATCAGCAGCTAAAAGTCAGCTGTAGATACTGACTTAATATAAGGACACTTACCTGTCCAGGGATCCAGCGATGTCCTCACTGAGCCAAGTCTTCAAACGG
Source organism: Rana kukunoris (assembly GCA_029574335.1). NCBI lineage: Eukaryota > Metazoa > Chordata > Amphibia > Anura > Ranidae > Rana > Rana kukunoris. Next base: position 313,291,983 of record CM056052.1, on the reverse strand, counting down.
CTTTATATAGGCCGGCTCATGTTGAGGGACATGTAGTTGCCATCATCCCTTGTACAATTGAAAAAATTGAAATAACCTCTGAAAATGGGATTTTTTGAGCAACAAACAAAACGAGAAAAAATGATGTACGTGTATTGAAAAACAAACATTAATTTGTTGTACAAAAGATAAATATATAGTCAAAAAAGATTTGATAATAGCATGATTTTAAAACATGGAAATTTATGAAATCTCGATTATCTAGTGATCTAGTGATACTATCTAGTCACCATGGGAAATGCACTCATTTGCTTTGAAATCATTGACATGTGAAAAGTGAGTCACTACTTTGAACACACTTCAGAAAGTGTGAGAAATTTGATTATTTTTTGATTACCGGTACTTTGGTTAATACTAAATGGAAATGTTTGTCTTGATTTATTGTAAACAAGGAGAGAGGCGCCTCTGGGTGCAGTATTTTAAAAGCAAATTTATTTACAAAGCCAAAAGTAAGAAAAACACTCACATTTAGGTGGTGATATACAGGCATATCAAAGGATTCTCCAGAAGGGAGGGGTGGCTGTCATCTGGTGTGCTCGTTCATCCACTTTGTGTCCACTGGTGTAGCGCTGTGTGATGAGGAGTCAGTCCTGTTTCCCTTGATGTTGGTGGGTGGGTGCAGTGGATGAGACAATCCTCAGCAAATGCAGCGGCGTGCAGCAGGAACAGCGGGCGATGGATGGTGACGTCACCAGGCAAGCGACGCCTTTCTAGATTTGGAACTTGGTTTCTGTTCCCCACTGACGGCAGCCCTGAGTGCATATCCCCATCAACAAAAAACATTTTATTCCCAACCCCCATTCTAAACAGCCTGAACAGTTTTTATTATTTTTTACTTGGACCTTTTGTTGGACCCTTGTTTATATCACACTGTTAGGAGATATATATATATATTTTTCTCTGATTTTGCGCACAATTTACTTGCTGTTTGATTTATTGTAGACTGTGATATTACAGTATTCCCTGAGGAAGAATGTTTTTTCATTTAAAACACATTGGATTACCCACCTCTACCGCCAACAGTTGATCTGGGGGTTCTGTATTAGATGAAGGATAGTATCACCAGCGGTGTCCTACTGAGCATTAGACATGTGCACACTTAAATATTTTGTTTAGAAATTTTGTTTTCTTCCAAAAAATACATTTATTTAGTTACTCCTGAAATTTGTTTTCATTTATTTTGTTTAGTTAAATAATGCATTAATCCGAAAATCTGAATTATGGTCGAATCTGTTACTGAAGGCTTATGGTGTCCGTCGAATGTTCTAAGAAGATTTGATGGAGCAGCTAAATTTTACGACGCTGCAATTGTACATTTCCGGTCGAATGTTCCGCCTACAAGCTATAGAAGAATTGTTGTATGACTAGTAATAATTGTATTTATGAATAATTATTACTAGTCAACCAACATTCAAATTCTTCTATAGCCTATGGGCCGAGCATTTGACTGGAAATGTACGATTGTACAGTTTACACTTGTACAGTTTAGCTGCTTATCGAATCTTCTTAGAATTTTCAACAGACACCATAAGCCTTTAATGACAGATTCTGTGTTTGTATGTTTTTCGCTGCTTCGTCGAATCTCCATTGTTCATGTCAAATGGTCTACCCCCAACACTGTCTCTATAATGTTGAATCTTTCCTCTTAATGTAGAATAATCTTGGACTAATAGAGTTAAGGTTAGGCACATTCGACCACAGGTTCAATAGACACAGATTCCTATTGTCACCGTCAGGTCGAATTTCCTATTTATATCGAACTGTTGTAGCAACGAAAATGAAAATAAAGCATTTTTTTTATGTCGGATCTTTTGGATTTTGGATTCTGCGCATTCATTTTCGCTTGTTAAAACAATAACGAAAATATCCAAAATTCGACGAATGCACATGTCTACTGAGCATGTGTGAGCTACGCTTTGTGAAGGGTCCCATCTGTAATGTGCCCTAGAAGGCTGAGGGAGAAAAAGGAGGGTTTGTGTTGCTCACTAGGGATGAGCCAAACACCCCCCGGTTCGGTTCGCAGCAGAACATGCGAACAGGCAAAAAATGTGTTCAAACATGCAAAAAACGTTAAAGTCTATGGGACACGAACATGAAAAATCAAAAGTGCTAATTTTAAAGGTAAATATTAAGTTATTGTCATAAAAAGTGTTTGGGGACCTGGGTCCTGCCACAGGGGACCTGTATCAATGCAAAAAAATGCATTTTTTTCGGGAGCAGTGATATTAATAATGCTTAAAGTGAAACAATAAAAGTGAAATATTTCTTTAAATTTCATACCTGGGGGTGTCTATAGTATGCCTGTAAAGTAGCAAATTGTTCCTGTGTTTATAACAGTCTCTGCACAAAATGAGGAAAAAAAGTCATTTAAAACTACTCGCAGCTATAATGAATAGTCGGATCCCGGAAATTTAGAGAAAAAAAGTAATTGAAAGTCATTGGAAAAAAAATGTGTGGGAGTCCCCAAAAATTCCATTACCAGGCCCATCAGTTCTGGTATGGATATTAAGGGAAACCCTGTGCCAAATAAAAAAAAAAACATGACGTGGGGTTCCCCCCAAAGATCTGGTATGGATTTTAAGGAGAACCCCCGCACCAAAATAAAAACAAGAGGATCCCCCTGATCCCCTCCCTCTATGTGAATTGGTAAGGGGTACATTGTACCCCTACCTTTTAACAAAAAAAAGTGTCAACATTTTAAAAACGACAGGGGACGGCTTGGGACAAGTCCTTTATTAAAAAGAAAGTAGGAAATAAGGATTCCAGCGATGTAATCCATTCTCGATCTCCAGCGATGTAATACATTCTCAATCTCCAGCGATGATCTCCAGCGAGGATACGATGCACACAATCCTGCCTCCACCGGAGGCACCAGATGAATGAAGCGCTGCCAGCCTGACAGCTCTTATATACCCAGTGACATGTACGGGTGAAACCTGCGTTGCGTCAGAGGGCGTGGGTCCCCAAACACTTTTTATGACAATAACTTGTATATTAACCTTTAAAATAAGCACTTTAGATTTCTCCAATAGACTTTTACAGGGTGTTCCGTGGCTTTTCGAATTTGCAGTGAACACCCCAAATTGTTCGATGTTTGGCGAACAGCCAATGTTTGGGTCGAACTCATGTTAGACCCGAACATAAAGCTCATCCCTAGTGCTCACGCAGTATAGTTCTTATGTGAGTATTTTTAGTTATGGCCGTCTATCTGTTTATCACTATCTCACAACCCCCCCCCCCCCCCAGTTGGTAGTTATATCAAACTATAATGGCGATTTTTATCCCCCTTTTAATATATCGATGCACTTGCCCTGGATGAGTGGATAGAAGTCCATGAACTGTCATCAAGATTATTTTAATTCATCCACTTCATATTTATGATTCTAGATGGTTGTATTGCTTTACCAACCCTGATATAATGTCAATGTCTACTCCACTTGGGGGACTGGGACTGTGATGTATAATATGTATTCTCTGTGTCATGTTGGTTATAATTCACAATATGTAAGTTGTTATTTTGTATTTTATATGCGATGTGCTTTTATGCATTTACATGGGTTGATCTTTGCCCTATTTTGGTCTAATAATAAATACAATTATTTACATATACATATGGATTTGTCTGTAAGGGGTTAATTTACTAAAACTGCACCAGATTTTGCATCCTCTGGTTTTAGTGAATCAATTCCTCTTGACTACTGCAGTGTTGTAAGTGGCAAGAATTCAGCCTGTATATTGGCATATACAGTGAACAATGTGGTGGTGACATAGTTGTGTTCAATGACTTATTTTACTTTTATTGTTGTCGACAGTAAATATAGTAACACAGAGCGTGGTGCAATAGGTCAATGATAAATATGGTTACCATGCTGACAAACGTACATGAAAAGCCCTCTTTTGTATTTGTTCATACATACATATTAATGGAATTAGTAATATACGGGATGTATATAATGAATCTTGAAATGATGAAATGAAATAAAAACATTATGAATTAATAGCATGAATACATGAATATAGCTCGATGTTATTGTGTAAGTCTGGAAGAGGGGAGGTATGTCCAAACATACTTATTAATCAGATCCTTGGCAGCCTTGAAACTTTAGTGTGCAGAGAACACATATTTTCAAATGCAGACATGGATAAGATTGTATGTACATTTATATTTACATATATATCAAGTTGATAGTATTCCACCATATATAGTCTATAAAACAAGACCACAGTGAAAAGTATTTGCAGCTTGAGCACAATCCTGTTGGCACAGGTAAATTATACATTTTCTTGAACTATAACAATGTCATAAGTAAAAAATTTTGTAGAACTTTTATGATGGTATTTTAAGATGCTTCAAACCTATCTGGGAAAAATGCCTGTGTGAATGAAATTGTAATCTTAATATGGCTTTGCTCAAGACGGTCCATTTACAGTGTCATATCAGGTATGCAAGGGTTCATACAACCTAGGTTCTTCTAAATGCCTTTTTCCTGATAGGAGAAAAACAGCATTAAAAACATGTCTAAAGTCCTGTTTTTTTTAATGTTTTTAGGTGCATTCAGGCACATCAAGCATTTGGGCGTTTCATTCCAATGGTCAGAATATTAATGGATTCTGGCTACTGAGATTAATGAATGCTCAATTGCTAAATGCACTTGGTGCCTAGGCATATTTAGAGATGTTTACACATGTTTAGAAAATATATTGGACAACATTTCATTATTAGACTTATTAATAAATTAACTTTTTTTTTTTTTTAATAAGGGGGGGGGGACTATAACAATCTGCCTTATTGATAGGGGGAATACTAATGCTGACCGTACACTGATTTTATTTTTGTTCATACTAACAATACAGATGGACAAATCTCCCACCAAGGCTACTGTATTGACAGCAGACCTCACTGGCTGTCAAAATATCTAAGCTCCTTTGATTTATTAGCCCTAGATAGAACCAAATGGACATATGTGGTAGGTATTTTCCTGTCTTGAGTGTGAGACAACCTTTTATTTTGCTTTATTTTTGCACCCGCTGGGTGGCTTTTTGTTGTGTAGGTTAAAACGCCAGGTTACCTAGACCAGGGGTAAAGTCAGGGTTGTCTTTTAATTGAGTCAATAGGCTAAATGAAGAAGTGACGTCTGAGCGTGAGGCGGGAAGTGTAGTAATAATTTCTGAAGTTGGGTAAGCCCATCCCACCCTGTTCCTTAGATCTAGTAAATAAGTTGAATCTAAATCTGGTGACTCCACAGAAACTTTAATAGGATAGAGCGTAGTGAGTTAAAGAAATTTAGGGGAACTTTGATGGGTAGTGTATGCATGAAGTAGCTTAGGTAGGATAGTCATTTTAATTATGGCCGCATGACCAAACCATGAGAATTAACCTGAATGCCAGTTTTTTAAGTTTTTTTCAATGATATTGATTAAGAGGGGAATTCTGATCATAAGTTGATGTTAACTGAGGAGTGTGCCAAACGCCAAGATATTTCAGTGCCTGCGAGTCCCATATAAAGGGGAAACTCTTGGTCAGTGTGAGGGTCTGGTCTGGGAGTGTTACATTCAGTGCTTCAGGTTTTGAATAGTTTATCTTTAGAATTGCTGAAATTTATCTGCAACTTGGCTTGGGTCATTTATACTATGTCCATCAGGGTCACTAAGCGATAGGCCATCAGTTTCTCCGCTCTCTCCCCCTGCTCCTATACTCTCTGCCTGCAGAAAAAATGCTGCTTAGTTTTCTCTGTGTGCAGTTGTATTACTAAACGGGACTGGAATTTGACTCTGTTAAGATTTTCAGGGGTTGGACTATCAGTATATGCGGCTTCTAAGGGCCAGATTCAGGTAGATGAGAGCATCTTTGCTCCAGAGTAACGCTTCTCATTTACGTTACTCTGACGACCCTTTCAGCGCAAGTACTGTTATTCACATAGCAGTTGCGCGTAAACTTGCGCCAGAGTAACGATAATGCGCTGGCGTAACCCGACGCAAGGGGAAGTGGGTGTGATCATATGTAAATGATGGGCGGAGCCCAGCGCAGAGGCTTACGTTCAGCGCATCAACCACGGAGCATGCGCAGTGAGTGAGGCTCCACTCGCCCCCTTTGTGCGCATGCTCACAACTTCCGTCGGCACCACTTCACGGGAAACGTCAGCGCAATGCCTTCCGTTGGGCGTTTAAATGCGCCCGTAGAAGCGCCATTCCGGCACTAAAGTATATCCTGCTCCCCCTCCCCGCAGTGATGTTACTTTTGTTCTGAGATGGCTGCTCCCGTTCCCCGCAAACACACAGGAGAAAGCTGAACTTTAATGGCCAGGAGCTGTCAGCCGTCATCTCGGCTATGGAGACCTATGATGTCTTCCTCCATGGCTGTAAAATTTGACAGACAAGCATGGACAGAGGTGTTGTCCTGCAAGTGGGGGTGCTCAGCTAGCTCTTATTGTCGGTAACGCTGCTGTAGCTGCTCTCCTGCTGACCTGTGGCCGTCTGGAGTAAAGATAAAGCAGCTATTTGTAGAAATAACTTTGCGCCGGACGGACGAGATACGCGCGGCGCATGTAGCCAGCGTATGGTGCTAATCCGTTCGTGAATTGTGAAAAATCCCTCATTTGCATATTTGCAGGGGAAATCAATAGGCGCGACTGATGCGCCAAGCGAAATTAAGCGCTGACGATACTCTGGCGTCGGAACGTTCCGCCGGTCGCAAATGGCCCGTTATTGGGCGCATCTAGTTTGGTGGGTACGGGCACATAGAAACGACGGCGCATCTTCACAGTTACGCGGCGCATATCGAAATACTCCAGCGCAAGTGTTGCTGAATCTGGCCCAAAGCAGCTATTTGTAGAAATAACTTTGCACCGGACGGACGAGATACGCGCGGCGCATGTAGCCAGCGTATGGTGCTAATCCGTTCGTGAATTGTGAAAAATCCCTCATTTGCATATTTGCAGGGGAAATCAATAGGCGCGACTGATGCGCCAAGCGAAATTAAGCGCTGACGATACTCTGGCGTCGGAACGTTCCGCCGGTCGCAAATGGCCCGTTATTGGGCGCATCTAGTTTGGTGGGTACGGGCACATAGAAACGACGGCGCATCTTCACAGTTACGCGGCGCATATCGAAATACTCCAGCGCAAGTGTTGCTGAATCTGGCCCAAAGCAGCTATTTGTAGAAATAACTTTGCGCCGGACGGACGAGATACGCGCGGCGCATGTAGCCAGCGTATGGTGCTAATCCGTTCGTGAATTGTGAAAAATCCCTCATTTGCATATTTGCAGGGGAAATCAATAGGCGCGACTGATGCGCCAAGCGAAATTAAGCGCTGACGATACTCTGGCGTCGGAACGTTCCGCCGGTCGCAAATGGCCCGTTATTGGGCGCATCTAGTTTGGTGGGTACGGGCACATAGAAACGACGGCGCATCTTCACAGTTACGCGGCGCATATCGAAATACTCCAGCGCAAGTGTTGCTGAATCTGGCCCTAAGTCTCTAAGTTTGTCAGAGATTAAATGGAGTATAGCAGTAGAATCACGTTTACACCTGCCTATTCTGGTGGATAATAGCCTGCGGGCATGCACTTTAAAGTCATCCCAGTGTGAGTTAAGGGTAGAGGGCCCCTGTAGTCTATGAAAAAAGAAGAGCAATTCTCTTGCTATGGAATCATGGTCTGTGAGGACTGACAACCAATGGGGATTAGGTCTCCACAGTCGCGCTGGGGAGGAAACCCGTAAAAACACTGTTAGCCAGCACGGGGTGTGGTTTGACAGAATCCTGGGGGCAAACCCTGAACCCTTAACCCTAGGCAACAGGGCCCTAGAAACAAGGATAAAATCAATCCTGGACACGGTGTTGTGGCTTGCTGAATGACATGTGTACGCTCTAGTCGTGGGGTCAATAAGGGCAAACTCCGTCAGATTATATCTAGTGTGTAATGGCTTGCCCGGTCCAGGGTTAGCCCGCTCTGGGCGATCTAGTATCAGGGTCATTATATTGTTGAAGTCCCCCATCCACACCACTGGTAGCGATTGGTACTGTGCTATGTAAGCAAGGCCCTCCATCACCGCATCTGAACTGTAAGGAGGGGGGATGTAGCTAGCTATAATCAATATAGGGGCACCCCCCACAGTGGTATGCATAAAGAGGTATCTGCCCTGCTGATCCAACACCACAGACACCAGTTCGAAAGGAGTAGATTTGGCAACTAGCACTGTCACCCCCTAGACATGTTGGTATGAGTGCTATGGTATGCCCACCCCACCCAGGGGCGTTTCAAGGCCGCTTGTAAAATGACCCGTGACATGCGTTTCTACCAAGGCGATGATATCTGCCTTCTGACCCTTGAGATAGTCCAATACAGCCATACACTTGATTTTATCACGCAATCCCAGCACATTCTAAAGTAGGAATTTAACATATACTGCTTAGAGATATTATCTGTGTGCAGGAATCTGCAGGGTATCATCTCTATCAAAGTAGAGTCTCAGGGTCATCATGCAAAGAACAATACATTCTACAAGCAGTACATGTGCTGAATTGTTTCTGTTAGTCAGATAACTAAACATACATGATGTATAAATGGCACATGCTCATTTAAAATGATTCCAAGTAAATAACAAGTGCACAACGGTGCCAACATTCCCAATGCTCTGATCAAGGGATCCGGTATATTCCTTCCCTCCCAGCTTCCCACCTCCCCAACTTGGTGGAATCATCCTGAGCTGGCCTGGGGCCCCAAACAGTCGCCCTTGCTTGCCACACTTCCTACAGTGATCAGACATCCCTGGATTATGGCTACAATCCCTGGACAGTACTTGGGCAACCAGGCAATTTCCCGGCGGACTGGGGCGTTTCCCGGGGGACGGGGGCGTTTCCCGGCAGACATAGGCATTGTCCATGAGGCATAGCACATGTAGAGCTGTGTAGAGGAGGAGCTGGAGCGGCTCCAGCATGCCTGTGCTGTGCTAGTGAGTAGCGTAGCCGCCACTCCTCCTCAGCTGAAGATTCCATCACATGACCGCCCACTTTTCCAGCATCCCACCCTCTCCTCCTACCTCTGCTTTTTCCTCCAATCGCGCTCCTGGCAGCATAGCGGAACAGAGTACAGAGTTCCTCCCCTTCCCTCCGGTCCTGCAAGGCACTATGGGAATTGTAGTGAATGGCCACAAGCAGGTGAGTTTTTATGCTAGCAGGCTAACATAAGTAACATTTTTCCTTCACTGGTGGACACTGACATGCGGCACTCATGAACACTCATGTGGCACTGACAGGTGGCACTCATGTGGCACTGATAGCCACTCATGTGACACTGACAGACAGTGGCACTGAAAGGTGGCACTCAGAGGCACACATGTGGTGGCACAGTTGGCACTGGCATGCGGCACTGAGAGGCACTCGTGTGGTGGCACTGACAAGCGGCACTGATGGGCACTCATGTGGCACTGACAGGCGGCTCTGATGGGCACTAATGTGGCACTGACAGGTGGCACTGACAGGCAGTGGCACTGATGGGTGGCACTTATGTGAGAGGCACTTATGTGGTGGCACTGATAGGCAGCACTCATGTGGTGGCACTAACAGGCGGCACTGATGGGCACTTATGCGGTGGCACTGACATTTTTAGTCAGAGATCAAGCCCAGTGTCATCTTGTGGAGCTCTGGAAAGTACTATTAGAGGTATTGGCAGAGATCCTTTGAGTATCATTAAAAGAACTGTCAGGAATTCTGTAAATGCCATTAAAAGGGGTGGGATGTTAGCTGGACAGAATTGTCAAAAAAAGGGAAAGAAAATAAATGGCATGCCCAGATTGTGGAGGGGAGAGAGAATCATGGGGGCTGGATAGTGGAGGGGCACAAGAGTAATCAAGATAGAAATGTGAATAGATACACATTGAGGGAGGTCCACTTTGAAAGTGACTAAAACACTAAATGATCAGAAATGAATGTGTACCTTTACAAAAAAAATGTAAAGCGCAACACTACAAAAGGGGCATAAGGGCTGTTAGCAGGAACCTCAGCACAAGGTGAATGGGGTGGAAGTAAAATGCCTAAATGCACAACAGTATCAACACACCATCCACTAAATATGTCAAGTATATACATATAGTAGGTTTTTTGAATTCCCCTAGTTGTTAACAAGAATGCAAAAACAACTGTGCATTTTATTTGAGAAATTTAGAAACTGTTCATGCAAGAAGTAGTGTGTGTATGTGTATTTAACCTATAACACTAAGGAAAAGGCAGGCAATCTGTCAAGACCTATGGCCACCTGTCCCCCCCCCCCACTACTTTTCATATTAGCATGCTAAAATAAGCATGTTCAGAGACAAATCAATCAGTAGTTGATAATGCATTATACAAGCCTTAGAAGCCTTTTGTTAAATCATTATGTTTTACTTCTGGTTCAGGTTACACATTCACAGTAAGTGATACAATCTTTCCCCTGTGCATTCAATGGCCTATTAAAATAAATGATCTCTTCCTGTACTTATGCAAAGATTTTAAGCTCTGAAATATTAGTAATAACAAGTGTAGATTTTGATGTTGGACAGAGGATCAAATGAAGGGATGCCTGTTCACAAAATGTCATCTACTAGTCCATTTCCTTTCCTTTCCATGTAACATCAACAGTATGGCCCGGATTCACAGACAGCAGGCGCACATTACGCCGCCATAGCGTTTCCCCTGTACGCTAGGCCAATGCAGCGCAGAGAGGCAAGCATGGAATTCATACAGCCAGTGCTCCCAACGTTGCACCAGAGTGGCATGGGTTTCAAAGGCGCAGGCCACCATAGGTGGAAGTGGGCGTGACCCCATGCAAATGGTGAGCCGAGCGCCAGACAAGTACGTATAACGAACTGCGCATGCGCCGTGATGTGAACGCATCTCCCTGCGCATGCTCACAACCACGTCGGAACAACTGCCTAAGATACTGTGTACGCCGTTAACGTAACCTACGCCCAGCCAGACACACGTCCAACGTAAAATATGCCGGCTTGTATTCCCTGGTGCAGACCTGAGCATGTCTGTTGCTGAGTTACACCTCCTTTATGGGGAATAACTTTACGCCGGACGTACAACTTACGCGCACCGCACGTAGCCTGCGTCGGGCGCACGTACGTTCCTGAATCGCCGTATTTATCTAATTTGCATATTTGAATGGCTAATCAATGGGAGCGGCACCATGCACCCAGCCTAAATGTACGCCCACCCTACGCCGGCAGGGTTTAGCCTGGTTTTAGGCGCATCTCTGTTTGTGGGTCTGGCGCACAGATACGACGGCGCACATTTTCACTTACGTCGGCGTAACTTGTTATACGTCGGGGTAAGTGTTCTGTGGGCCTATAAGCCTAACCTCAAACATGCAATTCAGACATATGCAAAAGATGGAAAATCTGCAGACTGTAATTTGGAGGAACAGACCATATTATTTGTTGCACCAGGTCAATATTCAGCTTGTGAACTGCAAAAAGTGGTTCAGAGGAATAAAGCCAACAAAAAACTGTATCTCTCATTTTTGACTGACCTCTGGTCAACTGTAAAGTCCCTATCTTGTTACAAGATACAAAATTTAGGGCTCAGTAGGAGAAACCACAGAGTGCAGTGTGGGATGTAGGAGATAGAAACTCCTGGAAGCGTGGGTTTGAGAAGTAGTTTGGCCTGTGATTCCTTTTCACTAAAGCAGTGTTTGGAAGTGCGGGCAGTGGGATAACTAGTATTGACAGGTACAGCTGTAAAATAAAGTCACATTTTTTGACATTTTAAATGGCATATTTAGCAATAAAAAAAATATATACTTGTAAAATATTAACAGTGTGTAATTATTTTATTAATTTAAGTTAATTACCAGTCTTTGTCTTTCACAGATTTTCTTTCCCCCTTGTTTGTATGGTTATGCCTACCTTTTCATGTATTACCAATTTCCATGGGTAATGTAAGCCCACACAGTTCCTCTTATGCCCCGTACACACGATCAGGCTTTTACCCGACCAAACTCACATTGGAATTGCGACGGAATTCCATTGAAGCAAAAGAGAACATGTTCTCTATCTAAACTCTGACGTAATTCCTCGGAAAAATGTCTGATGGGGCATACACACGGTTGGAATTTCAGATGGAAAAAGTCCGTCTGACTTTTTTCATCAGAAATTCCGATTGTGTGTACAGGGCTTTAGTGTAAGAACGGGAGTCAGCCTATCCTGATTTTACCAAAAGTGTTGCATAATGTTAAACAATGCAGCTTACTGCTATATCAGAAGAGAACATTGTATACAGGGATCTGTTTTACTTTAATATGCGTAAAAATTAAACACAAAAATACCTCTCTAAACTCAGACACTTATATAAGCTTAACCATGTAAATGTAATTTTGAAAGTCCAGTTTCAGAATTTTTCAGTCCTCACCATTCATCAAAATAATACCTGGTCATCTTATAATAAAGTGTAATAATGGTACTTGTTAAGCCTCTTTCCATTAATGGGTCACAATGCTCTGCCATTGACTGCTAATTTTGATCCTACATCGTCACCTTGTCACATAGGTTCTGACTTTAAGTGATCATTTAAGCACATAATAACGTTCATGCATGCAGACAGAAAATAACTAAGGAGATCAGCAAATTTAAAAAAAAGGTGACAAGTAAACTTTTTTCTAATGGTAATTAATTTTAATATAGAAAGCTTTAGCAAACTAAAGAATTATTCCATCAACTGCTTAAACTCTGTCCACATAACAGAAGAATCAAAGAGCACAGTACGGTTCATACCTTTTTCTCCATAGGAATCGGAATAACTAGGACATGGTCATGCAGAGAGTTTTCAATATGTTTTAAAATCTCTGCCTGGGATAAGAGGTATCTCCTACACTATTCTCAAATTTCACAGCTTTTAGTTAACTTCTATAAAAGTCGGGTAACAAAAGATGCTCTGGTGTACAACTTAAAATATGCAACAGATTTAAACATCTCTTGTGAATATTGGGGCATTGTTAGGCTACTCATAATGGGAAAACTTTAATATATAACAGATCAATTTTTATATGACTGGGGTGACCCCTAAATTATATATAAAGTAAAAACTTTTTTTTTTTTTTCATTTTGGATGGAGTGGGGAATAAATGAAAGACCCTACAGGCTATATTTTGTTTTCTGGAAAATGTGCCTTTTACTTCCTGACCTGAAGATACAACGGGAAGTTAAAGGAAGCTTCTACAAATGTACGAGAAATCTCCTCCTCATTAAGTCTTTCTCAAATAATTTGCCCTGAATAGGGATGAGCCAAACATACCCGCGTTCGGTTCATACCAGAACCGTCGAACAGACCGATCGTTCGCGCGAACATTTAGAACCCCATTGAAGTCTATGGGACTCGAATGTTCGAATTCAAAAACGCTAATTTTAACGACCAATATTCAAGTTATTGTTGGAAAACGTCTTTTAGAACCCGGGTCTTGCCCCAAGGAACATGTATCAATGTAAAAAAGTAAAAAAAAAACTGTAGTTTATTCAGGAGCAGGACTCCTGAAAAAATGACCGTTTTTAAAACTTTTTTTTCCATTGATACATGTTCCCTCGGGCAACAATAGACACCCAGCAGGTACAATATTTAACCACTTCCATACTAGGCACTTATGCACCTTCCCGCCCAGACCAATTTTCAACTTTCAGTGCTCTCACACTTTGAATGACAATTATTCAGTCATGCTACACTATATCCAAACCAAATTTGTATCCTTTTATTCTCACAAATAGAGCTTTCTTTTGGTGGTATTTGATCGCCACTGGGTTTTTTATTTTTTGCGCTATAAGCAAAAAAACAGCGAAAATTTGAAAAAAAACACACTTTTTTTTAGTTTATATTGTGAAATTTTGCAAATAAGTGATTTTTCTTCATAAATTTGTGCCAAAATTAATACTGCTACATATCTTTTGTAAAAATAACCCAAATTAGTGTATATTATTTGGTCTTTGTGAAAGTTATAGAGTCTACAAACTATGGTGCCAATCACTGAAAGTTACAGATGGGCTGATTTATAGGGCTGTGTGACAGGTCCTCTTTATTGGTGGGGGGGGTAGGGTGGCTGTGTTGTATACAGTATAATATGCAGACAAACTACACTGATCTCACTTACTGATCCCTGCTCTCTCCTCACAAATCGGTGTGTGAGGAGAGAGCAGGGATCAGATAGTAACTGCCTGCTTTGTTTACACTTGTGACCGGCTGTGATTGGACACAGCCGGTCACGTGGTAAACAGCCAATTTCATTGGCTGTTTACCCTGATCGGGGAAGCGCTGTGTCCAAGGGACACGCGCCTGCAACGATCCCCGCTCTGCAAGCCTCTGGCGGCGCGCACGGAGCGCGCCGCCGAATTTGTTTTGAAATGTGATCAGCTGTGTCTTTGACACAGCCGATCACGTGGTAAACAGCCAATGAAATTGGCTGTTTACCGTGATCGGGGAAGCGCTGTGTTCGAGGGACACACGCCGTCCTCGATCGCCGCGCTGCGCGCACCTGCGGACACGCGCTGGGCAATTTTGCAAAAGCCGTTCCTAAACGGCATGTCACAAATCTGTAACCACTTCCCGGACGTATATTTGTCATAGACCGGGCGGGAAGTGGTTAAAGGAATTTTTCATTTTTTTTTTTTTTTAAAGTTAAGCATCATTAAAATCACTGCTTCAGGAGCAGTGATTTTATTGATGCTTAAATAAAAAAAAAAGAAAAATTCCTTTAAATATTGTACCTGCTGGGTGTCTATACCTGTGATAACGTCTTTAAATAGCACAATCACCTGCCTGCCAGTAAATTAGGAAGAACTGATCTATCTAAGCTATACAGTGTATAAATATATATACAACTCCTAGGGATGTATATATATTGTCTACACACTGTAAATTAAGCTAAACTGATTAGCCTGCCTGCCTGCTCTATCTAGCCATATAAAAAGACAATCTCTCTGTCTCTCTAACTGCTCTCATTAACAAGCCGGAACACACTACACGAGGCCGCCCAGCAGGCGGCCTTATATATCATGGGGCGTGTGCTAAAGCCCTGAGCCATAATTGGCCAAAGCCGCCCAGGCTTTGGCCAATTATGGCTCTTTGTTTTTTGCGCGTTGTGATTGGCCAAGCATGCGGGACATACAGCATGCTTGGCCAAACATCAGTGCGCAATGCCGCAGTGAATTATGGGCCGTTTTGCATCACTCGAATTTGGTGCGAACGACCGCTTTTGTTCGAATTTCGTCGAACGTTCGAGTCAAACATACGTTCATATCGAACGCGAAGCTCATCCCTAGCCCTGAATAATTTTCAGGGCTCAAGCAACCCCTGCTAAAAATGATTATACAGTATTTGCAACTGGACAAAACAAGAAATGTTTCCCCTGACTGGACTTTTTAGGCACTCAAGTATAAGCATATGTAGAGAAAATATATTATTTATTATTAACCACTTCAGCCCTGGACCATTTGAATGCCCAAAGACTACTTTTTGCGATTCGGCACTGCGTCGTTTTAACTGACAATTGCGACGTGGCTCCCAAACAAAATTGGCATCCGTTTTTCCCTTTTGGTGGTATTTGATCACCTTTTTGCACTATAAACAAAAATAGAATGTACATTTTGAAAAAAAAGCAATATTTTATCACTTTTTGCTATAATAAATATCCTCCAAAAATGTATATAAAAATCTGTTTTTCCTCAGTTTAGGCCGATACGTATTCTTCTACATAATTTTTGGTAAAAAACATCGTAATAAGCGTTTATTGATTGGTCTGTGCAAAAGTTATAGGGGCAGATTCAGGAAAGAAATAAGCTGGCTTATATCCAGATAAGCTGTCTTATTTCAGCGTCTGGCCCTCCTATCTATGCTCCTGATTCATAGAATCAGTTAAGCATAGATTTCCATTAGTTCCAACAGGCATAAGTCTCTTACGCCGTTAAATCTTATTTTCATATTTTAGGCTGGCCGCTATGTGGCGTTCCCGTCTAAAATATGTAAATGAGACTGTACGCCAATTCCCGAAAGTATGCTTGGCCGGCGCTATTCTATTACGTCATTTGCGTTAGCATAGTACCATCATAATGTTATTCCTGCTATATGAGGCGCAGGAAATGTTAAGTATGGACGGCGTGCCGACGCTTTTTTTCCCGTCGTTTACGTAAAACGTTCGCGAATAGGGCTTTGCGTAAGTACCGTTCACGTCATTTACACGTCGAATTGGCGTCGAGATTTGGAGCATGCGCACTGGGAACCAATCACTAACGGCGCATGCGCAGTTCGTTTGGCACGGAGACGCGCTTCATTTTAATGATACACGCCCCCTACCCGCCGAATTCGAATTCTGCCGGGTGATTTACGCTGCGCCACCTAAACTTTACAGGCAAGTGCAAGCGCCCACAATGCCACATCTTAAAGGGGACATACCTGTACGTCCATATGCCCAGGCGAGCCATTGTGTCGACATAAACCATCGTGCTCTGGTCAGCATGTGGCTAAAGTACATACATAATAATGAGGACTAAAAAATAGCGCATAAACGGAATGTATACAATACTGAATGTGAGTTTGTATCAAAAAAATAGCCAGTGATTGACATAGTTTCTTGGTAGATCACCCAACGTTTTGGAGAATTAAATCTCCTTCTTCAGGGGTATGTAGAAAGATCAGTCGTGTGTCAATAATATATCAAAAGTTATTATATTATAGACACATGACTGATATTTCAACACATGTATTTTCTCTACAAATGCTTCATACACTATTTTTTAGTCCTCATTATTATGTATGTACTTTAATAATAAATAATATATTTTCTCTACATATGCTTATACTTAAGTGCCTAAAAAGTCCAGTCAGGGGATACATTTCTCTTCTTGTCTAAATTATTTGCATGTGGCACCTGAAATAGACATTAACTGATAGTTTGTATATTTGCAACTGGAATGCATGAGATAATGTCCCCTTATACTGTGGTTATTGAAAAGTATACCGCTTACTTTTGTAGTTAGTGGTAAAAATACCCTGTTACCTTAAGACCCCTATCACACTGGAGTGGTTTGCAGGCGCTATTGCACTAAAAATAGCGACTGCAAACCGACCCTAAACATCCACTGCTGTGTCTCCAGTGTGAAAGCCCCGAGGGCTTTTACACTGGAGTGGTGCGCTAGCAGGACAGTAAAAAAAGTTTTTCTAGCCGCATATTTGGAGCAGTGAAGGAGCGGTGTGTGTATACCACTCCTACCCATTGAAATCAATGGGACACCACACTTTGCAGTGGTTTTTAAAGGGGTTGTAAAGGTTTGTTTTTTATTTTCTAAATAGGTTGCTTTAAGCTAGTGCATTGTTGGTTCACTTACCCTTTCCTTAAATTTCCCTTCTAAGAGTCGGTTCACACTGGGGCGACACGACTTCCAGAGCGACTTTCAGAGGCGACTCAGACACGACTTGAGCATGAACCACAGGGCGATCTGGGGCGATTTACAACGCGACTTCCAGGACAGAAGACATTCCAGTGGCCAATAAAACAACAATCAGCTCTGGGAGAGGGAGGGAGAGGGAGGGGGAGGGAGAGGTTTGCCTGTGAGAAATGCATGTTATCTAATCTGGAAAGTAGCTAGTGATCAGACTTGAGGCGACAAGTCGGATTGAAGTCGTACAGGAACCTTTTCTGAAGTCGGAGCGACATGAGTAGTGTGTATTAACACCGCTCCCATTCACTAACATTGTTTTTCTCTACAGCGCGACTTGGGACGACTTGAGGCGACCTCAAGTCGGATCCCAAGTCGCCCCAGTGTGAACCGACTCTAAATGTTTTTTTCCTTTGTTTTCTTTGTCTGAATTTCTCACTTCCTGTTCCTCCTCAGTAAGCTGTTCAGTAAGCTGTTCTAAATGACTTTCTACCGCTCGGATGATGGTGGAAAGCTTACTGAGGAGAAACAGGTAGTGAGAAATTCAAACAAAGAAAAAAACATTTAGAAGGGAAATCGAAGGAAAGGGTAAGTGAACCAACAAATGCACTAGCTTAAAGGAAACAATTTAGAAAATAAAAGCCAAAACTTTACAACTCCTTTAACACTTTTTCGGCCACTAGCTGGGGGTAAAAGCACCCCACTAGTGGCCAAATAGTGCAGCGAAATTGGCGGTAAAGCGCCGCTAAAAATAGCGGGGCTTTACCGCCAACGCTGCTACCGCCCCAGTGTGAAAGGGGCCTTAAGGGATACTACAAAAATGACCATTTACTTTGGATCTCAGTTAAAAGAATGTGGCACTTAGTGGTTACCATCGTAATACATTGTGGGTATTTGGGAAGAATGCCTAGTTACATTGCTGTTCAGTGAAAAGAATGCCCTAATACATTGGGGATCATTGGTAAGAATGCCAAGTTACATTGGTAATAAGTAGAACAAATGCTACATTACATTAGGAAACTTTGGAAAGAATGTTCTGTTATCTTGGGGATCGGTGAAAAGATTGCCTCTTACACATTGTGGGTCTGTGAGAAAAATGCTTAGTTACTTTAGTGATCGATGAAAGAATGCTCTGATACATTGGGAGTCTTTGAAAAAATGTCCAGCTAACTTGGTTATCAGTCAAAAGGATGCCCTAATACATTGTAAATACATATTTAGGAAGAATGCCTAGTTACATTGGAAATCAGTGAAACAAATGCCCCATAAAATTGGGGATCTTTGAGGAGAACAGGCCGAGATAAATTAGATAAATAAGATAGTTCAAGCCGTGATTTGTCATAATTGTGATGATTACAGATCACGAAAACCCCAAATCCACAATCTCAGACAATTAGAATATTACATGCAATCAATAAAACAAGGATTGTACATAGAACAATATCGGACCCCTGAAAAGTATAAGCGTGCATATGTACTCAGTACTTGGTTTTGTCCCCTTTTGCAGCAATTACTGCCTCAATGCGGCCTGGCATAGAAGCGATCAGCCTGTGGCACTGCTGAGGTGTTATGGAAGACCAGGATGCTTCAATAGTGGCCTTCAACTCTTCTGCATTGCTCGGTCTCATGTCTCTCATCTTTCTCTTGGCAATGCCCCATAGATTCCCTATGGGGTTCAGGTTAGGCGAGTTTGCTGGTCAATCAAGCACAGTAATTCCACGGTCATTGAACCAGGTTTTGGTGCTATTGGCAGTGTAGGCAGGTGCCTGCTGGAAAATGAAGTCAGCATCCCCATAGAGCTCATCTGAGGAAGGAAGCATGAAGTGCTCCAAAATCTCCTGGTAGATAGCTTTGTTGACCAACAGTGGACCAACACCAGCATATACCACAAAAATCCTCCTGCGCTCTGGTGTATCGCCAAACTGGGTGTATCAGTATGGTATAAAGGCAAAGTCTTAAGTCTTGCAGCCCTCCACAGAACAAAGGGTGTTCATATGGCTAAAATGAAAAAGAAAAGAAAGGAGGGCGCACCGACCTTGTGCATTACCACTTATACATTTTAATATACACAAAATAAAAAGCAATGGTCCTACTTACAAACATTCAGTAGTAAGCGCATTAAAAACAGCTGAACCTGGACCTCACGGCGCCTGCCAGTCAGACCCTTAACACCAATGTGGCTGACGCGTTTCTGGGGCGTACCCCCTTCTTCAAAGCCTAGGTGGTCTGCGATAACTCTCTCTTCCTGCAAACCATCCCTTTATAGGTGCATGTGTGCATACAGGCGCAGCCATTCGTCACTAGCTGGCTGGTCCCGCCTTTCTTACGGGACTCCGCCCACCCCATTAGTCGCCCAAATGGGCTCCATCTGTGTGGAGGGGCAAGTTGATCTAGGTGCCCATCCTATACGATGGGGTACACAGCAAGTGACACAAGACTGGCAATGCAGCAGTGCAATGGGATCACCAAACTCTCAATTGCCATATGTCTACTGGCAGCTCCACTACAGCCTGGCCTATTCGCCAGGACCTACAACAGGGCTTTTAATGCAACAGCAGGCCGAGGGGTACAACATGAAGGTACCCACCTGGTGAATCTTGTGCCCGAGGAGACAGCCACTTACACCTCAGGCTGTCACCGCTCCACCGTCGGCGCCCTGGTTTAGCTGGAACGCACGCCATCCACAATCAGGAAGTGCGGGGCCTTCTGCGTTCCACCCCGCACTTCCGGTTTCGCCGTACTCACGCATGCGCGCGGGCATACGCGCGCACGCAGATATGCGCGCGCACACAGATATGCGCGCGCACACAGATATGCACGCGCATAGCATGTGGATTGCGTTCCACGGTCACAGGAAGTGCGGGTGTTTGCGTTCCACCCGCTACTTCCGGTTTGGTGCCAGCCAATGAACGGGCTCCCATAGCTCTAAATGGCGGTGCAGGGTGCAGGAACTAACCTCCCACATTAAACTGATGAAGTGTGGCCCAAAAAGGAGATGGACTTGCGCCCGTCTCCCACTAGATATGCCTACTCTGGCACGGCTGCCATCATCCTTTTGTGGGGATATGTGTGCATATATGGTGCAAGGGGTTTTTTGGGCCACACTTCATCAGTTTAATGTGGGAGGTTAGTTCCTGCACCCTGCACCGCCATTTAGAGCTATGGGAGCCCGTTCATTGGCTGGCACCAAACCGGAAGTAGCGGGTGGAACGCAAACACCCGCACTTCCTGTGACCGTGGAACGCAATCCACATGCTATGCGCGCGCATATCTGTGTGCGCGCGCATATCTGTGTGCGCGCGCATATCTGCGTGCGCGCGTATGCCCGCGCGCATGCGTGAGTACGGCGAAACCGGAAGTGCGGGGTGGAACGCAGAAGGCCCCGCACTTCCTGATTGTGGATGGCGTGCGTTCCAGCTAAACCAGGGCGCCGACGGTGGAGCGGTGACAGCCTGAGGTGTAAGTGGCTGTCTCCTCGGGCACAAGATTCACCAGGTGGGTACCTTCATGTTGTACCCCTCGGCCTGCTGTTGCATTAAAAGCCCTGTTGTAGGTCCTGGCGAATAGGCCAGGCTGTAGTGGAGCTGCCAGTAGACATATGGCAATTGAGAGTTTGGTGATCCCATTGCACTGCTGCATTGCCAGTCTTGTGTCACTTGCTGTGTACCCCATCGTATAGGATGGGCACCTAGATCAACTTGCCCCTCCACACAGATGGAGCCCATTTGGGCGACTAATGGGGTGGGCGGAGTCCCGTAAGAAAGGCGGGACCAGCCAGCTAGTGACGAATGGCTGCGCCTGTATGCACACATGCACCTATAAAGGGATGGTTTGCAGGAAGAGAGAGTTATCGCAGACCACCTAGGCTTTGAAGAAGGGGGTACGCCCCAGAAACGCGTCAGCCACATTGGTGTTAAGGGTCTGACTGGCAGGCGCCGTGAGGTCCAGGTTCAGCTGTTTTTAATGCGCTTACTACTGAATGTTTGTAAGTAGGACCATTGCTTTTTATTTTGTGTATATTAAAATGTATAAGTGGTAATGCACAAGGTCGGTGCGCCCTCCTTTCTTTTCTTTTCCAACACCAGCATATGACATGGCTTCATGACCAAGCCATTTTTTTTCCATACAGCACTGCCTTAATTTACCTGAAAATTGTGGGGGCATGCAAAGCTGTACCCAAAATAAAATAATTTTTTTTTTTTTCCACAGATAGAGCTTGCTTTTGATGGTATTTGATCATCTCTGCAATTTTACTTTTTTCACTATAAACAAAAAAAGGCCAACAATTTAGAAAAAAAATCCCATTATATTATACTTTCTGCTATAAAACTTTCCCAAAAAGGGGAAAAAACAAATGTCTTTATCAATTTAGGCCAATATATATTCTGCTACATATTTTTGGTTAAAAAAAATCCCAATACGTGTATATTGATTGGTTTGCACAAAAGTTACAGGGCCAGATTCTCATATATATTCGGCGGCGTAGCGTAAGCCATTTACACTACGCCGCCGCTGCGTACTAGAGCAAGTGCTTTATTCTCAAAGCACTTGCTCCATAGTTTACGCCGGCGTCTCGTAAATCGGCAAGCGTAAACCCGCGCAATTCAAATGGGGCGGCTTGTATTTAAATTAAGCGCGCCCCCGCGTCGAACGAACTGCGCATGCGCCGGCCGGGGAAAAAGCCCAGTGCGCATGCTCCAAAGGACGTCACATTTTCTCAATGTAAACGACGTAATCGCAGCGTACGCCAGCCCCATTGAGAATCGACGTACGCAAACGACGTAAACGACACACAACACGACGCGGTCCCGAGGCCATACTTAACATGGCATCCGACGGGACACGACGGCATCCGACGGGACCTCGTACGGTTACTCCACATAGAAGCTGGGGTAACCTTACGCGAACGAAAACGACGTACGCGACGACGGGGCGGCGTAAAAGCGATCGAGAATCGGCGTACTACTTCATTTGCATATGCAAATGAAAAAACAACGTAAAGGCCACCTAGTGGCCGGAGTTGTCATTACACCTACGATCCGAAAGTGTAATGCTTTTACACTTGTCGGATGTAGAAGCGTATCTATGCAAAAGTGATGCTAAGCATCACTCGCATAGATACGAGGACAAAAAAAAGGCGTTACGACGGGGTATCTGAGATACTCCGTCGTAATGCCTCTGAGAATCTGGCCCACAGTGTCTACAATCTATCGTATATTTTTCTTTTTTACTGTAATGATGGCGATCATCGACTTATAGCGGGACTGCGATATTGCGGTGGTCAAATCAGACACCTAACTGACACTTTTGACACTTTTTGGGGACCAGTGACACTAATACAGTGATCAGTGCTAAAAAATATGCACTGTTACTGTACTGATGACACTGCAGGGAAGGGGTTAACATCAGGAGCAGTCAAAGAGTTAAATGTGTTCCCTGGGAGTGATTGATAACTGTGGGGGAGGTGCTTTCACTGGCGGAATGTAAAGATCTGTGTTCCTGCTTAGCAGGAACACAAGATCAGCACATTCCCCACTCACAGAACGGAGGTCTGCCTTGTTTACTTAGGCAGACCACCATTCTGTCTTTTTCACGAATGATCAGTGGGTCCTGGCGGACATCGCATCCGCTGAACCTGCTAAATTGGCTCCTGCTGTGTCCAATTACAGCTGAAGTAGGCCACTGGCAGGGCATGCGTGCGCCACACACCTGGAACTTTTACTTTAAGCAATGATAAAAGTGTATATATATATATATATATATATATATATATATATATATATATAAATATACCTAATACCATATGGTATGAGAATTTACACAACTTATCTAGCAGGGGGATATAAATTAGAACTAAGAATAAGAGCTAAACTTTCAGACCGCTAGCAATGGCTTGTGGGTATGTTTAGTCCACTAATAAAATCTGCCAGGTGTCACATCCATGACAATAAAACTTATGAGTAATTGGACTTCCACTTACAGAAGCACGACCATGGGCGTCCGCTCCATAGGGCAAGGGAGGGTGTTTGCCCCCCCCTAGAAAACAGTGCCATAATTCTCTGAGGGCAGGAAGCAAGGCGGCGGCATGGTGAATGACATTAGAGCCTCTCTCTCTCTCTCTCTCTCTCTCTCTCTCTCTCTCTCTCGTAGCTCCGCTGACAGAGAGGGTGGGGGCGATCTACAGTGCAGACAGCCCGCGGCTCTCCTCTCCTTGTCACAGCACAGCTGCTGAGTTCTCTGGTAAATGGAGCCAGGGTGCTGTGACAGGGAGAGGAGAGCCGCGGGCTGTGTGCACTGTATATCTCCTCCGATCGCCCCCCCCCCTCCCAGGGCCAGCCTTTACGGTGTGCGGCGCGTCCCCGTCCCCCCCCCCCCGCGCGACCGAAGAGGACTTTGGGCGGCATGACATGGTGACAGGCGCCTTTGCGGGGGTGCAAGCAGGAACCCGAGCGAACCGTCGGCACACTCGGGACACGGCCGCAATCATCCCCCTTCCCTGTGCAGCGCCACAGGTCTGAGTCTCGGCTGCCTGTCTCACAGTCACAGGCAGCCAAGCAGTGAAGCCGCCTCCCCCTTGTCTGTACTGTGCTGTGCTGTGTGTGTGCAGCACGCGGCAAGCACATTAGCTGAGCCTGCTATACAGGTCTGAAGGGGGGTGGGGTGGGGGTTCTGTATTGTAGGGGGTCGGCACTGTAGAGGGGGTTCGTTATTGCAGGAGGGGGGTTCTATATTGTAGGGGGTCCTGTATTGTAGGGGGGGTGTATTCTGTATTGTAGGGGGGGGACGGCAAGGTGGGGGGTTCGGTATTGTAGGAGGGGGGGTTCTGTATTGTAGGGGGGGGTCTGTATTGTAGGAGAGAAGATTGTAGGAGGGGGGTTCTGTATTGTAGGAGGGGAGGTTCTGTATTGTAGGGGGGTTCGGTATTGTAGGGGGGTCTGTATTGTAGGGGGAGTTCTGTATTGTAGGAGGGGGGGTTTGTATTGTAGGGGGAGCTGTATTGTAGGAGGGGGGATTGTGTATTGTAGGGGGTCTGTATTGTAGGGAGGGGGTTCTGTATTGTAGGGAGAGGGGGTTCAGTATTGTACGGGGAGGGGTCTGTATTGTAGGGGGGTTCAGTATTGTAGGGAGAGGGGTCTGTATTGTAGGGGGGTTCTGTATTGTAGGTGGGTTTGTATTGTAGGGGGGTCTGCTCTTTAGGGGTGAATCTGTATTGTAGAGGGGGTTCTGTATTATAAGAAGGGGTCTGTGTTGTAAGGGGGGTCTGCACTGTAGGGGGTGTCTGTGTAACATACAGGTGTCTAGAGCTGTGGGGGCTGTGTAATGTAAAGGGGTGCTGTGTAATGTAAAGAGGCCCAGAGGTGCAGGGTGCTGTGTAGTGTAAAGGGGTGCTGTGTAATGTAAAGGGGCCCAGAGGTGCAGGGTGCTGAGTAATGTAAAGGGGCCCAGAGGTGCAGGGTGCTGTGAAATGTAAAGGGGTCTAGTGATGCAGGGTGCTGTGTAATGTAAAGGGGCCCAGAGGAGCAGGGTGCTGTGTAATGTAAAGGGGTCCAGAGGTGCAGGGTGCTGTGAAATGTAAAGGGGTCTAGTGATGCAGGGTGCTGTGTAATGTAAAGGGGCCCAGAGGTGCAGGGTGCTGTGTAATGTAAAGGGGCCCAGAGGTGCAGGGTGCTGTGAAATGTAAAGGGGTCTAGTGATGCAGGGTGCTGTGTAATGTAAAGGGGCCCAGAGGTGCAGGGTGCTGTGTAATGTAAAGGGGTCCAGAGGTGCAGGGGTCTGTGTAATGTAAAGGGGCCCAGAGGTGCAGGGTGCTGTGTAATGTAAAGGGGTCCAGAGGTGCAGGGTGCTGTGTAATGTAAAGGGGTCCAGAGGTGCAGGGTGCTGTGTAATGTAAAGGGGTCCAGGGGTCTGTGTAATGTAAAGGGGTCCAGAGGTTCAGTTGTAGAGACGGGTACACAGTAGTGACAGAGATATTGAAGGATGCAGGGGGCACAGTGGGGTGTTTTTACATTTTAATGTGGGGGGGTCGCTTTTAACCCCTGCTAGCGGTCAATGAAAGGGTAAAATGCGACTGTGTATCGCCGCTGCCGAAGCGCCCCCCCCCCCCTGAAAAAATTTCAGCGGACGCCCATGAGCACGACAGAGGTATTTCCAATCACTGGGTTGTATTGTTGCACTTCTCAAGAACTCAATGTAAGCAGGAATGTTATATAACACAGCGCTGCATATAAATAAGTTCTGGGTTGAAATGGTACATTTTCCTACCTCTGTTTACTTTTATCAGAATATCTAGCATTTTTATTTATTGACCTCCACCCCAGTGTTTTCCATGTTGACTGTCATAACAAAGGGATCAGGGAAGGTAATTAGGAGAGAAACAGCACAAGTGTCACTGAAGACTGACATCTGATTTCCAGTCTGTGAGTATTCTACCTTGTACAGTATATCATAACTATAGATGACCAGTAAGGCTTAATTACAACATATTTCTAAACAACTGAAAGAATACATATAAAATGTTTACAACAACATAGCTGAAATCAAAAGACAAGAAGACAATATAGAGAAAAATAATAGAGCTTATTTAAAAACAAAAAACGAATACATTTCTGGAGAGGGAAATACTAGCTTATACTTAAAGCATTACTTCACCCTAAGGCCGTGTACACACGATCAGACATGTCTGATGAAACTTGTCTGATGGACCGTTTTCATCGGACCACGCCGGTTTGAAGCCATGATGGAGCCATGATGGAGCAGCAGCGTGACTTTTTTTTTTTTTAATTGTTTATTTATGACATTTTCCAAAACAGTATACAGCGTATGACAATGTATCAAATAAATTCAACTTTTGGTAATACATAGCAGACAAATCTTAGACATTGTGCAGATACAAGCACAATCTGACACAATCATACAAAGTAATCAAGTATCAAGGCAATGTAATCTAGCCACAGTCCAAGACAGGCAGAACTATGAAAAAAATTAGCCATTACCAGATAAAAGATATAATAAAAAAATATAATAAAGAAAATGAAAACAAAGAAATAACAAAAATAAAATATGCACTATGGGAATCAAGACTCTTGAGAGGGTTCAGATAAGTAACCGGACGAGAACTCGGAATCATCCCACAGCTTCCAGACGCTCTCAAACAAAGGCACAGTATCTTCAATCTTAGCAGTCAAGTGTTCCATCCTACGTGTATCTACTATAATTGAAAGAACCTGGTGAATAGTGGGGGGTGAAGTGGAGAGCCAGAGCCTAGGGATGGCTCTTTTCGCGGCTAAAAGGACAAAAGACATACGTTTCTGCAATGTCTTAGGCAGACCCATAAGGGGCAGGCCCAATATGAAATGTAAAGGTGACAAGGGTACGGGATGGGACAGCAGCGCCTGAAGGAGCTCTTGAATCCTTATCCAAAAAGGGCCAATGAGAGGACATTCCCAGAAAATATGAAAAAGAGAGCCCACGGCCCCCACACATCTCCAGCAGAACTTAGAGAGGGTAGGGTCACGAGCATGCAGTAAGTCCGGGGTCCTATACCAAAATAACAAAATTTTAAGGGGAGTCTCCCTATGCACCACACAGAGCGAAATCTTTGAAGTGTTAGCCCATATTTTCCCCCAATCTAGCAGCGAAATCGGGCGTTTAAGTATAGAAGACCATTTGTTCATATAGTTATGCGTGGAGTCAGTCAGAGGGGGGGTTTCATGCAAAATTTTATATATTGATGAGATCTGCTTAGGTGCATAGGGACCTGCTACACATAAAAGCTAAAAATCTGTGGGTCTCTCTAGTGACAACGAGGGAAACGTGGAGAGGAAAAAATGCTTAAATTGGAGATAAGAGTACTGAAGAGAAGTTGGCAGATCGTGTTTCGCCTGTAATTCTGAAAAAGATAAAAAGATACGTGTGACCGGATTGACCAAATGTCGCAGCTGAAAAATTCCAGCCTGAGTCCAGGGATACATTCTCCCAAATGACAGGCCATCAGGAATATCTAGATTGAAAAGAACGTTCATTAGAGGGGAACACCTGGAGGAGAGGGAGAACCGCTCCACACATCTCCTCCAAATAGTCAGGGTAAACAGCATTGGGGCTAGACATAAAGATCTAAGCTGGGGCATAAATTTAGCGGACGATGGCCAAAGCATATAACAGGGATGCACTGGTGCAGTAATTCCCATTTCTATCTCTGCCCACCTGGAAGGGGCCTTTCTAGACACCCAAGAGGTTAATATACGGAGGTGAGAAGCATAATAGTATTTAATAATGTCCGGCGCCGCCATCCCTCCTCTATGCTTAAGGGCGTAAACCACTGATTGTGCAATCCTATGGGAAGCATTATTCCAGATAAACTTAAGGCACCTCCCCTGGAGGAGTTTCAACTGCGACATTGGGACAAAAGTAGGAAGTGTCTCGAAAAGATACAGTATTTTAGGGAGTATGGACATCTTTAGGACGTTGATCCTGCCTAATAGGGAGATTGGAAGAGAGGACCATAAATTCAAAAGACGGGTTATCTCTGCAAACATGGGGGGAAAGTTAGCTTGGTATAAGGTGGAATAAGAAGATGTGATATACACCCCCAGATATTTTAATGAGGCAGGGCACCGGTGATAGTTGAACTTGTCTCTGAGAGATGTAAGCATCTCCGGAGACATATTAATCGGTAAAGCTTCCGTCTTTGACTGATTAATCCTAAACCCGGACATGCTACCAAAGATAGAAAGAATATCATGTAGGGCAGGTAAAGAGGTGGAAGGATGAGTTAGGGTCAGTAGAATGTCGTCAGCAAAAAGTGAAAGCTTATAATCTCTCTGTCTCAGCGGGACTCCCCGTATGTCTGGGTGCTGCCTAATGGCCGCCACCAGGGGCTCAAGACTCAAAATAAACAGCAAGGGCGACAATGGACACCCCTGCCTAGTGCCATTACTTAGGGAGAACCGCTGAGATAGACAAGACGAAAGCTGTACTTGGGAAGTAGGGGTGGAATATATGGCTCGCAAGGCTTGGATAAAAGGGCCCGAAAACCCATACCTGTCAAGGACCGCAAACATTAAAGGCCAACCTAGTCAGTCAAATGCCTTTTGTGCATCTAGGCTGAGGACAACTGCTGTCTGTTTGGTTTTGGTTAAAAGATCTATCAGATCCACAGTCCTTCTGGTATTATCACCTGCATGTCTCGTGGGAACAAATCCCACTTGGTCTCTGTGGATTAAAGTCGTCAGAAGCGGGGAAAGTCGATTAGCCAACAGTTTAGTAAAAATCTTGTAATCCGAATTCAATAGCGCAATGGGGCGGTAATTATCTGGCAATGAAGGGTCTTTACCTGGTTTTGGGATGACCGTCAGGAAAGCGTGTAGAAAGTGGGTGTGGGGAACGGTGCCCTTGAGTAGTGAGGAGAATAGAGTCTGAAGATGGGGGTTTAAAATATCCGAGAAGATTTTATAGTAAACATATGAGAGTCCATCCGGACCAGGGGACTTGTGAGCGGGAAGAGCTTTCACAACCTTGGCTATCTCTTCAAGAGAGACAGGGGCATTAAGTATAGAGAGCTGATCTCCAGACAATTTAAAGCTAAAGAGGACATAAAGGCATTAAAGTCAGCCTGAGAGAATTGAGTCAGCGGATCCCCGCCCAAGCAGTTATACAACTTCTTATAAAAATCTCCAAAAACTTGCGTCATAGCTTTGGGGCAGTATGTGGGAGTACCATCTGGCTGCATTAGATGATCAGGAATCGAGAGGAAGGGGCGTGGTCTCAATCTGTTAACTAGCATTCTGTGCGGCTTATTGGCGTATTCATAACATTTCAGTCTAGCCCACAACAACGATTTAGAAATCTTATTCATATTAAAAGATTTGATACGGTTCCGCAAGGAGACCACCACCCTTAGACACTCCACGGTAGGGGAATCAAGAAGATGTGCCTCCGCAGCTCTAAGTTGGGCCAGAAGCTCATCTTTTTGCTTCATGGAGTCTTTTCTCAGACGGGAGCTAGCAGAAATACATTCCCCCCTGAGCAGCGTGACTTTTCTCGAGTTCGTGCTGGATATGGGCTTGGTTCTGGATTTTATTTTCAGTCCAGGAGTTTGGCCAGTAACAGGGGGAGAAGGAGTTCCTGGGCCAAGAATTGGTTGTGCCAGCGTGACCGATTCTCTCATATGCCTCTGCTTAGGGAAATCCAGGAGAATAATCCTGATGACTACAGGAACTTTCTCCGTATGACGGACCCCGTTTTCCACCGTCTGCTGGATCTTCTGTCCCCCTATATCACGAGGCAGGACACTGTGATGCGCCAAGCCATCACGGCCGAGCAGAGGCTTATTGCCACGTTGCGGTACCTGCAGGAGGAGTATATTAAGGTAAGTTTCCCTATTTTAACATCACAATCTATGTCTTTAATAATGTATGCTAATGTACTGTATTTTTTGGATTTTTCACTAATTATCATGATTGTAATATGCTGTGTGTTGAATGTGCCCTTTTATCCCCATGCATGCTGTTAAGCTTTGTTCTTTTTGTTGGCCTACCTGCATATTTTTACCTTCACCACTATTAACCTGTCCAGCATGCTATCCTAGTGACAAACACACCTAGCCTATTTTGTTTTTTTTTAGGCATTTTTTTGGTCTGCTCCATTGTAGTTCTGCCCCCCCTAAAAATGTTTATTGCCCCATCAGATGGGTGGGGAGTCTGATAATAAGTGTGCCTATATTTTTGGCCAGAAATACTCACTCCCCAATAATATTCTGAAATGTTAATACTGTGATGTTGCACAAGGATGCTTTTTGTATTGTGTTTGCAATGTTTATGTGCCAAAGTACTAATAATCTTTTTTTGTTTCTCCCCACAGTTTCCCTCCCTGCCACAGAAATGGCAGACTGTGGCTTCCCAATTTGCCCAGCGGTCTGACTTTCCAAACTGCAGAGGGGCAATAGATGGGAAACACGTCCGCATAGTGCCGCCACCCCGTTCGGGGTCGTACTATTTTAACTACAAAGGTTTTCATAGCATCGTGTTGATGGCGGTGGTGTCGGCACAGTATGAATTTTTGTATGTGGACGTGGGGAAGAACGGCCGGCTGTCTGATGGGGGAGTGTTTGCGCGGACGGAGTTTGCCAGGCGTTTACAAACTGGTGGTCTGGAACTGCCACAGGATGAAGACAATTTGGAGGGACTTCCATTTGTTTTTGTCGCAGATGAAGCTTTCGGGCTTGGACCTCACCTCATGCGGCCTTTTCCCCATTGGACCCTCACCCCGGAGAGGAGGGTGTTCAATTTTCGGCTGGCCAGAGCCCGGAGTGTAGTCGAGAATGCCTTTGGGATACTCGCCAGCCGGTTCCGCCTGTTCCAGACAGCGATACACCTGGCGGAATATAAATTGAACAGTGTTGTTTTAGCCTGTTGCATTTTGCACAATTTTTTTACGCAGGCACTCCTAGTCGCACCTAGCCAACATCGGGGCTGAGGCAGGACTACCCTCAGATACCTTTTCTGGCCTGGACACTGGTCGCGCTGGCTTGGCCACCCAATCTGCTTGTGAGGTACGCGACAAATATGTTGAGTACTTCATGGGTCGGGGGGCCATTGCTATGCCAGATCATATTTCTTTCTAATTCGGCCCTCAAAAGAAAGAAATATTAAAAGTAATAATAAATAATTAGACAATTGGACTTTATACAGTTGTTTGTCATTATTGCTTTTTTTCTTTTATCTGTCTTCCTGGTTCTCCAACTAGTGCACTTCTAGTGCCAAATTTAGTTTTCTTGTTTTAGTAAATAACCACAATTGCACAGTAGTCACTCATCTAAAAACTGGTATTGAGCATAGAAAGAAGAAGCCAGTCCATTTTGGGTTTATTTTGTAAAATTATTATTTTATTTTTAATTTTTTTTACCCCCAAAAATTTTGGTTGTTTATTGGCACTATATATATTTTTTTATTATTATTTTGGTATGTAGTAAAAAAAAAAAATGTTTTGTACAAAATACTTAAAATCTACAAACAATGGAACTTAAAAAGTTCAACCTTTTAATCCAAACACATGTGATGGGCTGATGTCACCCCTGAACACACCAAAATTTGAAGCTCCAACACATTCTGTGTGAGTGACCAAATGAGGATTTCTCTCCTGAGATACCCTGACAAATGTCCACATGTGCTATCTGCCATCATGGGTGATCAATGGATGTGTTTTGGGGGTGCAAACCCTTCCTCTCACCTACTTGAGAAGCGAGGAAGGGGTTACACCCACAAAGCACAGACAATCGATATTCTGTGATGGCAGATAGCACATGTTGACACACTGTGTGTGCATCTTCAAATTTTGGCGTGTGTTTTTTCCTATTCAAACAGTTGTGCAAAACATAGCATTGAAACAGGTTTGGGGGGGGGGGAGTTTATCTTGGATACGGTCCAACATGTCAATGATGTTTTTAAAATTCTGCTCAATGACATCCATCCTTTCCCTCATAATGTGCATTTCTGTACTGCATTCCATTATTTGTTGGATGATGATTTGGACACTTGAAATTTGGAAATTTGAGGTCTACCAAATGTTGGGATACCACCATCTTCATCCCCTAAAAAAAAACAACAACAAGGTATAAGTAATGTGCAGGCCTATCTACATCTCTTTTTCCCTGTGAAGCTGGGGTGACACTGACCTGTTGTGCTGATAATCTCCACCTCCCCATCTTCCACAACTACTTCTTCTTCCACAACTCCTTCTTTTTCCACAACTCCTTCCACAATTCCTTCTTCCTCCTCTCTTCCTTCCTCCTCTCTTTCTTCCACCACTCCTTCTTCCACATCCTCCACATGCAGCGGTTTAGATTTGTGTGCAAGTCTGGGCCTCCTTGCCTCCTCCAAATGCTGTCCTCTTCTTTCCCCTAACATAACATAACAATAAGAGTTATGGGGGGGGCGCAGGTGCTCTTGAGTCCAGATGTGAAAACAGCTGCTTATTATCACTGTGTGAATGAATCCTGTTTGCCTTTCACATTCTAGTAAGGTTGAACAAACACATAATCTTTTCCCCAATGTTCATAAACGTTGTTTTACGCCAAATAGCCACGTCAAGGTGTGCTTTTCCTGGAACAACATTGGATTTGTGAGAAACGATGTGATGGAACGATGTTTACTACGAGCGTGAAAAAAATTCCTATTTCCAAAAACCACATAAAACGCATACATGTGTTCCAAAGTACAACCAGGCCAACGAGGCAGATGTAGAAATATACATGCCAACAAATTAATAAAGACAATTGCCAACCAAAATAAGTAAAAGGACCTATTTTTATCAATAATTTTCTTGATCTTCCTATACTGCTCTGGCTCACGCAGTTTCAAGTCCGACCAAAGTTTTCGGAGCTGTTCCTTTGACCTTGTGACCCCAAATATGTCATAAAGTCTCCTCGCAACCTTGTCCATTATTTTAGCCTTCCTCCAATTAGGGGTGTTGTATGGCCTATGATCACCATCGTAATCTTTCCTCCGCAGTATGTCCACCATCTCCACCATCTCTTCTAGTGACATATTTGTTGCCTTGTATCGTTAGGGCCTGGATCGTGACGTTCCTGCCTCTGTCCCTTCCTGATCATGAGAGGGTAAAGCACGCTCGTGTGACATCGCCATATTTTCGTTTCACAATGATTAGGGGCGTGGAAAAGAGGAAAGGGTCCGTCATGGGCGGCGAGGAGGGTGGCGTTTCACGCATGCGCGGAGTGTATAAGGAGAACAACGTGATTACGTAGGTTACGCAGAGTTTACTCGAGCGTAAGCGAGGAAATACAGATACGAAGGTAAATTACAACATGAGGCCTATAAACTGGGGCCTTCATCCAACAGGCCTCGAAACCACCCCCCAAACCCAGATTCTCTAGTGAATCTCAACCCACACGATTCACCACTCAATTTCATGATTGCTTTAAGAAAATGGAGAATATCCTAGCCAAACATTGGCCAATTTTGCTCAGTGATCCCTTTTTGGGTTCGTCCCTTTCCCAAGTTCCCAAGGTCTCCTACCGTAAAACCAATAACATTAAGAGTAAAATAGCACGTAGTAAAATCTGTAATGTTCCCACTTCCTCTGTTCCATCCATTCCTTTAATCCCACTTGTGGGTATGTACCAGTGCAAGAAAAAATTATGTGTCACTTGTCAATTCGTTGAGCATGGCCAAAAAAACTTTACCATCAAGGGTAAAGTGTACACCATAAAAGAATTCTACAACTGCTCAAGTGAGTATGTTGTATATTGCCTTACCTGCCCATTTGGCCTCTTTTATATTGGAAGGACAATACGTACCCTACGTCAACGATTTGGCAAACACAGGCGTTTTATTACTAAGGGACATGACAAACACAGTGTTCCCCTTCATTTTTAAGGTACATAAAAAATCACCTGTGGGCCTTAAGGTGTGGGTCATTGAAGCCATCTCGAGAGACCTCCCTGTTGCAGAACGCTTTAAACGCCTATGCCAACAGGAGACCTATTGGATATATTCATTAAATACCCTCTCGCCGGGGGGACTCAATGAGGAGATTGAAACGCATTCCTTATTGTAACCCCACACCTCCCCCCCCCCCACTTTTTTCTATTTTGTTTTTATCCTCAGCTTCACTGTTGTGTATATGTTTTTTTTTTTTTTCTTTTCACATATATTTTTTACTGATCTGTTTTTAAACATTCCTTTATTAAACTATATTATTTTTATTCTATCACACTGGTTTGTTCCAGCAGTGTGTGCATGCTGGCTTCTATGGTTCCACAGCCGCATGCCATCCACTTCCTGTTTTTAGTTTTCAGTATTTAGTGGCTCTCCTCCTGAGAGCAGACATGCCAGTAGAAGGAGCTGTGAGCCCTGAGCGCGTAGCCTGATACTTCCCTTCTTCGGATACCTGCTATCCCCGCCGTGCCCTGTGACGTCACCGCCTGTTCCGGTTCCGCGTTCCACGCTGGTCAACAAGGAGCTTCCAGGATCCATCCACACTGAAGCCGTGCGGACATCACTAGAGCCGGTGGAATGGCACACACCGATTATAAAAGCCATCCCGATGGACTACTACTCCCAGCGAACCTGTGAGTACACACCTATACTTACATTTTAGTAGAATGTTTTTTTAAAGTTTATTTTTTGAGTTGGCGCCTCCACCCCCTCTTTTTTCTTCATCTTCTTCATCCTCCTGCTGCCACATCATCCCCACCTGCAAGGGGCCGTGGACGGGGCCGTGGAAGTTCCGCTGCAAGGCAGCCTGGAAGAAAGGCTGTAAGGAAGACAAGAAAGTGATTCCCTGCCTTCCAGTTGATTAAACAAAAAAGTGAGCTTGTTGGAGTACCACAGCTTGGGTTCCTTTTGTCATCTGCTGCTGCTTCTCATTTGTTTTTCTGGGCTCCTGAGGTTATTAATTTTCTCCTTGAGTTGGAATGTGCTTTTGGTGTCCAAGTCTGCATGTATTTTGTGAACTGATCAAGTGTTGCCATTCTTGATCTATTTTTGTGTTGTGCCAAAATAAATGGCTATTTTTTTACATTAAAACCTTGTCTATTGTGTTTTATACTGTGGTGAATAGGCATCAAACATTTCAAAAATACAATGTGTAATTTAAAAAGGACACAAACTCCTTGGGGGGGGGGAGATTTGGTGTGATAACTTGGGGGGGGGGGGAACTATATACATTAAGGAAAAAAAAAAATATGTTGACATAACTTGCAAAAAAATAAATAAAACATCAAGTAAAAAAAAAAAATATATGTTGACATAACTTGGAAAAAACAAAACAAAAAAAAAAGATCAACATTAAGTAAAAACAACAAAAATGTATACACGTGAAAAAGGGAGAGTATGGTCTCAGTTACTTAAATATAAATATATATTTATATTGTTCCAGCACCAGCATCAGTTTTGCTGCTTTTTCTAAATGTTTTATTTACAATTGCCTAAACCATGCTTGTTCTTTTCTATAAACAATGCATATTTATATAGATCCTCCTGAAGAAGCGGTACCAAACCGCAAAACCGGTCGAGGTCGCAGATCAGCTCCACGCATCTGACCCATACGGTTTTGTTTTGTTTTAACAAATACCTGATACTGTGGGGCCTGCCCCATTGTTTTATTTTTGTACTGTTTTATATGTAATAAATCTACTTTTTTATCTGACATATGCCTCCTTATCAGTGCCTTGAAAATCCCAACCAATCCAATTTGATCGATATAGTTTAGACACATAGGGCCAGATTCAGCAAGACTTGCGCTGGAGTAATTCGATATGCGCCGCGTAACTGTGAAGATGCGCCGTCGTTTCTATGTGGCCGTACCCACCAAACTAGATGCGACAGAAAACGGGCCATTTCCGATCGGCTTAACTTTCCGACGCCAGAGTCTCGTCAGCGCATAATTTCGCTTGGCGCATCAGTCACGCCTGTTGATTTCCCCTGCAAATATGCAAATGAGGGAGATTTCCCGATTCGCGAACGGATTAGCACCATACGCCGGCTACATGTGCCACGCGTATCTCGTCCGTCCGGCGCAAAGTTATTTCTACAAATATCTGCTTTATCTTTACTCCAGACGGCCACAGGTCAGCAGGAGAGCAGCTACAGCAGCGTTACCGATGATAAGAGCTAGCTGAGCACCCCCACTTGCAGGACAACACCTCTGTCCATGCTTGTCTGTCAACTTTTACAGCCATGGAGGAAGACATCATAGGTCTCCATAGCCGAGATGACGGCTGACAGCTCCTGGCCTTTAGAGTTCAGCTTTCTCCTGTGTGTTTGCGGGGAATGGGAGCAGCCATCTCAGAACAAAAGTAACTTCACTGCGGGGAGGGGGAACAGGATATACTTTAGTGCCGGAATGGCGCATCTACGGGCGCATTTAAACGCCCAACGGAACGCATTGCGCTGAAGTTTCCCGTGAAGAGGTGCCGACGGAAGTTGTGAGCATGCGCACAAGGGGGCCGAGTGAAGCCTCACTAACTGCGCATGCTCCGTGGATGATGCGCTGAACGTAAGCCTCTGCGCTGGGCTCCGCCCATCATTTACATATGATCACACCCACTTCCACTTGCGTCAGGTTACGCCAGCGCATTATCGTTACTCTGGCGCAAGTTTACGCGCAACTGCTATGTGAATAACAGTACTTGCGCCGAAAGTGTCGGCGGAGTAACGTAAATGAGAAACGTTACTCCAAAGTAAAGAAGCGCCCATCTACCTGAATCTGGCCCCAGGTAGATGCGCGCATATTTTATCCGGCGTAGCGCAGTGCATATACATTACGCTGACGCGAACTAGTGAGTCAAGTACAGTATTCACCAAGCACTTGTTCGTTACTTTGCGGCGGAGTAACGAAAATGCGATGGCGCAACCCGACGTAAGTGGAAGTGGGTGTGACCATATGTAAATGATGGGCAGAGCCCAGCGCAGAGACTTACGTTCAGCGCATCATCCACGGAGCATGCGCAGTGAGGGAGGGCTCCACTCGCTCCCCTGTGCGCATGCTCACAACTTCCGTTGGCACCACTTCATGGGAAACGGCGGCGCAATGTCTTACGTTGCGCGTATAAAAGCCTTTCCGGCGCAAAAGTATATCCGGTTCCCCCCCCCCAGGAAAGTTACTTTTGCTCTGAGATGGCTGCTCCCGTTCCCCGCAAAGAGAGGAGAAAGCTAAACTTCAATGCCCAGGAGCTGTCTGTTGTCATCTCGGCTATGGAGACGTACAATGAGTTCCTCCATGGCAGGAAAAGTCGCAAGACAAGCCGGGACAGGAAGCAGGCCATCCTGGAGTCCATTGCTGCCAGGGTGAACAGTTTGGGCTATTCCACACGGACTGCTGCGGACATTGCCAAAGAAATCAATGATTTGAGGTGCAAAGTCCGGGGCAAGGTGACCACCATCAGGAGGCATAAGAGGGCCCAGACCAATTCGTACCTCAGCCGGATAGCCATGGCCTTGGAGGGCATGCAGGCCACACCTGCCAGGAGTGGCCCACCCGGGGATCAGCCACCTCCAGATGCCCCCCCACCCCCACCCACTCATTCCAGGCAGCTGAGGAGCCAAAGAGGGCCCACCAGAAAGAGCCCCCGTCAGCCCAGATGATGGCTTTTTGGGGTGTTTTTTTTTTTTTTTCTGTTTTTGTTTCTGCTCAGATTATGAGCTTTTTAATTTTTGTTATATTTTGTTCAGATTATGAGCATTTTATTTTTTGGTATAATTTTCTCAGGTTATGAGCTTTATTTTTTGGTATATTTTGCTCAGGTTATGAGCATTTTATTTTTTGGCATATTTTGCTCAGGTTATGAGCTTTTTATTTTTATTTAAACTGCACACAGTCAGTAGTGCAGGGGACAGTGTGAATGGTGTGTGAATGTGAGGGGGTGGCACTCCTGCCAGTAAGGGGTGTCACCCTCGGCCGTTGGGGAGAAGTTATCCCCACGGCTGTGTGAATGACGTGTGAATGGACAGCGACACCATTGGGTCCTTGACGCGGCGTTGCAGCTCCCAAGTCCTGCATGTTGGATGTGGTGTGTGTGATCTAGGGACATCAGTGGCATGCATGGGTGCATTGTCTGTGTGATCAATGTATTTGTTTATTGTCCAAAGATGCCTACGGCGAGGACCCTCCTGACTGCTCTTCCATCAGCTGACGGGGTAGCCTCTGGCAGATGGGGACTGTGTGGGTCGGGGGTCAGGTCATCACGTATGTCAATCTGCAGGCCTTTTCTCATGGCAAAGTTGTGCAGAATGCAACATGCACCGATGATCTGACACACGAAGGTAGGGGAATACAAGAGGGCCCCCCATACTTATCCAGGCATCGGAAACGGGACTTCAGGAGCCCAAATGTTTGCTCCACCACTGCACGAGTTTGGATATGTGCCGCATTGTATCTTCTCTCTCCTCTGGTTTGGGGGTTCCGGAAAGGAGTCATGAGATGGGGTCCCAGTGCATATGCAGAGTCACCTGTAAGGGAAAAGACAGGAGGATGTTAGTCATGCATGTGCCCCTTGTGATGTCTGCATCATGGGGGGGGACAGTCATGCCTGACTCCCATGTCACTCACCAACCAACCAGCTGTCCTTGTACACGTTCTGTTCGAATTCCGTTGGGATGGGGCTCTGATTGTATATGTAGCTGTCATGGCTGGACCCGGGGTGTTTGGCACGGACGTGCCATATGAGGCGTTGGGCATCGGCTATCACCTGTATGTTGATGGAATGCCAATGCTTCCGATTGCGGTATATGTGCTCTGTGGCACTGGGGGGCTGTAGGGCCACATGTGTGCAATCAATGGCCCCCACGGTGCGTGGGAATCCGGCAATGCTGTAGAAATCTGTCATTGCCTTCTGCCGCAGGTTCTCAGTGGTGGGTCTGATGATGTGGTGGGACATGCGTCTGAGAATTGCAGGGACAACCTGGTGCACACATCTGCTCATGGTGGACTGTGACATCCCAGCTACCACTCCACTTGTACGCTGGAATGATCCAAGTGTCGCCAGTACCTTCACCAGTGGCTGCACTGCTTGTGAGCGATGTGTCTTGCTGGTGATGTCATCCTGCAGGGTTGTGGTTAGTTCAAGGATTGCATCTGGGCTGAATCGGAAGAGGCGATACACCTCCTCATCACCCATGCCAAAGAGGCTCATGCGCGTGCGGTATATCCTCTCACGTGCCCGCCTCCTCCGTACCGGGGGACCCATTAGTAGTGCTAGGACCACGGCTGCCCCTGGCATGTTGGCACACAGAGGAGTTGTCCTTGCAAGTGTGGTTGGTAAGCTTGCTATTTTCGTCGGTAACGCTGCTGCTGTAGCTGCTCTCCTGCTGACCTGTGGCCGTCAGGAGTAAAGATAAAGCAGCTATTTGTAGGAATAACTTTGCGGTAGACGTACGACGTACGAGCGGCGCACATAGCCAGCGTCTGGTGATAATCCGTTTGCGAATCAGCATATCTCCCTCATTTGCATATTTGAATGGGAAATCAATAGGTGCGACGGATGCGCCAAGCGAAAATATGTGCTTTGGATACTCTGGCGTAGGAAAGTTAAGCCGGTCGGAGAAAGCCCGTTTTCTGTCGCATCTAGTTTGGTGGGTACGGCACATAGATACTACGGCGCATCTTTACACTTACACGGCGCATACCGATATACTCCAGCGCAAGTCTTTCTCAATCTGGCCCATAGTGTCAAGCAAAAATGTATACATGTGGAGGACAAAAAAGAAGTTGGGACATCTGGCTTGCAAACATTTACAAAAACAAAAATAATCAAGCAAAAAATTTAACATTTCAGTATGGGACAACTCTGTCTAAATAGCATCAGCAATAGACCGGGTTTATTCTAGCAAGAGAACGAAGAAAAATAAACGAGGCAATAAACGAGACACTAGATATTTAAAATGTCGAATGTGCCATGTCACAAACAAACGCGAGTTTTACCTGAACGAGCGCTCCCATCCCCTCATTTTGTCTGAGCATGCGCAGGTTTTTGGTCCTATGCTTTTGTGTACTAACCATCGAACCTGTCCAACGACATGTTTCCATCGGACAGATTTTAAAGCAAGTTTGAAAACTTTTGTCCGATAGGCCGTACACACGATCGAACATGTCCGCTGAAACTGGTCTGCGGACCAGTTTCAGCAGACATGTTCGATCGTGTGTACGCGGCCTAAGAGGGAAGTTCAGCCTTAACACCTCCCTATCTCCCCCTGTTGGAGGTTTTTGTTTTGTTTTGGAGGAGTGGGTACCTGCTTGCAGTTCCTCCCGGACTGCCTTGGTGATCAGAGCAGAATTAATAATAATAATAATAATAATATAAGAGAGTGGGATGAGAGCTTCTTGATATGCCTCTTGAAACGCCACAAGATGGCGGACCAGGAATTGATGACATCCCTCACAGTACACTTGGAAGTGACATATTATAAACTCGCGGAAAAGCAGGAAGTGATCACTCATAGCTACAGTATATGGAGCAGGTACCATAGTATTCTTGATGTCAGAAAACAAGAAAATATATCTTAGTGCAAGGCATAGCACTTTTTAATGTAAACAGGGAATGTGGAAGTGATCGTATGGCAACAATTGTTTTTTAAGATTTCACACATTGGAGGTCTTCCTCTATTTCTTCCTTATGTTGCATGAGTCTACTTGATTATAACACAAGGAAGAAGAGAGAGAAGGAGTTGGTCCAAGAGTAAAGTGGATGGTGTTTAATACCTGTGTAACAAGAGTTGTTTCACTTATTTTTAGTTGGTGATAATATACTGTAAATCTTGTGAGTTTTCTGTGTTGGTGGTGGAGGATCACTGGAGCACTGCATTATTTATGGTCGTGGCCCTCTGACAGAGTGATGTGGATCACATAAACACGTGACAAGACTTACAACATAAATAGACCTGAAGTGTGCCTTGGTGGTCTGGTCAGTATGCCAAGAAAAGGGGGCATACCCAAAGTAAGTAATGGGTAGTTGTTGAAGAAGGATATGCTGAGAAGTGCCCTGAAAAGGGAAGGGCGGGAGGGTGTCGAATGCGATTGAATGCGCAGACTCACGGACATGAGGTGAGCTGGGAAGAGTCGGCCCAGTGACGTGTAGTACTGCACACTGAACCGACAAAGAGCATGTGTGAGTGGGCTGCTTAAATACCCTCCGGGCTCCTCCCATAAACATAGCCCACCATACTGGCCTT
The DNA here is from genome assembly GCA_029574335.1 of Rana kukunoris. NCBI lineage: Eukaryota > Metazoa > Chordata > Amphibia > Anura > Ranidae > Rana > Rana kukunoris. The sequence continues at coordinate 313,250,865 of CM056052.1, read as the reverse complement.
CTTATTTATGGTCGTGGCCCTCTGACAGAGTGATGTGGATCACATAAACACGCGACAAGACTTACAACATAAATAGACCTGAAGTGTGCCTTGGTGGTCTGGTCAGTATGCCAAGAAAAGGGGGCAAAAGACTCAGATAGGGAAATAGCTTATATTGATTTCTTGTATTTATTGAGCCAGCTTGGTAAAGGCTTGTGCCATTTCTTCCTGAGGATTTGGGATGTATGTGGCAAAACAAGGAGACTTCCCATCAGCCTGGTATCTTGATTACCTGTTGGGAGGCAGTTGAGGCTGCTCTAATTCGGAAAGAATGTCCAGAGAACTGACTGGGGTTTGAAGCCCAAGTTGCTTAGGATTCTGACATGCTTGAAAAATTGGCTGCCACTCAGGGAGCTGGTTTAGAAAGGGTAGCAACAAGCTACCATCAGATTGGCTGGGTAGATGGAGCAGTAGTCGATCAAACACCGTCACTGGGCGTCAGGCATTGTTAGTCTGAAACAGGTTGATGTCAACCCCCGGGGCTGGTTTGTTGCGTTTGCAGACTGAGAGTGTAGGTGTTCGAAAGCGAGTCGGGTGGCGTCAGAGCAGTGTCTGACTGCCGGAGCCACTGACTGTAAATTCACTAGGTCGTAGGGAACCGTAGAAGGCATGGTAGATGGCTGCTTGGGTGACTATGCTGGGCAAGGCCCTAAATGGGGAAGGAAGGAAGTAAGGATTTCAGACATTTCCCTAAAGAGGGCACTCTTGAAAGGTAGGCGCTTGCCACTGACTACAGGTTGGTGCTTCTGTATGCCCTGTAGGAGGGACTTGACTGCATGGGCTCGAGAATACTGACAGTTTACTTGGGTCCTGCAGGGACAGGAAATGCTGGACGCCATCTAGATATGGAGTGATAGTATTGTGAGAAAGGGTCAGCTGCGTGTGGCGTGTGGCAATACGATATGAAGGCTAGGACGTGTCTAACGTTGCCTATTGCTGCTCCGAAGCAAGTGGCCAAAAATTAGCAGTTAGTGTTCCAAGCAGTGCGATAGGCCTTCAGTGTGTTGCGTGCCAAGGAGTGGTTAATAAGCTGGGTTGAGTTGGTGAGATGCTACTTCAGTCCATCGTCAGCAATGACCAGGGTGAGACAGGGATGGTTATTGGGTTCACTCCAGGCTCTTGCTGGAAAAACAAAGTAAGGTTAGAATGGGACAGAGCATCAGCTGCGATTTTGCATTTGCCTGGAACATGTCTACAGAAGATATTAAACTGGTGACGAAGTGACAGCTGCGCGAGCCTGCGCAGGAAGGACGTGATGGGGAGAGGCTTGATCTACCTTAATTGATGAAGTCAGCTGTGGCCTGATTGTCTGTGGTGAAGAACACTGTCTGTCCAGTTCAAGTGTGGCCCCAGACCTGGGCAGCTGCCACAATGGGGTACAGCACGAGGCGTGATGAAGACTGGGTGAAGCAGAAATTTAAGAGAATTTCCTGGGGGCCAAGGTTTGGAGAACCAGTGGCGGATGAAAAATGCACGCAAAAGCCTGTGGTGGCTCGGCTGACACTGCGGTGATGAAGATTGAAATGCAGTCTATCAGGTGGGGAAGTTGTCCCACATAGCTAAAGTCTGCTACTGATGCTTGGTCTAGTTTGAGAACTTGGACTAGATCTTGCATTGGTGTGAGAAAATCAAGACAATACACAGGTGCTCAACAAGACGATATACGTGCACTCGCAGACCAACGTGCACTCGCTGACCAACGTGCACTCGCTGACCAACGTGCACTCGCTGACCAACGTGCACTCGCAGACCAACGTGCACTCGCAGACCAACGTGCACTCGCTGACCAACGTGCACCTGCTGACCAACGTGCACTCGCAGACCAACGTGCACTCGCAGACCAATGTGCACTCGCTGGTGCTGGATGGAAACCTGAACTAACTGCAGGGAAAAATACAGGGAAAAGATGAGTGGCCCGCGTGCCACTAAAGATGAATGGCCAACTAGGTGCCACTGTGTGTTTGTGTGGCTGATTGTTTGTCACCGAGGTGTGTTTGGAAGTTTAGTTTGTATTCGGGTTTGCACGTGGTGCGCGCTGCAAAGTGTTTTATACTACTGCAGACAATATTATGTGGTTGCAAGGGTGTCAGGCCCCATACACACGGCCGAGGTTCTCGCCAGAAACCAGCGAGAACCTCGCTGGGAGCTGCATTCCAGCGAGAACCTCGGCCGTGTGTACGCTCTCTGCTCGCCCCGCCCGTCGGGAAACCCGTTGAGCAAATAGAGAACAGGTTCTCTATTTGCTCGACGGCCCGTCGGGATGAATGGCTGGTTGCCATTCCCGACGGGCGGGTCGCAGATTCTGACGGCCGGCAGAGAACCTCGACAGGGGGAAACGATGTGTTCCGCCCGTCGAGGTTCCCTGTCATGTGTACGGGGCTTAAGTGAGTGTCAGGTTGCTGGGATGATATTTGTGGTCTCAAGTGAGTGTCGGACTGCTGAGATGACTATGTATGGCTGCAAAGGTCTTAACGGGTGTCAGGTTGTTGAGACGATATTGCGTTTGCAATGGTGTCAAATGTGTGTCAGTTTGCTAAGACGACTTTGTATAGCTGCAAACGTCTGAACGGGTGTTAGGTTGCTGAGACGAGATTGTGTGGTTGCAAAGGTCTAGACGAGTGTGAGGTAGCTGAGATGATATTACATTTGCAAGGGTCTTAAATAAGTGTCAAGTTGCTGAGACAATATTCCTTTTTTTTTTATGAAAACCACTGTGAATGAAATGCTGGTAAACATTAGTTACCACGTCTGGCAGTGTTTACAAGCCGTTACAGGCATTGGTGTTTCGAATGCCTCTGAACATCCAACTGAACCCATTTTTTTTATTTTTTTCCCAGGAATGTTTCTAACTCAACTGCCTAGAAACGACTATAATGATCCTGTATAGATGTACTGATAAGATTGGGGGCGGCTGAAAAAACACCCAACTGTTCCTAAACGTCCGTTTACCAACAGCAGTGTACATGAGGCCTAAGACAATTTGCCTGGCTGCAAGGATCTCAATGAATGCCAGGTGGCTGGGGCGAGACTGCGTGGTCACAAAGGTCTTTATCGAGTGGGAGGCTGCAAGGGTCTCAATGAGTGTTGGGCTGCTGAGACGGTATTGCGTTAGCAAGGGTCTCAACAAGGGTGTCAGGCTGCTAAGATGATTTTGTGTGGTTGCAATGGTCTCAATAGGTGTCAGGTTCCTGGGCCGAGATTGCGTGGTGGCAATTTTTTTTTTCATTTTTTTTTTTTGCGTTTTTTTTTGCGTTTTTTTAAATTTTTTATATATATATATTTTTGTAAGGGTCATGTGTTGCAAGGGTCTTAACAAGGGTGTCGGGCTGCTAAGGTGATTTTGCATGGTCACAAGGGTCTCGATGAGTGTGGGGCTGTTGAGACAGTATTGCGTAGTTGCAGCAGTCTCAACAGGTGTCAGGTTGCCGAGACAATTTTGCGTAGTTGCAGCAGTCTCAACAGGTGTCAGGTTGCCGGGGGGCTGAGATTGCGTGGTGGCAATGTTTTTGTTTTTTTTTGCGTTTTTTTTAATATATATATATATATATTTTATTTTATTTTGCGCTTTGTAAAGTTCATGTGTTGCAAGGGTCTTAACAAGGGTGTCAGGCTGCTGGGATGATTTTGCGTGGTTGCAAGGATCTTAATCTGAATGAGTGTGGGGCTGCTAAGACGATATTGCGTTTGCAAGGGTCTCAACAAGGGTGTCAGGCTGCTGAGACAATTTTGCGTAGCTGCAGCAGTCTCAACAGGTGTCAGATTGCCGGGGGGCTGAGATTGCGTGGTGGCAATGTTTTTCTTTTTTTCTTTGTGTTTTATTTTTTTTTGCGTTTTTTTTGCATTTTTATATATATATATTTTTTTATTTTGCGTTTTGTAAAGGTCATGTGTTGCACGGGTCTTAACAAGGGTGTCATGCTGCTGGGATGATTTTGCGTGGTTGCAAGGATCTCAATCTGAATGAGTGTGGGGCTGCTAAGACGATATTGCATTTGCAAGGGTCTCAACAAGGGTGTCAGGCTGCTGAGACAATTTAGCATGGTTGCAATAGTCTCAACAGGTGTCAGGTTGCCGGGGGCTGAGATTGCGTGGTGGTAAAGGTTTTTTTTTTTTGCATTTTTATATATATATTTTATTTTATTTTGCGTTTTGTAAAGGTCATGTGTTGCAAGGGTTTTAACAAGGGTGTCAGGCTGCTGAGATGATTTGCTTGGTTGCAAGGTCTCAATCAATAAGAATTGGGTTACTGAGAAAGGATAGAAACATCTTGTAGAAGGACAACGCCTGTTTGAATCGTAGGTTCCATAGGGGCCACTAATGAACGATATGGGAGACAACGAATGGTAGCAAATTGATAGGACATAAAGAATGTAATAACAAGTTTTACTTGCGACAGTGGGCCATGCGAGTGAGTTTGCGGCGGACTGTGGCTGGAGTGAAACATGTAGCAAAGGTGTAGCGTGATGCCATGCATGGGGCAAAACAACAAGGTTTGGTGTAGAAAATAGAACACGAGAAGTGCGTACGAATATTTTATAAGCTCCACTGTGGGAACCGAACATATGATGCGGGTGACACCATGAGTGGCCACGAATTTTGACATGACAAACAATCTAACGAATCCTACCTGGGACAGTGAACAGGCAACTGGGTTTGCTTGGACTGGAGTGGATGTGCAACACATCTGAAGAGTGTGGCGTGGTGTGGTGTGGCGCCATGCATGATGCACAGGCAATAACTTTGGTAAATAAATGAGAGAGAAGAATCGTGTACAATCAATTCGTAAGTTCCGCTGCGGAAACTAATATGCACGGCATGGGGGAAACATAGAATAGCAATGGTGGAAAGTATGCAATGTATCTGATACAAAACAGTTATAAAGAGAAATGACTGATACAAAAACGGTTGTAAAATGCATGAAACAAATCCGATACGAATCGGAAGTAAGGAGTGTTGAACAAATCTGCTGTGAATTGGTAGTAGAGTGTATGCTACTCCTTGCTGTAAAACGGAACACCTACCAGCCGCCCATCCCCCCAGGCTAATCAAGTGCAGACAAGGCAGCAGGTGAGTTCAATTACCACCTCAATCTGCCAAAGAACCCATACAAAGAATATATGCTAATCTCTAAATGAATGAGACAGCAAGCATGGACACTGAATATACAAATAAATAGTTTGCTTGGCAGGAGGAAGTTACAAATGTACCAAGCTTGTAGTAACTAAGATGTTAGAACATGAGCAACAATAACTCAGAGGCAGATTTTTACAAAAGAAATGCAGGATAGGAAGCATAACGAATTGCAAGATTGCACATGATACAAAAGGTTTGAATACAACCTGCGACAGTAAGCGGGAACCGCCGTCGAAGACCATGAACGGAGAAGCCGCAATGCACTTGCGATGTCGAATGCGATTGAATGCGCAGACTCACGGACATGAGGTGAGCTGGGAAGAGTAGGCCCAGTGATGTGTAGTACTGCACACTGAACCGACAAAGAGCATGTGTGAGTGGGCTGCTTAAATACCCTCCGGGCTCCTACCATAAACTCAGGCCACCATACTGGCCTTCTTATTTGTCCGCATGTATTCAACAAGTGAACACAAGAGGACTTTTACGGGGTTCCTGTATCAAGTTCATAGAGCCTAAATTTGTTGGAGCTATCAGCACTACTGCACTTTTGTGTCTTGATAAATTGACACTTTATTTTTGCACTTGTATAATATATATATATATATATATATATATATATATATTGTTGTATGCACATAGGTTTGTATACACAGACCAATAGCGCTGCAGAGAATTGGGAATTTTGTCTAGCAGCTTTATGTTTACATTCAGGAAAGATATTGGCCTGAAGTTTAAGCACTGGGTGTCATCAGTGTTATGCCGCATACACACGACGGTCAAATGTATGCTCCAGAGCATTTTTCTCGTCGTGAAAAACGATCACGTGTAGACTTTACTTTCAATAGATTTTTATTATTATTTAGTAACAGATACCAATAGAACATAAGTACATAAACATTTACAAGATACAGTATGAAACCAACTCGCAAGTAATGTAAAAAGAAAACAGATTTACATGTGATGTCATATAATATAATATAGTAACATAGAATAGTAATATAGAAGGTGGGAATTACATCGTAAACATGTATATGGTGTGACTTACATTTCTCACCGATAAACCAACAACTCTGTGTATTGCTATCCTCAAACCAAACAGCACTGACATGACATTAGTAATGCCACATCAGTCCCATAACACTTATACCCATAGCGTGTCATCCATTCCAAGTAGCCTGGGGACACACCGAATATCTAGTGGAGGTTTTAGAGGCCCCCCCGACAGGGAGACGCCCCCCGAGAGCCCCGATAGGGAACATACTGCTCCCAGGGAGCCACCCCCCGCCCAGCCGACCCCCACCGCCCCCACAGCTTCTGCTTATCATTTTCAAAGTAAACATAGCAGAGGCACATGTTCCCACTTCTAATACTTAGGGCCAGATTCAGGTAGTCCAGAGCATCTTTGCTCTGGAGTAACGCTTCTCATTTGCGTTGCGCTGCAGAAATTTTAGGAGCAAGTGCTGTCATTCACGAAGCACTTGCTCCTAAAGTTGCGGCAGCGCATCGCAAATGAGCCGGCGGAATTCAAATTGGGCGGGTACGGGGCGTGTAGTATGCTAACTAAGCGCGATCCCGCCGCCAACGTACTGCGCATGCGTCGAGTGTCAAAACATCCCCGTGCGCATGCTCCAAATTCTGTGAATGAACGTCAATGACGTCACATTCCCATTCATGACCGTTTTACGCAAGCGACGTTTTTTTTTTTTTTTCCCGACGCGATGACGACACCTATACCTAACATAGGATACTCCAACCCCATGTAGGTATATCTATGCGCCGCGTATCCCGTCCGGAAACGTCGTATCGTCATTGCGTCGCGCCGGAATTCGATCGTGAATTGCCGATTTCCGCTCATTAACATATTTTTTGAGCGTAAATCGGCGGGAACGCCCCCGGCGCCATTTTTAAGTTGAAGTAACGATGCGATGGCGAAACTCAGTTACGCTGCTCGCATCGGAACTTCAACCCGGCGTTTCTTGTTTTCTGGTTACAGAAAACAGAAACGCCGGCTCAAAGTCACAGTTAGGCTGGCGGATCACTCGATCCGCCAGCCTAACTGTTCGTGAATCTGGCCCTATGTCGCTAAACATAACCGTAACTGTAAAAGAAAAAAATGAGAAGAGTAGAAGAATAATAGGCAGCTAGTGCACATAGATAGATGAAGAAGAAAAGAGAGAAATATTATAGGAAAGGGGGAGGGGAGGAAGGGGAATCCTGAGAAAGTACGTTGATCCAATATAGAGTACATCAGAATATCAAGGATTGTCTGCCCATCGTTTATACCAGTCAAACCATGGTTTCCAGGTCTGCCAACCACCATCAAAGTTGTTCTGTGACGCCATAAACATTTGTTCGTATGTAATATGAAGATTAGTTGTCCTGATTACTTCCCTAAGGGAAGGCAGCTCTGTAGACCTCCATCTCCTTACTATCTCCAGTCTCGCACTCAGTAGTACTTGCGAAATTATGCATCTACGATCACTAGGGATCCTTTCAATACCCAGGGAAAGTGTTGCAAGACCCAAATCGAAGGTCAGTCGTGAACCTGTCAGGTGACCCATAAGGCCAAACACCTCTCCCCAGAAATGTTCTATTTTAGGGCATTTACCCAGTATGTGCAATAGGGTCCCTCTATCCCCACATTCCCTCCAACAAAGAGGGGAGTATGTCCTACTAAACCCTGCTAACCTAGCCGGGGTTAGGTACCAACGAAGCAATATTTTTTGTGACTGTTCCCATAAATTTACGCTCTTCGTGGCTTTGTAGGTGGAGGCCACCGCACTTTTCCATTGGGATAGTGCATACGTGCTACCTAAGTCTAGTTCCCATGTCCTCATAGATGGCGTTTTTTCCATAATATTTTTCTTCCCAAGCAAATTGTAAAAAAGAGATATGCCTTTGATAGAGGTATGGGCATTAGATAAATATATATACACCCGCCAAGGGACTTTAATGTGGGTCATTAAAGGGGTTACTAATAGGTGTGAGATCTGATTGTAGGCATATCGGTCTCCATCTGTCAGTCCGAATTCAATCTGGAGGGACCGGAAAGTTTTGAGCGCTGACCCCACCTTTAGGTCCTCAAGCACTGAAACTCCTCTAGCTATCCATGTATGTATGTTTAGATTAGGGATAAGTAAATGCAGACTAGAGACAGGAAGTTGGAGGGACTTATGGTTGGGGTCTACATCGGTGTCATCCAGAAATTTTTTCCAAATCCGAAAAGTTACCACAATGGTAGGTGACAGACCCGGCGGGGGACCGGGTATATTCCCAACAGACAACAACAAGTCGTATAGGGTATAATGGAGACACTGAAAGGCCTCCAATTCATACCACCTAGAGGTGGTCCCTCCTGGAAACCACTTCTTTGCCTGGGCCAGGATGGAGGCAGCATAGTAATCTTTAATGAGGACAAGACCTGCTCCTCCTGTTAGTTTAGATTTCAACAATTTATGCATAGCGCACTTAGCTTTCTTACCCTGCCATAGATATTTATTAATTTGAGACTGTGCTGAGGCAAAGAACTTTTCAGGTACCGGAACAGGGAGGTTTCTAAACAAAAAAATAAATTGAGGCAAGATCATCATCTTAAATGCAGCTAACCGCCCTGACCAGGTCGATTCCTTCCAGGAGAGATTCTGTAACTTATTGCTCAGTTCCAGGAGGAAGGGGGTGTAATTAGCCTTCACTAGGTTTTCCACTTTGGCAGTCAATGTTATACCTAAATACTTAATGCCGTCATCCTTCCACCTGAAGGGGAATCGGGACTCAAGTACGGTACGTGTAGTAGAATTAACACCTAACCCCAGAATGAAAGACTTGCTTTCGTTAACTTTATAGTACGACACACTGTTAAATAGTTTTAACGCATCAGATGCCGCAGCAAGGGAAGGACCCACCTCGGACATAATTAATATTATGTCGTCGGCAAAAAGGCTTATCGAGTGTGTTTGGCTACCAACCTTGAACCCTCTAATTTCCGGATGGGACCTCACGTGTATGGCGAAAGGTTCCATTACTAAATTAAATATAAGAGGTGATAAGGGGCATCCTTGTCTCGTTCCGTTAGAAATAGTGAACGGAGTAGATAGGATGCCTGACGTAAGAACTATGGCTGAGGGTGTGGAGTACAAAGCCAGAATAGCGGACAATATATTGCCCCCAAATCCAAAATACTCTAGTGCTCTCTTCATGTATGACCAATGCACTCGGTCAAAGGCCTTCTCTGCATCCAAAGAGAGGAGCAGAGAAGGCCTTCGCTGTACCTGTGCCAAATGGATAATATTGATCATCCGCCGAGTAGCATCTGATGTTTGCCTGTGTTTCGTGAAACCAGTTTGGTCCGGGTGAATCAGCAATGGCAAGATATCCACCAGACGTAAAGCTATAAGTTTTGCGTATATCTTAACATCGATATTCAATAAAGAGATCGGTCTAAAATTAGAGGGTTGGGTGGGCTCCTTCCCTGGCTTAGGCAGGGTAATAATCAATGCTTCTAACATTTCTGCTGGAAAAGAGGCAGAGGCAGCAGCAGCGTGGTAAACTTTCAACAACTGAGGGGAGAGAATTGAGTTGAATACCTTGAAATATTCACCACTGAAACCATCTGGACCTGGTGATTTATTTATAGGGAGGGATTCAATAACTTTGGTTAGTTCTTGGGCAGTAAATGGTGAGTTCAAAAAGGCTAGATGCTCTGGTGACAGTGTAGGGATATCTAGTTTGCTCAGAAATAGTTCAATGCCCTCTGTGGAGGGTTGAGTAGTTGAGGGATCATCCTTCAAATTGTATAAAGAACTATAGTACTCACTATAGGCATCTGCCATCTCTTGAGGGTGGTATAGTTTCTGACTTGACCTGTGGTGGAAAAGAAAGGGGATTTTGGTCTTATACCTATGACCTTTAAGAGTGTTTGCTAATAACTTACCCGCCTTATTGCCAGTAGAATAATAGGACATCCTAAGTTTTTTGGTTATCCGTTCAAAATCATCTAAAAGTAGGATCCTAAGGTCATATCTAAGTTTACTTAATTGTTCAGTAACTATTGGGGTAGTATTAGACTTATTACAGACTTCTAATTTGGCGATATGGTCTGTTAGTTCAGTTACCCGTTGCTGCCTCTGCCTTTTAAGTCTTGCCCCCAACTGAATGCCTATACCACGCATATACGCCTTATGGGCGTTCCACACTACATAAGGATTTTGGACCGAACCCACGTTGTCAGCAAAAAAATTTACCAAATGCGATTTAATCTGTTCCCTTGTATCAGCATGCTGTAAAAGAAAATTGTTAAACCTCCATACAGGGCTTCGGTTGGAGGGAATAGAGTCCTCCACCATCAGAACCAGTGATGCGTGGTCAGACCACGTGATAGTGTTAATCTCAACTGACTTAGTTTTCAACAAGACCTGTTGATCCACCAGGAAAAGGTCTATTCGGGTATATACCCCATGCGGTGGAGAAAAATAGGTAAAGTCCCTCTCATTGCTGTGCAAACAGCGCCAGGCGTCGAAGACACCCTGGCGGTGTAATAGTGGTAATAGAGAAGGTTGGTGGCGTGTGGATTTAGAAGTAGAGTCAATTCCGGGGTCAGGAACAATGTTGAAGTCCCCGCAGAGTATAAGGTAACCCTTTCGGACTGCAGAAATTTTCTTGGCAACTTTGTTGAAAAAACGGATTTGGTGAGTATTGGGGGCATATACGGTAGCTATGGTATAAATAACAGAGTTCACTTCGCAGATTAATATAAGAAATCTCCCCAGTGGGTCTTGGATCTGTGCATGCAAAGAGAAGGCAACCGTGTCTCGTATAGCAATCAATACCCCTTTGGTTTTAGTGTCCGCGTTAGCCGTAAATACGTGTGGGAAGCACTTATGTGAACACTTTGGAGGTGCTTTACTGCTGAAATGAGTCTCTTGAATGCAAAGAATATCCCCATTATGCAATAAGGCCTCTCTCCACATAGATTTTCGTTTCACTGGATGGTTCAGTCCTTTAACATTCATAGATACAACTCTCAGCGGCATTATAGATATACAGAGTATATGCTATGAAGGCCGATCCGCTCACGGGACCAGCGCGTAGCATAATCCATGACCATAGTGGTAAGGTGGCAACAGGTAGCAACGATGTACTCACTTTTTGAGAGTCGAGGCGATGGACGTTCAATGAGGGTCAGGTTCAGCCGAATGTCCTCTTTCGATCGCCTATAATGAGGTGTTGACATCTGCGTACTCATCTTCTCAGGTAGGGGTGGTGGAGAAAGGATAAAGTGTGAATAAGGCAGGATTAAAGAAAAACAAAAGGTAAAAAATTGAAAGAAAATATTCAAACAGCAAAACAATGCTGCTGTGATCAAAACAGCAGCTAGAGTGTGTGACAAGTCAAACCGGGCAGCGAACAGCTGCAACATTAAAGGGGTATAAAGGTCACTGACGACCAGTCCAGGGTAGGCAAGGGATACAATATCATCTCCAGATTTCCCTCTTTATTACATTAAGCATGGGATTTTGCATTTCTTGGTGTCACCTGCTTCCAGCCGGAGTCCACCTGGCGTGGAGTGCTAGTCATGGTCTGCGCCTCATCATCATCAGGAAGGATGTTCCATTCCCTAAGGAGGTCAAGACCTTTCTCCAAGGAAAAAATAGTATAGTTCCTGTTGTCCTTGGTGATTGATAGCTTAGTGGGGTATCCCCAGCGGTATATTATTTTATGGTTGCGAAGAATTTTTGTTACAGAGTTGAGGTTCCTTCTCTTCATCAATGTGTATTGTGATAAGTCAGCGAAAAATTGCACATTGCGACATTGCTCCGGGATCTGTTCCCGTTTCCGCATAGCGGTCATGAGTTGTTCCTTAACGTGGAAAAAATGGAGGCGGAGCAACACGTCTCTCGGAACCTGATCCGACAGATGAGGTGGCTTTGGTAGACGGTGGATGCGGTCTATAGTGACGTCCAGATCAGTGAGGTCTGGTAGCAAGGCCTTAAACAAAGATATGGCATGTTGTTGTAGGTCAGATTGCAAAACAGATTCGGGTATTCCCCTGATTTTCAGATTATTCCTTCTGGCCCTGTCCTCGATGTCGGCCAGTTTGGCCTTAATCCAGTCTGCATCTGTCTCTCTCTCCTCATTAGCATCCACCAAATCATTAATTGTAGAGGCATACTCCTCCATTTTGGATTCTATATGGTGTACTCTATGACCCATCTCTTGTATGTCCCCTGATAAGCGATGCATGCATGATGCCATGTCAGCCTGCAAGGTGCTTCTCAGAGAAATCAGCATGTCCTTAAGGACAGTGTCCAATACAGGCTGATTTTGTGTGGGGAACGATATTATGGACTCAGGCAGATCCCTGGTGTCCTCCCCTGAGTCTGAGGCCTGGCTAGCTGAGGGGCTGATAGATCTGTTCTCCTGACCTTCCATGCGGGGCTTTGATTTGGCCGGGCTACAGGAGGAAGGAGTAGGCGGGGGAGAGGAGAGTGTCAGCGGTGTAGGATGGGAGCGAGTACCTTTCGCAGCTGCCTGGACTCTGGAGGAGTTCTGCTGAGGAGAGTAGGCCTCGGCGCCATCTTGCCCCACGCGACCTCCGGACGGAGCGAAAAAGTCCGTTAAGCGGTGCGGTTTCTTCACCGATCTCCGCTTCCCCGGCATGGCGGAGGTGCTGCTGGCGGTGTCTGCTCGAGACTAGGGTGGAAATCTGCCAATGGAGGGTCGATACGAGCCGCTGGTATCCCCGTTGTGCCGGAGCTCCGCACTCACACGTCCATCCGGCACTCGCGCCAAGCCACGCCCCCCTCACGTGTAGACTTTAATGAGGGGGGAAAAACGTGCATGCTCAGAAGCAAGTTATGAGATGGGAGCGCTTGTTCTGGTAGTGTTCGTAATGGAGATAGCACATTTGTCAAGCTGTAACAGACTGAAAAGCTCAAAGACTGAAAAGCACAAATCGTCTCTCACCAAACTTTTAATAACACGCGGTAACACAAAATCAGCAAAAGCAGCCCAAAGGGTGGTGCCATTAGAATGGAACTTCCCCTTTATAGTACTGTTGTACGTGTTGTCGTACGTGTTGTACATCACCGCGCTTTGATCAAGCATTTTTTTCACAATGTATGCAAGGCAGGCTGGCTTGAAAGGAATCACGTTAAGAAAAACTTTGGGCCAGATTCAGGTAGAAGTTACACTGTTTATCTGTAGATAAGCCGTGTAACTTCTAACCTACGCCGTCGTATCTGTTTTCTGTATTCAGAAAACAAGATATGCCGGGATTGAGTTCAGATACGAGTGGCGTAATTGTATTTCGCCGTCGTATCGGAACTGCAATTTTAAAATGGCCGCTAGGGGCGTTCCCGCTGATTTACGCCGAGAATATGTAAATCAGCGAGATACGCCAATTCACGATCGTACGCGGGCCCGACGCAGTGACTTAACGACGTTTCCATAAGAGATACGCAGCGTTAAGTATGGCCGTCGTTCCTGCGTTGAATTGAAAAAGTTTCACGTCGTTTGCGTAACTCGTCCATGAATGGGGATTGACGTCATTGACGTTCACGTAGAAAACACCGTCCTAATGTGGAGCATGTGCACTGGGATACATTGACGGCCGGCGCATGCGAAGTTCATTCGCCGCGGGATCGCGCCTAGTTTAAATACTTCACGCCCCCTACCCGCCCAATTTGAATTCCGGCGGGCCCATTTTCGCTACGCCGCCGCAACTTTCGGAGCAAGTGCTTTGTGAATACAGTACTTTCTCCTAAAGTTTCGGCGGAGTAACGTAAATGAGCAACGTTACGCCAGAATAAAGATTCGCCCTTCTACCTGAATCTGGCCCTTTGTTTTTTTCAATGACATGAATAACGGTCATGTGTACGCGGCATTAGGTTTAGGGATCATGGATATGGACACCTATACAGATTCTGCCCATAAAAAGCCCTGTCAAAGAGATCGTTGAAGGAGTTTCTTAGTAGTAGTGAAGTGACAATATCTGGGAAGTACTTATAATAGAAGGCAGAAAATCCATCCAGCCCAGGTCATTTTCAGCACCTTGATAGCTGTAACAACCTCTTGGTGATTTGAGGAAGGGCGATGAGTGTCCTTTTTTTTTTTAAAGTAAGCGGCTACAGTATTTGTAGCTGCTGACTTTATTTTTTATTTTATTTTTATTCAAGTCTGAAGAAACGCTTTAAGCCCAATGAAAGTCTTACACCTTTTTATCTCTTTATAGTCCTGTGCCCCAAATGTAATGATTTGAATTGATTTTTCTAAGGCTCCATGCACATAAAAGCTACAAAAAAACTTTCCAAAACGCCAGTAGCTTTGCAGGGAGCCTTTCAACGTTTTTAGCGTTTTTGAAACAGCGTTTATTAGCGTTTTTCAGTGTAGCGTTTTTTAGCTTTTTTATTTTTTCAAAGGATAAAAAAACGCTGGCACCAACGTTTTTGAGTGTCTATTAGCGTTTTTCAGCATTTTGCGCTTTCTAGCATCTTTTCCCGCCGAAAAACAGCACTTGGAGTGCAAATTTCGGGCGTTCAGAAAAAAGCCAATAAACTCCAAAGCTCATTTACGCTAAAAAACGCCCATGTTTGCATGGCCACATAGGCTAACATAGAGTTCAGTTTATGGGCTTTTTAAAAAAAATGCCAAAATGCCAATAAACTGCAGTTTATCAGCTTCTGTGTGCATGGAGCCTAAGGAGATGCTATAAAATTGCTTTTTCTCTTAAAATACAGTTGACTGCTTCCCCACTGCAGTGACCCATGCTGGCATAGTTAAATAACAGCCACACCTGTCAGCTCAAGTGTTCTCACAAAGACTTTGGATTGCAGGGATATGTGACTAACTAGTTCTTTCACATTTTTGATAACATTGATAACATTTTATATGAGCATGTGTACATCCACACACTTAGGTAAGCTTGTAGTGAAATCATAGCATAGTGATGTATCCCTGGTATTGTTTCTTTACTTTAGTTTATTACAGAAAAAACTCTACCTGAGCTATCTTTTTTTTCCACAATAATTTGAAAATTGTATTAAATATTTACCGTAATTTTCCTTTCCTGATGCCAAGACATGGCAGCATACCTATGATATAGCCCCGCCCCTATATCCGCCCACAGGACACGTGATAACTCTCTATAAAACTCTGACTGAGAGCTAGCTCCCCCATTCTCCGTATAAAGTACAAAATATCAGAGGGAGGGTTCGTATGCTGCCATGTCTTGGCATCAGGAAAGGAAAATGACGGTAAGTATTTAATACAATTTTCCATTTTCCTGACGCCAGACATGGCAGCATACCTATGATACATGAAGAGCTTTCTAGAGGGAGGGTTTAATGCTGTAACTTAAAAAAGACAAAGAAGCTTGGATAAACTTCCTCCCAAACTCTACCGTAGTAAGAGCTGCTAGATCCACCCTGTGGTGTATTAAGAACATATAATGTGATGACCAGCTTGCCTCTTTGCAGACTGTCTACAGAGACAACCCTGCCTGGGCTATCCAAGAAGATGACATCACCCTGGTTGAGTGATGAGCTCTAACCATCTCTGGAGGATCCTCACCGCCTCCACATGCCCAGTGAGTATTTTCACGATTCAGGCCGAGATGGTTCAGGCCGAAGCCACTTACTCTTTAAATCTTAAACATTCTGAATGTAGAAGTAGACTGAGATGGACATTCCAAAGTCCTCAAAGCCTAACTTGAGCAGATCGGCATCTGATTGCACTGGGAAGGCTGGAAGCACCCATTCACTGAAAAGACAAAACATGGATGTCATGCTTTGGAGCAAAAAGACTTCAGCCCAACCCTGTCTCGGAAGAACATGGAATGAGGCTCTGTCGCCCCAAATTTTGGAGTCGACGCACTCTCCCCCGAAATCAAGGCTAATTAAAATGCTGATTTTAAAGGAGATCTCCCATGAAGAGCAGTCTTCTGTCAAGAGTACAATGAGGGTTTGCTAGAAAATTGAGGACTGCTGCCAGGTTCCATTAAAGCAAACCTATTTCTCTTGGGAAGGCATAGTCCAAGTACCTCTCATGAAGTGATCCATCAGCAGGTTTGCTGCCCATTTTTTTTTTTTTTTTTTTTGGGAAAAAGCCAAGATGGCAGAAATTTTCACCTTACGCAAACTGAGCTCCAAATCCAATTCAGATTGTAGAAAAGACAGGATTTTAGATAAATTTGGGTCACAAGAGTCAAACTGATGCCCAGCTGCAAAGCTTGTGGGCCTAATCCATACTCTGGAGTAGATAGCATCGATTGATCCCTTCGAAGAATTCTGCAGAGTTCTAATCCCCTCTGGAAAACTCTTGTAACCTCTGCCTTACAATTTCCAGGCTGCTAAATGTAGATGTGATGGTTGCCGATGTAGAGCATCTCCCTCAGATAAGAGGAGATGAGGAGTCACAGGCAGAATTATCGGTGTTCACACGCTGATACCCATTGCCAGAGAGACCCATGGTCTGTGAGGCCAGTAAGGAAAACCTGTGATGACTGTCAGGCTCAACAATTTCTTTAATCCTAAAATCCCTGGAGGGAAGGTATAGGTCAGTTGCCCAACCCAAGGCTTGGTAAAGGCATCTGTCCCCTCCACTAATGGATGAGGGTAGCGTGAGAGCAACCAGTTCCCCTTGTAGCAGGCCGATGAGGCAAAACAGATCCAGTTGAGCGAACCTCCACTCGTGGATGATCCCTTGGAACACTTCAGGGTGAAGGGACCATTCGTTGGGATCCTTGAATTGCCTGGATAGACAATCCGCTTCCAAATTCTGATAGGCTGGAAGATATATGGCCCTCAAATCTGGGAGATATTGCTGGGCCAAAGCCAGGATTGGTTCCACCTCTCCCAGGAGGGACTGGCTGTGCATGTCACCTTGTCGCTGTATATGGGACTGCTGCCATGTGGTCCAGACAGAGTAGGACTGGCAGACCCTATGTGTGTGGCAGTAAAGTATTCAATGTCAATGCTGGTAGGAGTTCCAGAATATGGAAACTAGGCCCTGAGTGGGAAATTCCCACCTGCCCTGAATCCTGAGATGCTCACAGGTGGTGTCCCACCCTACTGTGCTGGTATCTGTAGCAATAATGATCCATGGCTACAGCCCTAATAGACTAAGCCATCTAGCAGTTTATCTTTTTTTTAATCACCAGAACCCTGGTGCCTCTGGCTAGACAAAATGCTTCCATTGCGTCAGGAAGCCTTGTTGGAAAACTGAGTTTCCAGTGAGCCCAGGGGATCCTCGGAATACAAAAGCCATTGTCCCGAGAGGACTCATGCACTGGGATGCTGACATCACTGGTGCAGCCAACGCCTGTTGGAACCTCTCCCTGACTTTAGGGAGTTTGAGGTGGCAAAGAAACTGAGGCTGCCTGAGTACTAAACCAGGCCCCTAGGTAGAGCATATTCCGCATAGACACCAACAATGCTTGCCCCCCGACTCAAAACGGTTGGTATGACTGAAGGACCAGGACATGCTGATAGGTATACTGCAGGTCCACTGAAATCCTCCAGTAACCTTGTTGAATGACCTGGATTTATGGTATGGAGAGACTCCATCTTGAGTCTATCCGTATAGATTGATTCAGCCTCTTGAGGTAGTTCTGGAGGCTGCCGATTAAATAACCAATAACGGCCTTGCCATTGGAAATGATTAAGCACAAAATGAATGTGTGAAAACCGTCTATGTGACCTTGTGTTGGTGTTTTTGGGGTCATCACTTTAGACAATAAAAGGAATATTGAAATTCCTGGATGCGCAGCCATTTCTTCTCTTACATGGCCTGAAACCGCCATTCTTCGGTAGTGGTCTTACCGAAACTGGGTCACTTTGAGCCACTTGGCTCCAACTGCCTCCTGGGCAGGCCTGGCGTTAAAAGGGCTTCTGAGTATCTTGGGGACCCGCATGGGTCTTCTGACGCCCTTGGATGGGCGAAAGCCTCCAAAATCGCAGTACCTGTTTGGTGTTCCTTTGAATGGTTGCCCCCTCTGGCTCTTCGATCCTGGGGCAGAAGATCTGATCTTCCTCCTATAAGCCTGGAGAAGATAGTTTACAGTATTTTGACAAAACAGCGCCTTCCCATCAGAAGGCAGCTTACAGCAATTCAGCTTTGAGGATGGGCCAGCCACCCAGGATTTGCCCCAGTGCACCTTTGGCTGCGACTGAGCCAAGCATGGCTCTGGATAACCATCGAATGATGTCTATAGCTGCCTCACCTGTAGAGTCCGCTGAAAGCCATCTCGTCAAGAGCCTTGATGACTCTTCTCTTTGGCAGCTGGGTTTCATCGCATACTCCAAGTTCTGCGCCCACATACTCACATAGCACTTGCTATGGATGTGAAAGCAATGCGTCTCACAAGGATCTTGTGAAAGGAGGAAGGGCCTACCATCGGAAGTGTCACATTCTAGGTCAGTCTGGCGACTGCCGCATCCACCGTTGGAGGGTAGATAAAGGAGTCGCATCCTTCCCCATTAGTGGAAACAACTTCTGCAACCTATTGGTTGAGGAGGATTTTCTCTCTCCCTTTTCTCATTTCTCTCTGAAAACAGGCTTCCTATTTCTGTCATAAGAGAAAAGGTAGCTTACCTGCTTCTTTAGATTCCTCCTATGGAACCCAAAGGCTTGCTCACACTTGCAGCATGATCTGCCATTGCCCTAAAAGGCAATCTGTGCTTAGGTCACCTTTCAGAGGTATTTGAATTTGTCACTTAGAGTAGACCAATGTATATGCAATGCGATTTTCAAAGAGCGATTTGTACACAATGTTGTAAATCGCATGGGTGCGGCCCATTCACTTGGTTGCCCTATGTGCGCAAACAGAAGCCCCTGCTCCTATTTGAGGGCGACCAACTCTGCACAATGTTTTGAAAGGTGCGTTCTCCAATGTGACTTATCATAGCAGAATCGCATGGCATTTGGGGTGCCCTGAAAGAATAACGGTACCTAATGCATATTGTACAGCGATTGTCACACAATTTTAAATCAGATTGTACAGTGTGTAATAACAGGCTTTCTCCTTCTTTGGAGGAGGTACCTGGATCCACCCATTACAGTGCAGCTTTACTGCCATAACAAATGAGGATATTAGCATAAAACAAAGCCTCAACCTTCAGGATCTTCTGTTGAGGAGGAGGCAATATCATCTCCCTCTGCCTGAAAGGTTGGCTATAATACTGGGTTTGGGGAACTAGCCTGCTTAATCTACTGGGCTGGAGTCACCCCCGAAGCGCCTGGTACCCCTCCAGTTAGAGAGGGTTGAATGGCTTGGTTTAGACCTGGTGTAGTGCCCATACTGTCCATCCACTTCTGTCCCTGGCTGCCTGAGATGGCTGGAAAATTCAGCCAGGGGGTTGGGAACTATTTTGCTGAGCAAGGTGACACCTGCTGACTCCCAAACTCCTCTCTGGCAAGCTGCCTGAAGCAGTCGCTGCCAAGTAGCATTCCAGGCATAGGGTCATCTCCACATGACCAACACTCGCCTTTCGGGCGCTGAGCCCTCAGAGGAGAAGCTGTGTGCGTTCTCTTAAGCGTACATTTGCACCCTTTGTACTGGGGTCTGCCAGGACTGGAGGAGGCATCTTTCGCCCTGAAAATCCTGATGATCCAGAGAGGGCCTCTGGACCTCCTTGAGCGGGCGTGAGCGGCCGGGGTTGCAACAGATAAGAAGGCACGCTCATCAGGGCTCAATGCACTCTTTTCTCCCGCGTCTTCTTTACTTACCAAAAGTTGGCCCTCTACCTGATAGTGGGGGTGGTCTTTGTTATGTGGCAGTAGGCTCATGCTGATGGGAGTTACTGAAAAGTGCATGGGGGACTGCATGACCACAGAAATAAGGGAAGTGAAAGAGAAAAATATACATATATCTCAGCATTTTTTTTTTTTTTACAAATAGTAAAAATAATCTGGCAGAAACCCCATCCCCCTAGTAAAAATTGCTCCTTACTCCTCTCTCCCCCATATATCCCCATTACTAGGATAGATAAGACTTACCTCAGAAGGAGATGCTTAAAAGCAAAGGCATTCATTAGCTGTTTAACTGCTCCCTGCAATTGAATCACCTGAGACTCAGTCCTCTCTGACCTCTACTCTGATACAATTAGGAAGGCCAACACCCATCCACACAAAAGGACACCTTAACCACTTCAGCCCCGGACCATATTGCTGTCCAAAGACCAGAGCACTTTTTGAGATTCGGCACTGCGTCGCTTTAACTGACAATTGCGCGGTCGTGCGACGTGGCTCCCAAACAAAATTGGCGTCCTTTTTTTCCCACAAATAGAGCTTTCTTTTGGTGGTATTTGATCATCTCTGCGGTTTTTATTTTTTGCGCTATAAACAAAAACAGAGCGACTATTTTGAAAAAAATGCAATATTTTTTACTTTTTTCTATAATAAATATCCCCAAAAATATATAAAAAAAAAATATTTTTTCCTCAGTTTAGGCCGATACGTATTCTTCTACATATTTTTCGTAAAAAAAATCGCAATTAGCGTTTATTGATTGGTTTGCGCAAAAGTTATAGCGTTTACAAAATAGGGGGTAGTTTTATGGCATTTTTATTATTATTTTTTTTTTACTAGTAATGGCGGCGATCAGCGTTTTTTTTCGGTACTGCGATATTATGGCGGACACTTCGGACACTTTTGACACATTTTTGGGACCATTGGCATTTTTTTAGCGATCAATGCTATAAAAATGCATTGGATTACTATAAAAATGCCATTGGCAGTGAAGGGGTTAACACTAGGGGGCGGGGAAGGGGTTAAGTGTGTTCCTATTTGTGTTCTAACTGTATGGGGGGGGGACTTACTAGGGGGAATCACTGATCTTCTGTTCATACATTGTATGAACAGAAAATCAGCGTTTCCCCCGCTGACAGGAACGAGCGCTGTGTGTTTTCACACACAGCTCCCGTTCCCCGCTCTGTAACGAGCGATCGCGTGTGCCCGGCGGCGATCGCGCCCGCCGGGCACACGCACGGGACTCGGGGGCGAGCGGGGGGCGCGCGCGCGCGGGCCGCCGGCGGCGCGCACGCGCCCCCTAGTGGCCGCGAAAGGCGCGACGTAGAGCTACGGGCTCTCGCGCACCCGTGCCGACCTGCCGCCGTATAACTGCGGCGGCTGGTCGGCAAGTGGTTAAGCTGGCTACACACCATACAATCTTCTGCAGATTTTACCCTTCAGATTTATTAAAACCACACAACATGAGGCCAAACCCTAAAGCCTTAACCTGCATGCAATCAGGCAGGCACCACATGGTCCTGGCAATTCTAAAGGAAATCAGACAACAAAAGTTGCAGTGTGTATAGGGCCTTTAAAGACATGAGAACAAGAAGGAAAACTGACAGACCTGGAAAAAGGCTTCCATAGGAAAGAAGTCATCATGCAGTCCCAGCTTGCTCAAATCAGACTCCATCGCCGGCAATGCCAAAGGAGGACTGTCGTCTCTGATTAGAGAACACCTCAACCCCAGAAGACCACCAGAAGGGGTTCCCCACCTTGTTGGTGCATTTAGCGTGCCTAAGATGTGGGACCTCGAACTGGGAGAGGCTGAACCCAGCCGGAACTTCGACAATAGTCGGCAGGTAAGGGCGTATCCTGAATGAAACTGTCTGTAGGCTGATATTTTTAAGGACAAAAAGGAGAATGGGGGAGCTAGCTCTCAGTCAGAGTTTTATAGAGAGTTATCACGTGTAGTGTTGCTCACGAATATTCGCTTTGCGAATATTCGGCTCGAATATGGCATATTCGAGTAATCGCGCAATATATCGAATATCGCGGTGAATATTCGCAATTCCGAATATTCGGATTTTTCAAAATTTATTTTTAAAACAGATCACATCCTAGTGCTCCCCATCGACGTTTAAAAGCATTGCTGGTATGATTAGAGACCTTGGGCCTGAGTAGCTGCAGCGATCCTTTTATATTATAGAAATATCGCAATGCGAATTTGCGACACTAGCCTTATCGCGCGATCGTTATATATTCCCGAAAAATCGCAATGCGATTACGAGACAGTAGCGATATCGCGCGATTATCTTTTCTTCCGCCTCAGAGAGATTATTTCAGTCTCATTATTGAAACAGATCACATCCTAGTGATCTCCTTCGACGTCTAAAAGCATTGCTGTTATTTTTAGAGACCTTGGTCCGAGTAGCAGACGCGATTTCTTTATATTGCCGAATATTCGCAATGCGAATATTCGGCAATAGGGATATTGAGCGATTATTTACTCCGCCCTTCTGCATCAGAGCCAATCACAGTTCTCCTTCCACACTCGTCATAGGTTAGCAACCAATAGGAACCTGCCTGTATGGGCATTATATAAGGTCACTCCCAGCAGCATTTCATTGCAGATCCAGAACTTGGCTAGAGAGTGTGGAGACTGTGTCTGTGTTGCTGGTATTTTGCATCTTGCATCATCATCAGCATTGTCCTTTATGGTTGCTATTTGCTACAGTACTTACTGATTCCAGTGGATATTTTACAGCTCATAATCCTAAACTGCTTTTTTCAAAGTAATACACCCAAGAGCTTTTTTAAAAGCTAATTTTTGTTTTGTGCTCTGTTGTTCAACTTCTGTTAGTGTAGTAAGTTGCAGCTTAGCTATTGACTGCTTCCTATTGCTTTAATTGCAGATATTCCAGATTTCCTGATTCCTGAAAGCCCCAAGAGATTTTTTAAAAGACCCTTTTTTTTTTCTGCTGTGTTGTTCAAATTCTGTTAGTGAAGTAAGTTGCAGCTTAGCTATTGACTGCTTCTTATTGATTTAATTGCATATATTCCAGATTTCCTGATTCCTTAAAGGCGCAAGAGCTTTTTTAAAAGCTCTTTTTTTTTTTCTGCTGTGTTGTTCAACTTCTGTTAGTGTAGTAAGTTGCAGCTTAGCTATTGACTGCTTCTTATTGATTTAATTCCACATATTCCAGATTTCCTGATTCCTTAGGCCGCGTACACACGAGGGGATATGTCCGCTGAAAACGGTCCGATGGACCGTTTCAGCAGACATCTCCGCTCGTGTGTATGGGCTAGCGGACAGATTTCTCCACCCGACAGATTTCAAAGCAAGCTTTGAAATCTATCCGGTGGGAATCTGTCCGCCCGACATGTCTGCTGGTTAGTACACTTACCAGCAGACATGTCGGCTCCCACCACCGCCGCGCCGCTGCCGAATGGATTCGGCGCATGCGCGGAAGTGTTTTACTTCCTGGTGCGGTGACGTGGCGGTGACGCGGCGGCGTCAACGTCACCGCCGCGTCACCACTACGTCACCGCGCCGTCCGGCGGCGGGGAATTTGATCCGATGGTGTGTACACGCCATCGGATCAAACTCCCGATCGGACATATCCGATGGAAATGGTCCGCGGACCGTTTTCATCGGATATATCCGATCGTGTGTACGCGGCCTAAAGGCCCAAGAGCTTTTTTAAAATCTCATTTTTGTTTTCTGCTGTGTTGTTCAACTTCTGTTAGTTTAGTAAGTTGCAGCTTAGCTATTGACTGCTTCTTATTGATTTAATTGCAGATTTTCCTGCTTCCTGAAAGGCCCAAGAGCTTTTTTAAAAGCTAGGTTTTGTTTTGTTCATTTTAGTTAGATTTCTGTATAGTAAGTGTACATACTGTTGGTGTACATTTATTGCAGCTAGCTTACTTTAGTGTGTGTTTAGTGTCTGTGTTCTGTGTTTAAAAAAAAAAAAAAAAAAAAAAAGTTATTAGTTAGTGTTTCTTTATTTTTTTTTATTTTTTTTGTAGTTGTAGTCCTTGTCAGTTAGTGTTTTAAAAAAAAAAAAAAAAAAAAGTAGCCTTAGTTTATAGTCATATACGTTTGTGTAAGCAGTTAGTGTTTGTTGAGTGCATTTCTTTTTATTTTTTGTAGTTCTTGTCTTTGGTTTACTAGTTTTATTAAAGTTTAGTAGCTGTCTGTGTACGTCTTTGTCTGCGTGCCTGTTTTTTAAAAAAACACCAAAAAACATTTTACACACATTTCCCTCCCCCAATAAAGTTTACCCCCCCCACACACACACATCAGCAATTATGAGCGGCATACGTGGCCGTGGCAGCAGGGGTAGGGGAGTTACTCCCAGTGCTGGGTCGCTGCCAGCACGGGGTACCTCTCGTGCCCCTACTATTGCTAGAGGATCGGGTGGAAGGGGAGTCCGCCTCATGCGTGATTTTTTTGCATCTGGCAGCCGCCCGATATTGCCATCTCAGGCTCAAGGAGTGGTGGACTACATGGGGCAAAGCAGTGCCACTGAGTCGTCGGTCCCGACTCCCAGTAGTTCCACTATTACACCGTTGCCTGTAGTACCCCCCCCAGCCCCCAAGAGTCCAGCATCTTACTGTTCGACAGCGACAGTGAGAGGGATGTCTTGGTGGAGGCCATGCATCGGGCAGAGCTCCCGCTCTGTCCTGATGGTCAGGACCTTTTTGAAGGGATGGACGATGAGTATGGGATACCTGCCGTCAGTATCCCAGAGACATCCCTTCAAAGTGGTGGTGCTGTTTTGGTGCAGGAAACATCAGCACCTAGTAAGACCCAGGCGTGGGTGAGGGAACAGCGGAGCCAGGCTATCGGCTCCATGTCAGCTGGTTCCCTCATACCACAACATCACAGCCCTTGGTCTGACATCTCTGGGGGCGAGGAGGGTGACCCATCATGGTTGCCATCTGTCTCGTCGGCTCACTGCGACAGTGACGACGGGGAAGGTAGGCACCCTGTGGAAACGGTGCGCCAGGTCACCACCAGGGAGACCAGCGTCAGGGTCTCCACTGGAGATGGCAGCAGGAGGTGTCAGCAGCAGCAGCAGCAGCAGGCAGCTCCACCTGTGCGTACCGAGTCCCAGCAGGTGCAAGTCAGCGTTACCCCATCTGACGGGAGGGTGACGCTGAAGTCACCTGTCTGGGCCTACTTCACCCTGGTGGCAGACAACCCTCTAGTGGCCATCTGCCGGATCTGTTCAGTCAGGGTGAAGAGAGGGAAGCATTTGGCTCGGGTGGGTACCACAGCCCTGAACCAGCACCTGAGGATAAATCACTGGCGGGTGCATGACGAGATGAAGCGTGGTGGTGGTAGCAGCGCCACCACCACAAGTGAGCAGGGTACAGCAGCCCCTGCCACAGCTTCATCTCTTCCCAGCAGGTCATGCCCCCCCGCTCCCTCTACTAGTGGTACTGGTACCGGCAACCAGACCTCTACTTTGACAGCACCCTCCGCGTCCGTGTCCCGCACTGCCGTCCGGCGCCAGGCGACTATTTCAGACGCCTTTGAACGCAACACTCCCTTCTCCACCGGAGACCGACGTGTACGTTCCCTCAATGGGCTCCTGGCAAGGGTTATTGCCCAACATCTTCTTCCCTTCAATATCGTGGACAGCAACCCCTTCAGACAGATGTTGGAGCAGGCCCAACCCCAATGGCGTGTCCCCAGCCGCCATTTCTTTGCCAGGACTGGTGTCCCTGCCCTACACCAGCACATTGTGAAGAATGTAACCCTGTCGCTGGATCACGCTGTCAGCGACAGGGTGCATCTGACAATGGATGGCTGGACCAGCAGGCATGGGCAGGGGCGCTACATAAGCTTTACTGCCCATTGGGTTTCCCTCCAAGGCGCCGGGGAGGGATCGGCGGCAACAGATTTTGTGGTGCCGCCCCGGGGTGTCCAGGGGAGAACTGCTGGTCTCCGTCAAGCCTCTGTCTCCGCAGCTGCTGAGCCTCCCAGCAAGCGCCCCCGTAGCTACTCAGGTGTGGTGCACGTGCGCTGTCAGGCCGTGCTCCAGCTTGTTAGCTTAGGGGACCGGAGACACACTGGACAAGAAGTGCTGACCGCACTTCAGGCTCAGGTCCAGAAGTGGCGGACACCACGAAGGCTCCAGGCAGGTATGGTTGTCTGTGATAACGGCAGCAACCTACTCTCCGCCCTTCAGGCTGGCAGTCTGACTCACGTGCCCTGTCTGGCACATGTCCTCAACCTAGTGGTGCAGAAGTTCATGCGCACCTATCCTGGGTTGAGTGACATTGTGCTAAGGGTGCGTAGGATTGCCAGCCACTTCAGGCGCTCCCCAACCGCTACCGCGTCCCTGTCCAAGTGGCAGCGGGTCAACAGGCTGCCCCCTCACAGGCTGATTGTGGACAGTGTAACGCGGTGGAACTCCACCCTCCAAATGCTGGAGAGGTTGTGGGAGCAGCGAAGGGCGGTGAGGCAGTACCTGCTGGAGCAACCCACTGCGGGCCCAGCATCAACACTCCCGTACATCACCTGTGCGGAGTGGGGGCAGATACACCAGGTCTGCCAGGTGTTGGGCCCTTTTGAGCAGGCGACCAAGATGGTCAGCAGGGAGCATGTCGGCCTTAATGACGTGCTCCCTATAGTGTTCGTGCTGGAGAGGACACTAGATCGCCTGCTCCAAGCTGGGGAGAGTGCCTTGGTGGAGCAGGAGGAGGCAGCACTGCTCCACCGAGACCAGGGCCAGGACGAGGAGGAGGAGGAGGAGGATGATGATGATGAGGACGAGGTTGCTGGTGTCGTCCTGGAGTCAGGGCCTGGCCAGGAGGGACAGCAGGTGTTGGGGGCACCGATAGTCCGGGGGTTGGGCATCTCTGAGCGTGATCAGCAGCGCCTCAGGGAAGAAGAGTCTGACCTCATTGACCTGGGCAGCAGTGAGGAGTCACAGCGGGCTGCGCTCTTCCCCATGGCTGCCCACATGCTGAGATGCCTCAGGAGGGACCCCCGGGTTAAGACCATCAAGGGCAGGGATGATTATTGGATGGCCACCCTTTTGGATCCCAGGTGCAAGGGGAAAGTGGAGCAGTTCATCCCAGCCAGTCGGAGGCAGCGCCGGATGGAGGAACTGCAGGCAGGCATTGTCAGCCGGTTGGAGCAGGCAACTCCCCGGCCTCCAGTTGTCACCCCTCATCTCACCCAGCAGGTGTCTGCACCCAGCAGCAGCCGAGCAGGGGACCTAATGGAAGAGATGAGGATGTTCTTCCAATCGGATCAACCCAGTACCAGCAGCAGCAGAAGCAGTCACCACCAGCGTCTGGCCCACATGGTGGCAGATTACATGGCGTCCGCCGGTGCTTCGGAGAGTATGAATACCGACGACCCCATGGAGTACTGGGTTGCCAGATTGGACACCTCCCGCGAGCTCGCTCAGTATGCGCTGGAGCTATTGTCTTGCCCCCCCTCCAGCGTACTATCTGAGCGGACATTCAGCGCGGCAGGTGGGGTGGTCACGGACAAGAGGACCCGTCTGTCCACAGACTCCGTGTACAGACTCACATTCATAAAGATGAATGAGTCCTGGATCGGCGGTGACTTTCTGGCACCCGTCGTCGGTTCAGGGCGCTGAAGGGTCCCTTGTCATGCATTCCCTGATCTATTTACAGTGCTGAAAAAATTTATTTGAACACCTGAGTAAATCAATGTAAATATTTGGTAGAGTAGGCTGTGTTTGCAATTACAGCGGTCAAACCTTTCTTGTAGTTTTTAACCAGCTTTGCACACACTGTAGGAGGGATATTTGACCCACTCCTCCACACAGATCTTCTCTACATGAGTCAGTTTTCTGGGCTATCGCTGTGAAAACCCGAGTTTGAGCTCCCTCCAAAAATTCTCTATTGGGTTTAGGTCTGGAGACTGGCTAGGCCACGCCAGAACCTTGATATGCTCCTTACAGAGCCACTCCTTGGTTATTCTGGCTGTGTGCTTTGGGTCATTGTCATGTTGGAAGACCCAGCCTCGACCCATCTTCAAAGCTCTAACTGAGGGAAAGAGGTTCTTGCCCAAAATCTCGCAATACATGGCCCCGAACATCCTGTCCTTATTATAATGCAGTAACCCTGTCCCATGTGCACAAAAACACCCCCAAAGCATGATGCTACCACACCCATGCTTCACAGTAGGGATGGCGTTCTTGGCATGGTACTCATCATTCTTCTTCCTCCAAAGACGGTTAGTGGAATTATGACCAAAAAGTTATATTATGGTCTCATCTGACCACAGGACTTTCTCCCATCAGTCCTCTGCATCAGTGAAGACACCTATGTCACAAGTTATTTGCCACTCTATACTACTATTACCACTGCTGCTGCTGCTGCTGTTCATGGCTGCTCTTTCCCGAGTCATTTCACACTATATTGTCTACTGCTACTAATACTGCTGCTGCTCACGACACCTATGTCACTAGTTATTTGACACTATGGACTACTATGGTCACTACTGACGCTGTAAGGTCCTGCCCACGTGTTTAGATGTACTATGTCTGCAGTCTCTGACCATCTCCTGTACTATGTCTGCAGTCTGACCATCTCATGTACTATGTCTGCAGTCTGACCATCTCATGTTACATGAGATGGTCAGACTGCAGACATAGTACAGGAGATGGTCAGAGACTGCAGACATAGTACAGGAGATTGTCATAGACTGCAGACATAGTACAGGAGATGGTCAGACTGCAGACATAGTACAGGAGATGGTCATAGACTGCAGACATAGTACATGAGATGGTCAGACTGCAGACATAGTACAGGAGATTGTCATAGACTGCAGACATAGTACAGGAGATGTCAGAGACTGCAGACATAGTACAGGAGATTGTCAGAGACTGCAGACATAGTACATGAGATGGTCAGACTGCAGACATAGTACAGGAGATGGTCATAGACTGCAGACATAGTACATGAGATGGTCAGACTGCAGACATAGTACAGGAGATTGTCATAGACTGCAGACATAGTACAGGAGATGTCAGAGACTGCAGACATAGTACAGGAGATTGTCAGAGACTGCAGACATAGTACATGAGATGGTCAGACTGCAGACATAGTACAGGAGATTGTCATAGACTGCAGACATAGTACAGGAGATGGTCAGACTGCAGACATAGTACAGGAGATGGTCATAGACTGCAGACATAGTACAGGAGATGGTCAGAGACTGCAGACATAGTACTGGAGATTGTCAGAGACTGCAGACATAGTACATGAGATGGTCAGACTGCAGACATAGTACAGGAGATGGTCAGAGACTGCTGATATAGTACTGGAGATTGTCATAGACTGCAGACATAGTACAGGAGATGGTCAGACTGCAGACATAGTACAGGAGATGGTCAGACTGCAGACATAGTACATGAGATGGTCAGACTGCAGACATAGTACAGGAGATGGTCAGACTGCAGACATAGTACATGAGATGGTCAGACTGCAGACATAGTACAGGAGGTTGTCATAGACTGCAGACATAGTACAGGAGATGGTCAGACTGCCTACATAGTACAGGACATGGTCAGAGACTGCAGACATAGTACAGGAGATGGTCAGAGACTGCAGACATAGTACATGAGATGGTCAGACTGCAGACATAGTACAGGAGATGGTCAGAGACTGCAGACATAGTACATGACTCATGTACTATGTCTGCAGTCTCTGACCATCTCCTGTACTATGTCTGCAGTCTGACCATCTCATGTACTATGTCTGCAGTCTCTGACAATCTCCTGTACTATGTCTGCAGTCTCTGACCATCTCCTGTGCTATGTCTCCAGTCTCTGACCATCTCCTGTACTATGTCTGCAGTCTCTGACCATGTCCTGTACTATGTAGGCAGTCTGACCATCTCCTGTACTATGTCTGCAGTCTATGACATTCTCCTGTACTATGTCTGCAGTCTGACCATCTCATGTACTATGTCTGCAGTCTCTGACAATCTCCTGTCATATGTCTGCAGTCTATGACCATCTCCTGTACTATGTCTGCAGTCTCTGACCATCTCCTGTACTATGTCTGCAGTCTATGACAATCTCCTGTACTATGTCTGCAGTCTCTGACAATCTCCTGTACTATGTCTGCAGTCTGACCATCTCATGTACTATGTCTGCAGCCTCTGACAATCTCCTGTACTATGTCTGCAGTCTGACCATCTCCTGTACTATGTCTGCAGTCTGACCATCTCATGTACTATGTCTGCAGTCTCTGACAATCTCCTGTACTATGTCTGCAGTCTATGACAATCTCCTGTACTATTTTTGCAGTCTGACCATCTCCTGTACTATGTCTGCAGTCTATGACAATCTCCTGTACTATGTCTGCAGTCTGACCATCTCATGTACTATGTCTGCAGTCTCTGACAATCTCCTGTCATATGTCTGCAGTCTATGACAATCTCCTGTACTATGTCTGCAGTCTGACCATCTCATGTACTATGTCTGCAGTCTCTGACAATCTCCTGTCATATGTCTGCAGTCTATGACAATCTCCTGTGCTATGTCTGCAGTCTCTGACCATCTCCTGTACTATGTCTGCAGTCTCTGACCATGTCCTGTACTATGTAGGCAGTCTGACCATCTCCTGTACTATGTCTGCAGTCTATGACATGTCCTGTACTATGTAGGCAGTCTGACCATCTCCTGTACTATGTCTGCAGTCTATGACATGTCCTGTACTATGTCTGCAGTCTATGACCATCTCCTGTGCTATGTCTCCAGTCTCTGACCATCTCCTGTACTATGTCTGCAGTCTCTGACCATGTCCTGTACTATGTAGGCAGTCTGACCATCTCCTGTACTATGTCTGCAGTCTATGACATTCTCCTGTACTATGTCTGCAGTCTGACCATCTCATGTACTATGTCTGCAGTCTCTGACAATCTCCTGTACTATGTCTGCAGTCTATGACAATCTCCTGTACTATTTTTGCAGTCTGACCATCTCCTGTACTATGTCTGCAGTCTATGACAAATCTCCTGTACTATGTCTGCAGTCTGACCATCTCATGTACTATGTCTGCAGTCTCTGACAATCTCCTGTCATATGTCTGCAGTCTATGACAATCTCCTGTACTATGTCTGCAGTCTGACCATCTCATGTACTATGTCTGCAGTCTCTGACAATCTCCTGTCATATGTCTGCAGTCTATGACAATCTCCTGTGCTATGTCTGCAGTCTCTGACCATCTCCTGTACTATGTCTGCAGTCTCTGACCATGTCCTGTACTATGTAGGCAGTCTGACCATCTCCTGTACTATGTCTGCAGTCTATGACATGTCCTGTACTATGTAGGCAGTCTGACCATCTCCTGTACTATGTCTGCAGTCTATGACATTCTCCTGTACTATGTCTGCAGTCTGACCATCTCATGTACTATGTCTGCAGTCTCTGACAATCTCCTGTCATATGTCTGCAGTCTATGACAATCTCCTGTGCTATGTCTGCAGTCTCTGACCATCTCCTGTACTATGTCTGCAGTCTATGACAATCTCCTGTACTATGTCTGCAGTCTCTGACAATCTCCTGTACTATGTCTGCAGTCTGACCATCTCATGTACTATGTCTGCAGCCTCTGACAATCTCCTGTACTATGTCTGCAGTCTGACCATCTCCTGTACTATGTCTGCAGTCTGACCATCTCATGTACTATGTCTGCAGTCTCTGACAATCTCCTGTACTATGTCTGCAGTCTATGACAATCTCCTGTACTATTTTTGCAGTCTGACCATCTCCTGTACTATGTCTGCAGTCTATGACAATCTCCTGTACTATGTCTGCAGTCTCTGACCATGTCCTGTACTATGTAGGCAGTCTGACCATCTCCTGTCATATGTCTGCAGTCTATGACAATCTCCTGTACTATGTCTGCAGTCTGACCATCTCATGTACTATGTCTGCAGTCTCTGACAATCTCCTGTCATATGTCTGCAGTCTATGACAATCTCCTGTGCTATGTCTGCAGTCTCTGACCATCTCCTGTACTATGTCTGCAGTCTCTGACCATGTCCTGTACTATGTAGGCAGTCTGACCATCTCCTGTACTATGTCTGCAGTCTATGACATGTCCTGTACTATGTAGGCAGTCTGACCATCTCCTGTACTATGTCTGCAGTCTATGACATGTCCTGTACTATGTCTGCAGTCTATGACCATCTCCTGTGCTATGTCTGCAGTCTATGACATGTCCTGTACTATGTAGGCAGTCTGACCATCTCCTGTACTATGTCTGCAGTCTATGACATGTCCTGTACTATGTCTGCAGTCTATGACCATCTCCTGTGCTATGTCTCCAGTCTCTGACCATCTCCTGTACTATGTCTGCAGTCTCTGACCATGTCCTGTACTATGTAGGCAGTCTGACCATCTCCTGTACTATGTCTGCAGTCTATGACATTCGCCTGTACTATGTCTGCAGTCTGACCATCTCATGTACTATGTCTGCAGTCTCTGACAATCTCCTGTCATATGTCTGCAGTCTATGACAATCTCCTGTACTATGTCTGCAGTCTATGACCATCTCCTGTACTATGTCTGCAGTCTGACCATCTCATGTACTATGTCTGCAGTCTCTGACAATCTCCTGTCATATGTCTGCAGTCTATGACAATCTCCTGTGCTATGTCTGCAGTCTCTGACCATCTCCTGTACTATGTCTGCAGTCTCTGACCATGTCCTGTACTATGTAGGCAGTCTGACCATCTCCTGTACTATGTCTGCAGTCTATGACAATCTCCTGTACTATGTCTGCAGTCTGACCATCTCATGTACTATGTCTGCAGTCTCTGACAATCTCCTGTCATATGTCTGCAGTCTATGACAATCTCCTGTACTATGTCTGCAGTCTGACCATCTCATGTACTATGTCTGCAGTCTCTGACAATCTCCTGTCATATGTCTGCAGTCTATGACAATCTCCTGTGCTATGTCTGCAGTCTCTGACCATCTCCTGTACTATGTCTGCAGTCTCTGACCATATCCTGTACTATGTCTGCAGTCTGACCATCTCATGTACTATGTCTGCAGTCTCTGACAATCTCCTGTACTATGTCTGCAGTCTATGACAATCTCCTGTACTATTTTTGCAGTCTGACCATCTCCTGTACTATGTCTGCAGTCTATGACAATCTCCTGTCATATGTCTGCAGTCTATGACAATCTCCTGTGCTATGTCTGCAGTCTCTGACCATCTCCTGTACTATGTCTGCAGTCTCTGACCATGTCCTGTACTATGTAGGCAGTCTGACCATCTCCTGTACTATGTCTGCAGTCTATGACATGTCCTGTACTATGTAGGCAGTCTGACCATCTCCTGTACTATGTCTGCAGTCTATGACATGTCCTGTACTATGTCTGCAGTCTATGACCATCTCCTGTGCTATGTCTCCAGTCTCTGACCATCTCCTGTACTATGTCTGCAGTCTCTGACCATGTCCTGTACTATGTAGGCAGTCTGACCATCTCCTGTACTATGTCTGCAGTCTATGACATTCTCCTGTACTATGTCTGCAGTCTGACCATCTCATGTACTATGTCTGCAGTCTCTGACAATCTCCTGTCATATGTCTGCAGTCTATGACAATCTCCTGTACTATGTCTGCAGTCTATGACCATCTCCTGTACTATGTCTGCAGTCTGACCATCTCATGTACTATGTCTGCAGTCTCTGACAATCTCCTGTCATATGTCTGCAGTCTATGACAATCTCCTGTGCTATGTCTGCAGTCTCTGACCATCTCCTGTACTATGTCTGCAGTCTCTGACCATGTCCTGTACTATGTAGGCAGTCTGACCATCTCCTGTACTATGTCTGCAGTCTATGACAATCTCCTGTACTATGTCTGCAGTCTGACCATCTCATGTACTATGTCTGCAGTCTCTGACAATCTCCTGTCATATGTCTGCAGTCTATGACAATCTCCTGTACTATGTCTGCAGTCTGACCATCTCATGTACTATGTCTGCAGTCTCTGACAATCTCCTGTCATATGTCTGCAGTCTATGACAATCTCCTGTGCTATGTCTGCAGTCTCTGACCATCTCCTGTACTATGTCTGCAGTCTCTGACCATGTCCTGTACTATGTAGGCAGTCTGACCATCTCCTGTACTATGTCTGCAGTCTATGACATGTCCTGTACTATGTAGGCAGTCTGACCATCTCCTGTACTATGTCTGCAGTCTATGACATGTCCTGTACTATGTCTGCAGTCTATGACCATCTCCTGTGCTATGTCTCCAGTCTCTGACCATCTCCTGTACTATGTCTGCAGTCTCTGACCATGTCCTGTACTATGTAGGCAGTCTGACCATCTCCTGTACTATGTCTGCAGTCTATGACATTCTCCTGTACTATGTCTGCAGTCTGACCATCTCATGTACTATGTCTGCAGTCTCTGACAATCTCCTGTCATATGTCTGCAGTCTATGACAATCTCCTGTACTATGTCTGCAGTCTATGACCATCTCCTGTACTATGTCTGCAGTCTGACCATCTCATGTACTATGTCTGCAGTCTCTGACAATCTCCTGTCATATGTCTGCAGTCTATGACAATCTCCTGTGCTATGTCTGCAGTCTCTGACCATCTCCTGTACTATGTCTGCAGTCTCTGACCATGTCCTGTACTATGTAGGCAGTCTGACCATCTCCTGTACTATGTCTGCAGTCTATGACAATCTCCTGTACTATGTCTGCAGTCTGACCATCTCATGTACTATGTCTGCAGTCTCTGACAATCTCCTGTCATATGTCTGCAGTCTATGACAATCTCCTGTACTATGTCTGCAGTCTGACCATCTCATGTACTATGTCTGCAGTCTCTGACAATCTCCTGTCATATGTCTGCAGTCTATGACAATCTCCTGTGCTATGTCTGCAGTCTCTGACCATCTCCTGTACTATGTCTGCAGTCTCTGACCATGTCCTGTACTATGTAGGCAGTCTGACCATCTCCTGTACTATGTCTGCAGTCTATGACATGTCCTGTACTATGTAGGCAGTCTGACCATCTCCTGTACTATGTCTGCAGTCTATGACATGTCCTGTACTATGTCTGCAGTCTATGACCATCTCCTGTGCTATGTCTCCAGTCTCTGACCATCTCCTGTACTATGTCTGCAGTCTCTGACCATGTCCTGTACTATGTAGGCAGTCTGACCATCTCCTGTACTATGTCTGCAGTCTATGACATTCTCCTGTACTATGTCTGCAGTCTGACCATCTCATGTACTATGTCTGCAGTCTCTGACAATCTCCTGTCATATGTCTGCAGTCTATGACAATCTCCTGTACTATGTCTGCAGTCTATGACAATCTCCTGTACTATGTCTGCAGTCTGACCATCTCATGTACTATGTCTGCAGTCTGACCATCTCATGTAATATGTCTGCAGTCTCTGACAATCTCCTGTACTATGTCTGCAGTCTGACCATCTCATGTACTATGTCTGCAGTCTCTGACATGTCCTGTACTATGTCTGCAGTCTATGACCATCTCCTGTACTATGTCTGCAGTCTGACCATCTCCTGTACTATGTCTGCAGTCTGACCATCTCATGTACTATGTCTGCAGTCTCTGACAATCTCATGTACTATGTCTGCAGTCTCTGACCATCTGCTGTACTGTGTCTGCAGTCTCTGACCATCTCCTTTAGTATTTAGGGGGGAGAGCCATGCGCACTTGCCCTGCAATCGTGATGCATCGCGGAATCGAATCGAATCGTGGACTTGATAATCGAAATTGCATCGAATCGTGAGACGGGTGAAGATGCGCAGCCCTCGTTTTTATGGTGCAGTTTTGATGGGCTAGTTTTTGATGGAGCAGTTTTTGATGGGGCAATGGACCGAACTGGATTGACACACGGTTGGATCACATTTACATCTCCAGGGGCACCGTCTCCAGTCAGTAGAATTGGTGGAGGCATTACCACGCCGCACAATTTTCCCTGAAATTGTATCTTTTCTAGTCACATTACATTTTAATAATACTGCTGCTTCCTCCATGCTGAGTAATGCTTCATGACCTCTCTGCACAGCGGATCCACCAACAGCCTCCGCTAAAAGCTACCAGACCGGATCGTAACAGCAAGTGTAATTAAAATAATGAACTTTATGTTAAACCCTGATTTGCGGCCTTTATACTGCAACCATTATACTGCAACCATTAGACTGTATGCAAGAGCAAATCTGCACTCTCTCTCTCTTTCTTGCGCTCTCTCTCTCTCTATATCTATGGTTGCTTTTGTTATGTTCATTTTTCGACAGTTTAATTTGTGTTTGTAGTGACTGTGTCTGTGTACTTTAGTTTGTCCTAGTTTTTTGTTAAATAAAATAATAGTATAAAATGAATTTGCTTATTATGAAGTTAGATGTGTTGATGTTGATGTTGATGTGTTAGATGTGAACTTAGATGTGTTGAAAAACATAAAAATCTATCTCAAAAATGAAGGAAACATTTCAAAAAAATAAAACTTTTTATTAAGCCTCTCAAATTTCAAGTAACGTGTTCATGCGCTTCTGCTTTTCCTCAATTTGTAAGCACACTCTCACCAGTTCCTCCTCCAACTGCTGATTCTGCTTGAGCAGGTAGCTAACTTTTCTTTGATTCGCCATCAATTTTTCTGAAGTTTTTTTCACAACTGCTTGGAGCTTCGTGATTTCTTTTGCAGCTGTCCGGATATAAGACAAAAAAAAATTGGTTTTCAAAGACCCTTAACAAATACATAAAATATTTCTGTTGCTTATTAATCAATCATTATCATGTCTATACACTTGTTATGTGTCTAGCACAGACCGGGAGTGCAGAATTATTAGGAAAATTAGTAATTGGACCACATCATCCTCTTTATGCATCTTGTCTTACTCCAAGCTGTATAGGCTCGAAAGCCTACTACCAATTAGGCATATTAGGTAATGTTCAACTCTGTAATGAGAAGGTGTGTGGTCTAATGACAACAATCTATAGCAGGTGTGCATAATTATTAGTCAACTTCCTTTCCTTTGGCAAAATGGGTCAAAAGAAGGACTTGACAGTCTCTGAAAAGTTAAAAATAGAGAGGTATCTAGCAGAGGGATGTAGCACTCTTAAAATTGAAAATTTTCTGAAGCGTGATCAGAGAACAATCAAGCATTTCATCCAAAATAGTCAACAGGGTCGCAAGAAGCGTGTGGAAATACCAAGGCGCAAAATAACTGCCCACGAACTGAGGAAAGTCAAGCGTGCAGCTGCCAAGATGCCACTTGCCACCAGTTTGGCCATATTTCAGAGCTGCAACATCACTGAAGTGCCCAAAAGCACAAGGTGT
This sequence comes from Rana kukunoris, assembly GCA_029574335.1. Classification (NCBI taxonomy): domain Eukaryota; kingdom Metazoa; phylum Chordata; class Amphibia; order Anura; family Ranidae; genus Rana; species Rana kukunoris. The sequence continues at coordinate 313,213,628 of CM056052.1, read as the reverse complement.
GCAATACTCAGAGACATGGCCAAGGTAAGAAAGTCTGAAAGACGACCACCACTGAACAAGATACAGAAGCTGAAACGTCAATACTGGGCCAAGAAATATCTCAAAAATGATTTTTCTAAGGTTTTATGGACTGATGAAATGAGAGTGAGTCTTGATGGGCCAGATGGGTGGGCCAGTGGCTGGATTGGTAAAGGGCAGAGAGCTCCAGTCCGAGTCAGACGCCAGCAAGGTCGAGGTGGAGTACTGGTTTGGGCTGGTATCATCAAAGATGAGATTGTGGGGCATTTTCGGGTTGAGGATGGAGTGAAGCTCAACTCCCAGTCCTACTGCCAGTTTCTGGAAGACCCCTTCTTCAAGCAGTGGTACAGGAAGAAGTCTGCATCCTTCAAGAAAACCATGATTTTCATGCAGGACAATGCTCCAGCACACGCGTCCAAGTACTCCAAAGCGTGGCTGTCAAGAAAGTGTATTAAAGAAAAAAAAATAATGACATAGCCTCCTTGTTCACCTGATCTGAACCCCATTGAGAAGAACCTGTGGTCCATCATCAAATGTGAGATTTACAAGGAGGGAAAAGAGTACACCTCTCTGAACAGTGTCTGGGAGGCTGCGGTTGCTGCTGCACGCAATGTTGATGGTGAACAGATCAAAACACTGACAGAATCCATGGATTTCAGGCTTATGAGTGTCCTTGCAAAGAAAGGTGGCTATATTGGTCACTGATTAGTTTTTGTTTTGTTTTTGAATGTCAGAAATGTATATTTGTGAATGTTGAGATGTTATATTGGTTTCACTGTTAAAAAGAAATAATTAAAATGGGTATATATATTATTTTTTTTGGTTAAGTTGCCTAATAATTCAGCACAGTAATAGTACTCACCTGCACACACAGATATCCCCCTACAATAGCTAACACTAAAAACAAAATAAAAACTACTTCCAAAAATATTCGGCTTTGATATTAATGAGTTTTTGGGGTTCATTGAGAACATGGTTGTTGTTCAATAATACAATGAATCCTCAAAAATACAACTTGCCTAATAATTCTGCACTACCTGTATACTTCTATCATAAATACCATATTATGGTTCTGCAATCTGACGGGTGCGCTTTATATGTTGTGCATTTTTATATCTACATTTTATTGTTGAAATGTTATTAATCTTTGTGCACATATTTACCTTCCTGAACGAGGCTTAATGAACCTCCAGTTTGAGGCACCTCCACCTCTCCAGCGACCAGCATGCAGATATCTCCTATCTCGGGACTATTTGGGGGGGGGACATCCTCCACAACAGGAGCTGTGGCTGTCGATTGGGAGGTCCCTGGCTGATCCTCCTCATCCCTCTCCTCCTCTGCCTCATCCTCCTCTGGCACATCCTCCTCTTCTTCCTCCTCATCAGTGTCCTGGTTCATTTTGCGCTTGTTGCGCACAGCTGGTATCGGAGCTTCTAGAATAACACAATGTTCATATATTAGAAAAATATTTTCTAATGACGTATGCAAATTCGGTGTACTCTGCTGTATTGTATATGAATACAAATTAATTCATATAGACAGTTAACCAATGGGAAAATGTTATATTAAAGGGTCTTGTGGGCACTACAGGGGACTGAGCGTGAGCTGGTCTGCCACAATGGTAAAATGAGCTGTTTTTGTCTCCTTTGTTTTGTTCAGACGATATCATGTTAAAAAAAAAGGGCCTGATGGATCACACGGGATTACTATGATAACCCCACGCCTAACACAGGAATTGAGTGGGAATCTATATATATAAAAACTCAACGTGTCTGTATGTATGTATGTATGTACCAGCATCACGTCCAAACGGCGAAAGATATTTACATGAAACTTGGCACACAGGTTACTTATGTGTCAGCCACATAAACATAGGATAGGTGATTTAAGCCTTACCCTCCCCCATTTGCCATGGTCGGGGTTTTTCTTTAAATTCCCATCCCTTCAACTCTATGGGAAATACATGTCACTTGATAACAGCTGTAGATATTTCGATAACACTTGGTCACATGTTACTTACACGTCCACTTAAAGCATAGGATTGTTAATTTATCCATTAACTACCCCCATTTGTGATGGTCGTGGTTTTTGTTTAAAGTCCCATGCAAAGCAATGGGAAATGTATGTTCCCACATAACTTCTGTGTTGCTGTCTGCTGTCCCATGTCTTTTTTCAACAGTACTATGAATACCTTGGCTGGTGGTGATATATGTTACCACAACATGGCGTCTGGGTTAACAACATCTGCCCTTACATTAATTACATATGACCTTAAATAACTGTCAACAAAGGAGCTGCGGTGGGTCAACGCGATTGCTACTGCGCTGACAAGCCATTCACCTCTGCAGCTAGGGGTTCTGATCCCGCTCTCGGCTACATGTTAATTGAGTTTGTTGTTCTCAGCCCGGCCTCAGGTGGGAGTGCTATGCGAGGTAAGCCTGCGCTTAGTACGCCTACCCCCCTCCCACAAAAACCACCACACTTACACACGGACTCGAAATTGGGTTAACATGCGCGCACTCTGGCCACGCGGTCTCTAAAAAGAGAGGCGAAGGACTAACGGGGCTGTTTGAGCGGGCCAATCCTCTCACTACCTTATAGGGAGTCCCTCTGCCACGCTGGGCTTCAAAGCGGAGCAGGTAGGACGGGCTGTATGTGAGGACCCCCTCTCACACGCCATTGTCGCCAGGGGCATGGAGAAAGGTGGCATATTGCCTCTGGGGGAGGCCTGTCTACTCCCAAATCCTGCAGTCCGTCTTCTCTCTAGAGTACACGCACGAAATACACTATAGAAAAAAAAAAACATAACTGTCAGCAATAACTTACCTGGGTGATATCTATCACGGAGACGCCTGACTCTGACCATATGCCGCCTTTTAAGGTCAGACCATTTTTTGACAATGGCCATGTAATGCGGTGGGCCGCCAGGATGTCCTGCTAATTTAGCAATGACAGACCGCACCACTTCTTGCTTCTCCACCTGCCTGTTCAGGAAATCATACTTGGTTTCCAGGAAAGTCTGCAAGATGAAGAACAAAGTATATTATAATACTTTTGTTTAAAGCCTTATGGATATATGACGGAAATCTATGGTATTCAACATTGGGAGCATTCTCGCCTTATTAATCAATGACAGGGGTAACATGACAGATTTTATATCTTGCCATTTTTTAGACATTTAGATGAATTAATTTAGAATAAATAATGGAGTTGATGTTATTTACAAACTAGAACTATCAGCATGCTCTGATACACCATGTAGCTCACCGTCACCAGCTGTACAACAATTATACTTTAACTAGGAGCATGGCTGGACAGTTAATGGCTGTTCGGTAATAACGGGGAGTTTTTTTGCAACAGCTGTAGGCTCCGTTTAGGAAACAGTGACGCATAAGCGAGTACCGCCCGCATATGAAAATGGTGTTCAAACAACACAAGTGAGGTATCGACGCGATCGTTAGAGCGAGAGCAATAATTCTAGCCCTAGAGCTAGTCCTTAGCTGAAAAAATGCAACCTTTTTGCAATCGAGAATTTTTAAGGGTGAAAGTTTGACGCCATGCCACGAGCGGGCACATTTTTTGAGCGTGACATGTTGGGTATCATTTTACTCGGCGTAACTTTATCTTTCACAAAATCTAAAAAAATTGGGCTAAATTTATTGTTGTGTTATTTTCCAATTCAAAAAAAGTTATTTTTTTCCAAAAAAAGAGCGCTTGTAAGACCGTTGCGCAAATATGGTGTGACAAGAAATATTGCAATGATTACCATTTCATTCTCTATGGCAGGGGTCTCCAAAGTACGGCCCGCGGGCCACATCCGGCCCGCCAGGCCATTTCCTCCGGCACGCAGCTGGAGTCACTGGTCCACCAGTTAGTTGTGGAACCTGCGCTGAATATTCGTCCCTAGCAATATGCAGCGCAGGTCCCGCAATCTCTCCCGGCGTCTCACTGTGTTTGTGTTGGCTGCTGGGTCCACGGGCATCCTAGCAGCCAATGATTTGTTTTAGACCCGTTGCCACACCGCCCTGCTCCGCCGTCTGCCTCGCTGTTAACCAGTAACGAGTGTGTATTAAGGCGGGGCGGGAGTCGGGAAGTGCAGCAGGTCTGAACAGCCAGTGTGTGTAATGTCTGACGCGCTGGTAAAGTACACATGCATGGAGGAGGGAGGGGGGCTGATGCGAGATGATTACTGTACACTACTGTGGAGGGTGGCTGAATGGCTCTGATATGGTACAAACATCCGGGTGCTGATAATTCTGATGGGGACACAAGTGGGAGGTGCTCTAATGGGGATACAAGTGACAAGTAGGGGGTGGTGCTCTTATGGGGACACCAGTGGGGGGGTTCTCTAATGGGGACACCAGTGGGGGGTTCTCTAATGGGGACACCAGTGGGGGGGTGCTCTTGTGGGGACACCAGTGGAGGGGGGTTTAATGGGGACAACAGTAGGGGGTGCCCTAATGGGGACACAGATGTGTCCCCAACAGTGTCCTCATACATCTGTGTCCCCAGCAGTCTCCTCATACATCTGTGCCCCCACATCAGTGTCCCCACCAGTCTCCCCACACATCTATGTCCCAAAACTTGTGTCCTCACACATCCGGGTCCCCACACTGGTGTCCCCACACATCTGTGACCCCCACCAGTCTCCTCATACATCTGTGTCCCCAGCAGTCTCCTCATTCATCTGTGTCCCCACATCGGTGTCCCCATACATCTGAGTCCCCACCAATGTGGGGGCACAGATGTATGAGGAGACTGGTGTGGCCACAGATGTGTGGGAACACCAGTGTGGGGACACAGATGTGGGGAGACAGATGTGTGGGGACACAGATGTGTGGGGACACAGATGTGTGGGGAGACTGGTGGGGACACAAATGTGTGGGGACACCAATGTGGGGACACAGATGTATGAGGATAATGGTGGGGTAACAGATGTGTGGGGACAACAGTGTGGGGACACATAATTGTGGGGACACCAGTGTGGGGGCACAGATGTATGAGGACACTGGTGGGCACACAGTTGTGTGGGGACACCAGTGTGGGGTCACAGATGTGTGGGGAGATTGGTGGGGACACAGATGTGTGTGGACACCGATGTGGGGACACAGATGTATGAGGAGACTGTTGGGGTCACAGATGTGTGGGGAGACTGGTGGGGACACAGTTGTATAAGGAGACTGGTGGGAACACAGTTGTATGGGGACACCAATGTGGGGTCACAGATGTATGAGGAGACTGGTGGGGCCACAGATGTATGGGGACACCAGTCTCCTCACAAATCTGTGGCCTCAAACTTGTGTCCCCACACATCTGTGTCCCCACCAGTCTCCCCAAACATCTGTGTCCCCAACAGTCTCCTCATACATCTGTGTCCCCACATTGGTGTCCCCACACATCTGTGTCCCCACCAATCTCCCCACACATTTGTGTGCCCACCAGTCTCCCCACACATCTGTGTCCCCAACAGTCCCCTCATACATCTGTGTCCCCACATTGGTGTCCCCACACATCTGTGTCCCCACCAATCTCCCCACACATCTGTGACCCCACCAATCTCCCCACACATCTGTGTCCCCACACTGGTGTCCCCACACATCTGTTTCCCCACCAATCTCCCCACACATCTGTGTCCCCACACTGGTGTCCCCACACATCTGTGTCCCCGCCAGTCTCCTCATACATCTGTGTTCCCACCAATGTGGGCACACAGATGTATGAGAAGACTGGTGGGGACACAGATATGTGGGGACACAAATTTGGGGACATAGATGCATGAGTAGACTGGTGGGGTAACAGATGTGTGGGGACATAGATGTAGGAGGAGACTGGTGGGGACACAAGTGTGGGGACACTGATTTGTGGGGAGACTGGTGGGGACACAAATGTGTGGGGACACCAATGTGGGGACACAGATGTATGAGGAGACTGGTGGGGGTCACAGATGTGTGGGGACACCAATGTGGGGACACAGATGCGTGGGGACACCAGTGTGGTGACACAGATGTGTGGGGACCCAGATGTGTGGGGACATAAATGTATGAGGAGACTGGTGGGGGTCACAGATGTGTGGGGACAACAATGTGATGACACAGATGTATGGGGACACAGATGTATGGGGACACCAATGTGGGGCCACAGATGTATGGGGACACCAATGTGGGGCCACAGATGTATGGGGACACCAATGTGGGAACACAGATGTATGGGGACACCAATGTGGGGACACAGATGTATGGGGACACCAATGTGGGGACACAGATGTATGGGGACACAGATGTATGGGGACACCAATGTGGGGCCACAGATGTATGGGGACACCAATGTGGGGACACAGATGTATGGGGACACCAATGTGGGGACACAGATGTATGGGGACACAGATGTATGGGGACACCAATGTGGGGACACAGATGTATGGGGACACCAATGTGGGGACACAGATGTATGGGGACACCAATGTGGGGACACAGATGTGGGGGAGACTGGTGAGGACACGGATGTAAAACCTCATGCACGCTGGTAGTTTAACCTGCTGAATGATGCTCCATCATTTTATTAGACGACAGGACCATCATCCAGTTCTGCTGTCAACAGCAAGTTAAATTCTATTCTTCTACTGTGGATTTATTTACTAAAATTATTTTTCCGGCCCGCGGATATGAGTAAAATATAGAATGTGGCCCTCGAAGTAAAAAGTTTGGAGACCCCTGCTCTAGGGTGTTAGAAAAAAATATATATATAATGTTTGGGGGTTTTAAGTAATTTTCTAGCAAAATAAAAGTTTTAGTCTCGTAAACACCAAATCTGAAAAATTAGCCCGGTGTCCACAACATGTTAAATTCATTATGCTAAATAGCAAGGAAAGTGCCTAAATACACATTTACCAAGCAGGGTGTCTGCAGCTGTACAGGCATGCTGGGACTTGTAGATTTGTAACACCAGGAGACAAATTGTTTGGGAAATACTAATATCTCATCTTATATATTAACTTTTAAACTAGTCTAAAATGCAGTTAAAGATAATTCAAATACTTACACAGATCAGCATATCTTCCTCACTTTTGGAGAGGTTACTCCCAACCATTTTAATATCCACCTGGGCAAATGGGCACTTGTCCAACAAAATGTGAAATGAAACTGGCAAGTGTCCAAGTTCCAGGAAGTAGTCGCGCGCGCGTGTTGTTCGCGCGATTGCGCATGCGCGATCGAGAAATTCACAATGTTGTTTTTCTATAACATAATACATATATTCAATTTCAGAGTGTAACTGTCGAAATTCCGCAATCAATTTCTCATTCCCATGTTGTGAAATTTCTATAAAATATCTCGAATATTCGATTTCAGAATGAGCCAATCAGAGCGCTCCTAAAGCATGTCTCGAAATTGCGCAATAATCGCAATAAAATAGCAAGAATATTCTGAGCCAATCACAGTGCTCCATTCCGCATTTCTCGAATATTCGTAATTATTTTGTATTGTAATATATCACGAATATTCTGAGCCAATCAGAGTGCTCCATTCCGCATTTCTCGAATATTCGCAATTATTTTGTATTGTAATATATCACGAATATTCTGAGCCAATCAGAGTGCTCCATTCCGCATTTCTAGAATATTCTCAATTATTTTGTATTGTAATATATCACGAATATTCTGAGCCAATCAGAGTGCTCCCTCGCTCATTTCTCGAAATTTCAATCGCAATCGCAAAATCGCAAAATCGCAAATTCGCAAATTCGCAATGATTTCTTTTCTAAAATATATCACGAATATTCGTATTTAGCGAATATATCACGAATATTCGACTATATATTCGAGATATATCGCGAAATCGAATATGGCATATTCTGCTCAACACTAATCACGTGTCCTGTGGGCGGATATAAGGGCGGGGCTATATCATAGGTATGCTGCCATGTCTGGCGTCAGGAAATTGTTTTCCCAGAAGCTAATGTATTTTTTGTTAAATGAGTTTAACTTTATGTATTGTTTTGGCTATGCCACATTTTAGGAGCTTACCAAAGCAGAAATCTAAAAAAAAAAAATGCTACATAATATTTTCCAAGGGCATTCATGTACTTTCATGAAATACTGTCCACAAAAGACTCAACAGCACAAAGATATTTAGTCTCAAACAAGATTATATCTTTGTAGTCGTTTCCTTGAGAGCTTCTATTATTCTTAGCCTAAATGTAGGCAGAAATAAAGCTTGCCAAGCTTGGTAAAGTTTCAATTTTACATTGCTTTATAGCAGAACTGTATCTATTGTCACATGATTTTTGATGATCCCTTCTAAACCAAAATGAGTGCAATCTGGAAAGTAAAAGTTGTACTAAAATACATCTTTAAAAACTGTAAAACTGGAGAATTGTAGAAAATATAAACAATTCCTGCAAAAAAGAGCAATGGCAGACAACATTATTTTGCAAAAGCAGCATTTTTGGTCTTACAATTAATCTTCAAAAAATAGTATATAATTCTAGTAATAATAAAGATATATCTGAAATATATTTTATCTGTTAATCAATACAAAATACAGCAAATGTCAAACTTTGTTTAAAGTTATAACGGAAACATTTTAAATGACTGCAAAATGCTACTGTAGAAGATACCGCTATGTGATTATTGTTAGACATATGAAATACTAAATGAGCACTTCACATCACTCACTTTATGTTATGGTTCCAGTGCTATAATGCAGAGACCGATACACTAGATTGCAGTGGCGGCTGGTGCTCAACATTTTTGGGGGGGCGCAAACAAACGAAAAAATTCTGAAAAAAAAACACACATCAGATGCAGCCTCACTGTGTCCATCAAACTCAGCCACTGTACCAAACGCAGCCATCGTACTATCAAAAGCAGACACTTTGGGGGGGCGTGTCTGGACGCAAACGAGGAGAGGCGTACCTTGGAGGAGCTCCGCCAAACCCGTTTGTATCCACTGCCATCCTAAGTCTGCAAACGGTATTTGAGTCTCCAAACCCCTATGATCTGTCTCCTGGATCTCTCCTGAGTGGATCCCTACCTGAATTGGAGCAGTGGGACGTTGGATCGCTCTGCTGTCCTTACTGCAGCTGGCACCATCCTTTGCTGCACCGCCGCCATCTTGGGGCCTGCGAAGCCTGGGACTCGCCGGGCTCGGGTGCCGTGCTCGGGGCCGTCAGACAAGCGGCAAACACCTCCGGACCTTACCGCAGCTACTCCCGTGGAGGTGAGCAACTCGGGGACGTTTTCCCGGAGCGACGACCGCGGACCTTCCAGCCGTCCGAAAATTTAGCCCGCGGCTTGGGCCTACACGCGGCGGCCGGTCCCTGTGCCAAATCGCTAGCTCAGCGCTGCTCCTGCCCTCAGCTGCACACCCCTGGCTGGGTACCCCTCCGAAGATCCAGTCCTGTGTGTTGTACAGGACCTACACTCTGGTCTGGACTGTCCCCTGGAGTCATTTGCAGGCCCTGGTGAGTTACGGCGGCCATCTTGGTACACCCCAGCGGCCTCTTTACCTCTATACACCCTCACCTATACCCAAGGACACCATGGCTCATTGACCTGCGACCCTGGTCTAGCCCACTAAGCAGTCACCCACCCGCTACAGCCTGCAATCCTAGATCTGGAAGCTTCATCCCCAGGCAAACTCCATGCTGCCTACACCTGAGGATTTTGTAATCACCTACAGGGTCTCTTATAAGCTCTCATTCCCCTTATCTACACAAATCTAGCCAGGGCATCGGTGCTGTGACCCATAGAAGCTAATCATCTTGTTTTCTCTAATACGCTCCTTTTATTTCGCACAGACTACCCGCAGACCCCCCCTGTACTCTCCAGTCACGATACCTTACAGAGGGAATATACCACAAAAATCCTCCTGCGCTCTGGTGTATCGCCAAACTGGGTGTATCAGTATGGTATAAAGGCAAAGTCTTAAGTCTTGCAGCCCTCCACAGAACAAAGGGTGTTCATATTGCTTTTTATTTTGTGTATATTAAAATGTATAAGTGGTAATGCACAAGGTCGGTGCGCCCTCCTTTCTTTTCTTTTTTCACCTTACAGAGGGAAGCACGCCTAGTATGTGAGATGGCAAACGCTTAAGATGTAAGGCCAGACTTTTTTGCCCGTATGTCCATTGCTCCCGCTCTGCATTATTAGCCTTTAATAGACACGGGAGCCGTCTCATCAGCTTTGGGAACTTTGCAGCTACTTTCCGACTGTTCTATGGGTAAGATTGGAAACCAACGGCATATCTACAAGAAACACATTTCACAGGCCGCGCCTCAGCTTTCCCAGCCTATGGACCGCTTCCTTAGGAAATCATCATCTCCGATCTCGGAAATCCCAGTGACTGTCGTGGACTCGGCAGACGCCCTCCCGCTGGTTGACCCCTCTCTATTTGTGGAAAATCCCCCGCACAAGCCACGACCTCCCGAACTTTCCGCAATGTCATCACCAATAACTGTGGAGGTGTTGGACGCCAAACTGCAGTCCTTGCTTCATAGCCTTACTCAAAACATCACTAAAGAAGTTGGCAAACTGGCGCATGAACTTAGGGGTGAGATTGACCAGTTGGGGGAACGAACGGACACTTTAGAATCTAAATTTGACAACATGGTACAATATGTTCATGTCATAGAGGAGGAAAATGCTAATTTGAAAAACTTAGTCTCACAATTACAGATGCAACAAGAAGATCTTGAAAACAGGGAGCGCCGCCAGAACCTACGCATCCGTGGGGTCCCTGAGTCTATCCCAGATAAGGAAATTCGACCTTACCTTCTCGCCCTTTTTGTCACTCTGGCACCCCACATCCCTGACATAGACTGGCGCCTTGATAGAGCACACAGATCATTGGCTCCTAAGCCTCCCCCGGGTACCAACCCCAGGGACATTATTGTACGCTTCCATTTTTACGAAAGCAAAGAAGCTCTTACCATTGCTACCCGCAACAAGTCACGAATTGATTTCAAGGGGGCAAAAATTCAAATCTTCAACGACCTATCACCCATTACATTGGCTAAACGCCGTGCCCTGCGCCCAGTCACCTCCCACTTGCAGCAGAACCAAGTTACATACCGTTGGGGCTTCCCGTTCCGCCTGTCCGCTACCAAAGATGGATCGCAACATTCCATGAGAGATCTACAGGAATGCGAGGCTTTTATCCGGAACCTTGGTCTCCCCCCCATACCTGAGGAGGACCTACAGATGCAGATCCCTGCTCCACGACCATTCTCAACGCCTGGGAGGATCTGGACCCCGGTACGTCAGAGGTCACGAAAGGCTCCAATCACTCCCCAGAGAGTTGAACAGTCCAAAGGCTCCACTTGAGACTATATCTCTGCTTCCCTCCATCCTTCATCCTTACGAGTAGGCCATCCTACAGACCTATACCCTCTGGGACTCCGGGCTCGGAGTCTGATCCTGGGCCTCCGATATGCCCCACGTAAGCGTTCTTTTTGTTTTGTTTTTGCTTACATACCCATTCATAAATAATATGTTGACAGTTCCCTGTTTTTTTTTGTTTTTTTTTTGATGTTTGGACCGGGCTGGGCCTCAGTGACTATCCTTACAGGCTACCGTGCCCCACCCTCAACATGGTCTTGAATTATGACCATGACCTCTTGAGGGGTCCTCCCCCCTCAGGCCTGCCATCTAATTGGCACATACTTTTTGTCATTGTTTTAATTTTTTTTATTTTTTTTTCTCTTTGGATCCTTTTTGATCCTATTCAGGGCTTACTTAATGCTGCTTCACTTTTATTTTCTTTTACCTCAATTGTTACTATTATTTCTTGCTGGCCTTTTGTTTTTTATTTTTTTTATTTTTTTGGATCTAGGGTCCCTTTTTGACCCATGTTTGTTACTCAGGTGTCTATTTCAGTTATCACCTCATTGTCATTTGATTGTTCATAATATTTTAGTTCTTAAGAATTATGCATCATGGTATATATCTTTTTTCTGTTTCATGACTGTAATGTGTGCTCTGCTCATACAGTTTGAATATGGCTGTCAGTATATTTTCATGTAATGTTAAAGGTCTGGGCTCCATCCGTAAACGCTGGTTGGAGTTGAGGGAGTTCAGGTCCTCTGGGGCAGAGGTGATCATGGTTCAGGAGACACATTTCAAGGAAGAGGGTTCATTTAAGTTTGCTTCTAAACACTTCCCCACTGCTTTTGTAGCCTCCGACCCCTCTGGTAAGGCGGGGGTGGCCATCCTGCTGAGACGCTCCTCTGCCATTCGTGTCAAATCTTCTTACTTAGATCCTCGGGGTAGGTATATTATCCTGAGCTGTATTCACCAAAATACCTCATTCACCCTTGCCAATGTATATGTGCCCAATTCAGGTCAGATTGGGTTTTTAGAGGACTTTTTTGAGAAACTTCAACCATTTTCCCAACCCTTTATGGTAATTGGAGGCGATTTTAACCTGTGCATGTCCCCAATCAAAGATAGATTTGCCCTCTTTGCAAAAGCCCCACCCCCCCAGGCTCATAAGAACTCCTCTTCATTCCGAAAATTGATACGGGCCCATAACCTTTATGACACTTGGAGAGTGAAACACCCTACTGCTAAACAATTCACATTTTACTCCCCCCCTCACAAGCTATATACAAGACTGGACCATTTTTTTGTCTCAGCGCCCTTATTGACTTATGTGGTCCACTCAGAGATTAACCCAATCACTTGGTCCGACCACGCACCCATAATATTAGATCTTCTGTTAGCCACACCTACGCCCAGAAAATGTCATTGGCGTCTTAATGAATCCCTTCTTACCACATCTGATCTTCACCTCCATCTGCAACAGAAACTGTCTGAATTCTTTGAACTCAATGAAGGCTCGGTCTCTGAGGTGTCCACCTTGTGGGAGGCCCATAAGGCTTTCTTCAGGGGAGAGTGCATTTCCTCTGGTTCCTGTCTTAAACGTGATCGAGAACATCAGAGGAAATCCCTTCTAGCTGACCTATCCAAAGCAGAAAAACTTTTACTCACTCTCCCCACAGTGACGCGTCTTAGGGCGGTAATTTCTTTACGTAATCGCATTAAGTCTCTAGACTCGAATAAACATGCTAAATCTTTGCTTTGGTCCAAGCAAAAATTCTATGATTATGCTAACAAGCCCCATAGGATGCTGGTTCATAAACTGAAGCCGAGACCCACAGCTTCTATCCCTGACTTTCTGTTGCAGCCTGATGGGGTCCCCACATACTGTCCCCAAAATATGTCACGGGTCTTCGGTGACTATTACAAGAAACTGTATAACTGCCTTTCCGTGGACCCTAATTCTCAATTCACTCAAGAAAAATTTAATACCTTCATAGAATCCCTGAAACTCCCTTCAATTTCACCTGAAGATCGCGCGGGTCTAAATTCCCCTATCACCGTTGAAGAACTCGCTGCGGTCGTAAACCAACTCCCATCCCACAAATCCCCCGGCCCTGATGGGTTACCCTATTCCTACTATAAAAGTTTCCTTTCGATCCTGACACCCCATATGGTTAAACTGTTCGCTTCTCTGATGTCTGGAACGATCCCCCATTCTCAATTTTTACACGCCTTTATAACGGTCATCCCGAAACCGGACAAGGATCCGTCACTACCGGATAACTATCGCCCCATCGCCCTCCTAAATTCTGACTATAAAATATTTACAAAAATTCTGGCTAACAGACTATCTCTACTCCTCCCCTCACTCATACATAGGGACCAGGTGGGGTTTGTTCCCACTAGACATGCAGGAGACAACACTAGACGTACTATTGACCTTATTGACTTACTGACTAAGACGAAGAAGCCTGCCGTGATACTCAGTTTAGATGCGCAGAAGGCTTTTGACCGCCTGAATTGGTCATTTATGTTCGCTATTCTTTCCAGGTACGGCTTCAGTGGTCCCTTTATGCAAGCCCTAAAAGCGTTATATTCCACACCCACCTCTCAGGTCCAGTTGGCCTCTTATGTCTCCTTGCCATTTCCCCTGAGCAACGGTACTTGACAGGGGTGCCCCTTATCTCCCCTACTCTTTGTCCTCAGCCTGGAGCCCTTGGCTGAGGCCATTCGCTCTCACCCAGATATAAGGGGGGTGACGTTGAGACATAGGGAATACAAATTGTCCCTGTTTGCCGATGATATCTTATTGACACTGACCCATCCCCATATCTCGCTCCCCTTGCTCCATACCACCCTAAATCAATTTGGCAGCATTTCAGGTTTCAAAATTAACCCGACCAAGACTGAGGCCCTCCCTGTGAATATATCGGCAGAAACGCTCTTGGTCCTGAGGGGAAACTTTAAATACAGATGGTGTTCTCAATCGCTTAAGTACCTAGGAGTCTACTTAACACCCTCTTATCTTTCACTTTTTCAGGCTAATTTCCCTCCCCTGTTTACGGAAATCAACAGGTTGCTTAAGACCTGGACGAAGCTCCCCCTGTCCCTGCTTGGGAGGATAAATGTCCTCAAAATGTCGGTAGTCCCTAAGCTCCTCTACCTTTTTGAGACCCTACCAGTGATGGTCCCAATGTCCCAACTGAAATTACTCCAACGAAACTTTTTAAACTTCATATGGAATAATGCATCCCATAGGATAGCTAGCACAGTTCTTTTTGCAGCCCGCGATAGGGGAGGTTTGGGGGCGCCCAACATAATCAAATATTATTTTGCCACACATTTGAGAGCTATAATCTCATGGACGTCCAGATGTGCACCTAATAGGTGGTCAGAAATAGAGATGAGCATTACGGTTCCTGCCCACCCCTGCTGCTTGTTATGGCCATCCTCTGACAAGTACATCTCCCAGCTGCGTAAAATCTGTTTAAGCCCTATGCTGTTTACGCTTTCAATCTGGAAGAGATGCTCTGGGAAATTCCCTCTTTCATCCCCATGCTCTCCTTTAGTGAACGTTATCTTTAACCCAGAAATCCCTGACAGCTTATCATACGAAGCCATGTTACCCTGGACAAAAGCTGGTGTATTCCAGCTACGACATCTAGTGCATCCAGTGACACGTACATTTCTTACTTTTCCTGAGCTGCAATCGAAATACAAAATCCCAAAAACTCTCTTCTACTCCTTTCTACAGATCAGGCATTTCATTTCCACTAGATTCCCACATTTTACTTTAGTTATGCCCACGGAATTTGAACTGTTATGTTTCAGAGGCCCTTATGAACCCCGCCTAATATCCACCATTTATAAGATTTTACAGGATACACCTCAGGTCACAGAGCAAACTCATTCCTACATGCGGAAATGGTCCCATGTTTTGAATAAACCCATTTCTTTATCCGAATGGAAGAGTATTTGGGAGGCTACTTCCAAGGTATCTAGATGCGTAGCTCAGAAGGAAACTGCCTATAAAATATTAATGTTTTGGTATAGAACCCCGGAATTTTTGTTGGCAAGAAAGCTAACGGCTTCTGGACAATGTTGGAGATGTGGTTCTTATTTAGGCACCCACTATCACATATTCTGGGAGTGCCCTATGATTACACCCTATTGGTCCAAAGTACATGCCCTTTTGGGAAAAGTTCTAGATATTCCTATCCCCTTACATCCCTTATATCTCCTCCTGGGATTACCCCTCCCAAAGACACCTAAACCCCTTAGGAAATTGATGGCCTTCATTCTATTAGCGGCTAAAAGGGCTATCCCACAATGTTGGCTGACCAATGTTCCCCCATCCTTTACACAATTTCTAGCAGCTATCATAGATATACGTAGAATGGAACGCCTCACAGCTGTAATTGAAGACTCTTTAACTAGCTTTGACGCCATTTGGGAAAAATGGGATTCCTCTGCATATAACTCTGAGATAGCACAAGTAACTTTAAACTCGTAAGTTTCTGAATGGAGTGTCTCGATGAAGCATGTGAACATATAACGCTTAGCCTACTGTGCACTTTGTCTTATTGAGTACGTGTTCTTATGTCTTTCTTTTTCTTTTCCATGCCACGTTGCATTCCACTTGTTTGATAATCATCTGACATTTTTTTTGCATTCTCTATTTCTTTATTTACGTATGTTATGTTATAATTATTTCTATCACATTGGGAATATATCCCTTTTTGTTGACAGTTCTTTCTGATTCTGTACAATGTTTCTTTTTTCTTGAAATATTCGATAAATAAACAATTTAAAAAAAAAAGCAGACACTTTTCCCATCAAGCGCAGCAATTTTGCCCATCTAACACAGCCACTTTTCCCATTAAAAGCTGCCACTGTGCCCCAAATGCTGCCATTGTGCCCATACACTGCCACTGTGCCCCAAACGCTGCCACTGTGCCCCAAATGCTGCCACTGTGCCCCAAACGCTGCCACTGTGCCCCCCGCCTGCCCGGCACTTACCTTGTCTCGGGTGGGCAGTGGGTGACAGTGGCAGGCAGTGAGTGGCGAGCGGTGTCCGGTGTCCTTCATTTCCTCCCTGACCCGATGTCTTCTCCCGCCCGCTCCTCCTTTTGTCCTCTGCTGTGATTGGATGCCTGATAGGCGTCCAATCACGGTGCCTGTCGTTTGAGGTAACACAGGCCCGGCGCATGCAATTGGCTGAAAGGGGGTTCAATGTTAGCAAAGCCAATTCCTTCCTTTAGCTAACATACACAGCGCTGCGCCCGCTTCCTACATTTTTGGACGCCTATTAGAGCTAGTGACTCAAGCCAGGTGCTTCCAAAATATACCCCCACAGCTGCAATTCAGGTGACCAGTGCCCGAAAAGGGCCTGGACACCTGAATAGGGGGTGTCAGCACTGATCATAGATAGGTTCATGCAATGCATGAATCTATCTATGGGGATTAGAGCGGTGCAGACGAGGGGGGGCCGTGCTCCTGCGCCCTTTATGGATGCACCACCACTGCTCATAAACTCCCTACCTTATGCACAGCAAACACAAGCAGGACATCATTATTTTACTCACTTCTATTCTGAAAAAATCACTGTTAGAAGAGGCTGTGACACAGTGGCGGCTGGTGCTCAAAATTTTTGGGGGGCGCAAAGGAAAAAAAAAATTGCAGTCTTACTGTGCCCAAACGCAGCCACTGTTCCATGCCATCAAACGCAGCCACTGTGCCATCAATTTGCACCACTGTGCCATGCTATCAAACGCAGCCACTGTGCCATCAATTTGCACCACTGTGCAATGCCATTAAATGCAGCCACTGTGCCATCAATTTCGCACCACTGTGCCATGCCATTAAACGCAGTCACTTTGCCATGCCATCAAATGCAGTCACTGTGCCATGCCATTAAACGCAGTCAATGTGCCATCAATTGTCACCACTGTGCCATGCCATTAAACGCAGCCACTGTGCCACCAATTGTCACCACTGTGCCATGCCATTAAACGCAGCCACTGTGCCATCCATTGTCACCACTGTGCCATGCCATTAAACACAGCCACTGTGCCATCAATTGTCACCACTGTGCCATGCCATTAAACGCAGCCACTGTGCCATCCATTGTCACCACTGTGCCATGCCATTAAACGCAGCCACTGTGCCATCAATTGTCACCACTGTGCCATGCCATTAAATGCAGCCACTGTGCCATCCATTGTCACAATTGTGCCATGCCATTAAACGCAGCCACTGTACCATCAGTTGTCACCACTGTGTCCTTTAATGGTCGCCGCTGTGCCAATTATCCCCACTGTGCCCTGTAAATTGCTTTCTATCCCCCGTCCGGCACTTACCTTTACTGGAGTCAGGCACCCACGTCCCACAATGTCTTCTCCCACCCTCGATGACTGACAGGCGTCTCAGCCAATCAGGTTACCTGTAGCCAGAACCGCCCAACCTGATTGGCTGAGAAGCCTGTCATCTTATCCAAGGGGCGTACAGTCTGTGCGCTCCGAGAATAAGCTTCCGGGACCCGAGGGCTGTACTGGGAAAGCCTATCAGAGCTGTTGGCTCTGATAGACATTTCCGTATAGCCAACCAGCTGGCGTTATTCAGATGGCCGGACATGAGCGCCGACCATCTGAATAACAGCAGCAGCGGCGATAATAACATAGATTCGTGCAATGCATGAATCTATGTTATTAGACTCAGTGGCGGTGAGAGCCAGAGGGGGTGGTGCTCCATCACCCTCTATGGACGAACCGCCACTGCTAGTAGAAGTCAAAAGTATTGGGAAGCTGCCTTTGCATGCACATAAACTGAAATGGTATCCCTGTCTTAGTCCGTAGGGTTCTATATTGAGTTGGCCCACCCTTTGCAGCTATAACAGCTTCAACTCTTCTTGGAAGCCTGCCCACAAGGTTTAGCAGTGTGTCTATGGGAATGTTTGACCATTCTTCCAGAAGCACATTTGTGAGGTCAGGCACGGATGTTGGACAAGAAGGCTTGGCTCACAGTCTCCACTCTAATTCACTCCAAAGGTGTTCTAGCGGGTTGACAACAGGACAATGTGCAGGCCAGTCAAGTTCCTCCTCCCAAAACTCACTCATCCATGATGAAGTCACGTGGGCATGACAATACGCTTCGAGATTGAGCTATAGGCAAAACCAAAAGTGACGCAGGAATATAAGCTTGCCACTTGTGGAATGTTTGGTTGTGAGCGATTTTAAAAGGTGAGTGTACTAGCATTATGTTTTTAATAATAAACGATTGTTACAAACCTTATTACACTATCTGGGATCTCTCTTTCATCCTAACCATTAAACCTAATCATTAGTACTGAGGTAACCACATAAGAGGCTGTACCCAGCACAGGGAGCCTACACCAGATCCATTAGAGAGGGACCCCATAGAGGACCTCGGAGGCTATCTTGAACATTTAATCTAGATACATGTTGTTACCTTACAGCCATAAGGCAAGAGGCTAGTGCACATTGAGGTGCCATGACTTTGGAGGGGCTTGACACCAGCCGTTGCACTCATTGTTTGGTGAAGAGAATCATCACTCATCGTATATTACCGTATGGACTCTTATTATTAACATTTTCATCTTTATTTTTGTCATCCTCATTTTTTGATTGGCACATTGGTTTTACACATCATCACTTTGGTTGTTATTTGTACCCAGTTGTTTACCTTTGTGTACCCTTTTGTGTGCACTGTTCTTTTTATTGCACCATGAGTGCAGCTTAGTGCGTCCTTCAAGCCTTCGGTCATCTCCTGAAAGGAAGAAAGCAGTTCTTCTGGGAACAAGCAATACCACAGCAAGATCCTATGTGAAGAGACAAGGGAGCTCTACCTTGCCCCAGGAAAAGCCTGGACAAAATCTATGCAGTCTTTGTTTCCGAAAAACAGATCGTCCAAGCGGACTTCCTGTCTCACGCACAGTTAGACAACAACGAGTAGTCCCTTCATGTGGTGACGTCCGAGTGGATCCTGGCCTTGGAAGTCGATCTCAGAGTAGACTTACTTGCATGATTTTGAGATTAGAAAGACCGGGGTCATTGCTGCCAGGCCTTCAGAATAGATGTCCTGACAGATCGGTGGAGTTTTTAGCAAGGTATATGCCTTTCTCCCATTCCCGATTGTCCTCAGGTCTTTTCAGAGGCTCCTGGCGGAAGCGGTCGGGGGTGTGGCGTCTGTACCCTAAAGGTTAAAGAGGCCATGGTTTTCCCTCCTGACCCAGCCAGTCTTCTGGGACCCAGTCCTCTTCCTCTCAGACTGGGCCTTCTTTCTCAGGGAGAAGCCCTGGACCCCTTCCAGAGCAGGATTACAGCAACTTCAAAGCAAAAACAAACAATAAGGACATTACACCAGTACTGCAGTAAGGTAAAGGAAGCTATTTAGCTAAAAAAAAATTCCTTTAGTGATCCTTTAAGGTCAATGGAAGAACTATGGACCAAGTTCGTTGGATTCTCATCCTATGGGTAGATCATGCAGAGGTCCGGGAATCCAAGATATCCCCAGTTTCCTTCTGTCCAGCTTAGGTCTGTCTCTATTCATCAGCCCCCTCAGGGTTCAAGTCTCAGCCCTATTGACTTTCTCCAGAATATCGTGGGCTGTTTGCCCTTTAATATGGCAGTTCTTCCGTGGTATGGCAGGAATCTTCCTCTTGTCCTCAACTCACTGGCTTGATTCAGTACCGCTGGTTCCCCTCCGCTGGCTATCAAAGACTTTTCTGCAAAGTCGCCTTTCCTAGTTGTCCTTAGGCCCTTAAGAACCATTTCTGGCTTTCTTCCTATGCTCGGCTCAAGTCTGAAAGTTACATCAATATTTCATGAGATCCAAGAAACTGTTTTACCTACATTCAGGACCCAGGCTTCATTGAGGTTTACCCTATGGAGGTAGGGAATATACAGTAGCGTACCTGCAAGTTACTTCCCCCTTCTGACTATCTGTTTATCCTGCACTCCGGCAATAACAAGGGAGAAAGCTATGACCAGATCGCAGCCCATATTGTCCAATCTATCCAGCAGACTTATAGGGCTATAGGGCTGGGCTTCTCCAGAGGCGGTGATGGCTTATTCCACCAGGGGTATGTCTTTGTGGGCAGCAGCCCGGCATGTGGTTTCTGCTGTCGCCTGCTAAGTGGCCTTGTGGGTGTCCATTAATGCCTTTAGGTAATTTTATTGCATAGAGCCTGCTTCTCTATCTTCTGTGACCTTGGGTTTAAGAATCCTGTGGGTTGACAAGGCCAATTAAATTTTTTTTTGATTAGCATACCCATCCGTGTGGATTGGCTAGTTATTTCCCCACACGTAGTCTGCCATGGAGTCTGTAAGGAAAACGGAAAATTTATTATCAAATACTTACCATAATTTTTTTTTCTTGATGGACTCCATGGCAGACGGAGTTCCCACTCATTAGTCAAGAATTGACTAGTTACTGGCTGTGAGCTCAAATTTATGGAGTTGTGTCCTATAGCATTGGAGAGGAAGCAGGGTTAACCCACACATAGTCTGCCATGGAGTCCATCAGGAAAGGAAAATTACGGTAAGTATTTGATGATAAATTTTCAGTTTTTATATATATATATATATATATATATATATATACATACACACAAAGTATCTCACAAAAGTGAGTACACCCCTTTTTTTTTAATGTGACAACACTGAAGAAATTACACTTTGCTTCAAGGTAAAGTAGTAAGTGTACAGCTTGTATAACAGTGTAAATTTGCTGTCCCCTTAAAATAACTCAACACAGCCAACAAAAGTGAGTATACCCCTAAGTGAAAATTTCCAAATTGGGCCCAATTAGCCATTTTCCCTCCACGGTGTCATGTGATCATTAGTGTTACAAGGTCTCAGGTGTGAATGGGGAGCAGGTGTGTAAAATGTGGTGTTATCCCTCTAACTCCCTCATACTGGTCACTGGAAGTTCAACATGGCAACTCATGGCAAAGAACTCACTGAGGATCTGAAAAAAAAAATTGTTGCTCTATATAAAGATGGCCTAGGCTATAAGAAGATTGTCAGGACCCTGAAACTGAGCTGCAGCATGGTGGCCAAGACCATAGAGTGATTTAACGGGACAGGTTCCACTCAGAAAAGGCCTCGCAATGGTCAACAAAAAGAGTTAAGTGTATGTGCTCAGTGTCATATCCAGAGGTTGTCTTTGGGAAATAGACATATGAGTTGCTGCCAGAATTACTGCAGAAGTGGAAGGGGTGGAGGTTCAGCCTGTCAGTGCTCAAACCATACGTCGCACACTGCGTCAAATTGGTCTGCATGGCTGTCGTCCCAGAAGGAAGCCTCTTCTAAAGATGAATACTAGAACCATGTCCTGTGGTCTGATGAGACCAAGATAAATGTATGTGGTTCAGATGGGGTCAAGCATGTGTAACCAGGTGAAGAGTACAAAGATACGTTTCTCTTGCCTACAGTCAAGCATGGTGGTGGGAGTGTCATGATCTGGGGCTGCATGAGCCACTGAGGAGCTACAGTTCATTGAGGGAACCATGAATGCCAACTTGTACTGTGACATACTGAAGCAGAGCATGATCCCCTCCCTTCAGAGACTGGGCCGCAGGGCAGTATTCCAACATGATAACGACCCCCAATACACCTCCAAGAAGGCCACTGCCTTACTAAAGAAGCTGAGGGTAAAGGGGATGATTGGGCTGCCAATCATGTCTCCAGACCTAAACCCTATTGAGCATCTGTGGGGCATCCTCTAACGAAAGGTGGAGAAGTGCAAGCTCTCTAACGTCCACCAGCTCCGTGATGTCGTCATGGAGGAGTGGAAGAGGACTCCAGTGACAACCTGTGAAGCTCTGGTGAACTCCATGCCCAAGAGGGTTAAGGCAGTACTGGAAAATAATGGTGGGCAAACAAACTTTTGACACTTTGGGCCCAATTTGGAAATGTTCACTTAGGGATGTTCTAACTTTTGTTGCCAGCGGTTTAGACATTAATGGATATGTGTGGAGTTATTTCAAGGGGACAGCAAATTTACGCTGTTCCAAAAGATGTACACTCACTACTTTACATTGTAGCAACTTGTCATTTCTTTAGTGTTGTCACATTAAAAGTTTAAATCTTTGCAATTTTTTTTGGGAGATACTGTGTGTATATATATATATATATATATATATATATATATATATATATATATGTGTGTGTATATATATATATGTATATATTGTGAGGGATTAACTCGGTAGCGGGTGTGTGTGACCCCCTGGATGGGTTCACTACACGTTGAACTTGTACAAAAAGGCACTTAAGGATGAGTGAAAACAAATGATATGGTTTATTTTTCCATCTTGCGGGATACACGTGCAAGCATCAAAACAGCATAAACAAAATAAAACATAAAATAAACCCTTGCCACTTGGGGCGTCTACCTTCCCAACACAGGAACCTACCTATTGAGTCTGGCACAGCCTACTTCTGGGCAGGCACTGCTGGTCCTACAGCAAAAAAACAAAACAAAAAGTCTCTTTGATATTTCTCACACAGAAATATCCATCAGCACCTCACCTCTTCAGAAGTGTTGGTGAATGCTCCTTCACTCCCAAAGGCACGCATGCATTCGGGACAAACCATCTGCATTCCCCATTGTAACACCGGGGCGATGCGTTACGACAAAACTAAATTCCTGAAGGGCCAGGAACCACCTACTTATTCTCCTATTGGTCTTCAAATTTCGCATAAGAGAGTGTTCCTTTCTCTGTAATATACTCATTTTCAGTTGTAAACCATGCAAAACCTTAATTGTTTTTTCAATGGACACAAAGGTTTCCCTCCATAGCTCAATCCCTGAAGAACTCAGCGAGTCATAACCAACACCAAGAGCTGACAACACTGTGCTCTGCAATGGATCATCCAGGTGGATGCCTTCTTCAGATGCAAACACACCAAGACTGGAATCCTCCAAAGCAAGGTGACACCTAAAAAAATTTGTTCTTCTATGAACTGGACTAAAGTCTGACGCAGAGGAGCTCTGATAAACCGATGTACTAGGCGGTTTTTCTTCCCTTTTGTGCGCTAGATGGAAATCATTACTTGTCAATTCTACATTTCCAAGTTTCTTACTTTGTGATAGTTCAGACTCACAAGTATGGTGTAAATCTACCAAACCCAATGTAAGGTTTTCAGAAACGGAATCCTCGTCACTTTCTTGAAGCAACTGATTACTCTGTGCATCACTTGTTCGCACACCCCTATTCTCATATTCTTCATTCCTTTCAAGACATTCGGAAAAAGCATCCAATAAATTAGTACCTTTAGCCTCTCTGACCACTTCAGTGATGTAGGTTTCACAACGTTCAGAGGGCTCACCTGCCATTACAGATTCTACACTTTGAAAAATAGATTTTACTTCCCGAGGAATCTCGGTAGTCAAGTCCAAAGTATTATCCTGCGTTACTTGCTCTGACAGAACACTTTCTAAAGACTGGGTTTCACAGGATGTGACATTACCGTTATATTCAAATCCGATTTCATTAACATAAAAATTAACACACTGTTCTTCAACATGCAAATAATTCACAGAGGCAAAAATAGCTTCAGTCTGGGTGCATATTTCTTGCAATTCAGATTCCTCAATGACCCTGCTCTGCTGATCATCAATTATGGGAAAGTCATGAATATCACCTGCCTTACTACATTCACAAGGCTCAGTGGATATTGGACACACTTTTTCTACATCATTTAGTGCCGTGTCAGAATTACGTTTTTCAGCTTTATTTTCCATAAAGTCCTTCATTTTTAGCTTTCTAAGAATTGCCTCCTCCTCATCGTCATTAACTTCCACACATTCTTCATTATTTATTGTTAGTCCATTCTGAGTGTTGGCTGTTTCCGTAGGACAATCATCAACTTTCACATCTTCATGTTCCGTTCCTGCTTTGGTAATCTTGGTGACACCAGGAACTCCTAACTTGGCAGAGTAGGCCCAAAGAAATGAACAGTGATCCATACAGCCCTGGCACACCATCTAGTCTAGGGTCTTATCCTCAGGATCGGGGTACGGTCTCTTACATGTGCAGTACAGGCCAAAGAAATTGTCATTGTAATTATTAGCCAGGTTTTTCTTCTCTTTACCCGGATATAACTTGCACTCCAACTGTTTAAATTTGGCATTTCCATAATCGCAGCGAAAGTTCCTCTTGGTGTAGAGCTCAAACAGGTCGTGGCCTTCACGACACTTGTATGTACAGGCCAGACATATCCCAGCAGGCTCCTCTTTATCCAGGGTGCAGGTACTGCACGCGTACAGCACTTGTCTCTTCACATAACCCAGGGGGTAGGAGCACTTTTCGGAATCGCTCCCCGCCAGCACAGCAGACGCCTCATCCTGCAGGGCGTCATCCTCCTCCAGGACATCCAGCAGTGACAGGATTGGCTCTTTCTTTACTGCCACCTTCACTTCCTCCTCTTCATCTTCTGCACCACTTTCAACTTCTGCAAGCTCTTCGCTGTCAGAATCATCACATGGTAGAAGATGGAAATCCTCAAACCCGGCCTCATTTTCTTCATTTTCTCTGTTGGTGAAAGAACCGGAACAGAGAGCAACTGCTTCATTCATTAGGTCACTTTTCTCATTTTCAGCATGAGCCTTTGTACAACTAAAAGATTCTTGATTTGGACCATTATCTTGACAGACAAATTTTCCAGAGCAGAGTCCTAGCAGTTCACCCATATTTGCATCCATACTGTCCATCACAAGTCTTTGCTTGGCAGAGCTGTACTTGCTCCTGTTGCGGCCAACATTTAGAAAACCATGAGCATGCGTGACAACGATCTCTTCGTTGTAATCCTTATCACTCCAAAGTAAGCTTTCCGTGCAAGAATCGCTGAGCGTCTCCTCATCACTTAGTCTTGTATATGGACAGCATCCATGATCGCTGCTTTTACCGGAACATGGGGCTTTATAATCACTGTTGAGCTTTGAAGGTTGTAATTTTTTGGTGAGAGCTCCTTAGAAACCTCTATGTTCTCTTCACTACCAGACAGCTCTGACTTTGCTTTCTTTTTCTTCTTTTTTTTCTTTGACTTCAGACTCAAGAAATCTTTGAATTTTTCTTTAACACTTTCAGACAGCTTTGTCTGGCTTGCAATGAGACTTCTGGATTAAGTTCTCCTTGCTTTTGTCTTTTAGGGACGATCGGTGGGAATTTGAACTGTTTGTGGTGCGTCTTCTCTTTGAGCTTTGCTGACTGGCCTTTTCGTGAGCTAAAGAGCCTCTTGTCTGCATATGCCTCGTGACAGGACTGTGATCCTGCTCTGACTTGTCCATGCCAGGGAAATACTTCATATGGTAATGCAGCAATTTGGCTTTGCGAAAAGATCTGGGACAATCCAAAATCTTGCCCTTAAACTTGTTGGGTTCCAGTTCCAAGGTAACAGCTTTGGTAGCTGGATCATCAAGTTTCTTAAAATTATTTGCTAAAGGTTCTCTACTGTATTTAGCAGAACTGTCAGACCGTTGATTCAGCTTCATAGGAGCTGCTACTGCGGGGACAGCCGGGACCTCCTCAGCATCTTCTTGTACATGAGGGTCTTTCTCTTCTGGTTTGGTCTCGTCTGGTTTGACCTCTGGAACACCATTCACAACATTGGATTCCACAGGCTCTACAGACTCTTCTACTACTAATGGCGGCTCCTTCACTTCAGGAGTTTCAGGCTCTGCCAGGGCACACTCCTCTGGCTCCACTTCTTGTTCCTCTGGTGAAGTACTACACTCCGGTGATGATTCCGTCTCCACAACAGACGTGGTAACCTCCATAGCATTATGGTCCTCTGGATTCTCAATCAGTTTCCCGATGGCCTCCATTTGCTGCTGGTGTTTCCTTTCCCAACCTGCCATTCTCTCTTGGTGAACCTGTTGTTTAGCTGCCATGCTCTGTTGGTGAGCCTTTGTTGAGCTGCAAGGCTCTGTTGGTGAGCCTGTTGTTGAGCTGCAAGGCTCTCTCGGTGAGCTGCCATGTTCTCTTGGTGAACCTGTTGTTAAGCTGCAAGGCTCTGTTGGTGAGCTGCAAGGCTCTCTTGGTGAACCTGTCGTTGAGCTGCAATGCTTTCTTGGTGAGCCTGTTGTTGAGCTGCAAGGTTCCGCTGTTGATTTGCATTTGCTATAATCAGCTGTTTCAGCATCTCCTCCATTTTGGGTTTACTTTAACTGCCCGCGGCACTCCACCATGTGTGAGGGATTAACTCGGTAGCGGGTGTGTGTGACCCCCTGGATGGGTTCTCTACACGTTGAACTTGTACAAAAAGGCACTTGAGGATGAGTGAAAACAAATAATATGGTTTATTTTTCCATCTTGCGGGATACACGTGCAAGCATCAAAACAGCATAAACAAAATAAAACATAAAATAAACCCTTGCCACTTGGGGTGTCTACCTTCCCAACACAGGAACCTACCTATTGAGTCTGGCACAGCCTACTGCTGGGCAGACACTGCTGGTCCTACAGCAGAAAACAACAAAAAGTCTCTTTGATATTTCTCACACAGAAATATCCATCAGCACCTCACCTCTTCAGAAGTGCTGGTGACTGCTCCTTCACTCCCAAAGCTCCAGGATGCAGCAATCAGTCGTTATCCTTAGGCTTTATTTATAGGGGCTTTAATTGCTTCATTTTGAACAGCTGAAAGCTTCTAACTCCCCAAACCTCTCTGGCCATTTCTACTGCCGACGCCCAATAGTAATTGGTGTATTGTCTACATTGTATACAGAAAAGTATCTTCCATCTGGGACAACACACACAGATTTACCTGACTTCCTGTCACAATATATATATATGTATATATTGTTTCACATTAAAACTTGAACCTAACCCCAGTCCACTAAATACAATACTTAATATTAAAATTAAACCACTTAACCTTTAGGTTGGGTTCACAGTGATGCGAATTGGATGCGTTTTTTTCCTGCGTTAAATTTGCATGTCAGGTGACTGTGACCGACTCTCAATGGAGCCAGTTCACACAGCTTCGGGGCAGCCGCGGTCCTCACTGGGAAAGGGTTCTGTGCATCTTTGGTTCCGAATCATATGCAAATTTAGACCTGATTCGCACCTGCTGTGAGCCGCAGCAAGTGTGGACCCAGCCTCAACCCTAAATTTAATTCAAGATTTACCTTTAATGTTACCTTTAAGTTATTAAGTGCCCTAAAAAATAAGCATCACAATGTAAATCTCAATTATAACTAAATTTTTCACCAATAATAACAAAGCATATCCTGAAAACATTTCAGTAGCAGAGTGCATTGTGCAAAATTCTCTGCACCTCTTTGTTGCTCCCAAATTTACGGATCCACATTTAAGTAAATATTGCAAAAAAAAATGTTTTGCTTTTGTTGCACAGCTCCTATTTATGTAAATGGTAATGCCGGCAATCTAACACACATCTAACGTTATATTTTACAAGCTTTGAAGCTTTTAAGTTTTACAAATAGAACGCAGTATGACATGGCAAAGCCATCTCATCTCTTTTATAAATGCACCTTTTCATGAACCGCTTATTAGATAGGGTTAGCTTTTGCATAATTGAATGTGTGCATGCACTTTATAACTGAAAAAACAGACTACTGAGAGTGAAAACAAACAGTTCTAGAGTCAAATGTCAGTAAATGAATGACGTTCAGCAAGACCTGTGTCATGAATTGGTAGCCTTTTGCTCAGAGATCAAATAGTTTTTTGCACAAAATAAATTCAAAGAAAGAACTAGTACAGCTCAAGCCTGAACCTTAAGTAAATCTCTAAATTATTGTAAGCCCTTAAGATTAAAAAAGGAAATGAAAAAAAGATACATTATTAGGTTACAATGTACATATATGAAATTTAAAGAAGTTGCAAAGGTTCGCTTTTTATTTTCTAAATAGGTAACTTTAAGTTAGTGCATTGTTGGTTCACACACCTTATCCTTGGAATCCCCTTCTAAATGTTTTTTTTTCTTTGTCTGAATTTCTCACTTCCTCTTCCTCCTCAGTAAGCTTTCCCCCAACATCTGAGCCATTCTGGCTGGGGGTTAGTCAGTGTGCTCCCCCCTCCCTTGGAACTACATCCCTGTGGGAGACCCCGCAGGGATGTAGTCCCAAGGGAGGGGGGTAACTGACAATTGCGACGTGGCTCCCAAACAAAATTGACGTCCTTTTTCCCCACAAATAGAGCTTTCTTTTGGTGGTATTTGATCACCTCTAGTTTTTATTTTTTGCGCTATAAACAAAAAAAGAGCGACAATTTTGAAATAAAATTCAATATTTTTTACGTGTTGCTATAATAAATATCCCAATTAAAAAAAAAAAAAAAATAACATTTTCCTCAGTTTAGGCCGATTCTTCTACATATTTTTGGTAAAAAAAAAATAGCAACAAGCGACTGGTTTGCGCAAAAATTATAGTGTCTACAAAATAGGGGACAGAATTATATTTTTTTTGCTAGTAATGGCGGCGATCTGCGATTTTTATTGGGACTGCGACAATATGGCAGACACACCGGACACTTTTGACACATTTTTGGCACCATTCACATTTATACAGCGATCAGTGCTATAAATATGCACTAATTACTGTATAAATGTGACTGGCAGGGAAGGGGTTAACACTAGGGGGGCAAGGAAGGGGTTAAATGTGTAGCCTAGTGAGTGTTCTGTAGGGGGAGGGGACTGACTAGGGGAGGTGACCAATCTGTGTCCCTATGTACAAGGGACACAGCATCGGTCTCCTCTCTCCCTGACTCCTCTCTCCCTGACATGATGTGGATCTGTGTGTTTACACACACAGATCCACATCCTTGTCTGTGTAACCGCCGACATCTCAGCCACCAGGCACACACAAGGGCATCGCTCGCGTGCCCCCCAGTGGCTGGAGGCCGTATATAGACGGCCTCCCGGCAATTGGGATCCACACTGCAGCCGTAGAAAGTCGTCAGGCAGGCAGGAAGTTGTTAAAGGAACCTATTTAACCACTTCAATACCGGGCATTTTCACCCCCTTCCTGCCCAGACCAATTTTTAGTTTTCAGCGCTGTCGCACTTTGAATGACAATTGCGCGGTCGTGTGACGTGGCTCCCAAACAAAATTTACAGCCTTTTTTTCTCACAAATAGAGCTTTCTTTTGGTGGTATTTGATCACCTCTGCGGTTTTTATTTTTTACGCTATAAACAAAAGAAAGCGTACATTTTGAAAAAAAAACACAATATTTTTTACTTTTTGATTTAATAAATATTCTCAGTTTAGACCGATATGTATTCTTCTACATATTTTTGGTAAAAAATCGCAATAAGCGTATTTCATCAGTTTGCGCAAAAGTTCTAGGGCCAGATTCACATACAATTGCCCTGGCGCAGTGTATCAGAGATACACTACGCCGCCGTATTTTACCTGGCTCTAAGTCGAATCCATGAAGATTTCGGCCCGTAAGGTACGGCGGGGTAGTGTATTTCTCGCGGCGGAATCGAAATACTCGATTAGGGGGTGTGAATCATTTAAATTAGGCACGTCCCCGCGGCGATCGAACTGCGCATGCTCCATTCAGAAATTTCCCGCCGTGCATTGCGCGAAATTACATCGCAACGTAATTTTTTTTTTTAGTAGCGTAATTTACGTACATTCCTATTCACGGACGACTTACGCAAAAAAAAAATTGAAAATTAGACGCGGGAACGACTGCTATACTTAACATGGCACGTCTAACTATAGACCAGATAATAGCAGCTTTAACTATACGCCGTAAAAAGCCGACTAGCGATGACGTTAGAGAATGCGACGGCCGATCGTAACTTCGTAGATCGCCGTAAAAAGCAAATTTGCATACCCGATGCGGAAAACGACCCAGCGGGCGGAAAAAGATTGCAGCGTAGATCCGAAGGCGTACGAAGACGTAAGCCTGTCGGTTTAAAGCCCGAAGCCGTCGTATCATGGTTTGAGGATTCAAACTAATGATACGACGCGGGTATTTTAAAAGTACGCCGGCGTATCAGGAGATACAACGGCGTACTAGATCTGTGAATCTGGCCCCTAGTGTCTACAAAGTAGGAAATATAATTATGGCATTTTTTTATTTTATTTTTTTACTAGTAATGGTGGCGATCTGCGATTTTTTTTTATTGTGACCGTGACATTGCGGCGCACACGTCGGACACTTTTGACACATTTTTGGGGCCATTCACATTTACACAGCGATTTGTGCTAAAAAACTGCGCTGATTACTGTGTAAATGTGACTGGCAGGGAAGGGGTTAACACTAGGAGGCGCTGAAAGGGGTTAAATATGTTCCCTAAAGTGTGTTCTAACTGTTAGGGGGGAGGGGGACTCACAAGGGGAGGAGATTGATGTGTGTTCCTCTGTACTGGGAACACACATCAGTCTCCTCACCGCTGACGCGCGCGCCCTCTAGTGGCCGGAAAATGCAAGGACGTCATATGACGTCCAGTCTGAAGGACGAAGGGTCTCCACCGACGTCATTTTACAATGGCTCGGTGGGGAAGTGGTTAAAAAATTTAAAATGAACCTTTACAACCCCTTTAAGTAATGCTACATAAAAAATCTAAAAAAAGACTGACTTTTTGCACTAGATGTCCTCAGTCTGATGGCCAGCACCATTCAGCCTACCTTCTCGGAGCCAAGGTCATCCTGGCCTGGCCCAGCCTGTTATTGGATTGTTAAATGATAAAGCAGCACTGTAATGAGTTAATTAATTCTACTTTTGCTTCCTAACCCTTCCTTTTCTCTGGTCTGTGGTTAAGCATCTTCTTAATCTGACCTTCAATGTGCAGTATTTTAAAATAAAGATGATGTAAGTACTTGAATTATGTTTATATTTTTGCTTCCTTTTGCAAAAGGGTCTCCATTTTAAATCTTTCATTCTTTATGAACTTGTTCAGATATGTTAAATCTATCACTGGTCACCATGAGTCATTTTTCTTCAGTACCAAAAAAAGGGGGGAGTACATCCCCTGAAACCGTTTGTCTTTTGGGACGGGTACCACGGCTCCTTGCGCCACTATCAAGTCCACATAGGACAGCAGAACCTGCTTCTGATCTATTGTCCAAGGTAGTAGTGTAGGGATAAACCTGAGGGGAGAAGTGTTGATAAAGGATCACGTGTGACCTGAGGAGACAGTCCTTATGGTCCAAGATCGAGGCCGCCCAGACATGCCAGAAGAAAAGCAAGCGTGCCCCCCCACTCGCATGGGTGGGCCCAAACTCAAAATGACATGGAAGGTTCGTGTCCACTGAACGTCTGGATCTTAGTGTATTTTTGGAAGGATGTCTGTCCCCTCCTCCAGTTCCTTCTGAAGTCTCAGCCCGGGCCCATAGGAGCACACTTCACTGGAATGCTCTGTGCTGCCTCTCCTCTGCTGGGGACTTTTCTGGCCAAACAGGTGCTCGTCCTGGGGAAAGAAACCCTGAATTCCCACCTGTGGCCTGGGCTTTGGTACTATCCAGCTTATTGACGAACAATAAGTGCCCCTCAAAGGGGATCCTGCACCAAGCCTGTTTAGACACTGGCCAGCGAGCCAAGGGCACAACCACAGGACCCATTTAGCTGTGACCTAGGAAAGCATAGCCTGGGACAACAGGTGCATAATGTCAATAGAGGCCTCCACCAGGAAAGATGATGCCAGCTTCAGCTCTTACACAGCTGAGCCTCTGGCCACTTCTTCCGTGATGCCCCAGAGCACCGAGTCCATATTTTCCGTCCAAACTTCCATAGCCTTGGACATAGCCACAAGGGCCAGAGCAGGCTTACAGGCTGTACCAGCCAAATGGTAGATTCTCTTTGAGGTCTTCATCAATTCTTCTCTCTGGCCCATCCTTAAAGTACACAGTGTCTTCATGAGAAAGCATGACATGTTTTGCTGGAGGCACTAGTGCTGCATCCACTAGGGGGGCATTCTTCAGGTGTTTGTCAACACCGGCTTTAAAGGGGTAGAGTCTTGAAGTCTTGCCTGACAGAGAGGTTTTTCTATCTACTCTGCCCCATTCCTCTATGATGACATCTTTCAGCTCCATCAGAAGTGGAAAGTTGGAATGTTCCTTTGCCAGATGCCTGAAGAATTGTCTCTGTTTAATTGGGGGTGTGGTGGGTTCCTCCAATTTCAGGGCTTCCTTGACAGCTTTAATTAGTGGAGAGACCAGAGAAACATCAAAACCATCAAGGAATTCATCTCCCTCCACCTCGCTAGCTGAAGACCTGGGAGATGGCTGGGATGGGCCCGGATCCTCCTGGGCCTTGTTAGCCAGAAAGCCTGAGACTGTGGTGGTCTGGATCTGCATGTGGATTGTACCCCATTCCTTAAGGGACTGCTGCACCACATGTTTCACTAGAGACCCCATCTGCTGATTTCCAGTCTCTCTTTTTTGGATCGCCCAGGCATAGCGTTCACATAAGGACTTGCCCACCGGGACATGTGTAGCACATCCCCAGCAGGGTCTGGGATCAGAGCATGGCAATGGGTGCGGTGTCTGGGGGAGGAATGGGAACATCTACTCTGTTGATGGCTCCTAGACGGAGTTATGGCATCTGGATCTAGAAGAAGAGTGCTGATGTTGCGACCTGGCAGGGTCTCCTTCATCCTGGGGATGATCTGACCTGCAAGGGCTGACAGGCAAAAGAGAGAGAAAAAAAAAGGTCAGGTTGACAACAAGCCGGCTTATAGAAAGCCTACAATTGTTCTCTGGCCCTTCGACTTCGCCCACACATACCTTGGGTGTGAGGGCTGGCCGCTCGGGGGCGGTGACCTGTCTATGGCACCCGGAGGTAATACTGAGCACAAGTCCGCACTTGCCGGAAAGCCACAGTCCTAGGACAGGGAGCAGAATGCAGGGTTACTAAAAGGCAACATTTCTCCTTTAAGAAACCCATCCCCCCTGTTATTCATGGGTCTGGGGCAGTGCTTACTCAGTACAGGATGACCAGGACCTGGGGAAGCTGCCACACATTGCCGCAGGTTTTCCCACTGAGGCAGGGGATGAGTACCTTTTAAATCCCCCAAAAAATGTTTAAATAGGAGGGGTCATACTGCGCTAGAGATAAAACATAAGTGTGCAGCTGCAGCAAAAACATCAAATATCTCTATGGTGCAAAAACAATTATATAAACATAAGTTGCGCTCGTAATGTAAATAATAACAAAATGAAATGACATATATAGGGGTAAGTACTTAATTAATAAAGAAAATGAAAAACACCAAAATAAATATAAATTGAGTCCATATAGCAAGAAATGTACTTAATGGAAGTAAAAACAGTTCAATGAAGAGATAGGATCCCGGGTTCACCCACCTTCACCAGAGAAGAGGAAGGGGAGGAGGTGTGGAAGGAATCCCCAAATGAAGATAAATCGCACTCTGTATATGAATGCCCTTACCGGAAATTATGGACCCCCTAAATAGCAAGGTCTTTAACGCAGGCAGATTAAGCCCTCTGTGGGGACAGATAAACCCACAGGTAGGCTGCCATGGAGTCCATCAGGAAATATTTTTTTTTCCATTTATCTTGCACATGATCGGGTATTCTTGCAAAGTGACATTTCACCGCATTTACTAAGCTAAGGGAAACCTACCCTGCAAAGTGAAAAGCCTGGGAGAGGGCAGGGAAACACTGGGTGATAGCCATGCTCTGCTGCAGTGCACAAGTGCTGACAATTTACATGCTGGAAAGAGCTGGGAAATGTTATGCGTAGTAATGCTACTTCATTGACCAGTCAAAGGCATAGGTGGAGTTGATCAGGATCAATTGCTCAACTTAAGTCTACTCTGAAGATAAGTACTAAAGTGCACACAAAACTTGCCTACATGAAGCATCCTAAAAAAACTTTTTATGAGATTTTGACTTTCTAAAGCATGTATGGGGCTTAGCAAACTTTTCCCTGCCAAAGTGTAAAAATACTCAGCCCATTCTAAGTCATGTTGCATTATTGGGGGCAGGGTGTCATGTGTACCCATATTTGGAAGTACTCTGTATTTCTCAGTGCTCCAGCAGTAAATCAGGGTGAAGGTAGTGTAGAAAGCTTGCCAACTGAGCCTCTGATAAAGTAAACTTGCTACTGTAGAGGTTCACTGTATTATGCGAATATGGCCATCCATTTTAAAGATAGACACGTGACAGTAAATCCAATGCGCAATTTAAGTAAAAAAAAACTGTGAGGAGCCTTTGCAAAAAAGCCCTTCCGTCAATATAAACTTCACATAAATAAAGGCACGTTGTTTTTTTATTGCAATCGATTTTTACTTTATAATTCCATCTATGCTGGTGATGAATGCCCCCTATTTTGACTGAACACTGTAGGAAGCAATGTTTTGATGTGCATCAGAATGTTTCTTTTTCTAATATCCTTGTATTTTTCCTTTTTTGCAAATGTGAAAAATAAAGACTAAAAAATAAATAAATAATTGTTCCATTAAAGCACAAAGCAAAGATATAATAAAAAATCATGTTTTATTGCTACATTGTAAGAATAATAATGAAAGAGGAAAGTGTGACAAATTTTAGGTAAACCAGAATGTAAATTGCAAATAAAATAAAAACAATCTATTTAAAAACACAAAATAACATGTTGTAAAGAAGAAAAGGGAAACAAAGAATAAAAAAAAGTTACATCACATTTATAATTAATGCCTTTGAGAGTTGAAGCATGCAGATGGAATAATAAGTATATTTCTTTGAAGCACAGGAACTTCTCTCCCCCGCATGCCAAAGTGACAACTCTACACTTTGAAAGATGAAAAAGTGAAATTCTCTCAAGGTTAAAGAAAGTAGCATAAGCACCGATGATGTTAGTAATATCACTGTGCAATGTACTGTCTGAAAAAACATGGAAGACAAAATAAGACATTTCATTTTTTTTTCTCCTTTTGAAACCATGATATTTGTTTCTCGCAAGAATCTGCTCCTGCACAGTGTTTGAGCAATCTATCATAAGGTTTGGAAAACTTGGTATTCCCAGGATCAATGGAGAAGGCCCAGTGATGTCCCGCTTGCCTACAGGAAAAATGTTGTAAGTTGAAGGTATCTTTTTTCTTCTAATGTTTAATTAATTTTGTCTTAACTTATTTCTTATTGTGGGGTAGAAGTGCACTGTTTTCAGTGAGTAGGCTGACTAATAGGCTTGTGTTGTGAAAGGGAAGAGTGCAGCAGAACAATTGTGTACCTGTCAGGGGTGGGCTCCGCCCTTCCTACTCTGTGCTGGCAGCTCAGCTGTCAGCTAATTGCCAGCTCCCATCTCTCCACAGTGATCCACCTGTTGATGATCCTGCTCGTCAGCTCTGCCTTCTTAAGGCCTCTTTCTGCTCCGTGTGTGTCCATCTATCTCAGCGGAGGGTCCCGCTGAGCTGTCGGCAGACAGGGCGGTCCCCGCACACTGTACAGGGACCGCCTTGTCTCTCCTCTGCTATCCCCTATGGGGAATCGGATGCCAACGGACCTTCTGTACGTTGGCATCCGATCCGATCGGCCGGACGGAAGAAAAATAGGATTTTCTTCCGTCCGAAAAACGGATCCAGACGGACGCAGATCTTAGACGGACGTTAGCGGATGCATCATCCGCTAATGGACGCGATCCCATAGGGGCCCATTAAAAGTCCGTAAACGGATTTGTAATGAGCGGACGAATGGTCCGCTAATGTGAAAGGGGCCTAAAGCCTTCCAGTTCATTTGCTATTTGCCGTCACCTGTGTTAACATCACAAGAGACTTTCTCCTGCATTCCTGTTGAAGACCTGCTTGACCGACGTTCCCTTTGGCTACAGATCCTGCTTGCTGTATGTCTACCTTTACCGCTGGCTCTTGGAGATTGGCTTGGCCAACTACCCGATCCAGTTACCACTTAACTCTGGCATATGTTTTGACTATACTCTGTTTTCCATTTTATTTTTATTATTAAACAAGTGTGATTTAATTGTACTTCTGTCCCGGACTGATTCATGGTTTCTGACAGTACCACTGTAAAGCAGAAAGTAGAGCCTGCATATGTAATAAGCACATATAGAAGCCGATATATATGCACTATATGTACATTGGTAAATTATACACTAAAACTCTCCATATTAAAAAAATCCCTCAGTGAGCCACCTCCTGTGGACGGTGCTCACCAATCAGAATCCATCTGGTCCATCCTGGAAATACTGACAGAGATAAGGGAGAACAGTGGCGATTTCAAATCCCCAGACCTTTTTAATGGCTGTGGGAGCCCTGACAGCTCAGGATCACTAGAGGTAAGTATAGCAGGGACCAGGGGGTGAGGAGGTCCAGTGCCTGTACTAAAAGTTTTTTTCAATATCCCTTTATGAACAAAATTAATTCCCTGCTTTAATTCCTAGCAATTCCCACTAATTCATGAAAAAAGTCCTTCAAACATACTCTTTTGCTAAACTGGGCCCATCATTATGTGACAAACTGCGGTGCCTTTTCTGGTAGTATAGACCGGTGATCCACTACTGCAGTTCAGGCCCACAAAAAAGGTCTTGTTGCTGCCCCTTTCATCTGGATGTAATGCTGCTGCCACCAGAACTCCATTAAGACCCTATCAATAGACTTTTCTTACAGCCACTAGCAAGTAACATGCACTGAAAAACTGATGTTTCCAATCCAGAAGAAATGAGAGTCAGTACCATCTCACATGACATGAAAGGAATTGAATATATATATATATATATATGTGTGTGTACACTTTAAGGTGTGGGATCCTCACACTGCCAGCATCATAATGACTGCAGGCGCAGCTTGTTTCACCTTCTAATTGGTGGTGGAATGTGCACCAGTACAAGAGGAGTGGAAGGACACAATCAAAACTGAGCCCACCCTTGGTGCAAGAGGGTAGGAGGACACTTGGTCCAAGGACAAAGAATAACCCTAGAGTACAAAAGGGATGGATCTACAGGGAGAGGCAGTTTGCCAGCGAAGAGAACCGAAGGAGCTGGCTAAATGCTGCAAGAGGGAGAGAGAACACACTAAGCAACAAGGGGGGTCTGCAAAAGCTGGATGCAGACTTCTACCAATGTGCAACAGAGACAATATTGCCTAATCCTTACACACCCACAACCATCAGAGGATGGACTGTTTTCAGGTGGACATTCATGGGATGTCGGAATACTGGCTGCTCATTTTTGTGCTGAACTTGTTTAAGGATACTACTGCGAAAGGCAGAGCATTCTTAAAGGGGACTTTCCCACACTTTCACTGTTTCGGGACACTTTGCAAAGATACGTTCACCTTTGTGTAATACCTTGACTTGCGTTACCTTCACTGTTGTGTTCAAAAGGCTCCACCACTGGCAGACTTTGAGGCAAATTTTTCCAATTGCCTGTGGTTATGTACGATCTAAAGAGTGTATTTATTCCCCAATACTTAGCTGCATCTCTCTTACTGCGTACCTGGAGTACTTGTTGCAATGAATGTTGTTTAGTATTGTTTGCAGCGCAATTCTCCACACATCTAGTACGTTCTTCACCTCACTCCACCAGTCTTCTAACGCATCACTAATTTACTAACAGACATATTAGTGCCCCTTCCCCTGACTTATCTGTCAAGAGAAATGGCACAACCATTCCCGCATGCCAGGGTGCTAGGTGTTATCCTGGACTCTGAACTTTCCTTTTGGCCTTATATCCAATTTGTTTTCCAAAGGTTGCTGCCTCAACCTCTGCAACATCTCCAATATACACCCCTTCCTTACCAATGAAACCCCAAAGCTCCTAATTCACTCCCCTAAATAGGTTATACCCTACTCAGCCCATCATGAATGCTGCTGTCAGACTCCACCTTAAAAACCTCTCTGCATCTGCTATCCCTCTCTGACAATCCCTCCATTCAATAGCAGTCACCGAACAAATGAAATTCAAAATATTAACAATAACTTTCAAGGTCATCCAACACTCTACCCCCAGCTACATAACTAACCTAGTCTCAAAATACCAAACAAATTGTAATCTTTAAAACCACAATGCTACAATAGGTCCTCCCTTATGAGCATCACCCAGCGCTAAAGATGACTGAAGATAAGGTATCAAATGGTATAGGAGCAATTAATAGTTATAATATCTTTGTAATATGATTACAGAGATAAATGTTAGCAGCCGCCAAAATTGGAAATAGTATGTATAAGTAAGCAAAAAATAAAGGAACCACAAAAGAGTCCAGATATAAATCGCAGCAGCGCTTAAATTCTCGCAACAAAGCGAGAACTACATGGGATAAAATCCAAATAAATGCCAGATTGAAGAAAGTTCATAAGAATGAAAGGGATGTGCACTACAGATGAGCAGGATGCCAGAAGTCTTCTTATCAGGTCATCACTAAATCACCACGTGACATCAAACGACCCCTTATGGGGATATGCTTACCACAGGGATAAGACCAAAACGACCTTTCACACCACCTTAAGAAACTTTCTCCTTGAATCGCTTTATGCAGATACTGGGTCTGGGTACATCTCAGATTCATGTGGATAATAAACAACAAAGAGAGCTGCAAGGAGTACACCTCTCAGATCACCGATCACACACAATGGTAACCAGGGATTCAAGGAGAAAGTTTCTTAAGGTGGTGTGAAAGGTCATTTTGGTCTTATCCCTGTGGTAAGCATATCCCCATAAGGGGTAATTTGATGTCACGTGGTGATTTAGTGGTGACCTGATAAGAAGACTTCTGGCATCCTGCTCAAATTGTAATCTTTGTTCCTCCCAAGACCTCCTGCTCTCTAGCTCCCTCGTCATCTCCTCCCATACTTATCTCCAGGACTTCTCCGGAGCCTCTCCCATCCTTTGGGATTCCCTACCCCAATCTGTCCGATTATCTCCAACTCTATCCACTTTTAGGAGATCCTGAAAACTTTTCTCTTTAACCACTTGTCATCTGCCCGCCGTCAAATGACGGCGGGCAGATGACTCCATTATCCTGACATCACGTCATATGACGTGATGTCCCTTTAAAGCCGCGGGCAGGCGTGCGCGCGTCGCCAGCGGCGCGCGCGCGCACCCGCCGCTCTGCGGGGATCCCGTGCGAGTGCCCGGCGGCAACTGAGCGGGGACGTGGAGCTCTGTATGTAAACACAGAGCTGCACGTCCCTGTCAGGGAGAGAGGAGATCGATTGTGTCCCTTGTACATAGGGACACAATCGGTCACCTCCCCCAGTCACCCCCCCTCCCCCACAGTTAGAACACTCATAGGACACACATTTAACCCCTTCCCCGCCCCCTAGTGGTTAACCCCTTCACTGCCAGTCACATTTATACAGTATTAAATGCATATTTATAGCATTGTTCACTGTATAAATGTAAATGGTCCCAAAAATGTCAGAAAAGTGTCCGAAATGTCCGCCATAATGTTGCAGTCCCAATAAAAAAATCGCAGATCGCCGCCATTAATAGTAAAAAAAAAAAAAATGCCATAAACTATCCCCTATTTTGTAAACGCTATAAATGTTGTGCAAACCAATTGATAAACGCTTATTGCATTTTTTTTTTACCAAAAATATGTAGAAGAATACGTATCGGCCTAAACTGAGGGAAAAAATATTTTTTTTATATATTTTTGGGGTTATTTATTATAGCAAAAAGGAAAAAATATTGCATTTTTTTAAAAATTGACGCTCTATTTTTGTTTATAGCGCAAAAAATAAAAACCGCAGAGGTGATCAAATACCACTAAAAGAAAGCTCTATTTGTGGGAAAAAAAGGATGCCAATTTTGTTTGGGAGCCACGTCGCACGACCGCGCAATTGTCAGTTAAAGCGACGCAGTTGCGGAAGCTTATATTTTGTCTGGGCAGGAAGGGGGTGTAGGTGCACAGTAGGCAAGTGGTTAAAAAAGCCTATCCTGCCTCCACCTAACAACTGGACTTTCATTTTCTTTTTTAGCTCATCCCCCACAGTTACTACCTGTTGTATAACTTGACCCTTTCTTTTAGATTGTAAGCTTTAATGAGCATGGCCCTCTGATTCCTCCTGTATTGAATTGAATTGTAACTTTACTGCTTGCCCTAACATTGTAAAGTGCTGCGCAAACTTGTGGTGCTATATACATCCTGTAAAATAATAAAAAATAACTCTTCACTTCAATTTGTTTTCAAATTACACTGCCATTAATAATTAATTAAAAATATTGCAAGCTACCAGTCCAATAAACTATAAATCACAAAGAACTTTCCACAGGTGACACCAGACACACTCCCATAAACTGTGTTGGAATAAAGATGAATATATAAATTTGTGTATGCCTCTATAAACAAATGTTACAATACATAAAGTGCAAATTCCAGTGGTGATAAGTAATAAAAAATAGGGAATAACATGACAATATGAGTACTGAAATGCGTATTGCCACTATCTATGAGTGTCTCTATTTGCACTTTATGTATTGGCACAATTGTTATTAGAAATCTAACAGAGGCATACACAGTGTGGCACAAATTTAAATATACATCTACACTGCTGTTATTTTCAGTTGCCTTTATCATACCATATTTATCTAATACTTTTCTTAACCTCCCTGGCGGTATGATTATGTCAGATTTCTGATGCTAAAAGCGATAAAATGTTTTGCATTGAAAATTGGCGTTTTATATATATTTTTTTTAATACAAACTTTTTTTTATTGAAAAGGTAATAGTAAGAACAAAAAGTGTCCAATAACATAAATACACTGACATAGGACATGTAACAATATGTGATAACAGAAAACTGACCATTTCGGTCCACAAATATGATTTAAACTACATATCTATAGAAATTGTGTGGAGTCAGCCAGAGCTGAGAAATCAGTATCCAAGCAAAAGAGGAATAGTAGGCCTCACCACAATATCATGACACTACTGCTCGTACATAAAGACAATTCAGCAAAAAGGTAGAAAAGAACACACAAAAAAAAACTTAACTAACATAAGTGAAAATAAATAAAAGAAACCAAAAAGGGAAGCAGTTACAGGAAACCACCTACAAAGCTGTCAGCCTAAAAGTAATTTAATGAGATGGTACAGGGGTGGAGTGGCCATGCTGATGAAAGAGAGATTAAGGAGACCAGGGCTTCCATTTCAAATCATAAACGTGCATAGTATCCATAATGGTATGGAAGACCGTTTCCATGATCTGCATGGCTGCC
Organism: Rana kukunoris; assembly: GCA_029574335.1. Lineage (NCBI taxonomy): Eukaryota > Metazoa > Chordata > Amphibia > Anura > Ranidae > Rana > Rana kukunoris. The sequence goes on along the minus strand of CM056052.1, from coordinate 313,172,178 downwards.
ATACGTTTAAGTACCTGATCCCAAGGAACTCCAGGGGTTCGCCAGAACAGGGCAATGGACCAGTGAACCGCACTGAAAAGGGTGTGTACTAGCTTCTGTTCAGAGGGAGTGGAACTGGGTATCTTGGCGTAAAATAAGCACATCTGATGCGTTAGAGTAGTCTGCATCCCTGTGATCACTACCACCCTATCCATAACCCTTCGCCAAAGGTCTTTCAGGGCTGTACAGCTCCAAAAAATTTGGAAGTGGGTGCCTTTCTCAGGACAACCTCTGAAGCAAAGCTCGGAAACAGCGGGGAAGATTTTATGCAATTTAGCAGGGGTAAAATACCGCCTGTGTGTAACTTCACCACCGTTTCCTTCACCGCCGCAGATTTTTGGAGATCCTATCCGCCCATTCCTCCGGGAAAGCCAACACCCCCGTTTCCAACTCCCAATCGAGCATGGCTGAAGATTTCACAGGGAGGCCAAGGCCACTCAGAAAACCATATAGGCAGGAGATGGTTCAGGAAGGACAGGAAGAAGTGAATCACCCCATCCTTCTGCAATGAGTCTAGAGTCACTAGGTTATTTGAGATCCAAAGGGAAAAAAACCCGGATTGGGGAAAGCTGCCGGGAATGAGGGGTCACCCAAATAAGAGGCGAGCCTGGGGTTAAGTGGGAGTAAAGAAAACGTATTCTTATATAATGACCAGACATATAGGGACTGGTACACGACCATGTTTAAAGATGAGATATCTTTGGGGCGAATAGTTTTGGACCACAGCAGACCAGGGAGATAATAGGGGGCTATAGAGATTCGCTCGAAGCGGAGCCAAGGGACGCCACTCGGGGAGGCATGCCATTGTGCTGTTTGCAACATTCTGGCGGAGATGTAATAAAGCCAGAGGTTAGGCAAACCCAGACCACCTGAGGCCCTAGGTCTGTAAACCATTTGCTTACCTAGTCTGGGTTTTTTATTATGCCAAACAAATTTGTTCAAAAATTGGCATTTTATATTGTAGGTCTGTAATTCTTAGGAATAACTCACTTAAATCTGTCCAAACAAGAGTCTAATAGCAAGGTATGATAAAGTTTAAAACACAAAATCATTAATTATAATATAATAAATAACTATAAATAATTATAACAAATAATATAACAAATAATAATATAATAATAATAAAAATTATTCAATAATGTAATCAAATCAAAAACACAGAAATTTGCTCAGTTGCAGAATTGTCGCTGTCATTACTTTCAGTGTCTGAAGACGAATTTCCCCACAAATCGCTATCGCTCAATTCTGCAAGTTATTCTAATGTATTATCGCTGTTTTCTAGCTGGTATAAAACCACTTTTGATGTAAAGGGACACTTTTTGGTTGCTATGGACAATCTCCAGTTTCCAAGCAGAAAGAACAGTATTTATAATATAAAACTACATGCAGCATACTGGACAGACCACTAGGGACAAAAGGGGGTGTGCAATTATTTGATACAGTACTGTAATCTGTAAGATTACAGTGTACGGTATGTATACTGTGTTTTTCACTTTTTGAATTTGGTGCCGAGCTCCGCCCCCTTGCGTCACAACGCTCGCAGGCAATGGAGCTCGGCACTGTGAATCGAGCGAGACACGGTGGCTCGCAGATCACAGCGGGGAGACATCGCAGGATCCAGGGGACAAGGTAAGTAACCTCTACATGGATCCTGCAATGTGATCCCGAGTGTGGCTTGGGGTTACCGCTTTTGGTACTGAAAATTCACCCCAGCCACACTCGGGATTACCGCTAGAGAGGTTAAAGAATAAGTTCACGTTTTTGGGCAGAATTCCACTTTTCATATTAAAAAGAAGCCAATGTAATTTCTGGCCCAGCCGTCCCAATCTGGTTTGCTCTCACTTACCTCATCTGCAGAATGTTTAGAATCTTGTCAGTTTATTTGTATTTTTGAACAGATTTATAGATTACATCACTTCCTGTGGCTTGTATCAGCTTTCACTTTTTGTTAGGTCACTGGCCAGAAGTTGCACTTCCTTGGAGCGTCACAGAAGAGGGTGTGATTCTTCCTTTACAATCTGATTGTACGATATCCTTTAGATCTTCCATCAGCTATGCAGTACAAGGGCCTTTCTGATTTGTAAAAATCTAATCGATTGGTCCTCTGGTGTCCTCTATTCCATAGTTCTATGTCTAAAGGAAATTGTACAGAGATTGCACAGGCTATGGTCATCTTTATACAAGTACACAGGACAAGTACATAGGAGGAAGTGGTTGGGGACAATCAGTTGTCAGGCCTCGTTCACATCTCCATGTAGTGAAAACTCACATTCCTGCATGTGTTTGTTTGGGGTGTTTTAAAGCGTTTTCACGGTCATACATAGGGCAGCCTATTAACTTGAATGGGCTGCCCTACACGCAACAATTTGTAATAAAAACACAATGCACATTTGCAGCATTTCAGAAACGTATGGCAAAGACCAAATTTGCTGTGCAGTTTGCCATGCATTTGGAAACACACGGATGTGAATGGAGCCTCATTGTTTATGTGTAAATGCAGCAATTTCCAATTTCACTTTCAGGCCACAATCACACCTAGGGTAGTACTTACATTTTGCAGGAATTTTGGCAGCCAGGGATTGATCCTTAGCTGATCTAGCTGTGGAGGGACTGATACATATAAACAGGTGAATGTCCTCCCCACACATTTTTGCAATCTTGTTATTTGTTACCATCATTCAATGGTGAACGTCCTTTGACTCTACAGCTGTAATTCCACAGCTAAAGGTCAAGAGTGGGGGTTAGTACAAGGACCAATCTTAATCTTAATTTGGAAAAAAAAAAGAGGATTTATGCACAACCTGTTCCTTAGATCCGAAGGAATATACAAGTACACAATGGGGTTGATTTACTAAAACTGGGGAGTGAAAAATCTGGTGCAACACTGTATAGAAACCAATCAGCTTCCAGGTTTTTATTGTCCAAGCTTAATTGAATAAGCTGGAGTTAGAAGCATATTAGCTACAATGCACAGCTGCACCAGATTTTGCACTCGAAATTTTTAGTAAAATATTGTATTTAAAGAGTAGCACGAATACTTGGTGTAGCATTGGCATTACCTTAGACACGTTTTAGGCCAGGAGAGATTCACTTTAAGGCACACATACTTGATTGATGACACCAAAGTAGATAACAGCCAAGTGACAGTTATGGATAATAAATGCATAATGCACTGGAAATAAATTACTATATAACTACAGTCAGATGAAAAGATGATTGCTAGGTTGGATATTTTCGGTGAATTACCATGATGTTTTAAAATTCCTAGCACTATGATAAGTATAATACAGAGATATGTTTGCAGCCTGTAGGTTGGTCCTATACAGTGGGCATATTTTATTGGTTTGATCATTTTTTAAAACGTATTCATTATTCATTGTGTCTGGACAAGTATATAGTAACATTTCCCTATAATTTGAAAGCACAACTAGGTTTAAAATCTCCCGCACTGAGCTTTGCTTGATGCATTAACTCATCATACTTGATAGTAGGGATGAGTTTTGGGTTCAGGTCGAACTCATGTTTTTTGTGGTTTAAGTAAATGGTAAACCAATATGGCTATTTGAATCTATACCAATTTCCAACCATGCACTGCCTTCTGAACTGTGGTTATGTTTTTTTTTTTTGTTTCTTTTTATGTTTCATCCTATAAAAGTTCTTAGAGTTCTACTGTACAATTTATTACACCAGATTGCCACATAGTTAAGTACACCAAAGCACAAAATCTTAAAACCTCTTAAGCCTAGTACACATGGGCCAAATGTTGGGCGGCATCGGCTGGTTCAATACAAACCGTCGGACATTTGGCCTGTGTGTACTGCAGCCGGTCTGACAGAAGCCATCTGTTCTGTCAATGAAGCATGACCTAAAAAGGTCTGATAAGTGTTCTGGTGGGGGGCCATCCACCTGTCGTAACACAATAGCACAGCAGGGGAGATTGATGTACTACCACCGGATAGTTAGTACAGCGGCTCCTCCTGAGGTGTCAGTTTTTGTTCAGCCCTACTAGTGTGTATCAGGCTTTAATGTGATAACTACTAATAAAGTTAGTAAATTACATGTAGTCATAATATTAGGCAGGCCTAAAGGGAGAAACAGAGGTTCTCCACTTGAAGCTACTGGGGGGAAAGCAGTGTAGCGCCCCCCCCCCCCCTATTTGGCGGGGCGTGTACGCTAAAGTTAGTGGGGAATGGGAGAGTTAAGTTGCTCCCACTCACAAATTGGTTAAGTTCAGGCTGCTGTCAGCTTATAAAAGCTTTCTAGGTCAGTCTGCATGCTAGGGGAGGTGTTTTTACCCCTGGGTGACAGTTGGCGCTAGAAGGGGTTCTGACAGACCCACTTTCTCCCAGCAGCCAATCAGAGGAGGATCTTCCCTCTGGATATGCTGGCGGGAGAGTATATCTGTGGCAGACGCCTGAGAGAAGCGTGCAATGCCGAAGCTACGCACCAAGCGGAGCTTCACCCTAACATTGAGAGGGGCCCCAGCGGCTTGCTGGGTCCCAGATCCTAAGCTGGGAGCTGTAAGGTGGGGGATTGGCTCGGGAGACCCAAAGGCAGAGGTTTTTCCGCGAGGCCTAGGCAAACCACCGGGGATCCGGTCATCACTACATGACAGGTAGACTTCAACTGTCCTCTGATGACTCTAGAAAGCAACTTACTGGGAGGATCCATTAGTTCTACCCCTTTGAAAAGTATGGAAATTTCTCAGGCCTGTGGCAGAGGCCCTAATTCCTCCTAGTGACTATTGCAAGTGACCTTTCGGCTGCCAAGTTAAACACCTGTCCGGGGCACTTTACCCACCCCGACGGGAGTGGCGACGATTAAGTGTGACTGTACTGAGAGCAAGCTTCTCTTTACAATATCCAAGGCCTGATACTGCAGTTTTCTTCCGCTCATCAACCTTTCTCTATAGTATGCCATGTTGATGTTGGCCATGTTGGGCCTTGGAATAAAACTTTGAAAATGCACTCTGATGTCTGCACACTCGTTTTACTCACTTTCCACAAGTATTCACCCCTAGACAAGTATAATTGGTAACTTAATACGCCGACCCCAAAATCAACCAGCGGCTCCTTCGGGGGTAGCGCTGCATCAGCATAAACCATATGGACCCCATTGACTATTGAACAGACGTTCAGACAGGCTGAACCACTGGCATTGCTTGAAATGTACACTCTAATTTTTATTTCAGGAAAAATCCTACCTGGTCTATCCCTTTTCTAAATTCAGCTTACTAAGGCTTCTTACATAGCATGCATTATGTCTGAAACAAACTCTGGCTTTTTCTGATAAATAAACTATAATTTAGATTTCTTGATTAAAACCTGGTTGGTCTCTCAGCCGGAAAATGTGGTGTAGTAAAAGTTCTTAAATGGTGTGCATAGTGTCACTACAATATGTTGCTGTTTTTTCTGTGAAATAACACTATAATGTTTTTTTTTCTATTAAAAGCTGTAAATAGAGTCACTAAAATATTTTACTGGCTAATATACACTATTGTTGACTTTTTGATTAAAATATTGCTTTTGTCTTTGGCTTTTAAATTGTGGCTCAGTAAAATGCTTGTGCATGGAGTCACAACAATATTTTTATTTATTTTTTCTGTGAAATGTACTAGTGTGTATTTTTCAATTTATAGATGCCTGTTTTCTCCCATGTTCCAAATTCAGCCTAGTAAAATTGATTCAAGTGATACCAAAGGTTTGATTCCTAAAATAAGAGAAGAGGTTTATTCTTACATGCTCTGTGTAAGGATATTGCACAGAACAGCCCTTTACCCCTCTTGTTTCCTCTTCTGGGGTTTACCCACCAGCACTGTTTACTCCTCCTCTTCTCTAAGTGCCCCTACAGCAAGCCTTGTGCTATGAGATACGCATGCGGATACTGTCCCAAGCTGGGATTTGTGCTTCCCTTGATGCAGCATGGCTCAACCCCAGTCCCTCCTCACAGGAACAGACTGATAGAAGCAGGAGCCAATGGCTCCCGCTGCTTTCAGTCTGTCCTGTGAGAGCAAAAATAGAGACCAGTGCTGCTGCAGACAGACACAGAGCTGGATCAAGAGAGGAGTCAGGTAAGTATTTGGTGCAGGGAACAGTTAGTGGAAGTTTTTTTTTACCTTGTAGGTAGTGCATTAAAGTAAAACACAAAAAACATTTTGACTTTAGAACCACTTTAAAAACTGCACATGTAGTCACTACTCACTACAATCAATTGTTGGCTTTTACTGTGAAATAACTATGCTCTACTGTTGAGTTTTTTTGTTACTTCCTTGTGATCTTTTCAAAATTCAACCTGGTAAAAGTATACTGTATATGCAGTTACAACAGTATTTTGCAGACTGTGAAATGACTACACTGCACTGTTGATTTTTTTTTAATTAAGTCAGGTGTGTCTCTTTTTCAAAAGCCTAGTGAAAGGTACTTCCAGTTTCACCAGGACTTTCAGAATCCCTAAGTACTTCCACCAATGCTTGCAGAATATCCTTCTATAATTTCCAGAGCTCCCTGAAATAACATTGGGCATTTCCTCTGACCCAGAATCGCATTTAAGCATTAACCCTGGAAGTGGCTAGGGCTGCATCTTCTTGCCAGCAACCCTAATTTCTGCAAAGTGCTATACTACTGCTTGCTTGTTTTGTTGCTGACCTGGATTGAAGTGACTATGCTCTTGCCTGCTGTTTGCCCATGACCTCCATTTGAATCTAACCACTCGTGTGCTGCCTTGCTTGTCTTCTGCTGACCCAGCTTGTCCTGGCTATTCTTTTACTGTCTTGCCCATTGCCAACCCAGATTGTCCTGACAACCCTTCTGCTGCCTTCCCATTTCCAACCTTTGCTTGGACCTACTTATTCTCTAGTCACTCCCTTGTATACAGTCTCCATAGTCTCACATTCTGTCCCTGCTCACACCTTCGTGGGGCTTGAGCTGTTACCAGCATTCAGCAAAACACCAGGAGTGCTGTCAAAAACTGGCTGGTGCTTAGACTCTGCACCTTGGGTGAGCACATGTTACCTGCATGACTGGAGGCAGAGTGTTTCAACCATCAATCCCAAATTGTATTATACTTAGAAGGACAGCCTCTGGGTATATATATTTACTTTTTGTATGGCATAGTAGGACTTATATACACCAACAATGATTAAAGTATAAGGGGATTCCTCTTTGAAAATCTGTGAAATTACTCGAAGACTGTAATCCACAACAGGCCACCATCAAGTTCTGCAAAGAAGAGTGGGCAATTATTGAAAGTCTAGATGTGCAAAGTTATAAAAGAGATATCCCAAAAGGCTAAAGGCTGTAATAAAGGAAAAGGTAGTCAAACAAAATACTGACACAAGGGGGTGATCCTTTTTCCAACTCTGTTTTTGAATATATTTTTTCTGATGTGTTATATCTTTCACTTGGATGTTATAAGTTACACTGAGTAAATACAGCTGTGTCTGTCTTCAGGTTTCAAAGCAACAACATATGATTATTTTAAAGGGGGTGATTTATTTCTATACCAATTGAACATAATGTAGATAGATTGTCGGTCTGGGGGCCCAGAGGGTTGAATTCTGTAGGGAGAGAAGCTTGGTAGATGGTTGTTAAATCTGAAAGGCATGTGGGAGTGGAATATGGGAGCCATAGCCGGTTACAAAGATGTGTTGATGGGTCAAGCTTGTCCTATCATGAGGCGCATCCGAGCCACATAACCCTCGCAGGAGGAAGGAGTCTGATGTCGTACCATATCCAATTTGTCAATGTAGTAAAATTAGAAGAGCTGAGCTAGGTAGTAAAATAAAGTCAGGCAGGGCTACTCCTCCGCATTTTTTTCTGAGAATAAATAAACTGTAATATTGAGTTTTTGATTTTAAACCTGCTTGGTGTTTTCCTGGGAAACTACAGAGGCTTTTTAAAAAAATGTATAAAAAAAATGCTGAGAAAATGCTCAGGAAAATGTTGCAAATGATCCCCATAATGTGTCTAATACTGTATGTGTATTTCTATGATTGCAGTATGAGGTAATATTATGGCCACTAGATGGTGTTTACGATCATAGGAAATACATATTCTAGACACATAATGGAGATAATTTGCAATGGCTGTGCGAATGCTGAGGCATTCGCACAGCAAATGTATTTATAAAAATATCCTTTTATGTGCATGGACTGAAAAAATATTTTACATTTTTTTCATTAAAATATTAATTTCTTGATTAAATCTACTTAGGTTCTCCCTCTTAAATTGTGTTTAATTCTAAAATTAACTTTTAAAAGTGCTTACATACTGTGAAGCAAGTCTATACAGTTTTTCTGACTGTTGCCTCCTCATTTTTATCTCTAATTTGTAATTTATTTTATTTTTATTTACAGAACTTTATTCATAATTTTTATTTATAATTTCAAATATAACTTTTAGCTTTGGGTTTAAAACACTGCATCAGTGATTGTGTTGCTTACAGTCTGTGCAAGACCTGCAATTTCTGTCCCAACACCTCACTGCATTCTTTAAAAACCCTTATTAAAATTGAGTTTTTCGGTCACCAATTCACCCCTGTTCAATGAATATCTGCTCTGACATAACACATGCAACAAGGAAGGTTTGTTTTTAAAGGGCCAGCTCCAACCAGTGCTCCAGCCTTGACACCAATTTGTTCACAAATGCGATCAATATAACAGTGTGAATCTAAAACACCACACACCCCCACCCCAGGAATGAAATGACACCATCTCAGTCACAAACCCCTAGCTATATTAAAGGCACTCTCAGACATATCACTTGCAACTTGCAACTTGCAACAGGATAGGCTTGTACCTCAAATGCATATTGGGCCACCTCCAGGCAGTGGTCAAGATTTGACACCCAATTGTTCATAAATATGATCACTTGCAAACATTGTATTTGGAAACCCTAATGCACATGCCTGCTGTGTTTGCTTGACCAGTCCAGGGCATAGATGGTCCTGTGAGAAATAAAAATTAAATAATTATATATAAAAAAATATATATATTGATATATTGTTCAAAATGAATTACATAAAAAAATACTATGAGTGGGAAAATGGGTGGATCCGGACCAGTGTTTGGCTCTCAGCACTGGCATAGGTTATGTTTCTGCCCTTTCTGAGACAGTTTGCTCTCACTCGTTGCATAAGAATCCCTAATCTGACTGTCTGTGTGTCAACATTGGAAAGATTCCTAGCTTTGCTCTCTCCTACAAGATGGAATTCTTTGTAGTCATCACCAGTGGCGTCAATAGGGTTGGTGTCACCTGGCGAGGTAAAACAAGGTGTGTCACCCCTCCCCCCGCAATATTTATTTTTCCCCATACAACACTGCATATATTGGCAATAGTAATCCTGTTATGGTGATCTCTGGATCGGATAGCAGTCATTGGCTTCATTGGTAGTGATGATTTGGATTTTGGAACTGACTTGCTGACACTGTGGGGGTTATTTACTAAAGGCAAATCCACTTTGCACTTTCAGTGCAAACTGCGCTTTAAATTGCACTGAAAGTGCACTTTCAGCGCAATTTCAAGTGCACTTTGCAGTAGTTTGCACTTGTAGTGCAAAGTGGATTTGCCACCCCCTGTGTGTTGCTAGGCAGCTGTCTAGGGGGCACAGCTATGGCCACTGACTCCTTCATTAGCCTGGATGGGGAACATGAGGGGCCCTACACAGGGCTGGGGCTCGGACTAACTCTCCAGAGAAAGCAGCAGCTGTGAAGGACATCCATCAAATTGTGCTGCAAAGGAGGTCAGCAGCAGCTCAGCCTGCGAGAAGGGCGATAGCAGAGGAGGCAGGCACAAGGACTTCTGGGGAGGTGGAGGAGGCGGGCATGAGGATAGCTGGGGAGGTGGAGGAGGCAGGCATGAGGACAGCTGGGGAGGTGGAGGAAGCGGGCATGAGGACAGCTGGGGAGGTGGAGGAGGCGGGCATGAGGGCTATGGAGAAGGCGGGCATGAGGACAGCTGGGGAGGTGGCGGTGGTGGGCACAAGGACAGCTGAGGAGCTGGCGGAGGTGGGCACTAGGACAGCTGGGGAGGGGGGTCACGAGGACAGCTGGGAAGGTGGAGGAGGCAGGCATGAGGACCACGGAGGAAGCGGGCATGAGGAAAGCTGCTCAGGCGGGCACGAGGACCATGGGGTGGAGGAGGCAGGCATGAGGACCATGGAGGAGGTGGGCATGAGGACAGCTGGGGAGCTGGAGGAGACAGGCAAAAGGACAGCTGGGGAGGTGGAGGAGGGCATGAGGACAATGGAGGAGGTGGGCATGAGGACAGCTGGGGGGGTGGAGGAGGCGGGCACAAGGACAGCTGGGGAGGTGGAGGAGGAGGGCATGAGGACAATTGAGGAGGCGGGCATGAGGACAGTTGGGGAGGTGGAGGAGGAGGGCATGAGGACAATGGAGGAGGTGGGCATGAGGACAGCTGGGGAGGTGGAGGAGGAGGGCAGGAAGAAATCTGGGGAGGTGGGCACGAGGACAGCTGGGGAGGTGGGCACGAGGACAGCTGGGGAGGTGGAGGAGGAGGGCAGGAGGACAGCTGGGGAGGTAGGCACGAGGACAGCTGGGGAGGTGGGCACGAGGACAGCTGGGGAGGTGGGCACGAGGACAGCTGGGGAGGTGGGCACGAGGATAGCTGGGAAGGTGTAGGAGGCAGGCATGAGAACCACGGAGAAGGCGGGTGTGAGGAAAGCTGGTGAGACGGGCACAAGGACAGCTGGGGAGGCGGCCATCATGTCTCTGGATGTAGCTGCTGCCACAGTGACCCCCCTCTCTGATACTGTTTTAGTCACTTGCACGCCCTAGGCAAGACTAATGACAACCTGTCCCCCCTCCCAACCCTGGGCGGGGGTGTTGGTCTTGCCTAGGTCACAAAAAAGTCAAGCACCAGCCCTAGGCGTGTGGGTCACTGGGCTGTGGACAACTCAGGACAGCCCAGCTACTATACTTGTACTGTATAGCAGCAAACCCCCCCTAAATACTTGTCCAACACCCTGTAATCACAGAGCTCCAGACACAAACATAAAATATCCCTCCCTGTAACTGTTCGGCGGACACCATGGCAGCACCCAATGACTGAGCTGGCCACCTTATTTTGCACAGAACAATTGTCAATGTTTATAGAGAAGCAAGGTGATGTTTAGGCCTAAAGCCTTGTACACACAATCAGAAAAAGTCAGACGGACTTTTTTTCATCGGATATTCCGATCGTGTGTAGCCCCATCTGAGTTTTTTCATTGGGAATTCCGATGAATACTATCGGAGTTTAGATATAGAAGATGTTCTTTTTTTTCTGATGGAATTCCATCGAAATTCCGATGTAATTTCGCCAGGGAAAAGCCCAATCGTGTGCACACGGCATAAGACTTTTTTTTTTTTTTTTTTTAAGGTAGCTCCCAGGTTACATTGCTGTCCTTGCCCATGTTTACTTCAATTGAGAAGGAACTTACATTATTACATTTAAAAAATAAATACATAAATAAATCCCTAAATACGAAATGCTATTTATAAAAATGCCCCAGTGTGCAGAATGTCTGCCTCTCACGTTTAGACATTTTCACACCTTGTTTTTTAAAGGGGATTGCGTAAATTCAAAAGCAGATATGGCAAAGGGGGTGTGCTTTAGTGCACACAACTGTCCCACAAAGGTATCTAGCAATGTGCAGCACATAAAGAGCATATTTACCTGTGCTAGGAACAATTGGTAAATCAAAGTTTCTTATATGAGTGCAGGCAGTCTATGCACAAAAAAATGTGTCATACCAATGTCACCTTTTCCCATTAGGTTTTCTTTCTTCAATTTTTTCTACAGTTTGGTGGATCTAACCAATATCAAGAAATTAATCAAGTAGTCTCTTTGCATTGCTTTTTTAGAGTGGACACTTTGTGCTCCATCTTGGATGGTGGCAGCTGATCCCTGCATGACTGTCCCTCTGTATTGGCCAGGAATAAAACGTTCTCCTTGATGCTGCCCTTAGATTTCCTCCTCCTCATTGGAACCAACGCCAACCATTGTCCTTCCTATCACCAGTACCCCAACTCTCCTCCTCACTGTGAGCACTGAATCCCTCCTCCTTTTCACCTGAAATTTTTTGAGGTCTGGAAATTCTACCAACATATAGTTGCCAGTCAGAAGGAAATTTAGATTTTGGTGGGATTAAAGGCAGAGAAAAAGGGCACATTAGAAGTACCTAGAAAGAGTGTCTGCTATGTGCACTTGAGGAGAAGGAGGAGGAAAAGATTGCATTGGTAGTCCATGAAAGATAGATGATATGCACCCTTGAGGAAAAGAAGAAAAATTATGCATTAGCAGTCCTGAAGGACATGGCTGCTATGGACCCTTGAAGAGGAAGAGGAGAAAAAGAGCCAGGAACTTTTCATCACATTACATGGGAGAGGTTGCTTCTCAAAGATATTAACCATTTTCATTTTGTAAATATGTAACAGTTGAAAATTTGCAAATAGCGTTTCAAAAAAGGTGTAACCTACAGTTATACAGTCTATGAGAGCCAAAAGAGCGATCCAGGCCACTTGGCTATTTGGCCATCATATGAAGATTTGGGGAAGGGCAGACAACTAAGTTTGCTGCTGCCTATCCTTCTACCTGGTCAAAGAATTCAACTGAATCTTTTATTTATCCCTCAAAGTTATTACCTTTTGTTCCTCTTGCTCCTCTATATTAGATTGTGATTTCTCAGGAGCATGGCTTTCCTAACCCTCATGTAAGCAAAGGGGTAGGGTGGTGGTGACATCACTGACCAAATATGGGCATGGCCATAGACCAAATATGGGCATGAGTATAGACCAAATATGGTCATGCCCAAATTGCATAAATCTATTTAATCAGGGCAGCGCACAATCTATATGGTCCACATGGTTTTAATGGTTTCAGACCTGTGAAGGTTCTTTCTCAAGTACAAGCATAAAGCAGGTTTTTTAAAATATCACTCTTATAGAATTCATTGTTAAGACAGGAAAGTGGCATCACCACATCCCTGTTCCCTTGAATTTAAGTGAGCTGTCATGTGTGGCACAAGCTACTGTAATTGGTGGGCGCACCGATGGGCTTTTTATTTGATGATTGGTGTGCAGCATTCATTGTAATTAATTTGGATTTAAACAACTAGATTTTTTAGGGTTTTTATTTATTTAAAAAGATTTGTCAAAATGTGGGTGTTTATTTGCAAATTACTTATTTTGTGAATAAGTTGAGGGATGTGGGTGACACATACATATTCATGTGGGGAGGTCTGGTGGATTTCTGGGGGCCCTTTTACATCAAAGGGGACTTCCAGATTCTAATATATCTCTCCACACATCCCCACGACCATTGGGCCCTTGCCCTTATCAACTTGAGTCCCCCAATGTTGAGAACATGTGGCTTGGTATGGTTCAGGACTGCCAGGCTGCATGATCAGATTAAAGGCCTGGTATGAATTTGGGGAGACTCCATTTTTTGTTTAGCATGGGGCCCCCTAAAATCCATATCAGGTCTGAAGGTATCTGGTATTTATTTTGGGGGTGTCCCCATGATTTTTTAAAGCAACACTGCTTTAAATTATTATTGTTTTTTTTGTTTGTTTTTTTTTGCATTAGTACATGTCCCAATGGTGTGTTCAGATGATCATCCTTACAGAGGAGGAAACAATAGGTTCTTTAGCTGGATTCCAAAAGAAAATGGCTGTGTTTTGTCCTTGAGGAGGAGGACTGTGTGCTTTTTGTTGCCAAATTGTCACATTGAGTCACGTGTTTCCTCATACATGTGGTACCCAACTTCGTAATGAACAGTACTTGCACTAATGCCACACATGATTTGCACACAAGAGAGTCCAGACATTCAAAAGTATTCTAGCTTTGAAAGGGTTATTCTTCATTTACCACACCACCTTGCAGCTCTAATAACCAGTGGGCACTGGAGACTGTAAAACACACAAACAAAAAGAAAAGCACCCAGGCTGTGGTATATTACCCTTTAACAAAGTGAAAAAAACTAAAATCAGTACATTTACAAGCAAAGGTTAACCACTTAAGGAATGGAAGGATTTGCCCCCTTAATTACCGGGTCATTTTTGTGCGATACGGCACTGCGTTGCTTTAACTGACAATTGCTTGGTCGGACAACGTTGTACCCAAACAAAATTTACGTTACTTTTTTCCCACAAATAGAGCATTCTTTTGGTGGTATTTGATCACCTCTGCCTTTTTTTGCGCTATAAACAAAAAAAGACAGACAATTTTTATTTGAATACATTTTTTAACTTGTTGCTGTAATGAATATCCCAATAAAAAAAAATTAAACAAAATGGGCCAGATTCACAGAGCCATTACGCCTGTCTAACTGGTGTTAGACTGGAGTAATTTCAAATTACGCGCGTTTTTTAGCTAGTCGAAAACCTCAAACCATGAATAGACGGCTGCGGGCTTCAATTCGACTGGATTACGTGTTCGTACGCCTTTGGATCTACGCTGCAATAAAATTGTGGCCACTGGGTGGACTTCCCGTCGTTTTCCGCGTCGGGGTATGCTAATGAGCTTTTGCTGGCGATCCCAGAAATTACGATCTTCAATCGCAATCTCTTACGGCACCTTTAGTCATCTTTTTTGTACGTAACACTATACCAGCTTTTTGCTGGTCTAAAATTAGACAGCCCATGTTAAGTATGGACGTCGTTCCCGCATCAAATTTCTACGTTTTCCGACGTCTTTTATTATTTTTTACGTAAGTCGTCCGGGAATAGGAATGTTCGTAAACGACGCTACTCAAACAACGAATGACGTAATGACGTGATTTCGCGCAATGCACGGCGGAAAATTTCTGAACGGAGCATGCGCAGTTCGATCGCCGCAGGGACGCGCTTAATTTAAATGCTTCACGCCCCCCAATCGCGTATTTCGATTACGCGGCGAGAAATAGACTACGCCGCCGTAGCGTACGGGCAAAAATCTACCAGGATTCGGTGTAGAGCCTGGTGAAATACGGCAGCGTAGAGTATTTTGATTACGCAGCGCAATATTAAGTGTATGTGAATCTGGCCAAATGTCTTTATCAGTTTAGGCCTATATGTATTATTCTACGTATTTTTGGTAAAAAAAAATCACAATAACCGTATATTGATTGGTTCGTGCAAAATGTATAGGGCCAGATTCAGGTAGGAGTCCGTATCTTTGTGCGGGCGTAGCGTTTCTTTTTTACGCTACACCATTATTCACAAAGCACTTGTTCCGTAAGTTGCGGCGGCGTAGCGTAAATTGGCCGGCGTAAGCCCGCCTAATTCAAATGTGTAAGAGGTGGGCGTGTTTTATGGAAATGAGCCGTGACCCCATGTAAATGAAGTGCCGATCGTACGGCGCATGCGCGCGCACGCTCAGTATCATGTCAAATTTTTCCCCTAAGTTATGCCGGCTCAATGCCTGTGACGTGAACGTATGCTACGCACAGCCCCATTCCTGTACGACTTACGCAAACGACGTAAAAAGATATGCTTGTTCCGACATCCATACTTTGCATTACCTGCACCTGCTATAGCAGGGGTAACCTTACGCGGGACGTAAGCCTAGCGTAAACGGCGTAGCGGGCGCAACTACATTTGTTAATCGGCGTATCTACCTAATTTGCATATTCAACGCGTAAATCGACGGAAATGCCACCTAGCGGCCAGCGTAAATATGCCACTAAGATATGACGGTGTATCTTAGAAAAATTCCGGCGTATCTTGCTTTCTGAATACAGAAAAAAGATACGCCGGTGCATCCTAGAACTTATGCAACGTATCAACAGATACGCCAACGTAAGTTCTTTCTGAATCTGGCCCATAGCATCTACAAAATATATATATATGGCATTTTTTTTTTTTTTTTACTAGTAATGGTGGTGATAAGCAATATTTAGTGGGACTGCGACATTGCAGCAGACAGATTGGACACTTTTGACACTTTTTTGGGACTGTTGACATTTATAGAGCGATCAGTGCTAAAAATAGCCACTGATTACTGTATAAATATCACTGGCAGGGAAGGAGTTAACACTAGGGAGCGATGAAAGTGTTAAGTGTTCCCTAGGGAGGTGTTTCTAACTGTGTGGGCAATTTAGTGACTGGAGGAGGAGACAGATCGCTGTTCCTAATCACTAGGAACAGTAGATCTATCTATCCTCTCCTGGCAGAATGGGGATCTGACTGTTTACATTGAGGCCGTCAGTCATACACATCGGCTCCAGCGTCACGCCGCAGGCGCGCATGCGCACATGCCCCCTAGTGGTCTTAAAGCAGTCAACGTACAATGGCAGTGATTTGCCCAGTAGAGCCAACCTGCCGCAGTTGTGCTGATGGTATTTAACTGTTTAAACAGGGCTTGTCATCCACATCTACCCCATTGCAATGTTGCACACCCGGTTCCTATAATTCTCCCCAAGATGCAGCCATCTGTGTGGGAGGCTGACTCAGTACAAATGCAGCCACCACTGTTCTCTGTAAAATGCATGCTGAAAGGTCTCACAAACAAGGAAATTCCCCGTCCACCAGCCAAGCCAGCACTGTGCCTGGAGTCACGTGCTATGGATGGCTGGGTGTGTGGACTGTTGCTATGACGTAAGATGTGGTACCCAACTATTACTTTTATTGTGCTGCAGGCAAAAGCTGCAGATCACAATACGGCTTTCCACAGAAAATGCATTAAAAGTTATATAATATCTTAACACTGCATATTTTCTTTTGAAATAGTTTTTATTAAAGATTAAATGTACACAGCACATCACAATATTTATGTGATCAATACAATATAGAAATTTGCAAATCTCACAACTATTATAAAGGGTACTATAACCATTTACAAATGCTTAAGAGGGCACAACACTTTCTATTTGATACTGAACTCTCCTGAAGCCACGCATTAGGTACAAAATTGCAAGTGAAGATAACAAATATTTCAAAAAATCAGAAGAACATAAAATCATAAGAAAACGCAAAGGAAAGAAAAACATTTAAACTAAAGCCCCGTACACACGGCCGAGGTTCTCGGCAGAAACCAGGGAGAACCTCGCTGGGAGCCGCATTCTGCCGAGAACCTCGGCCGTGTGTACGCTCTCGGCGAGCCCCGCCCGTCGGGAAACCCGTCGAGCAAATAGAGAACAGGTTCTCTATTTGCTCGACGGCCCGTCGGGATGAATGGCTGGTTGCCTTTCCCGACGGGCGGGTCGCCGAATCTGACGGCCGGCAGAGAACCTCGACAGGCGGAACGATGTGTTCCGCCCGTCGAGTTTCTCTGCCGTGTGTACGCGGCATAACACCACAAAAGGAGAAAAAATGTGGTTGCTTTTTTGCTTTAAACCACTGAATTAGCATATTACAGTCTACATTTTAGGGTTTTGATTTAAATTTAGGAAAATGCTCTGGCCCAGCTATTCCATGCAATGTCATGGGCTTCTATTTTACCTGAGGTGAATGCAACAATTTTTTCATTTGATGAGGAGCCTTTACCCTTTGTTGCAATTAGTGTGTGAGTTATTACCACTCTGAGTTGGACAGGGACTTGTTCTATTGACATATCCAATAATGCCAAGTCTGGGGATGTAATACTGGATATCAGGGGGAACACTCCATTCCAGAAGCTCCTCAGACTTCTGCATTTCCATAGAACATGTATTAGGTTGCCCACATCTCTACACTGACGCCAACACATTGGGGAAGAGTCAGGGAATATTCTAGACATTTTGGGCTAGATTCTCATAGAAATGCGGCGGTGTAGCGTAAGCCATTTACACTATGCCGCCGCAACTTAACAGAGCAAGTGCCGTATTCTCAAAGCACTTGCTCCGTAAGTTGCGGCGGCGTAGTGTAAATGGCCCGGCATAAGGCCGCGTAATTCAAAGGGGGCGGCTTGTATTTAAATTAAGCGCGCCCCCGCGTCGATCGAACTGCGCATGCGCCAGCGGCAAAAATAGCCCAGTGCGCATGCTCCAGCTCACGTCGGAAAGCGTAGTTGAAACCGACGTCAAAGCGAACGACTTAGTAAAACGACGTAACCGACAGAAAAAGATGACGCTGCCCCGACGCCATACTTAACATGGCAACGACGGAACTTCGTAAGGTTACCCCTCATTATAGCAGGGGTAACCTTACGCTTACCGAAACAACGTAAATAACGACGGGGCGGCGTAAAAATGTTCGGGAATCAGCGTATTAAGCTCATTTGCATAGGCAAATGAGAAAACAACGTAAAGGCCACCTAGTGGCCGTCGTTGTCATTACACCTACGATCCAACGGTGTAATTGTTTTACACCTGTCGGAACTTTAGTGTATCTATGCGTAAGTGATTCTAGGAATCACACGCATAGATACCAATTGAAAAAAACTGAGATACGACGGTGTATCTGAGATACACCGTCGTATCGCAGCTGAGAATCTGGCCCTTTGTATGGCATAAATTAGCTTCTAATTAATATTTTTATTTTAAGTAATTATCCCAATGGAAGTTATAAGAGATAAGGCTTTTTGCCAGTCAGGTTCATGGACTATATGAAGGTTCTTTCCAGAAAACCATACAGGCTGATTTAGTGAATTGGTCCTGGTATTGCATGAGGGAATTTGTATGGACAGGCCTCTAATTCTTACCAGAAATGTTTATCATTTTCTATGTAGTTTAGGGAATTTTGACCCCAGATGTGACATATCTGTAAACAGGAGAATGAGTTGTCCCCTCCCCTGTCTAAGGCTATATCGTTTATAACACCCCCCCCCCCCCCCAAACCCATGTATCTAAACATCTAAACACACATGAGGGAGAAGATATTCCAATACATTTATAGGGGTGGATATTGCAGCTTTTAAGTTGGTCTGTTGACAGTTATTGACAGTTATGGTGTCATGATTTCCTTGCATGAAGAGAAGCATTTGTAGCGCTACCCCATTCAGGAGCCGCTGGTTAGATTGGGATCGGCAAATTAAGTTACTTCTGTGGTGTCTAGGGGTAGATGTAGTGAGCAAAGAAGTAACGAATGTCCAACCTGTAGCTGAAGTTTTCTGAATGCTTTATTTCTCTGGTCCAACACGACCAACACATCAACTTGAGGTAGATAGTAAAAGGTTGATGAAGGAAGAGTAACTTTAATTAAATCAATCACGTCGTGCACCTGGACAGGCCTCTCACACAGACCTGGCAGCCAGAGCGTCACCGAGAAAGCTGAGAAGGAACAAGTCGCTGCCACCGACTTGGCTCTAGAAGATTAGTAGATGCCTCTGCCACAGGTCCGATACTTAAGAGCAATAGAGCATATCCTCTGAGTTCTGTCCTCTTGAGAAGCGGAACCCTCAGTAAGTCACTGAGGTTCCCCAGTCACTACAGTATTTCTGAGCCATAAGGACCCAGAGTCGGGAACTCCGCATGGCACGGGCTCTGGCCAGGTAGGCCATAGTGAAGGGGCCCGTGATGTGCACACACCCTAAAGGTGGGTGCCGCACCTGGAACCAGAAACCCACGAAGAACCCCGAAAAATGGTGTCTGCCACAGATATACCCCTGCCCAGCATGCCCCACGAGGGAAACGCTCCTCCAATTGGCTGCTGGGGAAAAGTGGCTCTGCCTGAACCCCTGTAGGGCCACCTGCGGTGATCTCCCAGGGTTAGTCATGTTTGGCCCGGGTTTTTTAAAATGTCACCAGGCATGTAGAGATAGCGGCCGGTCACACTGCGAATTGGCGGGAGTTGAAGGGAGTCCCGGGCTGTCATGCTCCTCCAGCCCGGTGGCAGAGCAGGCCCCATCCTCCTAGTAAAATGTACACTTTCCAAAACTTAATAGATATGTTTTGGCTGCTACTTCCACCGTTGGATTTAAGCCTATTATTAAGAGATTCAAAAAAATCAGGTGTTGCAGCCAAAACTTTTTGACATTTTTTTTAGATTGGGCTGCTGCTGTTGTATTTAAGCCAACCGATATAGTAAAACTAAACAAATCAGTTACACATTCAATGTATGTTATGGAAGAAATAAGTATTATTGGTGTTATTATTATTATGGCCCATAAACCAAACCCAGGCATATTTGATTACCCCAGCTTAATAAAATGCATACATTATATTACCATGTTGATTTTGTCAGACTGTACAATGCAACTATCTTCTATTAGTAAAGGATTTATTAGAATTGTGACTTATTATCCCCAAAATAAAAGGAATGTATAAGTCTTGTTCTTTGAGGGATTACTAGGCCCTCTTAGTGAAATTACTTCTCACTGTAAAAGAGCAATGCTTTTTTCCTGAACATGAAATGTAATATTGATTTTCTCTTAAAGCAGGATCAGTTGATCAGGGGGGTTTGCAGAATAATTATAGTAGGGGCCTAGTTTTATTTATCATATGGATTACCTCAAGGATGTAAGAAATTGAATATCAAAACTCAGTTCATGCATACAATGTCATACTCAAAATATAAGAGCTATACAAATTATATTTTCCCCTTGTCTTATATCTACAGGCAAAATGCACTTGCAAAATGGTTTATGTATGCATTAATTATTGCCAGCTACAAGGTTGTATTCACATGGCCTTTCCATTATCAGATTAGGTACTTCTGTCATATGAAAGAATCCCCCTTTTTATAAGAGTTTGCTATAAATGGGTAATACATGGCTACACTTCTTTAGTATCTCATGAGTTGTATATATGGAAGCTATTTTGGACCTGAACACACATCTCCATAGTGCAGGTTAGTAATCATAATCAAAAAGGAAAAAGATGTTTGACGATACTATATTCTTTGATATAGGATATTCTCACTGTGCTGTAACCCCCTTGTATTTGACTCATTTCGTTTTTTTGTTTGGGAACACACCTAGTTGCCTGCATCTCTTAAACTTTGTTTATTTTCCCATTGATGCAATGCAGTCTTGCAACCCAAAACGTGATAAAACCAGCCTGAATTTTGTGTCAGGGAGGGTGCTATAAATAATGCCTTTCCTCCAATCAGCTGTCTCCCAGTGTAATCCAAGTCTTCTCTTACAGTGAGAACACAATCTGCACTTTCTAAACAGTATATAAGGATGAAGACAGCAGATATTCATATAAAAAATATTCATATAAAACTTATGTGGGAGGATTTGTATCATCTGAGGCTGTTCACTTCACTGGGGATATGTGAGGGTTTATATCCACTTTAACTATTCGAAGAAGCGAAGTTCAGCAACCCAGGGTTTGGCCGACCATACACTGAGCAAACCTATTTGTGCAGATGTAGCAAGGCCTCAGGCCTCCTTCAGTCTGATGAGAACCTCCACCACCTCTGTGAAATCACGAATAGAGATGGCCAAAGGCTCCACCGCCAGTGCAAACAACAATGGAGACAATGGGCACCCCTGTCGGGTGCCTCTATAAAGCTTAAACATAGAAGAGAGGTTATTGTTAATATGGAGTCTGGCTCTAGGTTCAGAATACAACACCTTCACTCATTCTATGAACCTGTCTCCTATTCCGAATCTTGCCAGGACCTCCAGGAGGTAGGGCCATTCCACACTGTCGAACGCTTTTGCGGCGTCCAGTGATAGAATGGTCCTCCCCCGGATTGTCTACTGACATCTGTAGGTTCAGATAAAGTCGACGAATATTATCCGCCATAGAGCGAGATGGTATAAAGCCAGATTGATCTCTATGAATCAGCTTTCCTATCACCCGTGATAGTCTCAAAGCCAATATTCCCCCTACCCCCACCGTGGCCCCGACCGACCACACCCTCCCCTCCACCCCTTCCCAATCTCCGGACCCCCACCCCATCTCCCACCCCTGAAAAGAACAAGCTGCACTCTTGCTCTTTTTGGTAATCCTGACCTAGGTGATTCCCATATGACATTGCGAACATACTCTCGGCCTGATACGAATGCAGAGGCAAATCCGCCCGGGAGGAGAACCCGACCATGTGCCCCCGCCCCCCCCCCCACCTCCGTTCACAGAATGTTCCCATTAGGGGTGAGCGGCATACGGGGGGGCCCTTGAATGGCCCTTGGTTGCACTGCTGTAATCCTCTCTCTAGGTCAAAGCAAATGTAACAGGGAAAGAGTCTAGTATTACCAACTTTCCAATGATCCCCCCCGAGACCCTGTACAAATGAGGTTTATGTTGTATTTCCCTCTGACCTACGTACAATAGTGTTGTTTGATACCTGCAGACATATAGGTCGCCCAACTCCAAACTCCCCTTCCTCCCACCCTGATGTTTAGCATGGTCATAATGTTACAGATATTCATTGTTGTCCCAGTTGTCTGCTTCCTTATCCTGTAACACATGTGCTGATTTATAGTGTGTAACTGTCTTCTTATATACTCAATAAAATTGTTTTAAAAAAAAAAAAAAAAGCCAATATTTTGGCCAGTAGCTTGACATCTTCATTTAACAAAGATATTGGGCGGTAGGAATCCAGCGACAGTTTATCTTTTCCCAGCTTTAATATGACTATAATTGTGGCTTCCTGCATGCTCTCGGGTAGGGTACCTGTTACAGTTACCTCCGGCAAAGTTTGTAATAAAGGCGGCAGAAGCATCTCTTCATACTGAGAGTATACCTCTGCCGGTATGCCATCTGGTCCTGGAGATTTATGGAGTGGAGCCTCATGCAGGGCGTTCTTCAGCTCTAGCATAGTAATAGGTGAGTTTAACATTTGCCTATCAATTTCAGACAACTGTGGGAAGGTATATGATTGCAAAAAGTCAGTCATATCTGATGGACTATATCTAGCTTTAGAGGAATATAAATCCTCATAAAAGTTTTGGAAATCCTTCAAAATATCGGGCCCTGTGGTATGCAACTCCCCCATGTTCACTTTTATCGCTGTGATATTTGAGGTTTCCCGCTGCTCCCTTACTATGAGGGCAAGGAGGTGTCCCGTATTTTCCCATATGGAAGAAAAATATATTTCCAATATATTTATTTAAAAAAATTATATATTTTAAATATATTTACAATATATTGGCCTACGCGAATATATTTTTACATCTATTCCAAAAATGTAAATTCAAATATATTTTCCAAAGGCATATATTTTAAAATATATTTTTTTCAATATATTTGACATATATTTTTGAGCATCTAAAAAAATGCATTTAAACATATATTTTTAAATATACTTGTAAAGGCATTCCAAAATATAATTTAAATGCATTTTCCAAAGACATATATTGAAAAATATATTTTTTAAATATATTCTTCAGATTTTTTTCAACATATATTTTTACATATATTTGTAAATGTGTTCCAAAAATATAATTTTAATATATTTTCCAAAGGCATATATGTGAAAATATATGTTTGAAAATATATTGTCCAGATATTTTTGAACATATAAAAAAATGCATTCAAACATATATCTTTAACCACTTAAGACCCGGACCAAAATGCAGGCAAAGGACCTTGCCCCTTTTTGCGATTCGGCACTGCGTCGCTTTAACTGACAATTGCGCGGTCGTGCGACGTGGCTCCCAAACAAAATTGGCGTCCTTTTTTCCCCACAAATAGAGCTTTCTTTTGGTGGTATTTGATCACCTCTGCGGTTTTTATTTTTTGCGCTATAAACAAAAATAGAGCGACAATTTTAAAAAAAAATCAATATTTTTTACTTTTTGCTATAATAAAAATCCCCCAAAAATATATAAAAAACATTTTTTTTCCTCAGTTTAGGCCGATACGTATTCTTCTACCTATTTTTGGTAAAAAAAATCACAATAAGCATTTATCGGTTGGTTTTCGCAAAATTTATAGCGCTTACAAAATAAGGAATAGTTTTATTGCATTTTTATTATTATTTTTTTTTTTACTACTAATAGCGGCGATCAGCGATTTTTTTCGTGACTGCGACATTATGGCGGACACTTCGGACAATTTTGACACATTTTTGGGACAATTGTCATTTTCACAGAAAAAAATGCATTTAAATTTGCATTGTTTACTGTGGAAATGACAGTTGCAGTTTGGGAGTTAACCACAGGTGGCGCTGTAGGGGATGTGTGGCTATGTGTGTTGTTTACTACTGTAGGGGGGTGTGGCTGTAGGTGTGACGTCATCGATCGCGTCCCCCTATCACAGGGATGACGCGATCGATGCTGCAGCCACAGAGAAGCACGGGGAAGCCGTGTGTACACACGGCTCTCCCCGTTCTTCCGCTCCAGGGACGGATCGCCGCACTGCAGCGGCGATCGGGTCCGCGAATCCCGCGGTCCCGGTCCTGGAGCTTCGGACCGGGTCGCGGGAGCGCGCCCGCGGGCGCGCGCCCGCGACCCACGGCTGGGTACTAAAATCAACGTATATATACGTTGATGTGCCCAGCCGTGCCATTCTGCCGACGTAAATGTGCAGTAGGCGGTCCTTAAGTGGTTAAATATACGTGTAAATGCATTCCAAAAATATAATTTAAATATATTTTACAAAGCTGTATATTAGAAAATATATTTTTAAAATATGTTTTTCTGAAAATATTTAATGTCTAATAAAGACATTTCAACATATATTTTGTCTGATATGTTTGTAACTATGTCATAGATAACATTCTGAATACATTTATAAGAGACCCACTACCATTTTAAAATGGCTTGTTTTACTCTTTTAAAATAAATTAAAAAAAAAAAAGATTCAAATAAAATATATTTTTTTTTATAAGATTTTAAGCACATAATCCATTCAATACAAAGCAGATAAACCTCTCGCATCCACTTTCCATTCCCAAAGAATTTTTGTATAAGTCATTCTGAATTGAGAACGCTTGTCGGCGGACCAGCAAGTCCAGTTATATTGATTTATTGATTGACCTGAATGAATGAGAACCTTCACAGACATCCACCTCCACAGTCCAAGGGTCTTGTCTGCTTACAGAGTACAGAGAGAAACTCTGGATATAAATCTTCAATGTTCTGTTTAATCCATGAATCAGAAGTTGCACTATTATTACCAAACTCGCTCATCAGTGTCTTTATGGACCTTGCTTTGTGCACTGGTGGGCAGTCATGTTGGAACAGGAAGGGGCCATCCCCAAACTGTTCGCACAAAGTTGGGGGCATAACATTTTCCCAAAATGTCTTGGTATGCTGACGCCTTAAGAGTTCCCTTCACTGGAACTAAGGAGCCAAACCCAACCCCTGAAAAACAGCCCCACACCATAATCCCCCCACCTCCCCCCCCCACACACACCATAATCCACCAAATGATTTGGACCAGTGCACAAAGCAAGGTCCATAAAAACATGGATGAGTGGGTTGGGGTGGAGAAACTTGACTGGCCTGCACAGAGTCCTGACCTCAACCTGATAGAACACCTTTGGGATGAATTTGTGTGGAGACTGTGAGCCAGGCCTTCTCATCCAACATCAGTGCCTGAACTCAAAAATGTGCTTCTGGAAGAATGGTCAAACATTCCCATAAGACAGCCTTCTCAGAGGAATTGAAGCTGTTATAGACTGGCATGCTATTAAAACTCATGTGCGTGTAAAGGCAGGCGTCCCAAAACTTTTGGCAATATAATATATATTGTATATATACTGTATATTCTTTTTATACTAAGTCCAGTCCATTGTTTGGACTTCGTACCTGCCGAAGGGTAATTCCAGCAGCAAAAAGTTCCCCCCAGCACAAAATTAAAACTCAGCAGCTACACAAAGGGGGTTATTTACTAAAGGCAAATCCACGTTGCACTACAAGTTCAAACTACAAATTCAAAGTGCACTTGAAATTGCAAGGAAAGTGCACTTGGAAGTGCAGTCGCTGTAGATCTGAGGGGGGCATGGAAAATAAAAAAAACAGCATTTTAGCTTGCACATGATTGGATGATAAAATCAGCAGAGCTTCCCCTCATTTCAGTTCTTATAATCTGATCTTATAATATCAGATCTTATAATATGTGATCTTATAATATGTGAATTCAGCCCTGGGGAAAACTCTTTAAATGAGACTGCAATGATAATACAGGAAACAATACAGGAGGTGTGTGACAGGAAGTGAGCAGTGGGAACCAGAGGGGTGAACTTTCACCTCTCACTTCCTGTTCCTGGTAAGGCCTAGTCTGAAAAGGAAAGCATGGCAGCATGGTGGAGACGCTCTCTGTATTCCCCTGGATGTATTCTCCTGGATGAAAGGTAAGCCTTCTATGTAATAATATTAGAATTGTGAAAGTTTGGTGTATGAGTTAAGTTGTATTTGTCTATTTCCTGCTGAATAGTTCTCATTCTGTGTACATTCACCTTCCCAGTTACCATACAGCATGTGCACAGTAATGTAATATTATAGAGCTCCTCTTGCACAGCATGTCACCCTGCTGCATATAATATGTATGGCATCCATGTTATATCCAGTAACTGTGTAACTTACTGTCAGTGCACATTGCTGTATATAATATGTATGGCATCCATGTTATATCCAGTAACTGTGTAACATACTGTCAGTGCACATTGCTGCATATAATATGTATGGCTTCCATGTTATATCCAGTAACTGTGTAACATACTGTGAGTGCACATTGCTGCATATAATATGTATGGCTTCCATGTTATATCCAGTAACTGTGTAACATACTGTCAGTGCACATTGCTGTATATAATATGTATGGCTTCCATGTTATATCCAGTAACTGTGTAACATACTGTCAGTGTACATTGCTGCATATAATATGTATGTCTTCCATGTTATATCCAGTAACTGTGTAACATACTGTCAGTGCACATTGCTGTATATAATATGTATGGCTTCCATGTTATATCCAGTAACTGTGTAACATACTGTCAGTGCACATTGCTGTATATAATATGTATGGCTTCCATGTTATATCCAGTAACTGTGTAACTTGTCAGTGCTTGCTGTATATAATATGTATGGCAGTGCACATTGTGCACATTGCTGCATATAATATGTATGGCTTCCATGTTATATCCAGTAACTGTGTAACATACTGTCAATGCACATTGCTGTATATAATATGTATGGCTTCCATGTTATATCCAGTAACTGTGTAACTTACTTTCAGTGCACATTGCTGCATATAATATGTATGGCTTCCATGTTATATCCAGTAACTGTGTAACATACTGTCAGTGCACATTGATGCATATAATATGTATGGCTTCCATGTTATATCCAGTAACTGTGTAACTTACTTTCAGTGTACATTGCTGCATACAATATTATATGGCTTCTATTCTATATCCACTCGCCATGCAGCATAGGAGTTGATTTACTAAAGGAAAATCCATTTTGCACTACAAGTGCACTTGGACATGCAGTCGCTGTAGATCTGAGGGGTAGATCTGAAATGAGGGGAAGCCCTGCTGATTTTATCATCCAATCATGTACAGGCAAAAATGATTTTTTTTTGTCCCCTTCAGATTTATAGTGACTGCACTTCCAAGTGCGCTTGTAGTGCAAAGCGGATTTGCCTTTAGTAAATATACCCCATAATGTCAGTGCATAGTGCTACCAATGTTTATGTCTCCCTCCCCTTTTGCATATTATTATCTGCCCTGCTACTAGGTGCCATTAGATATGGATTTTTTCATACAGATACCAATTATGGGCCACCTTTCAGGCCGATAACAATATGAGGTAATGATATTATGTTTACATCCAGCTGCCCCAGAAGTAGCCTGATATCAGTTGACATCTAGGCCTTTTTTTGTATTCTAACAGCCACTGGCCACTGTCAGAATGCAGGAAAAAAGAGCAGATAGCAGGGAAATCAATAGGGATTTGAAGGAGAACATTCTTCTTCAGGTCTTCCTCTGCTGATTGACAGCAGGCAGTGGGAAGGGGGCACAATAGTCAGCCTAATTTTAAAATTTGAAACAGCCAATGGCAGTCTGGCTATGGTTCCCCCACTGCCTGCTGTTTACATTCAGCTACCATCAAATAAATTGTGCAGAAGGAGGTTAGCGGTGTCTGGGGTGTGTGTGTGGGCGGGGGGTTTGAAAGATGGGTGTGTGTGTGTGTGTGTGTGGGGTGGGGGGGAGTGGATGGGGGGTGTGGAGGTGGAAAGATAATTTTTATTTTTTTTATTTTTGGCGGATTCTGACAGATGGGCCGCCAGCCGCTGTCAAAGCACCTGACCAAGACTAACTGACAGCTGGTGAATATAAAACCAGAATAAGCACTTGGAAGAAGAAAACCAACAACTGAGACAACTTGCCTTTGGTAAGCGGACAACTTAATTGCGGTTTATATCACTGCATTAAACTGGCACTGTATCTGATCATCATATCTGCATCATCCTTCATTATTCATTTGGTCATCAGCGTTTGAGTTTTGTGGTGATATCATTAAGAATTTTTGAGGTTTGGTTTGCCAATTGTGTGCTGTTGGCATACAATTTTGGGATCACCGATTTGGCGTATTAACCTCTCATTGTTTATACATATAATTTGACATTCATTATGTGAATTTATATACACATTTTTCCTTGCACTCTGATTTTTTTGTTTTGGTTAATTATTGTGCACCGTTTTTGGCATATCAGCCCCTGGATGCCAATCTTTCAATGGAATTGGTATTGGTGAAATTTTTTCAATTTTAATTTTCATTGAATCTTTTTTATTGGCACAGTCTTTTATTTTTGTTATCTATTTATTGTGTGTTATTCCACCAGTTCTGCTGCCTTTGTTATTTTTATCTTTATTTTCTGTTTGACCAATCATTTGCCCTTTCATTCTACAGTGTTTTAAGGCAGAGGTAGGCAACCTTAGAGAGTTGGAGATCTACCTGAACAACATGGGAGAAGTCAAAGATCACAGGGCACAGTCTCCTCCAATGTTGCCTCCTCACACCTGACTAAAACCTATAATTGCCGTACTACCGCGCTGCAATCGTGTGCCTTTCACTGCAATTTTTGGTGTAAACATTTTGCCTCCTCACCACCTTGCAGAATTTCTCAGCGGCGCATTGGAGCATTGCATACCGCACTTGTGAATGAGCCCTAAGTTGCATTTGGCAATAGCACTTTTAAGGCTCATTCACATGTGAATTTGGGGGTGGTAAAACCCTGCCCCCAATCCCTACCCCCTTTAGCTGCTAAGTGGGAGGGGGTCAGGGTGCCATGGGAGGTGGATGCTTGAGAGTTACTATTAGATCTCAAGCAACCAGAAATAACAGTACCAATGGGGATCGTTGAGTAACTGGAAGTTTACTGTACTACATTCATTATAGTATCAGTGAGTGCACTGAGGTAACTACATACTATATGCACAAGTAGGATTTTTGTTTTGTGGAACATCCTTACTTTTACCTTGGGAGAAACCCTCTTGGGGGGGTCAGCAGCAGACTGGAGGAAACCCTCTAATCATTTAAGTAAATTTTTCCACAAGTCATCAATTTCTAACAAATGAAATGAATGGATATAGTGAGAAAATAGGCCATTATGTTACTTAAAAAGTTGTTATGCTTTTCCATAGAGTTGCCTGGTGTAATGGATCTTTTGAAAACAACAAGAGCGCAGCTAATAGCACTGACAAATGATGGTGGAAGTTCATCCTGTGTGGGTGTATCGTGTGCATCACCTTTTGTCCCATCTGAAGACTTGAGCTCATCTCCTTGTCAAGTGTCGTACTCAAGGCCTAAACAGGTAGGTTTTCTTTTGGTATCGAAACATTAAATGGTTGTCTTTTTTTTAAAATATCAAACATATCCTACTCCTATTTACCTGCTCTGTGTAAGGGTTTTTGTACAGAGCAGCTCAGATCCTTCTCTTCTCAGGTCCCATGCCGGTGCTCCTGAACCAGAGCTCTGTGTGTCCAATCACACACTGAGCCTTGCCTTGACCCCATCTCCTAATTAGCTCACTGGCTGTGATTGACAGCACCGTGAGCCAATAGCTCCCACCGCTACAGAAAGCCAATCAGCAGTGCAAGTCCCTGGAGAGACAAGGCTCTCGTGGACATCACTGGATTGAGAGAGGGCTCATGTAAGTATAGGGGGGCTGCACACAGAAGTTTTTTTTACCTTCATGCATTGAATACATGAAGGTAAAAACCCTTGTACCTTTACAACCACTTCAATAAGGAGGTGCCTCCAAGCGGCTGACAGATGGAGAGAAGCAAGTACAGTTAGACCCTATGAAAACATCAGCTTTGACATGTAGACTGTAAGCCAATTTGACTGTTGTGTCAAAATAAGATATCTTGCTCAGTCTGGTAGTAGTCTGAACTAAAAAGGCAAGTTGTAGGCAAGATGTTGATTTTTATACAGATTTTTTAAAAGTCTACAATATTTTTTTTTTACATGCTTAATTTTGTTCGTTTTATTTACTCAGCTGCATCTATTAGACCCCTTTCACACTGAGCCAGTATTCGGGTGTTTTAGCACTAGAAATAGCCTCTAAAAAGCTCATGAAACTGCATCCCTTTCAGTGCAATGAGTACTTTCACACTGGGGCGATGCGCTTGCGGAACTTTAGAAAGAGTCCTGCAAGCAGCATCTGGGGCGGGTTGGGAGCGCTATAAATAGCGCTCCTAAAACACACCTGCCTATTGAAATTAATGGGCAGCACTTCCAAAGCACTTTAAAAGCGCATTAAAAACTGTACTTTTTCCCTTTAAAAAAAAAAAAAAACGCCTAAAAAAAGTGTTGCAAAAACCGCCGGAGCTTTAGCAGCGCTACAGTGTGAAAAGGGTCTTATATGGCTTTTGATTCACAGGGAAAATCTAATAAGTCTAATATTTTCCATTTACTTTTTAAAGCTGCCACTTTGGCAAAGTTTCCTGGGACTTCAAACGGTGTGATCAGTGACGCTCTTACGAGAACAATTCCGGTGTTGAAATATCACCTGAAGGGAAACATCGGGAACCATCAGAATACCACAAATAAACTTGTATGTCATTTACCACAGTTAACACCACTTTCTATTCTCTGTGTTGTAGTGTTTGTATATTTACATGATAATAAAGTTGTGTGTATTGTACTGTGTTATCGTTTTTATTTCCAAATATTTGCTGGTTTTATAGGCCTACAATATATAAAATACAATATATAAATGCACAGCATTTCAAAATGTAATAGGAATGTATTTTTTTTTTTTTTTACATTCAGTACATTTATATTTAAAATATATTTTAAAAAACATTCTTAATATATTTTTTCCCAAATATATTGCCATATATTTGAAATGCTACAATTTTGGCCAGATTCAATATATTTCAAAAATATATTTCAATATAGTTGTGAATATATTGGGTAATGCATTGTGAAATATGTTGCAAATATATTCATAAATATATGTTAAATGCATTTAGCAATATATTTATGCAGCCATAAATATATTGCAAAGTGCATTTTGGAATGCATTGTGAATGTATTCTGAAATATATGTTAAATGTACTTCTGAATGCATTTAGCAATATATGTCTGAATATATTCACAATGCATTCCAAAATGCATGTTGCAATATATTTATGGCTGCATAAATATATTGCTAAATGCATTCAGAAGTACATTTAACATATATTTATGAGTATATTTGCAACATATTTCACAATGCATTTCCCAATATATTCAATAATATATTCACAAATATATTGAAATATATTTTTGAAATATATTGAATCTGGCCAAAATTGTAGCATTTCAAATATATTGCAATATATTTGGGAAAAATATATTTAGAATGTTTTTTTTAAATATATTTAAAATATATTTTTCTTCCACGTGGGTTCCCCTTCCTCAAAATGGCTTTGTTGTCGAAAGTATCTACTCTTCTCTGCTGCCGTTAATAAAACTGAGTTATAGAGGGCTTGTGCCTCCCTCCAAGAGTCATGCCTTTCTTGAGAGGGGTCTGCAGTCAGGGCTTGTTCCCTAACTTTCAGTTTATTTGGTACCCTTTCTTCCCATTCCCTGGAGCGAGTTTTAATGCCCGAAATCTCTTTGATCAGGCATCCCCTCAAGAATGCTTTAAGTGCATCCCATATTATAGCTGCGCTAGCAGAGCCCCTATTAAAGAGGTAGAATTCCCGTATAGCATCCCCTGTTCTATCTGTAGGTGGCAGCAAGGTCAGCCAATATGGGTTCACTTTCCAGGACATACGGTCCAATGTCAAATTGACATTAAGCTTTACCCAGAACGGTGAGTGGTCGGATAGTAGACGAGGCTCATAGGCCGAGTCCACTACCCTGTGCATTAGCAACTCATTCCCCAGGCCTAAATCAATGCGAGAGAGTCCATCATGTGTGGCGGAGTAGCATGAATAGCATCTCTCATTTACATGTCTCTCACGACACACATCATGGAGTCCTAGTTCTGAGAGGAGTGAGGCAAAAGCTGTTTTATTGGCAATCCGCCCCGTTCCTCTAGATGTAAAAGATATTCTGTCCAGGCTTCTATCTAATGTATTGTTAAAGTCTCCTAGTATTAATACCGGTACGTCTGGGGAGAGTGCCATAAATTGAGCTAGATTCCTAAGAGGTGCTGCCGTAAACGATGGAGGGATATATATTGAAGCAAGAATACACATCAACCCATTAATTTTACACAATAAAAAAACATATCTGCCCTCTCTATCTATCTGTTGTTGGAGACACTCAAAAATTACATTAACTGAAATCAACACACTTACTCCTCTGGAATAGGAGGAGTGTGTTGAGTGGTATTGCACTGGGTATTTTCGGGAATTCAGCAAATACACCAGATCCGGCCGCATATGTGTTTCCTGCCGACAAATTACCTGGGGCTTCATTTTCTCAAAGTATTTAAACATCGCCATTCTTTTGACCTTATCCCCTAAGCCCCTAACATTCCATGACAACAGTATTATGCCCTTGTTATTTCTAATCGCTATCACCCCTGATAGTAAACAATTCTATATAAGCCAAACAATAAAAAAGAAAGATATGTGTTAAGAGTAAATTCTAAGATATATTTCCCATAAATTACAACCTTTCCCACCATTTCAATGTGATAATAATATCTTGTGTGCCCCTTCTTCCAGTGTTTATTTGTGTCACAGGACCGTGCTTTAATAAACCTCTGTAGTCTGCATAGCAAGGTTTATGTTTAAACATTATCTCAATACGTTTTTTGTGATGTGAGCCCCCCTTCACTCCCTTTCCCCTCCTCCTCCCCTCCCATCCCCCCTGTTACCACCCCCCCCACCATCACCCTCCCCCTCCCATTCTCCCTCCCACCCCTCCCTCGCCTTCCTCCCCCTGCCCAGCTGGGCCTACCCTTGGGGCTTTGACCGCATCACTCCACCCACCCCTACTCACTTTCTCACAGTCATTCATCCTAGCACCCCTGAACTGAGGCTCCACCCCCCCCCCCCTGTTGGAGTGCTATTCGGATACTTTTCTAGTGCTCCCTCACCCTTATATTTGACCCTTAACTTCTCTTCCCTTCTTTTCCCTTCCGTGTCATAAAAAAAAAAAACACCCAGGGCAATCACCCTAATTTCTTATTTCCTAGTTCTTAAATACTATGGCTCTCTCTTATTTTCCTCTAACCACTTTTCTACACTTGTTGGAGAGTCAAACAATTGTATGCCTTTCGCTGTGGTTACTCGTAAACGAGCGGGGTATAGCAGGGCATAAGTCATCTTGTATTGTTGTAGGCTTCGCTTAATAGGTCTAAAAGCCGCTCTTTGTCTTTGGAAGTCCGGCGAAAAATCATGATATAGTGATATCTTTGCCCCTTTATAGGCAATTTCTCCTTTTTCTCTAGCTTTTTGCAGCAGCGTTGCTTTGTCACCAAAGTTAAGCATTTTCATAATCATGGGTCTCGGGTACCCGCTTTCCTGTCAGGGTTTAGTGGGGACTCGATGGGCTCTCTCTATACAAAAGAAAGGCGAGAATGATGAAGCTCCAAACTCTTCCCTAATCCATCCTTCCAAGAAAGCGACAGGATCAGCTCCCTCACTTCGCTCTGGCATGCCTATTATTCTAACGTTGCACCTACGATTTCTGTTCTCCAGTTCATCAATTTTTGCGACCTGGGTGTCTATTTGTTTCTTCAATCCCATAACTTCTTGTCTAAGCGGAAGTAGGATATCCTCAGCAGCGCTTACTCTCTCCTCCAAGCTAACAGTTCTTTTCTCTGTCTCTTTCAGTCTTCCCCCCATTGAGACTAGCTCTTCTTTTATACTTTTCAACTGTTGATCCATGCCAGTCATCATTTCCTTGCATGCATTTATGGCCAGCAGTAGGTCTTTCATTATGGGTTCACATTCATTTCCTGCGGATCTAACCTCCATGTTTTCCTCGTCTAAGATAGGGGGGTTTAATAAACTTGTTCTGTTTGCTGCAGTACTGGGTTTTTCTGCTCCTTTACTATTCCCCTTTTTAGGCTTTGTAGCCACTGTCGGAACTGCCTGTGCTAGTGCTTGGGTATTACCTTGGCTTTTCCTTGTCCCCAATGACCCCACTTGGGTCAGTTGCTGAAATTTTGCAGGGGATAGAGTGGTTCGAGCAAATCGCACAAGTTTTGCAGCCGCTGCTTTTGCTTGATTTGCTTGGTTTTTCGCCGCTCGTGTTACCAGGGCCCCCTCCTGGGGCACCTGGTGCTGTAATATCTGTTGCTCTGCACCTTGTCTCTTGGACATAATAAATAGAAGGAGAGAGAAGGGACAAGAGTATGCCAAAAAAAAAGGTGGACAAGTCTCTGTTCAAATAAGGTATTTTCCTTTCTCCTTCCCGAGTTCCAGTTGGAGCTTAGGTCTCTAGGTCTCTAGGCAATGTTTATCTCCTTTTTTTTCCCTTCCCCTTCTCCTTTCTTTTCTTCTTGGCTCCTTTTGGAAATCTCCCCTACAGAGTCCTCCAGTGGCTACCCTACCGAGGCGTAAGTGCCACTGCTTCTACTTCTTTTTGTTGCTGCTAATGAACCGCTAATATACTGCATATACCCCAAAGACCATACCCCCTATCAGTCTCTCACCCTGCGTTCTGGGGATGGCTTTATATCGTACTGTCCATTATATCTTGCAGCAAATAGCTTTCACTTTTCACTTTTCACCGATGCCCCCTGAGGCAACAATGCTAAACGCAATATTAGGCGCAATGATGTTCATTCTGCTCTTAATTAGTGCAAATTAGTGCAAATGGCAAATGGCGGAGAAGCAGAGAAAAAAAAAAGACCGGTAACTTAACAGATATTACCTTAGTCTTTAGTCCTTAGTCCTTGGCCCCCATATAATCAGGCTGTCTTCTGTCTCTATTTTTCTTTATTAGCCAAGATCAAGAATCAGGGAACTTTACATACCATGCAGTGGCTCACTTCTCCAGTCCTGTCCCATGTGCAGAGAGAGACGTAGTACCAGGAAGCGCTCTCTCGCTTCTCACTTCTCACTGTTGTGTGTACCTGTGTAAACAAATTCTCGCGGGATCTCGAGCGGCTCTGTAATACTGGGGGACTCCGTGTACCCCCCTCTCGGTCCTCCGATCCTCCAATCAGTTAGAGGTCTCAAAACTCAGGCCAGCGTATACCAGTGAATGGGGGGGGACTCTCTCCACAACCACTCGGCAACCACTCGGCAACCACTCGACTTTCCGCTCTCCGCCACACGTTCCTCCTCACTCCTCACTCCAGACGGTCGGAGACAACAGCAGCCGCAGCAGCAGCAGCGCGACAGCACAACCCACGGTGCTCCAGGTGAGAGCTGCACGGAGGTCACGTACAAGGATTAAGCCACTTCAGATAACCCCAGTCATAAACATGGAAGAGACAGTGTAAAAGCAAGGCTGTACTGTGCCATTAGCGTCTAGGGCAGGTAAGAGTTCAAACTCAAGTCCGATTTCGGGCGCACTATTCAGGCATAGTTTCAGCCAGGTAGGGGGGAGGTGGAGGCACTCACACACTCACACCGGCGCTCTCACTCCCTCCTGCATCCGGCCCACTTCTAGTAGTTCTTCAGCCCACTGAGCTCCCAGTCTCTCTCACTAGACTAGATGATTCACTTCCACTGAATCCCTTATCCCTTGAGCTCCCCCAATCTTCACTTGTAGTTCCTTCCTCAAGTGTCACCCCCGCTTCTCTGTTGGGTCCCTAGCTTGGCACTCAAGATACTTCTCAAGCTTCACCCCACTTGCCTGCTTGGTCCCTGGCTTGACACACAAGATGCTCTGCGAGCGTCACCTCCGCTGGCTGGGTCCCTGGCTTGATAACCACTGAAGTTTCAAGATTCTTCACCATCCCTGGTTGGTGAGAATACTGCTCTGGTACTTGCTTTAGCTACTCACTGTGGTCCCTGGTAATAAGGTTGATATTCACTTAGTGGCGACAGATTTCCCTTCTACCTCCAACCACGACAGGTTCTCCGGCCAGTAGAACCATCACTTCTGGTTGGACTACAATCCCAATCCTACGCTGCTCTCTTGCTTCTGGATAGCCCCTAGCAGCCACATGTGCCTGGGATAGGCCCAAACTCCAGCCTAGCATTCCGGGCAATACAACTCATGTCCACCGAGACAGCCATCAAGGTAGCACAGAACACCGATCACAAGAAAAAATAGGGTGGGTATCAATGCTATAACTATAATAAAATGTATCTCTAAAAGCAGCCAGCACTGTTTGTTGATTGTCAAACAATAATAAATAAAAGTCCAAATGTAGTGCTTCATTTCAAATAACCAATCTTTCCAAGAAGGGATAGATATAAAAGCACCCTTCACCTGCTTTAGTGTGTATGGAAAAGCACACCACACCCAAGTGTGAATCCAATCTGCTTACCAGAAAGTGGTGATAAATAAGCATGTGATCACCAATCACAAAGCATAACAGCATTACTTCTCCCAAAACTGATGGTGAATAGAAACTGATCCGATCATAAGATACATTGTTAAGCCCATCAAGTATAAAAAGCTAATTTGTTGCAGTTAACTTACAATTAGTTACAGGATAGAGTCATCATGATGTATAAAAACCACGGCTCTCACATGCTTGCATCTGCCCGCCTAATATGTTTGTCCCTCACGGCCTTTTACAACATAATCAGCGCACCCGTACCCATGTCAGTCAAATTAGTGGAGCCCAGTGGTGGAACTTGTGGATATGGATTACGTGTATTTTCCTCCTGCAGCAGCTGAATGTTGGTGGTAGAGGAGAAAAACCCGGCATTCAGGTGCTGCAGTAGAAAAAAAACAGGTATTCGGCTCCAGTACAAGCTGTCCCTCAATGTGACAGGGAGGCCGCATGGTACCTGATTTCTGACACAACGCCCATGGTTAATAAAAACAAAAAAATGTTAATGCAATTGACAGATTGCATGATGCATATCATGTTTTAGTATTCCCATATTTTCACTTCAATGTATATATAACAACTAAGCTTTTTTTACGCTTTGGATAGAAAATGGTTACAACCCTTATGAAGAAAAATGAATCCAAGTGGTGCTGAGACTTTGAAGTGAGTTCATACAAAGTAGCGAGAGGACAAAAACATTTGCAAAGCAGATTGGCTCAGGTTAGGTTGCCCATAACAGACAAGGCTACCCTCCAGTGGGTACCCCAGCAAGTTACCAGAAAAAAAATGATGACCAATAACTCTCCCGATCCAACAACTAGTTTCCCCCACACAGATTCACACAGGAAAGATCTATTTTAATTACATTCAATATTTATTCCCAAAGCACTTACCTGTAAAGTTGCGGCGGCGTAGCGAAAATCCCCCGACGCAAGCCCGCGTAATTAAAATGAGCCGGGTAGGGGGTGTAGAGCATTTAAATTAGGCGCGTTCACGCGCCGAACGTACTGCGCATGCGCCGTCCCAAAAACTTCCGCAAGGAAGGACGTCATTGTTTTAGACGTGTACGTAAATGGCGTCCAGCCCCATTCACGGACGTCTTACGCAAACGACGTTAAATTTTCAAATGGCGACGCAGGAACGACGGCAATACTTAACATAGGATGCGCCACCTTCGGGCAGCTTTATCTGTAAAAACATTCGGGAATCGGCGTATTAGGCTCATTTGCATAGGCAAAAGGTGGCGCATCCTATGTTAACTACTGCCGTTGTTCCCGCGTCGCCATTTGAAAATTTAACGTTGTTTGCGTAAGACGTCCGTGAATGGGGCTGGACGCCATTTACGTACACGTAAAAAACAATGATGTCCTTGCGACGTCATTTTGCGCAATGCACGTCGGGAAGATTTTAGGACGGCGCATGCGCAGTACGTTCGGCGCGTGAACGCGCCTAATTTAAATGCTCTACGCCCCATACCTGGCTCATTTAAATTACGCGGGCTTGCGCCGGGGGATTTTGGCTACGCCGCCGCAACTTTACAGGTAAGTGCTTTGGGAATAAAGCACTTGCTCTAGTACTAAAATCAAGTGGGACTTCTGCGCTACTAATTTGTCTATCAAGAAATCAGTGACAATATGCAGCAAACACAAAAAATGCATACACAGCACCTAATAACGTAAAATCAATGTGGGTGATAGCGCAAATTGTAAAAACATGACATAACATATACAATGGGTGATATATATGCACTAACGATTGTTAGGTAAGATACGGAAATAATTTAAATATAATCTGTTTTAAAGAATACTAATATTTGTTAAAGAGGGACATATGGGTATTTTAGCTATTTTTTAAGTATTTGTAATAAGTGTTTGATTTTTAAACTGTTTTAAAATGACACAATTTTATTATACACGGAGGGAATTACTGTTACTAAATGATGGCCGCAATGGATCACTTGATCAAAGGTCCATTGAAGCTATCATTAATAATACAATTGAGAAAAATGATAAAGGTAGCAATAAGGACGTTAAAATTAATACTAATGAAATACAAAATCAAAATAAAATACTACCCAAAAATAAAAATAAGATATACGAAATAGAAATTAGAGCTGTATTGATTAATGTACGTTCTATAGTTGCTCATGCTAGGGAATTACGAGAGTTTATTGAGCAAAATAATATTCACATTACTATGGTAACTGAAACATGGTTACAGTTACATAATCTTAATTGTTTATCTGATGCTATCCCCGATAATTATGAGATACATTATCAATTGCGGGGGAGAGGAAAAGGGGGGGGCACGGCCATTATATATAATTCTAAATTTAAAATAAAGAAATTACTGGAATTTAATCAACAAGGCTGTGAGTTCTTATTGACACAAATGATGATTAATACAAAATCTGTGATGAATATAGCTACGGTCTATATTCCACCTAATAAAATTGAAACTGGATTAAAAGTTTGATTACTAATATAATGGAATTAGCTACTAGATCCCAGCCATTGATTTTGGTGGGTGACTTCAATGTTTGGTTGGAGGAACCTACCAAACCAAATTCACGTTTATTATTGGATACCTGCGAAGCACTAGAGATGACAAGACTGATTACACCAAACACCCACATAAAGGGACATACCCTGGATGGGGTGTTCTTCAAAGACATCACTGTTGTATTTAGTGATGTACTTGAAGTACTGTGGTCAGACCACAAGGCAGTCTTGTTTGAAATTCATCTAGATGATAATGGTATTTCTGATAGTAAACAAAGCAATCAAACCATTAAAGTTAGATCATATGTAAATTTTCCTATAGAAAAATTTAAGCAGTTACTACACACTACTCAACCTAATCTAACTAAATTGAATGTTGACCAAAAGATGACAATTATTGATAAGTGGCTTGAAACCAATTTGGAGCAAGTTGCTCCATTAAAGGACAAAAAAATTAAAAACGAAATCAAGAAACAAAATAAATGGTTTAATGAAGCACTTAACATAATGAAAAAACGTGGACGAGCATTAGAAAGACAATGGAGGAAGACAAATTCCAATTACGATAAAAATCAATGGAAGTTCCATAATCGGAATTATAAAAAATCAATCTATAATGCTAAAAAATCCTTTATTTCTGAAAGCTTATTAGATGCATTAAACCAATCCAAGGAATTATTTAGGGTGGTTAAGCAGTTGGCTAAACCTGATGTACTGAACTTCCAAATTACTAACCCCCATATTTTTGTAAATGAATTAGCCGCTCACTTTCATAATAAAATTGCGGATATTCATACAAAGTTAAAGAAAGGAAGGGATAGATACCCAAAAGAAAAATGCAATATAAATAAAAAATCCTTGGAACCACCGATTAAGGTTTGGTTTCAAGATTTTAAATTAATTAGTGCAGCTGAAATCATTAAAGCAATGAGAACAGCTAATACTAACTCTCCTGTTACTGACTGCTGCCCAGGCAAACTGATAAAAGCATGCAGTGAAGAAATAGCATTGGTCTTGGCTGACCTATTCAATACTTCATATCTAGAAGGCTCATATCCTACTATGTTTAAATCATCATTGATTACTCCGGTAGTCAAGAAGAGAGAGGGTGATATAAACGATAAAAATAACCATCGACCTATAGCAGGCCTACATTATCTGGCTAGACTCTATGAAGGTGATGCACGCACCCAGCTTCAACAGTTTGTCGAGGAGCAGGCATTGCTGGATGTGAAACAATCTGGCTTTAGACCACGGCACGGAACCGAGACTACATTAATCGATGTCACGGATTCCTTGCTGATGGCTAAAGATAACAACCAAGATTCCATCCTAGTAATGCTGGACCTCTCGGCGGCTTTTGACACTGTGGACCATGGGATCGTTTTACAGCGGCTGCGGGAGGTTGCGCATGTAAAGGGAACTGCCCTCAGATGGTTTTCATCTTTTTTGGAGGGCAGAAGTCAGAGGGTACGCCTGGGGAGCCACTTCTCCGAAAGTCGACCTGTTGAGTGTGGAGTTCCCCAGGGGTCCCCCCTTTCCCCGTTGATATTTAACATTTACGTGCGCCCCCTCTTGGCCCTTATTCGGTCCCATGGTCTGCAGTGTCAGAATTACGCTGATGACACCCAGCTCTATTTGAGGGTGGGAGCGGGATCACTTGATACAGCCACAAAAAAACTTACTGATTGCCTAAAAGGAGTGGAACGTTGGATGGGAGAAAACTATCTGGCGTTAAACAAATTAAAAACTGAGGTACTCGTGGTCAGGAGTTCCGTAAGCGAGATACCTCAAAATTGGACACTGCCATGGCAAGACATGGATGGTAATGGTCCAGGCTGCAGTAAAGTGGTTAAAAATCTGGGATTTTATATAGATGAGGATCTGCTATTTTTGCCACACATTAATCAAGTCACCAAGACTGTTATGTACAAATTAAAAGTACTACGTAGGATCCTTGTGTATTTAGCTCCTATGGATCGCCCTAAAGTTGTTGCTGCCCTGGTCTTTCCTCATTTAGACTATGGTAATGCACTTCTAGTGGGCATCCCGGGAACATATATACAAAAACTACAAAAATTACAAAATTTTGCAGTTCGTATTGCAACTGGACTGAGAAAAAGAGATCCAACATCAGAACAATTAAACAGTCTGGGGTGGTTAACTGTCGATAAACGCATTAAATTAAAAATATCATGTTTAATGTATAAAACATTTAATGCTATGACGCCAAAATATATAATGGATAAGGTTGTCAAACATGTTCCAACGCGACAGTTACGCGAAGATGGATATTATCGCGTAAACATCCCAAAAATAAAAAATATCCGAATTGGTGGTCGCTCATTCTCATACCAAGCGGCGGTGCAATGGAATGCTCTGCCGATTGATATTAGAAGGGCAAAAACTTTTAACCAATTCAAAAAAATGATGAAAGGTCACCTACGCAACCCTGGATCTGATTAGATTATGTAGTTTGATTGAGTACTGTATATAGAAAAATGTAGTCAGTGATATTTGGTATGTGAATTTTGTAATCTAACTCTAAAAATGAACTATTTTAGATATGGATGCCCTAGATGAATGAAAAGTTAATTAACCTAAATGTATATTAATGGACTCAATGTGACAAATTTTTTTCCTCCTTTTAATCATGTTTTACATTTTCTATGTTTTTTGTGTACCTATATGTCTGAACTATGTTGATTTTGTTTCTGATGGCCTCGCAACGAAACCATTAAATTTGTTGTAAAGCGAGTAATTAAGAAATAAAAACAAACAAACAAACAAACAAACAATGGGTGATATATATGGTGCACAAAAAGTATAAAAAGTGCCAAGCTTATAGGTCTATCGGGGACGGAAAATAAGTCCAAAGAAAGTGCTAAATCATAAATCAGTGCACTAATAGTCCATAATGGTGAAAAACAGTGTAAAAGGATGTCCACTAGTCCAAAGAATGAGGAAAAAACACCACCACACAGCGCATCTGGTCTCCCAGAACTCTCACCTTCAGCAAGTCAAAAACAGGCATATAAGATGATCCTCTGTGTGGACAACCTCCCTCGGTAGTTTTGTTAGGAATGCTGCTTTCATTCCCCAGATGAAGACACAAGATCCTGTGTCATAACGCGTAGGGAAGGGAAAGACGTGCAGTGAGTGACGTGCTGTAAGCTCTGTGATCACCGTTGTATACATGCAAATTTTTATTCATCTACCTGTAAGTGCGATTCTTCTATTAAACTATTTTTTACCAAGGATAACACACTATTGGAGGTTTTTTGTCCTTCCCCCTCCCCTGTTTTCCACTGTCACCCGAGATCGCAGGTACCTATCTTCCCACCGATCCGTGGGGGCTAACAAAACTACCGAGGGAGGTTGTCCACACAGAGGATCATCTTATATGCCTGTTTTTGACTTGCTGAAGGTGAGAGTTCTGGGAGACCAGATGCGCTGTGTGGTGGTGTTTTTTCCTCATTCTCTGGACTAGTGGACATCCTTTTACACTGTTTTTCACCATTATGGACTATTAGTGCACTGATTTATGATTTAGCACTTTCTTTGGACTTATTTTCCATCCCAGATAGACCTATAAGCTTGGCACTTTTTATACTTTTTGTGCACCATATATATCAACCATTGTATATGTTATGTCATGTTTTTACAATTTGCGCTATCACCCACATTGATTTTACTTGCTCTAGTACGTTGCGGCGGCGTAGTGTAAATGGCTAACGCTACGCCGCCGGGGATTCTTTGAGAATCTGCCCCATAATCTTTATTAATTTAGAAAGAGTTTTTCATTACACAACGACAGATAGGACAGGAAACATACAATACTGTCTAATCGTACATCCAGGCAAAATACAATTCAACAGGCCTGATTGGCCGTCCAACAGACAGGATATAGATATATATATATGAATCCAAACAAATTGAAGGTGTCCTCAATCACTCCGTTAGGTGAAAAGGGCTGGGAATGAGTGGACGACACCAAGTCAGACAGGTAGATAAAAACAACAAAAATAAAAAATAACCAGAGGACAAAACAAAAGGAGGACGTACTCAAATTTATCTTGAAAACATACCTGCAATATATTGGTCACATGTACTCATCGGATCAAAAGAAGAAGGCTAATAAGAACATAATTCCTGCGTTCCTCCCATCGGGGACTGGGAAGAAGGGGGTGAAGTTGCGGCTGACCCACCAACATAATGAATCCAAGTAGCCCAAACACCATACCATTTGTCATACTCGTCCTTATACTTTGCCATCCACTCCTCTGCGGCATTGATATTATTCACCAACCGAACCCAGTCAGAACGGGATGGAACTCGGCTAGTTTTCCAAAAAATGGGAATTAACCTCCTAGCTGCATTTAAGAGGTGAGGCAACACCGATT
Source organism: Rana kukunoris (assembly GCA_029574335.1). NCBI lineage: Eukaryota > Metazoa > Chordata > Amphibia > Anura > Ranidae > Rana > Rana kukunoris. The sequence continues at coordinate 313,128,591 of CM056052.1, read as the reverse complement.
TGTGATAAAGGCAGAGGGGGATAGCAAGAACGTGCAGGAGAAAGCCCATAGGGGAATCCAGAAGGTCTACATCTGGGATAGTTTTAATTTGGGACCTAATATCCTGCCAAAAAGGGCGCAACTTAGGACACTCCCACCAGATATGGAGGAAGGAACCCCTATGGCCATAGTCCCGCCAACAGGAATCCGAGGACATCAGGTAGATTTGTTTAAGTCTAGTAGGGACCCTGTACCACCTAGTTAATACTTTAAACCCATTTTCCTGCTTTTTCGTATCAACTGAGCTGGAATGAGTAAGGCGGAATAATTGGTCAAGCTGGGTGTCAGTGAATTAATACTGCAGGTCTCTCTCCCACGAATATAGGTGAGCCTCCCAGGGGGACCTTGTCCCTGAAGTAATCCATAGAGAATAAAAGTGTAGAAATATTGCGCTAACTGGAATTAAATAAATGGAATCAGGCAGCCAGCATAACAAAATGGAAGTATTGTGAAAGTGAATAGATATAAGATGTAGCGCCAATAGGGAGCTCTAATCAAAGGACTCTCCTATAGGTTCGGTGACCACACAAAAATTTAAAATTAAATGTGAATCTACCCTGTAAAGTGACCTGTAGCTGCAATCAAGCAAAGCTCAAGACAGAAGGACTCTCCTGTAGGTTTAGGGATTGAACACCGCGAACCTTAAATGTGAATCTATAAATAAAATTAGCCAAATATATACAATCAAGTAAATAATAACATGATGGGAGGCCTCAATCAAAGGGTTAGACTCCACAAGACCCAAGTATGGATCCACGGATGAGAATCACCTACTTTTGTGTCCAACAAATGGGATTCATAAACTAAGTAAAGAAGTGCCAGTGTAATAACTTATAGTGTAGGACCTAATTTATATAGGCATTTCAAGTCTATTGGAGAGAGGCACCTAATCAAAAATCAATATCAATAAAGGTGAATATACAATCAGTGGTGAATAGTGAAAAAAGTATAACCATATATATCCTAATATCCACTGTGATTGAAACATATATATGAAAACATAAATATCCTAATGTCCACTGTGATTGACTAAAAGCAATCAATTAAGTGAATAGCAGTCCATACACTCAAACAGTGTGACGAATGTATTCTTCTTCTGGAATGCTCGGATAGCACAAGGGATCCAAAATGCAATCTTCAGACAGAGAAAGTATAAATGGGTACCCTTACCGGATCAGGTGGACCCTCAACTCACCATACGGTGGGGGGTCTTCAAGGCTTGTAAAGGCCGATTGCCTAATCCTGTGTCCAAACAGATGGAGATGGTATCCGGAGAATCCAAGAATAACTTTTGATGTTGAAATGTCTCCGTGGTGGTATATATTCACTCCCGAGCATAGGAGGAGAAAAGAGAAGAAAAACGACTCCTCATAGTGTAAAACCACCAATTTAATAAGATAAAAAATATGTAAAATTCCACTGCATCACACAGGTGACAGGGATCACTTAAAACATAAAAGTAAAACCACACGTGAAAAGAAAAGAAAATATTTGTATCCAGTAGCAACAACTCCCCCCCTCTGATGGGTGGACAGAGGTATTCCCAAAGGGGAAAAAATGCAGTAAAGACTTAGCAAGTCAGTAACCCGACCGGTTTCGTCTCATGTAGACTTCAACTGGGGTATCTAACTATGACGTGCATCTTACCTGCATTTATAGGTCCGTAGTATTTACATCCATGAGACCTCAATTGGAACTGGCGTGCGTGTCAAATCTAACACGTGAATAGTGTTTGCATTCCAAATCCCGGAAGTGTATGGGCGGGGATTCATAGTCCGTGGCCCAATCATTCACCTGGAGGTGTGATTATTGGCCCGGACTTATCTCTCATAGGTGGGAGACAGCTAAAGCTCTTGGAGTGTAAAGTATGTGGGCGGAACTGTCGAGTACACATCCAATCATTAGTGCAATCGTGTTGTCACGTCCCCTTCACTCACTCTCGTGGATTAGAGAGGGAATGGGGCGCGACGTACTCAGGTGGGCCGAACTCTGCCTGTATGCATGTGACCGTCGCGACTATCCACGTAGACCATTTAACCAACAATATGGCTACATGGAAAGGGAAGATAATTATTATGAAAGATCTCCATATTCATATAATCAGAATCAACCCAGGTCTACCAACCAAGGGGATTTTCCTCGGGATCAGGAGGACTACCCCAGAGGGGGAGAACAAAGCGGGGGTCGAGAGGGGGACGACGTGCCCGGTCGAAAAAGAAGACGGGTATAGCAGGAGCGGGTATCTTCAATCTTAGTACAGTCCAACTTACAGAAACAGAAAAAGTAGTTTTAGACAAGGGTTTGAAATTTGTCCCTCCCAGAACTCTGAACAAGTTCAACACCTTTATTGATGTGCAAAAGTATGTTCGGAAGCTTAATATCCAAAGATATTTTATTAGTAATCCCAGTAGACCGAACCTCCCAGAGATATCCTCACAGATGGTACACACTGGACTTTCCAACCCATCTTTATTCAATCCTCAGTGCCCCATGGCACCAAATGTCAGAGTTTTCAGGGATCTGGTCTTAAAAGACCTAGATGAACTGCCCCTTAAAAGGACCTACTCTGACCCAAGAATTAAACTGGGCCTTAAAAGTCTATGCGAACGCAAAGACCTGGTCATTCGTCCAGCGGACAAAGGGGGGGGGATAGTCGTTCTAGACAAATCTGCATATCATGGAGAAATGTCTCATATTCTGGGAGATGCTGAAACTTATGTTAAGTTGTCCTCTAATCCCACCTCTAAAATTAAAGCTTCACTAACCAAACTTATTGAAACTGGATCACGTAAGGGTATTTTGGATAAAAAGGAACGAAGTTATCTCATTCCCAGAGTTCCACGAATTCCGGTTATGTACTACCTGCCCAAGATCCATAAGGATGGTGTATGCCCCCCCGGCAGGCCCATCATAAGTGGCATCAACTCTATCACTTCCCGGTTAGGGAAATACATTGACTTCCATTTACAGCCGGTTGTCAAACACATTCCCTCATATCTTAAAGATACGAGACACACAATTGCAAAACTCCAAGAGGTTACGTACAGCAAGGACATCATGCTGGTTACAGCAGATGTAGCCTCCCTGTACACTAGTATTGCCCATGATTTGGGGTTTGAAGCGGTCAAGTGTTTTTTAGGGAGGGTTGACCATCTGCCCACCATCCAAAAAGAATTTATATTGGATCTTTTGAAATTTGCCACCTCCAATAATTATTTTTGGTATGGTGGCGAATTCTACCTGCAACAAAAGGGGGTAGCAATGGGGGCCAAATTTGCCCCCAGTCTGGCCAACATTTTCATGGCCAAGTGGGAGGAGGATGTCGTCTATGCCTTTAACCGACCAGAGATAGTTCTCTGGGCTCGGTACATAGACGACATCCTCCTCTTATGGAGAGGTGATCGCCAATCCTTAGATGAATTCATGTCCACCCTGAATTGCAATGAAGTCGGAATTAGCCTCTCATATGAGGCAAGTTTCTCAAATATCCATTTCCTGGATTTAGAGATCCAAGTCCAGGATAATCAGTTGACAACAAAGACTTTTTTTAAAAGTACAGATCGCAATGGATATATTCCAACGGATAGCTGTCACCATCCAGCGTGGCTCAAATCCGTACCACGAAGTCAACTGTTACGGATAAGACGCAATTGCTCTAGCATCCAAGATTTCCATATCCAGGCGCAAATTCTGAAAGATAGATTCTTGGATAAAGGCTATTCCAGCTATGAGGTGGACAGGGAAGTTGATAGGATTGGGAGGATTGATCGCACTACATTAACAATGGAAAGACAAAAAACGATTCAGGAACCGAGATTTAGGAACTCTTTTTTTACTACTTTTTCTGTTCAGTATAGACAAATTAAGGATATCATTAATAAGCACTGGAGGATCTTAAAGGAAGATTGCATTTTGGGACCAACACTTCCCACTAATGCAACGGTAATATATAGAGGAGCCACATCTCTCAAAAACCAAGTGGCACCTAACATTCCGGATCCCCCTGTTAAGCCCTCCTTCTTTCCCCTCTCAAAGGGTTTCCATCCCTGCAGGAGATGTAAGGTGTGTGTCAACAACATAAATGGGAGAAGGAAAACGAACAGCTTTAGATCCACCCACACGGGGATGGAGTTTCCAATGAAGCACTTCTCCACATGCGCCACGACACATATTGTGTACCTTATCACCTGCCCTTGTGGGAAACAGTACGTTGGTCGTACCATACGGAGCTTTTCCACAAGGGTAGGTGAACATATTGCGAAAATCAAGAAGGGGTACACAAAACACACTGTACCTAGACATTTTCTGGAGAAACATAACAAAAAATTGGAGGGAACCAGTTTCCAAATAATAGACAAATTTGTACCTCATTGGAGAGGAGAGCCTAGTGTAAGAGGAGTGTCCAAATTGGAAGTATATTGGATCTTCCAACTCAAAAGTTATGTACCCTATGGCTTAAACGTGGAATGGGATGTGAATGCTTTTATCAATCAGTCCTGAGGAGGCATTTTTACCAATGATCACACCCATTACCCTTTATCTCTGTAACATTGGACTATAGATGGTGCATACTTTTTGGTGCCAGTGTTCGCCTTTTTGATTTAATTTTCGTTTAATTAGACGATCACTTGCGACACCAGGGAGGGATGTACCAACAACACTTAGCTGGCCAAATATTTCTAATATTAGGCCTCATATGCATTTATGATTATAATGTCAGCAAAGGAATTTTTTGCAATCACTTAGTGAGTTTTTTCTCGACACCAATGGACCATGGTTTAGATTAAGACACAGATGTAACATGGACTAAGATTTTATGCTGATATCATGTATATATACAGTTTTTTAATATATCTGTGATATATATTACATTGGGTTTAGATGGTATTTCATTTATTTTGTATTTCCCGTTTTATCCCTCCATGAGACCGAGATGGGTGCCTTGTCACGACCCGTTGGGCGGATTTATCGTTATACCCGGAATGATCTTTGAATCCCGTGGAGCGCACGTTTCTCGAGGGTGGAACGCATGACGCCATGCGATGGGAGCCGGATGTGCGGGTGCTTGGAACGCATGACGCCAGTGCGCTTCCGCACCATGTGATGCCCACGTCATGGGAGCCGGATGTGCTGGTGCGTGGAGCGCACCGGGACGCAGACCGATGACGCGAGCGTGGAGCGCACCGATACGCAGACGAGAGCGCGTCGCGACGGTCACATGCATACAGGCAGAGTTCGGCCCACCTGAGTACGTCGCGCCCCATTCCCTCTCTAATCCACGAGAGTGAGTGAAGGGGACGTGACAACACGATTGCACTAATGATTGGATGTGTACTCGACAGTTCCGCCCACATACTTTACACTCCAAGAGCTTTAGCTGTCTCCCACCTATGAGAGATAAGTCCGGGCCAATAATCACACCTCCAGGTGAATGATTGGGCCACGGACTATGAATCCCCGCCCATACACTTCCGGGATTTGGAATGCAAACACTATTCACGTGTTAGATTTGACACGCACGCCAGTTCCAATTGAGGTCTCATGGATGTAAATACTACGGACCTATAAATGCAGGTAAGATGCACGTCATAGTTAGATACCCCAGTTGAAGTCTACATGAGACGAAACCGGTCGGGTTACTGACTTGCTAAGTCTTTACTGCATTTTTTCCCCTTTGGGAATACCTCTGTCCACCCATCAGAGGGGGGGAGTTGTTGCTACTGGATACAAATATTTTCTTTTCTTTTCACGTGTGGTTTTACTTTTATGTTTTAAGTGATCCCTGTCACCTGTGTGATGCAGTGGAATTTTACATATTTTTTATCTTATTAAATTGGTGGTTTTACACTATGAGGAGTCGTTTTTCTTCTCTTTTCTCCTCCTATGCTCGGGAGTGAATATATACCACCACGGAGACATTTCAACATCAAAAGTTATTCTTGGATTCTCCGGATACCATCTCCATCTGTTTGGACACAGGATTAGGCAATCGGCCTTTACAAGCCTTGAAGACCCCCCACCGTATGGTGAGTTGAGGGTCCACCTGATCCGGTAAGGGTACCCATTTATACCTTCTCTGTCTGAAGATTGCATTTTGGATCCCTTGTGCTATCCGAGCATTCCAGAAGAAGAATACATTCGTCACACTGTTTGAGTGTATGGACTGCTATTCACTTAATTGATTGCTTTTAGTCAATCACAGTGGACATTAGGATATTTATGTTTTCATATATATGTTTCAATCACAGTGGATATTAGGATATATATGGTTATACTTTTTTCACTATTCACCACTGATTGTATATTCACCTTTATTGATATTGATTTTTGATTAGGTGCCTCTCTCCAATAGACTTGAAATGCCTATATAAATTAGGTCCTACACTATAAGTTATTACACTGGCACTTCTTTACTTAGTTTATGAATCCCATTTGTTGGACACAAAAGTAGGTGATTCTCATCCGTGGATCCATACTTGGGTCTTGTGGAGTCTAACCCTTTGATTGAGGCCTCCCATCATGTTATTATTTACTTGATTGTATATATTTGGCTAATTTTATTTATAGATTCACATTTAAGGTTCGCGGTGTTCAATCCCTAAACCTACAGGAGAGTCCTTCTGTCTTGAGCTTTGCTTGATTGCAGCTACAGGTCACTTTACAGGGTAGATTCACATTTAATTTTAAATTTTTGTGTGGTCACCGAACCTATAGGAGAGTCCTTTGATTAGAGCTCCCTATTGGCGCTACATCTTATATCAATCCATAGAGAATAGATTTGGAATGCGGGATGGGGCTGGAGGACATGCACAGCTTCTCAAAAGGGGTAGCAGATGTAGGAGACCGTATGGCATGCGGTAAACCCCACGTTAAGTGTTGAAGCTGCCCATACCTCCAACTATCCATCGGGAATCCCCCATACAGGGCCTTAAGCTCTTCTAAGAGCAGTAGTCCCTGATCCTGGAAGAATCTGCCACATCGCAGCTCACCATCCGCCGTCCAGGAACGGAAGAAAGATGAGTGTTCCCCCGGCAAAAACCAGGGGAAGCCCCCCAGGGGTGCCAGAGGACAGAAAGGGGGGCAAGATTTCACGATTTATTTATAGTATCCCACAATTTTAAGGCGTGAGTGGACGTCTGGGAGACAGGAGTCGACAGACCCCTCTGTATCTGGGGAAGCCAAGGAGCATGGGACAGATTACAGCCAGCCATGGACTTTTCTAAAGGGACCCAAGCCTTAGTAGATACCCCATGGTCCCAATCCAAAATCTGCTGAAAGGCAATAGCCTCATAGTACTTACATATATCAGGGACACCCAGACACCCAGACCCCCCAACCGGTCTCTGCAGGGTATGGAGAGCCAAACGAGGGCTTCGGCCCTGCCAGATATATCTAAAAACACACTGTTGAGACTCAAGAAAAAAGACCTAGGTAAGAAAATAGGCACCATTTGGAGAAAAACAAAATTAGGGGGAGCACGTTCATTGGCTGTTTTTTTAGTACAAACTAATACATTTATTTGGACTCTTATATCATTTTTGCCTGGCACAGCTTCCATTTGTGCATGTTTTTTTCTTTTAAAACCCCTGTCAGGTTTCTTGTGTTCCAGCAGGATAAATCCCTCCAAAGTTCGAGAAGCCCCCTCTTTGACAGTTGGCATGGAAACGGGAAATATGTTCCCATTAAAAAATGTACCCTCTACTACTGTTTTGGTGACAATGCAATTTGTTTCACTCACGCTCAGTTTCAGTGGCAGCGGCATTAAAATCTGGTAAGGTTTCTAACCCATTACCAATCCAGCAAAACAATGCTAACAAAAAACTATGTTTATTTGAGCAATGCATTTGTTTGAGTGAATTTTTTTTAAAATACCATTTTAGCATTAGTGATAAACAAGCACAGAAAAAAGTTACCAGATGATAGCCAGGGTACTTATCAATCACTGGTTCACCAAATGATACTGTAGCACTACCCTCAGAATCTGTACCCCACTCGTTGCCCTAACCTTGCAAGTCCTTGAACACCTCTGACACTCTGGGCTTTGACATTTTTGTGGTGATAAAGACATTTAGAGACACACACTCAGTAAAGTAAAGCAATTTAATCTTATTTATTGAAGGATTGACAGAAAATAAATTCAGTACCATAAAATGGTATTTTATTACAAAAAATTACCCTTACAGCAGAAACAGTCAAAGAGTGGCAACCGTTGCAGTATGATATGAACACTATGGCGGCGTACACACGGCAGAGAACCTCGACGGGCAGAATACATCGTTCCGCCCGTCGAGGTTCTCTGCCGGCCGTCAGATTCGGCGACCCGCCCGTCGGGAATGGCAACCAGCCATTCATCCAGGCGGGCCGTCGAGCAAATAGAGAACATGCTCTCTATTTCGGCTCGACGGCATTCCCGACGGGATGCTCGGCGAGAGCGTACACACGGCCGAGGTTCTCGCTGGAATGCAGCTTCCAGCGAGGTTCTCGCTGGTTTCTAGCGAGAACCTCGGTCGTGTGTACGCCGCCTTACACAAACCCAACAAAATCTACTTGAGTTGGGCTCTGTGGGTCCAGGCAGCTGAAGGGCAGAGGAATGATCTGCTGATGTCAGACCACTCCCTTCTGTACCCTAACACCACAAATCCAGAAAACGTATAGCACTGTATTTAATTCAATGCAAACAATTTAACCTTTTACGTCTTTAGACCCGCTCACTTAGTAAGTAGAGTGCTGATTGAAATTATGGGCCTTTATGGCACCAATTGCATTAATCCCTTGTGGGGGGGGGGGTATGTTGTAGTCCCTCAGAAGAAAAGAACACCTTGGCCCGGATTCACGTCGGACTTACGCCGACGTATCTAAAGATACGCCGTCGTAAGTACAAATGTGCACCGTCGCATCTCTGCGTCGATTCACAAAGCTAGATATGTCGAAAAGCAAGGCTTCAGCCGCCCGACTTAAAGTGGAAGTAAACACTTCTATCATTTCCAGCCAAGGAAGCTGCCATCTTGGCCTCTGTTTAATCTTCAACTGCCGTGGTGCTGCACATGTGATCAGTTATGACACCAGCCATTGGATGGTTTGACAGTTTGGTTGAGAGCACAACCAATGTGACAGTTGGCAATCCCGGCATGCCGGAAATTTAACTGCTTTTTGAAACTGTTAAATCAATGGGTTTATTTCCGCTTTAACTTGCCTACGCCAGAGTATCGTGGGCTCATAGTTACTGTCAGGGTCCCAGCGCTGTCAGCCTCCATTTTGCGCGCAGGCGCAGTAGAATTGCGTCTCAGCGCGTGCCTGTGCATCTGAGGTGCGTGCGTGTGCGTGGTACAGCGGCGCGGCGTGTGCATGGGCGCGCACCCTCTCTGAACCAATCAGAGCCATGACCGGCCTATTTAAACCAGCCCCTGTCTCTGGATGGTTTGCTGGTTTATCGTCAGCTCTATCCTGAAGCTCAGTTGCTGTTTCCTGTGCTCTTTGACCCAGATTTCCTTCCGACTCAGCTCTCACCCTGAAACCTGACCTTGGCTTGTCTCTGGATTGCTGCCTTCTCTAAACCTTGACCTTCGGATTGTGACCTGGATCTGCTGCTGTCCCCTGACCTGGAGCTTTGGCTTGTACCCCGGACTTGTCTCAGCCCATCTCCTGAACTTAAACTTTGGCCTGTACCCCGGATCTGCTTCTGTCAGTTTGTTGTCCTCCTGTGCTGTGTACCGAAGGCTGCTTCACTTGCACCTACTTGCTGGCCGTCTGCAACTGCTTCCAAGTTCAGCTACAACTCTTCAGCACCAGCCACCCCAGTCTACTACTCCGCTGGTACCGGTACCTCCTTGTGCCCCTGCCTCCTGTTTCAACTCCAGGGGGCAGGCGCACTTGGTCGTAAAGGTGAGCCGTCCTCAGCATCTCGGACTCGGTGAGTACTTGATTCCCTGATAGTTACGCTGGACGCATTCGGCCAATGTAAATATGCAAATGAGTAAGATACGCCGTTTCATGAACGTACTTGCATCCGGCGCATGTCTTAAGCGATTTGCGTAAGGGTTACGTCCGGCGTAAAGTTATTCCTCATATAGGAGGCGCAATCCATTCAAAGGTATGGACCAGGGAACAGCCATCGTATTTTACGTCGTTTACGTAGTACTACGTGAATAAGGCTGTGCGTAGGTTACGTTCACGTTGTAGGCAGTGTATTGACGTATCTTTGACATCTATTTTGACGTGACTGTGAGCATGCGCACTGGGATGCATCCAAGAGACGCCGCATGCGCAGTTCGTTTTTTGAAGCTCAGCCCATCATTTGCATGGGGTCACGCTTCATTTTAAAATATCACGCCTACTTACAGCCCAGTTCCACCTACTTTGACTTATGGCGGCGCAACATTGAGCGCATATTCTTTGTGAATAGCATGCTTGCCTCTCAACGTTGCGCCGGCGTAGCGTAAAGAAGATACGCTACGCCCGCACAAAGATGCGCCATTGGCTGTGAATCTGTCAGGCTGTGTACTCACCGAAGCCGAGATGCCGAGGGTGGCCCACCGTTGCGACTCGGCGCCGATCGTCCTCTGGAGTTGGGACAGGGGAGGCGAGCCCCGGGAGGCACCAGCGCCAGTGAGGTCCGGGTTGGTAGCCGGGATCCTGGTGCAGACTGGAACGGAAGCTCCTCCTGATGGCGGTAAGCAGAGCAGGCAGCCGAGGAGCCACAAGACAGGTGCAATGCAGGTAACGGAAGCTGTACTGAAGGACTGTGGAGCAGGTAACTGGAGGGGTACCGGGCAGGTGCAGGCGGATCAGACTGAGAACAAGTCCGGAGAGCAAGCCGAGGTTCAGGGGTTGGAGAGGTCAACAAGTCCAAAGCCAAGCCAGAGGTCAGGGATTATAGAAGACAGCGTATCCAGGAACAAGAGCCAAGGTCAACTTCAGGGCGAGAGGAGAGTCGTATGGAAATCCGGGTCAAAGGTTCAGGTAATCGGCAGAGAGTCCAAGCACAAGCTGAAGACAAACCAGCAACCTGTCATAAGACAGGGGCTGGTTTAAATAGCCTGGTCAAGCCTCTGATTGGTTCCCGGAAGGTGCGCGCCCGTGCGCGCGCCCGTGTGCACGTTGCGTCGCCAGACCGCGCATTCGTGCATGCGCGCGCCTTTCCCGCACGGGTACACGCCGGAGCGCCTCTCTACAGTAGGTGACTGGGATATTGTGTCAATCTCGCTCCCTTTCTCGGCGAGATTGACCACCTACGAGCCCCATCGCGGGAGCCAGCGCCGAGCTGGCTTGCCGCGATGGAGACAAAGCCGTCATAGAAGCGACGGGGATCCGACGCGGATTCCCGCCAATTCTACACGTGGGCGGAGTTTGTTATGAATCCTGAAGGAGAAATCCCCGCCGGATTTTTAAAGAAAAATCCGGCATGGGTTCCCCCCTCAGGAGCATAACGGGCCCTTAGGTCTGTTATGGGTTGTAAGGAGACCCCCTACGCTGAAAAAACGGCGTGGGGGTCCCCCCACAATCCATAACAGACCCGTATCCAAAGCACGCCGGCCGGCCGGTCAGGAAGGGAGTGGGGGCGAGCGCACTGCGGCCCCCCACCCCAGAGCACCCTGTCCCCATGTTGATGAGGACAGGGCCCCTTCCTGACAACCCTGGCCGTTGGTTGTCGGGGTATGCGGGCAGGAGGCTTATCGGAATCTGGAAGCCCCCTTTAATAAGGGGGCCCCCAGATACCGGCCCCCCACCCTAAGTGAATGAGTATGGGGTACATTGTACCCCTACCCATTCACCTGCAAATAAAAAGTGTAAACACAAATAAACCACACAGGGTATTGAAATATTTTATTAGTTGGCCGCCGGGGGGGGGTGTGTATGATCGCTTTTATAAAAGCGCCCCCCTCCGGCGGGCTTCTGTGGGGGGTGGGTGCCGCCGTCTGGTTCTCTTCCGCCGCCGGGGGGGCCCACCACCCGGCGGGCTTCTTTCGACGTCTTCGGCGGCTGGGGGGTCTTCTCCCACTCTCCCGGGTCTTCTCCTGCTCTCCGGGGGTCTTCTCCGCTCTCCGGGGGTCTTCTCCGCTCTCCGGGGGTCTTCTTCTTCAGGACTCGCCGCCGCTAACTTTGTGTGTTAGCTCAATTACTAGCGGCGGCGAGTCCCCTCCTCTGTGACGTCGTCTTCTTCTTCTTCTCCAGATGTTGACGCGACGCTTCCTTCCGCTGTTATGCCGGGCGCGCGGCTCGCAGCGAGTTATATAGGCCTGTCTTGTGACGTCGCAGTCCCATCATGCTCCGGTAGGTACCCCCGGAGAGCGGAGAAGACCCCCGGAGAGCGGAGAAGACCCCGGAGAGTGGGAGAAGACCCCCCAGCCGCCGAAGACGTCGAAAGAAGCCCGCCGGGTGGTGGGCGCTTTTATCAAAGCGCCCCCCCGGCGGCGGAAGAGAACCAGACGGCGGCACCCACCCCCCACAGAAGCCCGCCGGAGGGGGGCGCTTTTATAAAAGCGATCATACACACCCCCCCCCCCGGCGGCCAACTAATAAAATATTTCAATACCCTGTGTGGTTTATTTGTGTTTACACTTTTTATTTGCAGGTGAATGGGTAGGGGTACAATGTACCCCATACTCATTCACTTAGGGTGGGGGGCCGGTATCTGGGGGCCCCCTTATTAAAGGGGGCTTCCAGATTCCGATAAGCCTCCCGCCCGCATACCCCGACAACCAACGGCCAGGGTTGTCGGGAAGGGGCCCTGTCCTCATCAACATGGGGACAAGGTGCTCTGGGGTGGGGGGCCGCAGTGCGCCCCCTGCCCCAGAGCACCTAACCCCCCCATGTTGAGGGCATGCTGCCCGGTACGGCTCAGGAGGGGGGGGGCGCTCGCTCGCCCCCACTCCCTTCCTGACCGGCCGGCGTGCTTTGGATACGGGTCTGTTATGGATTGTGGGGGGACCCCCACGCCGTTTTTTCAGCGTAGGGGGTCTCCTTACAACCCATAACAGACCTAAGGGCCCGTTATGCTCCTGAGGGGGGAACCCATGCCGGATTTTTCTTTAAAAATCCGGCGGGGATTTCTCCTTCAGGATTCATAACAAACTCCGCCCACGTGTAGAATTGGCGGGAATCCGCGTCGGATCCCCGTCGCTTCTATGACGCACTCGCTGGAATGTGCTTTTACTATTCCAGCGAGTGCGAGATATCGGCAGCCTGTCGCCGAGATTCAGCGCGATGCTGGCGTGCTAAAAACACATTCTCGGCGGCAGGCACTGTATTGCGCATGTGCGAGGATCGGAAGACGGGCCTGGATCCCTGACAGTGCCCCCCCCCAAGGGGCGGACTCCGGACGCCCAAACTGGCCATCAGCTCCGGATGTTCCTGGTGAAAGGCACGGATTAGGCGTGGGGCATGCAGATTCTTAGAAGGTTCCCAGGAATTGTCCTCCGGTGGGTACCCCTTCCATTTGACCAGGTACTCGAGTTGCCTACCCCTCTTCCTACAACTCACGATGGCCTCCACTTCGAATTCAAGTTCACCCTCAATCTCCACTGGTGGAGGTGGGGGTTCCCCTCTTCCGCCAAAAGGGTCTGACACAACAGGTTTAAGGAGGGAGGAGTGAAAAACAGGGTGGATCCTGTAAGAGTCCGGTAGGGCAAGTTCAAAGGCCACGGCATTGATTTTCCGTCTGATCTTGAAGGGACCAATGAACCTCGGGCCAAGTTTTCGAGAAGGCACAGGTAATTTTAGGTTAGTGGCGGAAAGCCAGACTTCCTCCCCGATTTTAAAGGCTGGGCACTCTTTTCTTCCTCTATTATAACATTTTTTATAATCCTCTTGGGCCTGTCGCATCATCCCCTGAAGCTTCAGAAAATTTGACTGGACAGCTGTTAGATGTTCCTGAACAGCTGGGACAGGTATTTCTGGTAGATCATCCGGGAGGAAGGATGGGTGAAATCCAAAGTTGGACCAGAAGGGGGATCTGATTGGTGGTGGAATGTGTTATTGTAGGAGAACTCTGCGGATGGTAGCAGGGACGACCAATCATCTTGAGAGGAGGAACAAAAGCATCGCAGGTATTGCTCCAAAGTTTGGTTCGTTCTCTCTGTTTGGCCGTTGCTCTGGGGGTGATAGGCCGAGGAGAGGCAGCTCTTGATTTCCAAGGCCTTACAAAGTTCTTTCCAGAATCTGGATGTAAATTGGCTGCCCCTGTCAGAGACGATACTTCGGGGAACCCCATGGAGCCTAACAACTTCCTTGAAAAAAGTCCTGGCTGTTTCTGCCGCAGAGGGAGTTCCTACCATGGGCACAAAATGGGACATTTTAGAGAGTCGGTCCACCACGACCAGGATTGAAGTAAAGCCTCCAGATGGAGGCAAGTCCACAATGAAGTCCATGGATATTTCTGCCCATGGACGTTCCGGAATAGGTAAGGGTTTGAGCGATCCCCAGGACTTAGTATTGGGACCCTTGTTTCGTTGGCAACGAATGCATGAAGCAACATAGATTTTACAGTCCTGTCTCCACCTGGGCCACCAGAAAGACTGAGAAATCAGTTCACCCGTTTTCCGTGCCCCAAAATGTCCTGCTAACTTGTGGTCATGGAAGGTACTCAAGATCAACCGTCTGGCTTCCGTTGGTACAAAAATTTTCCCCCTTGACCATAGTAAGTCGTCGTGTTTATCCAGTGCCTCAATTTCCGGATCGGGACACTGTCTGGAAGCTGCTTTGAGAGAATTTAACAAGTCCACTTGGGAAAGTAAAAGAAAATTCCGAGGTGACAGGATGGTACTGGGTTCTGCAGTGCAAGGGGTTGCGAGGAACATCCATTCTTTGAGCCGGGTCGATAAGAAATATGGAAATTGAACCTTGAAAAGAAAAGCGCCCACCGAGCTTGCCTGGGTCTTAAACGTTTTGCTGAACGTAAGTATTCGAGAATCTTGTGATCTGTGAAGATCATGATGGGATGAGCCGCCCCCTCCAGTAGGTATCTCCATTCTTCTAGGGCCACCTTAATGGCAAGCAGCTCTCTGTCCCCTACATCGTAGTTTCTCTCGGGGGCAGTTAGCTTCCGAGAGGCGTAGGCCACAGGATGTAGCAGAGCCTTCACCCCTTGTCTCTGTGATAGGATGGCCCCGGTGGCCGTCTCAGAAGCGTCTACCTCCAGGGTAAAGGATAGAGTTGGATCCGGATGTCGTAGGACCGGAGCAGAGGAAAAGGCGGATTTAAGCTTTTCAAAGGCTTCCTGAGCTTCTGGTGACCAGTGGAAGCGACCGCCTTGTCGGGTAAGTTTAGTAATGGGTGCCACAATGGAGGAGAATCCAACGATAAATCATCTATAGAAATTGGCAAAACCAACAAACCGCTGCACCGCCTTCTTGTCGATTGGAGCTGGCCACGCCTGGATGGCCTCTACTTTTTGCGGGTCCATGGCGACCCCACTGGTGGAGATAATGAATCCTAGAAATTGTACTGAGGCCTTCTCAAATTCGCATTTTTCTGCTTTCAGGTAAAGTTTATGCTTTCTTAGTATGGGAATAACCACTTTGACATGACACCGGTGTAATTCAAGGGAGGCTGAAAAGATGTGAATATCATCCAAGTAGACCACCAAAAAATCATCTAGATATTCACGAAAGATGTCATTGACAAGATGTTGGAAGGTGGCTGGGGCATTGCAAAGCCCAAAGGGCATCACCAAGTACTCGAAATGTCCAAATCGAGACCTAAAGGCCGTTTTCCATTCGTCTCCGGACCTGATCCGAATGAGGTTATAGGCGCCCCTCAAATCTAGCTTGGAAAAAACTTGAGCGGACCGGAAGCGCTGAAAAAGTTCTGGAATCAGAGGCAGCGGGTACCTGTTTTTGACGG
Source organism: Rana kukunoris (assembly GCA_029574335.1). Lineage (NCBI taxonomy): Eukaryota > Metazoa > Chordata > Amphibia > Anura > Ranidae > Rana > Rana kukunoris. Next base: position 313,112,712 of record CM056052.1, on the reverse strand, counting down.
TGATTTTGTTGAGTTCACGGTAGTCAATGCAAGGCCTCAACGAGCCGTCTTTCTTCTCCACGAAGAAGATACCTGCCCCGGCTGGAGAGGAGGACCGGCGGATGAAGTTTTTTTTAAGATTTTCATCAATGTAGGCCTTAAGGGCTTTAATTCGGTCTCGGATAATGGGAATATACGCCCGAAAGGGACCTCGGATCCAGGTAGTAAGTCAATAGGGCAATCGTATGGCCGATGAGGTGGGAGAGAGTCGGCTTGCTGTTTATCAAATACATCCTTGAATTCAAGATAGACGGAGGGGACGTGCAGAAGGTTTTCTGGTGGGGTTGTGATAGCGGAACAGACGGTGACTGAAGGTGGAAAGCAACTCTGGGTGCAGTATGAAGATGTGAAACTGACTTCTTTCTTTAGCCAATCAATGCAGGGTTGATGCGCCTGTAACCACGGGAGGCCCAAAATGATGGGGAATAGAGGAGACGGAATAAGATCCAGACATAGGAACTCTCGATGGCCTGAGTCCGTGGTGGCACAGATGGGTTGAGTCTCGTGAGTAACAAGTCCGGATCGGGGCAGCGAGCCGTCGGCCAGGTGGAATATGTAACTGATGATCTTTAATGCGAAGTGGCACATGAAGTTTCTGAGCCAAGGTGGAATCTAGGAAGCAACTGCATGCCCCTGAATCAACAATGGCTGGGAGCCGGGTTGCCCCTGCTAGTAGCTGCAGAGAAATAAAAAGCACAACATGAGTCTGAGGGAAGTTAGCAACATGGAAATTGTAAGCAGGTGGTGGCTTCGACTTACTAGGTCTTATGGGGCAACCGCGGAGGAAGTGGCCAGCCGCTCCGCAGTACAGGCATAGATTGGCTTGGCGCCTACGCTGTCTTTCCTCGGAGGTGAGAGGCGCCCGGACAAATCCAAGCTGCATCGGCTCAGGGTCAGGAAACGTGGAGACTGGAGAAGCCGCTGGAGGCGGAGGAGCTGGAGAGGGCCTTGGGGGTGTCCAGGTGGGACATGCGTTTTGAAAGCGCTCGGAGCGCCGTTCTCGTAGGCGCCGGTCTAACTGGGTAGCGGCTTGGATCAGATCTTCCAGCGTGGCCGGGGTTTCAGTCCTTGCCAGCTCGTCCTTGAGGCCTTCAGCGAGCCCCAGGCGGAACTGGTACTTCAGGGCGGCTTCATTCCAGCCCGTGTCGGCCGACCATTTACGGAACTCGGCCGTGTAGTCCTCCACGGGTCTTCTTCCTTGAGCCAGGTTAGGGAGAATGGCTTCAGCCGTGGCTGTGCGCTGTGGGTCGTCGTATAATTTAGCCATGTGCTCAAAGAGGGAATCAATTGAGTCCAGGATGGGGCTCCTTTGCTCCATCAAACTGTGCGCCCAGGCTTGCGGCTCTTCGGCCAAAAGGGAGATCACAAACCCTACTTTTACGGGTTCAGAACAAAAAGTCCTAGGTTGAAGAGCCAAATACAAGGAGCAAGCGTTCTTGAAGGCCTGATATCTTCATCGGTCGCCCGCAAATCGCTCCGGGATGGGGACTCGGGGTTCGGGTTGAGTCATAACCACAGTCGGAGCGGGAGCAGCTTGAGACGTAGCGACCCCAGGGGATGGAGCCACGGATGGGGGTACAGCCCCAGGCAGGTTGCCCAATTGTTGGAGGCGACCATCAATTTGCACGTATCCTTCCTGAAGCTTTTGGACAGCCTCGGTGAGGGCGGAGACCTGCTGGCACAGGGTCTCGAAGGGAGAGCGCACCCTGTTGGCTTCGGACATCTGGCTGGTTTGTACTGTCAGGCTGTGTACTCACCGAAGCCGAGATGCCGAGGGTGGCCCACCGTTGCGACCCGGCGCCGACCGTCCCCTGGAGTTGGGACAGGGGAGGCGAGCCCCGGGAGGCACCAGCGCCAGTGAGGTCCGGGTTGGTAGCCGGGATCCTGGTGCAGACTGGAACGGAAGCTCCTCCTGATGGCGGTAAGCAGAGCAGGCAGCCGAGGAGCCACAAGACAGGTGCAAGGCAGGTAACGGAAGCTGTACTGAAGGACTGTGGAGCAGGTAACTGGAGGGGTACCGGGCAGGTGCAGGCGGATCAGACTGAGAACAAGTCCGGAGAGCAAGCCGAGGTTCAGGGGTTGGAGAGGTCAACAAGTCCAAAGCCAAGCCAGAGGTCAGGGATTATAGAAGACAGCGTATCCAGGAACAAGAGCCAAGGTCAACTTCAGGGCGAGAGGAGAGTCGTATGGAAATCCGGGTCAAAGGTTCAGGTAATTGGCAGAGAGTCCAAGCACAAGCTGAAGACAAACCAGCAACCTGCCATAAGACAGGGGCTGGTTTAAATAGCCTGGTCAAGCCTCTGATTGGTTCCCGGAAGGTGCGCGCACCCGTGTGCACGTTGCGTCGCCAGACCGCGCATGCGCGCGCCTTTCCCGCACGGGTACACGTTGGAGCGCCGCTCTATTGCGCATGTGCGAGGATCAGAAGACGGGCCTGGATCCCTGACAGAATCTGGGCCCTTGTGTTTTTAGCTAGCTCACTTGAGATATCCTGATACACAGAGTGAAGAAAAGTATCCTGGTGTGTCCTTGCAAGCAGGGTGGTGTAAAGTATGCTTTTTGTGTCCTGAAGCAGGATTATCACTATCACTGCTAAGTGCAGTAATTGGCAAAAATACAGAATATTGCTGCACTCCTTAGTATCTTCATTGAAGCATTAAAACCAAATCACAGATATGACATAAGCATAATAGGTAACACGTTTCACACTAAAGTCAGCGCTTACTCATATTACCGAATCTCGCAGACGAGCTGTGCAACACCCTGGGTTCCAATCACAACATTTGAGAGTCGGTCACTCACCTAGAGCAACATTTCTTTGGCTTTACTGATAGGGAGTAAGTGTAGCACAAGGTCCTACAGCTTTAGACATTTGTGTCTGCATGCATTGTCCCTTGTTATAAGAAGGGCTCACCAGTCCTAGCAACTCTTGGTATTGAAGAGTGGCTCATGGAATGGTGCTCAACCCTGTGCTGCACTGCGCCGCAGCTTGGATGGATCTGGTGTAGAAGTGAAGAGAGAGGCCTCCATTCTGCCTCTAAACAAACCGTAGTGGTCGGCAGTTGATGCTCCTGCACATGCTCGCGATGACAGGCCCAAATCGACCACAGCACTTTCTGACACTGAGTCACTGCTTGCAAATCCATGCCATGGCTCCTAGAGGCAGATTCTGTCCCCACACAGGGTTTTTTTTTTTTTACCTCTCCCAGCTTTTTGTTCTACTTAACTAGCCAGCTGGGATTTGTAGTCCATAACAGTCTGACTGAATGTAAAAATTGACTCCCTGGACTGCATGTCCCAAGATGCTACACTCCACTCTTAGATCAAAGTCACTCTATCTTCAGGATGTGATGGTGCAGAGTCCAAGCTCAGTACTAGAAGAGAACAGCCTCACAGTAGCAATGCTGTAGAGTGTCTCCTGATAATGCAGGCAACATTAACCAGCTTCTGGCTACAATATCAATATCATGGGCTATTCTCCCATTGAACACCAATAACTGTACAATGTAACAGAGCCCTTCTGTCATGGAATATAAATGTAATAAAGCATTTTGTGCCAACCATCAAGGTAGCAGGGAAATTAACACTGTAATACCAATGTGTCCATGGGCAACAAAGAAGGAAATCCAGCCCTGAGTAGGCATGCTTAATGTCTTTGGGAGCTCTGATTAACACAAAGTGGTCACTGCAAAAAACACAGCCACAGGCCATCTTCTAGCATGTATGTATAAGGTTTTATTGTGCTTGAAAGTGCATTGTTTGGTGGTGGATCTTGAACTCTGGAGCGAGTCTCTCGGCAGCCTACAAAAGCTCCTGATAGTTGCAGGAAAGCATAAGAGCAGCAGTGTTCACAGGCACGCTTTTCATTCTGCAAAGTGCCACATTATATAAGAACATTTTTGCTATAGTGATTACGCTACTAAAACCGCACATGACTGACTTTGATTTATCACCAGTGATTTCTATACGTGCAGTTGCATATAGTAGTAATTGATCTCACAAATTTGGAGCATTGTGTTATTAGCAATTAATCGTTTGTGCATAGGGTTGCCACCTTTTCTTCAAGCCAAACCCGAACACTTTACTGGCGCACGGCATTTTTTTTTTTTTTAGTATACACTATAGACTATAGGATTGTTAAATACCTTGGAGTGAGAGTGGACAGGGGGGTAGTGAGATGGACAATTCTTCTAAAAAAAAAAAAACAATGAATACTTTGCAAAACAGCCTGTTTAAATGTTAGGTTAAATCAGCCCAGGAGTGGAGTATTGCTTACCTTATGGGGTTGGTGGGCCTGGGTATAATATACCACAAAAATCCTCCTGTGCTCTGGTGTATCGCCAAACTGGGTGTATCAGTATGGTATAAAGGCAAAGTCTTAAGTCTTGCAGCCCTCCACAGAACAAAAGGGTGTTCATATGGCTAAAATGAAGCCCCAGAAACGCGTCAGCCACATTGGTGTTTAGGGTCTGACTGGCAGGTGCCGTGAGGTCCAGGTTCAGCTGTTTTAAATGCGCTTACTACTAAATGTTTGTAAGTAGGACCATTGCTTTTTATTTTATTTTGTGTATATTAAAATGTATAAGTGGTAATGCACAAGGTCGGCGGGCCTGGGTATAATACAGGGGAGGTGCTAGAACTATTCAAGACCTGGGGCACCTTTGGGCACCCAAACTTGAGCAGTAATGTGGCATGCACAGCGCGTCACGGTGAATACTGGGTGCTGGCCCTATTACAGAGAACAGTGAATGGGCTTAAAGGAGTATAATTTAATAAATCAAACCTTTGTGAATTCATAAAATTAGGCTTTGATTGCTGTGCCACAATAAATAGTCTCACAGATATGCATACCCATCAGCACTATTATAAAAAAAAAATTAAACGCTGTCTGAGCCTACCTTAACCCCTTCGTTTCCAGCCCATAGGGGAATCACGTCATGGTGATCCCCTCGCCGATGAGACTGGACGTTGCACAACGTCCAGTCTTTACGGCGTTCTAGGGCGCGCCCGCGGCACCACTCGCGATCCCGCGCGCGCGCCCGACGGCCGTGATTGCCGCCGGGCACCCGCGATTTCCGGCAATCACGTCAGGAGTGTGGATCTGTGTGTGTAAACACACAGATCCACCTCCTGTCAGCGGTGAGGAGACTGATGTGTGTTCCCAGTACAGAGGAACACACATCGATCTCCTCCCCCTGTGAGTCCCCCTCCCCCTACAGTTAGAACATACTTTAGGACACATTTTAACCCCTTCAGCGCCCCCTAGTGTTAACCCCTTCCCTGCTAGTCACATTTACACAGTAATCAGTGCAGTTTTATAGCACTAATCGTTGTGTAAATGTGAACGGTCCCAAAAACGTGTCAAAAGTGTCCGATATGTCCGCCGCAACGTCACGGTCACAAAAAAAAAAACGCAGATCCCCGCCATTACTAGTAAAAAAAATAAAATAAAAATGCCATAAATCTATCACCTATTTTGTAGACGCTATAACTTTTGCGCAAACCAATCAATATACGATTATTGCGTTTTTTTTTTTGAAGTCCTGTAGATGAGGAATCTCCCTATTAGATTCTGACAGCAGCACTAGACTCTGTCAGAAAATGCTAATCAGCAGCTGTAGCTCCCCCACATTCTACCTCCTAGTACAACCCCTCCCAGTCCCCCCTTAGCACAAATTTTTTCCTACCCACCCACCAAAAATCAACCTTAGGACAAATCCCCCCATGACAGTGTGTGTCCACAAAGCTCAGTGTCTTTTATTCACAGATTTTTTTGCACATTTTTTACCTGCAAAAAAATTGTAATTTTAATTTTTTTTTCCAAAAGTTGCGGCTCCGGCTTCACTTCCAGATTCCCTACTGCGCATGCGCGATCACTGCTAAGCGTCTTTCACTGGTCCCCGCTGTTTTCTGGGAACAGTGTGTTTCCCAGAACACAACGGGGGGGGGGGGGGGGGGGAGACCGGGAAGTGACACACTGCCCGCAGTCTACCAACAGTGTGTATTCCCGGAAGTGGGTGCAAATACCTGCTCCGCTTTAATTAACAATTCTTCCCATATATACATAAACCTAAAAACAATTAACACACTATTCCATATATATTGTGTATAGTAAATTACATACTCAGATATAGGAATAGGTTCAGTTAATAACATGCATACACACTCAAATACATACAGATAATCAGATATATACATACACACTCAGATATATACATATGCTCAATTACATACAGTACATGCACATATATATATATATACTCAGGTACATTCATATACACATGCTGTAAAGAAACACTAAGATATATATACTAAGAAACATGCATACATACCTATATACACACTCAGGTGCATGCATACACACACTCATATATATTTACTGTACATGTGCTCAATTATATACATCTACACACACATATATACACACACACTGAGATACATAAATGCACTCAGACACACACACAAACAGACAGAAATACATTAGACACAACATAGTGTGAGAGGAATGATAGAAAAGGGGGAGAAGGTTTTAATTCCCCCTTTTCTCATGGGAGAGCGGCAAGGCAGGCAGTTTCAAGGCTCCCCCTGTTCCAGCTGTCAGAGACTTATCTGCCTGTCACATGGCTTAGGAGAAGAGAAACGTGACTTTCCCGGGCTTTCTTTGAAACACCTGGTGTTCACGAGGCCCGGGAGAGGGTTACACGTGACTTTCCCGGGTTTTTTGTGGTTCTGGGGCTCAGTTCCAGTTCTAAGCAGCCTAGTCCAGTACTAAATAGGGCTATAAAAGGAAGGGTTCCGTGCCGCTCATCAAGCCGCCTCAGAGGACAGGATTGTGGTGTCCAGGGGCGTTGCTAGGTGCCAAAAAGACCAGGGGCTTCAGCCCGAAGCCAAGCCGGCTCCTGGGGGGGGGTTCTGGGCGCGCGGTCAGTGGAGTGGCGCGGTGTGACCTACCTGACACACATACCCTGTTGTGTGTGTGTGTGTGTGCGCACACACACACACACTGACCTGTCCTACATACACTGACCTGTCCTACATACACTGACCTGTCCTACATACATACACAATCAACTATAAGGCGCCGTACACACGGCAGAGAACCTCGACGGGCAGAACACATCGTTCCGCCCGTCGAGGTTCTCTCCCGGCCGTCGAATTCGGCGACCCGCCCGTCGGGAATGGCAACCAGCCATTCTTCCAGGCGGGCCGTCGAGGAAATAGAGAGCGTGCTCTCTATTTCGGCTCGACGGGCTTCCCGACGGGAAGCTCGCCGAGACCGTACACACGGCCGAGGTCCTCGCTGGAATGCACATTCCAGCGAGGTTCTCGCTGGTTTTCAGCGAGAACCTCGGCCGTGTGTACGGCGCCTAAACCATACAAGTTGACGATGTCAACAGCAACCCACACAGCAGTAAGAGCAGAAATCTCAGAGCGGACACTTCTCCCAGAGAGGAGGTGAGTGATAGAGAGAGATCACACATTACACACTATACATAGATAGAGATCACACTGTACATAGAGGTCTGTCATTGGAGGATTATTATTACATACAATGTAACATGATCATTGCCTGTAATGTGCCAGGTCGTTCTCAGGTTGGGATATTGTGATTGTATGATTCTGGTTATAGTATACTATTACTATCTATCATATGATCTCTACATTGTACTAAACCCTGGATATAATATGATATTATATGTATGTGTGCTATTATATGGTGTATTATTGTGATTAGATTACTATTAGTGTTGAGCAGAATATGCCATATTCGATTTCGCGATATATCTCGAATATATAGTCGAATATTCGAGATATATTCGCTAAATAAATATTTTTTGGAAATGAAATGATTGCGAATTTTTGCTATTGCGAATGCGAATGCGAATTGCGAATGCGAATGCGAAATTTCGAGAAATGCGGAATGGAGCACTCTGATTGGCTCAGAATATTCGTGATATTTTATAATACAAAATAATTGCGAATATTCGAGAAATGTGGAATGGAGCACTCTGATTGGCTCAGAATATTCGTGATATATTACAATACAAAATAATTGCGAATATTCGAGAAATGCGAAAGAAGCAGTCTGATTGGCTCAGAATATTCGTGATATTTTATAATACAAAATAATTGCGAATATTCGAGAAATGCGGAATGGAGCACCCTGATTGGCTCAGAATATTCGTGATATATTACAATACAAAATAATTGCGAATATTCGAGAAATGCGGAATGGAGCACTCTGATTGGCTCAGAATATTCGTGATATATTACAATACAAAATAATTGCGAATATTCGGCAAATGCGGAAGAAGCACTCTGATTGGCTCAGAATATTCTTGATATATTACAATACAAAATAATTGCGAATATTCGAGAAATGCGGAATGGAGCACTCTGATTGGCTCAGAATATTCTTGATATTTTATCGTAATTTCGCAAAAATGCGAATGAGAAATTTATTGCGGAATTTCGACAGTAACACTCTGAAATCGAATATATGTGTTATTTTAGCTAAAAACAATATTGCGAATTTCTCGAAAATAATCGCGCGATATCGCTATTGCCGAATAATCGCATTGCGATTTATCGGCAATATAAATTGATCGCTGCAGCTACTCGGCCCAAGGTCTCTAATCATACCAGCAATGCTTTTAGACGTCGATGGGGATCTCTAGGATGTGATCTGTTCTAAAAAAAAAAATTGAAAAAATACGAATATTCGAAATGGCGAATATTCACCGCGAAATTCGGAATATATATCGCGAATACTCGAATATGCCATATTCGAGCCGAATATTCGCAATACGAATATTCGTGAGCAACACTAATTACTATACATAATCTAATCACAATAATACACCATATAATAGCACGCATACATATCATATTATATCCAGAGTTTAGTACAATGTAGAGATCATGATAGATAGTAATAGTATATTAACAAATAATAACACCATAAAAGTGGCACACATTTTTTTTTCCTCTAGCCCCCCCCCCCCCACCCAATCCGCCACCAGCACAGCTCAGGTAATCAACACTCACCCCAGTGCAGCGGGCTCCTCCGGTCATCCTCATCCCCCTCCTCTTCATCGGTGCAGTTAGTGGCAGATTTCAGACTTGCCCGATTGCTCCTCCGCTGCCCTGATCTGAACTCTCCTGAGTCCCGCTTCAGCGCCGAGCGGGGATCTCAGTGTTCCTCCATCTTTACACAAAATAAAGCCTTTCTGGGTGGTGGAAGCTGATTACTGATAAAGCATTTCTTTAATGGTGGAAGCTGATTACTATCATGCACTGAGGAGCCCAGGAAAATGGTTTTCTGCCTATTTAATGGAATCATGAACATATCTCTAATATTAAAAAGCTAGTTAAATCTGCCTCACTGTAAGAAATAAAAGTACAAAACATCTTTTTTTTCAGGGCATTGAACATATTTACAGCACATTCAGCATATACAGACAATGATCTGCTTAGCAAAAAAAAAAAAAAAAAAAACACAGCTTTAAAAGATCAGACGCATGTTTAGATCAGACGCATGTCCTGCATTTACAAGCTTACCCTTAACTTTTACTCAGTGCAGTGCAATATTGGGTAATGCATCAGGTAATGAACACTCACCCCACTGCAGCGGGCTCCTCCAGTCATCCTTATCCCCCTCCTCTTCATCGGTGCAGTTAGTGGCAGATTTCGAACTTGCCCGATCGCTCCTCCGCTGCCCTGGGCCTGATCTGAACTCTCCTTCAGTGCCGAGCGGAGATCTCAGTGTTGTGATGTAGCGGCGGCTGTGGGATTGGAAACTCCCGCCTTCTGAAGCCGGCGGCGTGTATGATGGACGTCACACGACCCACGATTGGACATTGGACCACTGGGACGTCCATCATATGTTCTGCAGGCTCCAGAAGGCGGGACCTGTGACGTGGCCACACTCGGCAGATCAGATTGCTTTCTGGTCGGCGGCATTCGGGGCTAAATAGTGTATGGTGCCCTTTTGAGACTCTGGGCTTTTCGGGGGCACATTCGGGGCTCCAGCCCCCCTAGCCAGGGTCTAACGACGCCTCTGGTGGCGTCCCCTCCCCCCTCCCCTTTTGTTATTTTTGTCGCGGCTGCAATTATGTGGTAACGTCACCTTTATAAAACTGAGTAAAGGTGGACAAATCTGTTATGACTTTATTAGATGGGTTATTTGGAATCTGAAGTTTTATACAGCCTGAGACGTAGTGGTTGGGTTTGTTTTAAGTTTAAATAAATGATTTTTAATTTAGTATGTCTTAACACCAATAATAAAGCAGTTGCGGCCTTTCTATTCCATACAGGTGTCAGTCTATTATTCTATTTAATTCTTATTAAGCTAAGTAAGGGGTCTTGTCTGCTGTCCCATGCTTACTCCCCTCTCTGTCCTGCTGTCCCCTCACACCCCATGCAGCTCCTTCCTCTTCCCGCCCACTCACACACAGCTCTCTCTGTAAACAGTGAGCAGTCCTGGCAGGGCTCCAGCAGCCCGGACTAGAAGCAGAGCATCGGCTTATGTGGCTGGGAGGCTCTGTATCCCTCCACAGAGAGAAACAAGTCCCTTGTAATTAGGGCTGTTTCCATCCTGACCATTACATATATGTACAGATAGGTCACATTCTCATACAGGTTATGGATCCTGAATTCTGATTACGTTTTTCTGGGGATGTTATAAGAATTTTTGAGGGTTCTTAGGTAGCTGTTGTCCAGGTGACAGACAGTCAGAAACCCGGACAGAGGATGTAAAAACCGGACTGTCCGGGTGAATCCCGGACAGGTGGCAACCCTATTTGTGCATGCTACACTTACTTTGCCCACATGCAATAATCATTAGCAAATAATCGTGGGTGGGGGGGGGGGGGTAAATGGTGATATCAATCTAGCAATAAAAATTGACTTGTGTTAACACTATATAGTATATAAATTACAGGGTATAGCTACATCTCTATAAATACAACTGTGTTTCTTGTACAAGTTTCAATTGTGAAAAACTACAAGCAAATTATATTACAAACTAGGCAGACAAATGGGGCAATTTAAGCAATATAGCTGATTAGCAAAGAGCTGGCATCCACCTGGGTTCAACTTCTAGCTAGGACACAGTATACAAGGATATTTGATGACCTTCCCACCAAGCTGATCTATGCAAAATACAAAAATGTCATTGGCTTCAGCCTGCAATATTCCCTACTTAGCAAGACTGTGATATAGGCTTTAAAAGTACAAATCTTCAGGAGTAGGAACAGACAAGAATGCTTCCAGAAGCGCTTTGGTATATATATATATATATATATATATATATATATATATATATATATATATATATATATATATATATATATATATATATATATATATATATATATATATATATATATATATATATATATATATATATATATATATATATATATCAGCACCATATAACAGATTCTAGCTGTACGAATGCCTGGCTGACACTAGGGGGCGATCAAAACACAATTTCTTCTACGCTGCTTCTGCCAACATTATCAGCAGATTGTTTTCTGTTTACTGCACAACACAAAGATTAAAACTAGCTCACATTGTACATTATTACATATTTTACTTCAATCATGAAATTCAGAACAGCAACGATTTTATCATTAACGCTTACTTTACATTCTACTATTATTATTATTATTTTTATTCCACTGCCACAAACCTTTTATTATTATTATTTATTATTATTATTATATATTATTGGTAGGATACTAAGCAGCTGTCATATTATTAACCACTTTAGCCCCGGAAGATTTGGCTGCTGAATGACCAGGCAATTTTTTGCGATACGGCACTGAGTCGCTTTAACTGACAATTGCACGATGTATCCAAACAAAATTGACATCCTTTTTTTCCCACAAATAGATCAATTCTTTTGGTGGTATTTGATCATCTCTGTGGTTTTTATTTTTAGTTCTATAAACAAAAAAAGACGGACAATTTTGAAAAAAATACAATATATAGTACTTTTTGCTATAAAAAATATATCCCCTTTTCTTTTTTTTTTTCTTCTTAAAGCAAATTTTTTTGCTCAGTTTAGACTGATATGTAATCTTCTACGTATTTTTGGTAATAAAAATCGCAATACGCGTACATTGATTGGCTTAAAAGTTATAACGTCTACAAAAAAGGGAAAAGATTTATGGCATTTTTATTACTATTATTTGTTTTTAATAGTAATGGCGGTGATCAGCGATTTTTTTTTAGGACGGTAACATTATGGTGGACACATCAGACACTTTTGACACATTTTTGGGACCATTGACAATTATACAGCTATAAAAATGCACTGATTACTGTGTAAATGTCACCCCCCAGCACAAATTCTTCCCATACCCCCTCCAAATGTCCCCTCCTAGCACAAATCCCCCCAATCATCCCTGCGAGCACAAATCCGCCCCCCCCCCAAAAAAAACTCCCCTCAAAGCACATATCCCTCCCCACCCTACCATATTACTTTTTCTAGCACCAACCCCCGAAATTCCCCCTCATAGCACAAGTCTCCTTCCCCCATCCCTTAACACAATTCTTATTTCCTGCCACCACCCAAATTCCCCCTTGCAAAACAACTACTCCCTGCCCCCCCCCCCCAAACCTCCTTGTTTGATATACAAGTGCCCCCTCCACCTCACATAATAGGGCATAATCCAGGGCACTGTTGTATATATGTATAGTAAAACCTTGGTTTGAGAGTAACTTGGTTTGAAACTCACAAACTCACATTCTCCTGCAGGGTAGACTCCCCAGTTATGATTGAAGACTGATAGCAGTAAAAGACAGTGGTGTGGAGGATGGTCTATGTGGACAGCTTTACCCCAGATGCCTGCATACTTAGATGTGCCTCCTTTAACCACTTACCTACTGTGCACCTACACCCCCTTCCTGCCCAGACAAAATATAAGCTTCCGGCACTGCGTCGCTTTAACTGACAATTGCGCGGTCGTGCGACGTGGCTCCCAAACAAAATTGGCGTCCTTTTTTTCCCACAAATAGAGCTTTCTTTCGGTGGTATTTGATCACCTCTGCGGTTTTTATTTTTTGCGCTATAAACAAAAATAGAGCGACAATTTTTAAAAAAATGCAATATTTTTTCCTTTTTGCTATAATAAATAACCCAAAAAATATATAAAAAAAATATTTTTTCCCTCAGTTTAGGCCGATACGTATTCTTCTACATATTTTTGGTAAAAAAAAAATGCAATAAGCGTTTATCGATTGGTTTGCGCAAAATTTATAGCGTTTACAAAATAGGGGATAGTTTATGGCATTTTTTTTTTTTTTTTTTTTACTATTAATGGCGGCGATCTGCGATTTTTTTATTGGGACTGCGACGTTATGGCGGACACTTCGGACACTTTTCTGAAATTTTTGGGACCATTTACATTTATACAGTGAAAAATGCTATAAATATGCATTGATTACTGTATAAATGTGACTGGCAGTGAAGGGGTTAACCACTAGGGGGCGGGGAAGGGGTTAAATGTGTGTCCTATGAGTGTTCTAACTGTAGGGGGAGGGGGGGTGACTGGGGGAGGTGACCGATTGTGTCCCTATGTACAAGGGACACAATCGATCTCCTCTCTCCCTGACAGGGACGTGCAGCTCTGTGTTTACACACAGAGCTGCACGTCCCAGCTCAGTTACTGAGCAATCGCGTGTGCCCGGCGGCGATCGTTGCCGCCGGGCACTCGCACGGGATCCCCGCAGAGCGGCGGGTGCGCGCGCGCCGCCGGCGACGCGTGCGCGCCCGCGGCTTTAAAGGGACATCACGTCATATGACGTGATGTCAGAACAATGGAGTCGTCTGCCCGCCGTCATTTGACGGTGGGCAGATGACAAGTGGTTAAGCATCAACCATGTGAGTTGCTAAATCTTGTACCTTCATTAAATGTAACCATATTGCTACACTTAGAGGCGCCCCTCTTCTCTTTTATACTCTGTAGCTTCTGATGGATTTTGCTTCTAATCCCCTTGGGGAGGCTGCCATTTGTGGATGGATATTTAATGGTTACACAACTTATTACATGGCTATAATCTTTTTATATGGACTAAAAACTGAAAGACTTATGAATAAATGGTTGTGGAATGAATCATTTGAGTTTCCATCATTTCTTATGGGGAAATTTGCTTTGATATACAAGTGCTTTGGATTACAAGCATGTTTCCAGAACAAATTATGCTTGCAATCCAAGGTTTTACTGTATATATATATTAAATGGGAGGCTGTTTACTTTTTATATAATACCCTGATACAACTATCATAGTTCACTTCCTCAGACTTGTTTTTTTATCTGTTTTTAAAGAAGACTATGCTGGTTCTTTCTGTAACATTATACATGGCTATTCTTTAGCTGTGCAACTATTTTTTTGAGGTGGAATCCTTTATATTTCTAGAGCTGGACATACATACAGACCAGTTACAGATGATTAAACTGAATCTTAAGGCTAGGGTTAGAGCTGCCCTCTTTGCACCCTCCTTCCCAACATCCTTCTTTCTGATAGTCAAAGAAGAAGAGCAAAAAATTGTCAGCTGGACAGCGGCTGCATCCAATCAAATGCAGCCACTGTTTGGGTATTGTGACAGCTGCGGGTGATAGTGTGGATGGGAGAAACAATAGTGTAATATATGATGTATGGGTCTCTCAATTGTGCTCATGCAATGTTACATGGTCTTCTGATGGAGGCTGTAAGCAGCCATTGCAGCTTTACAGTGGTTGTAAAGGCTCAAAATGTATTACCCCAGCCCAATAAAACTTATCTGAGCCCCATCTCGATCCAGCGATTTGCACAAGAGCCTTGGCCCTCTTGGGTCTCTTCCTCCTCATTGGCTGAGACAGCAGTGGTAGCCATTGGCTACTCCTACTGTGAATCACAGCCAATAAACCAATTAGGAGAAATTAGGGGAGGGGCGGGTCTGAGCTGCACTCTGTGTGTGAATGAACACACTGAGCATTGGCTGGGCAGCGAGCCTGCCCTGCTTAGGTGCCCCCATAGTAAGCTGCTTGCTATTGGGGGCACTAGTCAGGGGGAAGGGACCTGGAGCAGCGTCGGAGGACCCTAAAAAAAGGAGGCTAGGGTCTGCTCTGTGCAAAACCACTGCATAGAGCAGGTAAGTATGACATGTTTGTAAATGAAAGAATTATAAAAGGGGCACTAATTTGGACCCACTTTCCTAAGATTGTGACCAACCCAGGCCTATTTGGTATTTAATACTGGCTGTTAATGTTAAAGGGCATAAGTGGGTTAACCACTTCAGCCCCGGACCCTTTCACTGGCCAAAGACCAGGCCATTTTTTGCGATTCGACACTGTGTCGCTTTAACTGACAAATGCACGGTCGGGAGACGTGGCTCCCAAACAAATGTTTTTTCCTCAGTTTAGGCTGATATGCATTCTTCTACTTATTTTTGGTTTGCACAAAAGTTATAGCATCTACAAAATAGGGGATAGTTTTATGGAATTTTTATTAATTAATTTTTAGAAATCTGGGATTTTTATTGTGACTGTGACTTTATGACAGACACATTGGATACTTTTGACACATTTTTGGGACCATTGTCATTTTTACAGCCATCAGTGCAATAAAAATGCACTGCTTACAGTAAAAATTACACGGGCAATGAAGGGGTTAACCACTAGGTGGTGCTGAAGGGGTTAAGTCAGTACTAGGGAGTGATTCTTACTGTTAGGGGGCGTGGCTATGAGTGACATGTCACCAGGGCCGTCTTAATAGCATCAAGGGCCACTGGGCAAAGTAATGCTCTGGGGCCCCCTACAATGATGACAGTGCAGGTAAACAGACATCAAGTAGGTAGGAGGCAGACTGCCTTCCCTGTGTATCTATCACTCTCAGTGCCATCATAGGGCCTCCAATTTTGGAGCAGCGTGGGCTCAAGGACCAGCTGCTTTAGGGAAAAAACAGGGGGCCCCAGCAGCTGGGGCCCCTGGGCAGTGCCCAGGTGTGCCCTCTCATTAAGACAGCCCTGCACGTCACTGATGACCGTTCCCGATCACAGGGGAACAGCCATCAGTGACATGTCACTAGGCAGAATAGTGGAATGCCTTGTTTACAAAGGCATCCCCCTGTTCTGCCTTTGCCGACCGCAATCGCGAGCCGCCTGGAAAAATTGAGTTTCCGGGACACGCTCGCACACTCACGAGGCACGCGGCGGGCGCTCGCACACGATGGGCGGCAAATGTAAAGGGACGTATAGGTACGCCCATTTGCCAGTGTGTCAATGTACATCTGTGTGCGGCGGCAAGTGTTTAAAGGTGGTCCTGTCACTTTAAGTACCGTATTTGTCGGCGTATAACACGCACAGGTGTATAACACGCACCGTAACTTTAAGAGGGAATTTTCAGGGAAAAAACTTTCCATAGCCCCCTGCGTATAACACGCACGTACAGTTTACCCTACTAAACATAAAATTTAAATGCCGCAGCTCATAATTTAGGACCATACATTAAAACAAATACAAAAAAAAAATCATAAAGTGAGTTACCATGAGTGCCAAAGCTGACAAATCAATAACCAATGTGATGTGAAACATAAAGAAAAAAAACATATAATATATATATAAATCAAAGTGTAGCAACCAGTGAGCAAATAGAAATCCTGTGCGAGGAAACAGCAGAACCAAAATGTGTCACCAATCACACCTGTGCACCACCACCTATAAAGTTGTATGCTTACCAGAGGTAAGCTGTAACGGGCCAAAAGCATTGGACTTGTTTCCAGTAGATAGCGTTCTCCAACGGCAGGGAAAGCGAGCGATCAGATGGAACGAACTCAATTGGCACAATGGCCGCGAAGCTCAGCGTGGATACCCAAAATGAAGAGACTCACATCGTGTGTATCGCAAGTTGAATCAGATTTAACCACTTAATCACCAAGGACATCCATGGACGTTCTCGGCTTTGTGCGGTGATATCTGAATGATGCCTGCAGCTACAGGCATCATTCAGATATCGCCATCTTCAGCCGGCATTCCTGTTCACGATAAGAATGATCAAAACGGCAGTTCCGCCGCTTGATCGTTCTTATAGGCAGCGGGAGGGGGTGTTTTTTTCACAGATTTCATGCTTGTAAGCCTGAAGGAGAGCTGTGGGGTCTTATTGACCCCCACATCTCTCCATAAAGAGGAACTGTCACAGTGATTCCTATTACAAGGAATGTTTACATTCCTTGTAATAGGAATAAAAGTGATCAATTTTTTTTTTTTTTTTTAAAGTGTAAAAGTAAAAAAAAAAATGTAAAACTCCCCTGTCCTGGTAGCTCGCGTGCGGCAGCGAACACGCATGCAAGTCCCGCCCACATATTCAAACACCGTTCAAACCCCACATGTGAGGTATCATTGCGTGCGTTAGAGGGTGTGCAACAATTCTAGCACTAGACCTCCTCTGTAACTCAAAATTAGTAACCTGCAAAAAAAAATTAAGCGTCGCCTATGGAGATTTTAAAAAAAGTTGCAATGATCGCCATTTTATTCCCTAGGGTGTCTGCTAAAAAAAATATATAATGTTTGGGGGTTCTGATTAATTTTCTAGCAAAAAAATTGTGATTTTTACATGAAGGAGAAAAGTGCCAAAATAGGCCCGGTGATCAAGTGCTTAATAACCAAAATGGCAACTTACAGTTTAAAAGAGTAACAAACATCCGTATTATTTAGATCTTTTGGAGGTGAAGTCTGCACCATTCGGACAGAGATTGGATTTGGGGGCTGAAAGGACAGGTCAGAGTCCAGGATTACACCTAGCATGAGGGGAGGGACTGATGGTCGTATTATTGATCTTGATGGTGAAGTCAGGGGGGGGGGGGGCACGGTCTGGAGGAAAAATTATGAGCTCACTTTTTAGAAAGTATTGTGTTTGTAAAAAAATTTAAAAAGGCAATTGCTGTATTACACTGATTTAACAAGATTACCATCATTATCTACTTCTATTGTTAATAACGCATGGGGCTTTCTATTTTTCTTACACATTTTTATTTAATAGAAAAAAAATAATTATATATATATATATATATATATATATATATATATATATATATATATATATATATATATATAAAAATAAGGGCAGAATCAATGGACCACTTGGCCGTCACTTTTGTATGTTTCTAAATCGTATATATCGATCCAGTAAGGACTGTCCCCTGGAAGTTTCAGTAAGCTAAGAGAGCATGACAGTGTCTGAGGCTTGCCTGTGAAAAGACACCTCCTCCCTTCCTCTGAGAGTCAGCTAGTGACTGACTGTGGCTTGCTGAGGCTGGCCAAGCTCATGCTATAGCTAAGTGACGTGTGTGCTTCTCTGCGGGAGTGTGCCCTGCACCTGGCTTTACTCTCCCAGGGATGTGCAGAGAGCGAATCCGGAGCCCTGGCTTGTGTGTGTGTCACATCTCAGCTCCTCTGCTCACTCCTTCCGCACATATTCTCACATCAGCATCTTCTTAGGATACAGGCTGCAGCAGTGTCAGCATCAACCATATGCTGGGGCTCCGCTCTCTCTTACTTAAGGATTGCTGGTAAGTGAAAACATCCTGGAGAGACAAACACTATGTCTAACATATAGACATATATATATGTATATATATATATATATATATATATATGTATAGTATATATAACTAGAGCTAGATATTGTATTTGTACATGGGGATGATTGATAAACCTAAATGCAGAGGTCATTTCACATGGGTTTGTTGCCTACTCTTTCAGTTTTATAGCATGGGCAGTTTTCTGAATTGCCACATCTCAAGAGTTGGACTAGCTTGGATTGTTCAGTTTATAGATGTGGTTCATTTAGTTTGTAAGAGCCATATGAAATGCTATAACTGGCACTGGTAGAGCAGTTGGAAAGGGGTCAGTGTAGCTTCACCTGGCCACTCTCTGCTAGGTACATTACTGATCTCATGAAACTAGTAGCTTTAGGATGTTAGTTAGGATACTACATTGTGTAAGCACATACATTGACGCTTGTCTTTGAAATGATTATAATGTGTATAATGCCATTAAGGAATGATCCTTTAAGCTTCTTTATGCATTGGTTTAAGCCCTGTATTTATCACAGAAGTATCGATCTATGATAGCGATACTTTTATTATTAAAGTAATAATATAGAATTATGCGCTGCTTGCATTTTTCCATATTTATCAGATTTCTCTCTACTCAAGGTTTTAAACACGGTGACACAGTTATCCTTTTTTTTTTCTTTACTTTTCTTGTGTTTTGCTGTATACTGTTTGAATTAGTTCTTCTCTGATGACTTACACACGCATTCGTGATTTGTGGTAGAACTACAATTTTCATGCAGCAGGGCATGCTGGGAATTGTAGTTCCTCCACAACTTCTGTTTGTCCTAAAATGTCTATGGATGTAAGGTGACCAGTCTAGATAGTTATCTAATCAAAAAAACTGTGGTAGGTGTGCACAGTCTATTGCATCAGGGTGTGCACCCCAAAGCTAAAACATATTTGAGTGTGTGTGCACGTGTGTATATATACTGGCGGTGTCAGCAGAGCAATGGACCGTGTCAGTATGGCAGAGATTGGTGTCAGTAAGGCAGTGGACGGTGTCAGTAGTTTTTATTTTTTAATTTTTTTAGGAGCCCCATTAGGTGGCTTTGATGAAATATTAGGGGTCTAAACAGGGGGAATCTGCCCCACACAGGATGATTAGGGTGTGCCTAGGCACACCTGGCACACCCTGTGCACACACCTAAGACTTTGGGATTGATTTATTAAAACTGGAGAGTGCAAAATCTAGTGCAGCTCTGATCCAGGTTTTATTGTCAAAGCTCATTTGAACAAGCTGAAGTTAGAAGCTGATTGGCTACCATGCACAGCTGCAGCAGATTTTTCACTCTCCAGTTTTGGTATATCAAACCCTGTATGTCTCAGAGAGAACTTCTGGCCCTAAGCAAAGCTGCGTTCAGATTCACAACAAATCGATCATTCTGAACAGATTTTCCCAGCTGGACACTACTGGTCCCCCTAGATAAAGATGACGTCAGGGGTGTCTTAGCAATGCATAAATATGCAGACTTAAATGTTAAAACTTCCAGCATGTACTGTTTTCCCAAGAAGAGGCCAATGATATAGCTATAAGTGCATGGTCTGGGCTTGGTTAGACATTGAAAGCCCATAATTGCTTGACACAATTTAGGGAGTATTAAAATAGATATATCAATATATAATTATAAAAAATAATCAATATGAGAATATTTTTTTGTGTGAGCATGAGAAAAATTTGTATTCCTATTTATCTGGGTATCATGCTATCCATGTGTCAATTAATTGGAGAGAATGTAGATGTTTCCCAATAAGCGTCCATACTTGTATCACATTATTTCTGTTGCACAATCAGATCTTCTAACTGGCATCTGAGGTTTATGGCTTTAGGCCCACAGTAAGAAAACAAAGTGCTATGACCACAGGTGAAATATGTTGCTCATGTATCATATAAAAGAATAATGCACAAACATCTGTATTTGAATAGTATCAACGTACAAGTGCTCTAAAGGTCAAATAATGCTTGTATGAAACAATTGATATTACAATTGTGTTTGCTTCAAGGTAATTTATTGTGTATGTTCTCAATTTATATATTGTTTTATTGGTAAAAAAAAAATGTATCCTTGGGTTTGTCCTTCCTGACAATATCCATTATTTTGCTCAGACCGTATATGAAATCTGCTGTTGGTTGTAATTGTGTATGAATTGGGCTTGTTATGTTATGTTGATGGTATATACATGCTGTGTGTAATGACGGGCAGCAAGTTGCCTTCAGCAATACCTTTATCTGGATAACAATGGGTGTTAACAAAACAGAGCTGCTTTTCATTTGCTGGCTGTTCTTAGAGCTCAGGTTGCTGTAATATGCTCCAAAGCTGTGTAAGGGGTTTTAAAGTACATCCAGGACACAGCATATGTAAATGCAGTAGAGTAAATAGTGCACAGTTCACATATAAATACATGGCATAAGTACAACTCAGGTGCTCCGTTGCCTAGAGGGAATGCACAAGTGACTATATGATTTATAGTTCCGCCTGGATCTGTTTGGGAAGCATACATTATGCCGACAGATGCAATTATAAGTATAGCATATTAATTCAGAAGTAGATCTCCATGCTTTGCTTATATTTTTGGGACTGCGATGGCTCTATGCTGAATTTTGATGCAATATACAACATTTTTAATGGGTACTGTTTGAGATCTTTAAGTACATAACTGCAATTGCAAAGATGAAGGAAAATAACTGAATATTCTATATACTGTGTGTTACAGATCACATGACTAACACTTATAAAAATAGATGGGGGTTTTGGTATATAGGATCTTGTAATCATTTCCAGCAACTTTCAATAAAAAGGGAAATAAAGTTTCACAATGGTTTCAATATATCATGAGAAACAAACAAAAGCACATGCAAATACTTGAGAATTATGTTTGACATATTCATTTTACAGAAATGTTATTTTACTGTAGAAGAAGAACATGTATTGTGAGATGTCCAGCAAATAACAGTTAGAATGATAATCTCTTACGTAACGCCATGATCTGACTTTTATTATTGCCCAAAAAATCCCTTTAAATGAATGCAAATATTTTATAATTGTTGTTAATCTGTAGGAAATGTATATTATGTTTGTTGCATCTATCTGATACCTATGTTAATTAGTTGTAGATTTAATTATGATATGATGCAATATTGCATTGTCTATTTTTTTTTTTTTTATCAATCTACTGTAATTTGCTAAAGCAGCCTTTATATTAGCATTCAAACATTGTGATAATGTTTTTTTAACCATACAGCTGAAATACAAAAAATATTGTTTACTCTATTCTGGCAATTATCGCCTTAGCAGTGAAATATTCTTAGGAATGTGAATTAGGTTACCCTCATGCACATTTCAAATAACATATTCTAGACCAGTGGTTCCTAAACCTTTTTGTGTCATGGACCCCTTTAAGAATCTGATGAAAACTATGGACCCCCGCCCTAAAAATATTAATATAAACCATACTTTGCTTGCAAAGAATATAAAGCATGTACTTTATTTTATTGAAATTTGATTGCATCATACAAATATGGCATAGACAAAGCTTGAATAAAGTAAACAATCTTTACAAAAACTCACTCCTTTTCATGCAAAAGAAAATTACCACACATAAAAAAAAAAACAATTACTGTATCTTAAACAAAACAATGTGATTTCTGCTTAAATCTTCTACTACTACTACTACTACTACTACTACTACTACTACTACTACAACAACTACTTGATATTATGGAGTGGCACAAAATGGCAGTTGTGCATAGAATGATTATACAAATTTGAATGGTAAACATGGGCCAACAACAAGTCAAGAGACGATTAGTGGTCAACGTTGTAAGTAGTGGCAGGGTGCATTTCCTTTCATTTGTTTCAATGGGAAACTATTGATTGGGACAAAGGGGGGGGGGGCTGTATAGTGAATGTAAATGTTATTGTTTATCTGACCCTCATGGACCCCCCTGAGACCTATTCATGGACCATTTAGGGGTTTATGGATCCTAGGTTAAGAACCCCTGTTCTTAACCCACAACATATAATGCTGTAGGTTACACACAGTATGGTATTTTAAGTTATCTTCCTTTATGCTTAGACCCATGGGTTATTTTGGGGTTCTGTGAATATATAATGCTGAAGCCTATTTTAAAGCAGTCAATCATTTGAAACTAATATTCAGTGTCAGGTGAAGGAGATATAGTGATTCAACCTATAGTGATTTTTCCTTGTAATGACTAGATGATAATTATTCTGTGTTATTCTTTCCTAGGGGGCACCAATGAACAATTCCAGCCATTGAACGTGCTTATTAGTACAAATAGAGATATTCTAACTTTCTGGAAATCTCTGTACTAGAGGTTTTTATTCTTTCTCCCAGAATGGAAGCCCATTCTGCTAAACCATGTCAACCAAGGGTCAAAAATGTTACCAAAAGTTGTAGCAGTTTCAGAACAAGCAGATTTCTCACCTATCTTTGATCTTTGATCTTGGTGAAATGGCTTACTGTTCTTTAGCCCTGGTTCACACTGATGCTACTTTGAAATCGCGCTACTTCACTCGAAGTATCACGATTTCAAAGTAGCAAGTTCAGCGCAATTTCAGGTGCTACTTGTTAGACATCTTTATACACAGATGTCTATTGAAGTCGCACCTGAAATCTGCAAAAGTAGTGCAAATTTTGAACAATGTCTAAAAAAACATTATAAGTGATATCGGCCTAATATTTGAACTTGCTAGGTTAACATTGGTAGCAAGTGTTGCATGTTTTGTGCCTTGCTTGCTTCTGAGTTTTTCATGCTTAGTATGACTAATAATAATGTTGTAGCTAGTATGTGTTTGTACATTCAAAGGTGGAGCTGGAACACTATGGCCTACATAGCATTTCTTTAGGGTACTTTCACACTGAGGCGCTTGGTGCACTGGCGGTAAAGCGCCGCTATTTTTAGTGACATTTTCGGGTGCTAGCGGGGAGATTTTAATTTAGATTTTAATGGGCAGGGGAGCTATAGGAGCAGTATTTTTACCGCTCCTACCGCACCTCAAAGATGCAGCAGCTGGCAGGACTTTTTTTAGTGTCCCACCAGTGCAACGCTCCAGTTTGAAAGCCCTGAAGCTTTCACACTGGATGGAAAGGAGCGGCTCTTTCAGGGCACATTGCAGGCGCTATTTTTAGTGCAATAGCGCCTGCAAAGCGCCTCAGTATGAAAGCAGCCTAAATGTACCATCCCCCTTTAACTAGAAAAAAGATGTGGTATATTAAAGCAAAGTTTATATTAAAATTAAATGCTCTTTTTTTTTTTTAATAAACATTGGGAGAATTTACTAAAACTGGAGAAGTTGTGCACATCAATTTATCAGCTTCTATGTTCTGCTTCTTTTTTTAAACTTTGAAAATGTAAGCAGAGGCGTATCTAGTGAAAATGGCGCCTATGGCAAGTATAGAAACAGCGCCCCTGTCAAAACATTTGAAACCTTTCAGATAACCAGGAATAGGGAGGGACGCAGTGCGACGAGGATAGAAAGGGACACTGGGAACCACTGCCATCTGGTGCTGACATTTTTGGGGGGGGCGCAAACAAACTGAAAGAAAAATCAATTACAGCAACTGTGCCCATGAAAAGCAGCCACTGTGCCATCAATAGCCAGTCATCAGCCGTCATGGGGGCGCCTGTCACTCCCCTCCCCAGGCCAAGCTGCAATATTAGCAATAGCTGTGCCGGCACCACGCTTCCGCAGACCGGCTGCAACACGGGGAGCTACATTCTACAACTGTGACCTTCTGTATTGAAACAGCAATATGCTCCATGTAGAAATACAATTTAATTAAAAAGTACCTCTAATGCAAGCTTTCTTTCTTTTTTAGTTTTAGAGGTAAGAAATGTTTAGAATCACCATTTTTGTTTTTTTATCCCATTGGGGAGTCCCATAGTCAACAAAGAAAGTTAGTGAAAAGCTCTTTAAAAGTGATTAGAAATCCCACCTTGGATAGTTGAAATCAGAACAGGTGTATCTATTGGAAGACTAGCCCTCACCTCAAGTTCCACTAGCAACCATAACATTTTGAATTTCGTATTACTTTTTTATGCTGTTACAATGGCCTCCAGGACAATTATAGGGGGCTAATCTCCTCAGCAGGGACAGGCACCAACAAAAGGCTGACTGGGGTTCCAACCCCTCCATACATTGTTCAAAATTTAAATGTTCTGGAATCAGATTCACTTTAATACAAACACATGCAAGGTGCGAACTGAAGCTCCATTTTCACAGATAATTGACAATGTAGTTGTTCAGTGTTTTCAGGTCAGTTTTTGATCAGGATCAGGTCAGCTTTGCATTAGTATCAGGTCAGGTTAACATCAGGATCAGGTCAGGATTTTATCCTGTTCACAACTGAATGACGTGTGATTCAGAAGCGTTCCGATAGAAATCAATGAACCTGAATTTGCACCAGTACCGAACCGCACTGCTCAGAAAACTTACAGGACTCTTTTTTTAATTCGCACTGAATCCGCACTCCAGCTGCAACGGACATATGTGAAGAGGCACAATAGAAAGTAATGTTCTTTCACATGTCATTAAAATTGAATGAGGTTCAATTCTAATTGGCATATGTGTGAACCTAGCCTTAAATGTCTGAATTTCAAATGTAGTCTTACTCCGAGTTATTTTCAAGCATTCTATTAGTGTATTTTTAGGTCTTGTTTTTGGGTGAAAGACCTGCTGCATGCACCCTATTGTGAACTATCACAATCAAGCGGAGCATGATATTCACATTTACTTATATATTCCAGTTAATCCATAACATTTAGGTGCAATACAAGATCTGCCTAAAGTGTATATAGCCAAGTTTTTATTGTAGTCTGTGTCCCTGCTTGGTAGACTTAAAGGGATTGTAAAGGCAGAAGTTTTTTGTTATCTTAATGGATTATATAGCTCCTCTCAGCCCCCCTTATACTTACCTGAGCACCATCTCAATCCAGGAGTGTCTCAGCTGCCCGGGACTCCCCTCCTCATTGGCTGAGACAGCACCATGGTGCAATTGGCTCCTTCAGCTGACAATCAAAGCCAGCCATCCAATCAGGAGAGAGATGGGGTGGGCTGGGTCGCAACTCTGTGTCTGAATGGACACAGGGAGCTGTGACTCGGCTCGGGTTCCCCCATAGCAAGCACTCAACAGGAGGGAGGGTTCAGGAGCAGAGAAGAGGGATCCGAGAAGAGGAGGATCTGGGCCACTTTGTGTAAAATCAACTGCACAGAGCAGGTAAATTACATGTTTTTTTTTTTAGTTTTGTATTTTAAAGCGAGACTTTACAATCATTTTAAACCTGGTACGTTTTCTTTTAATTCAACCCAGTGAAAAAAAAAAGAGGAACTATGCGATGTTACTACAGCAATCTTTCCGCTGAGCTATTGTGTTCTGACAGGGGGACTGTTCCCCCATTGGCTGCAACCACTGGTCATATTCTGTCTGGCTGCTAGTTTTCCATCATGACTGTTTGACAGAAGCTAGACATTAGGCCGGCTTCTGTCGGATGGGCTGTTGTACACACAGGCTAAATGTCGGCCAGTTTCTATTGGCTGATACCAGCTGATATTCGGCCTGTGTGTACCAGATTTTACTCCCTGTATTCGTCCCTTTGACCATTGTTACGTAGACACAAAGTGATGAGAAATTCAAAATGTTGCAGTTGTCAGGAAAAAAGATGGGGGAATAGTGACAAGTGACAAGAGATTTCCTTTAGCTTCCTTTTGTATTTATAGTACACAAAGTAAAGAGAAATCTCCCTAATAAAACACAGACAGCCAAAGCCAGCCAAAGCCATGACCAACAATATGTTAAAAAGTTATTTTCCAGCCAACAAATCTTTATATTACAGCCCTGGAAAAAAAAAAAAAAAACAGCACAAAAGGTTTAGCTGTCTGCTACATTTTTGGCACAGGTTGAAAACATCTTTTAAAGGATAGCAAAATTTCAGGGGTAAACTCGGGATTGATAAAGAAAAATTGCTTCTATGAAACATTGTTAGCCATATTACCTCTGCTTCACTAACAGCTGGGGATCTATCTCGCCTAGGCACAACCTGTGCAATGCTTGATATTGTTCAAGAGTCACTTCTATTCAGAAAGGAAGAATAGAATGGGAATTGAACACTTTGACTGTATATCTTACCAGGACGAGTGACCTTTGCTCTCTAAGAAATCTTTCTTTGAGAGTATTGATCAGGGATAAGTTAAATATCACAGTATCATAGACTATGCAAATAAATATAATAAAATATAGATTAAACTATGTCTTAAAAGTGCATTTTTTTTTACATCATGGAAACAGAATCTTATATTTTTGTATTGAAGCTTGTAACTCCAAGACCTTCACATATTAAAATATAAAGAAGTTAAACATTTATGTGATCAGAATAAGAAATGATGCTTAACAACATTCTAAATATTTAACTAGCTAATCAAAAACTGCATTAATTTGAATCTTGGGAAATACATTTCAGCTATTGCTTGTTCTACTGATATTAGTTTATAAAGTTGTCTATGTACATGCTTATTCTATAAAGCAGACTTTCCCAAAGTGTTGGACATAGCACTATACTTCCTCACTGTCAATATTACACGGCAAGATGCAAAGGCTGGCACTACACTGATAGACATATTTTGTTGAGTATACTGGCTAAAACAACACATATCTAACATACAGTCTTCCTACATGTACGGATGAACGAATCCCTATCCTGGGATATCAACAGAGACCTGAACAGTTTGGCCTACAATTTTCTGTCCTGCTTTTTTCGTTTTGTTTTCAGCCATAGGATGTTGGGTGGAAAACAGGGCCACCAATTAAGTGAATTTCAGCAGGTTCATCAGGAACTGGCCAATAATTGCAGAGAATTTTGCAAGCTTAAGCATGTAAATTTACAATTCCACTGAATCTGTTTTTGTGGGCTTTGCATCAGTTGTTCCTAATGCTGAAACTACACTTACCGGCCACTTTATGTGGTGCACCATACTAGCACCAGGTTGGACCCCCTTTTGACTTCAGAAACAACCTTAATTCTGCATGGCATAGATACAACAAGGTGTTAGAAACATTCCTAAGAGATTTTGGTCCAAATTGACATGATAGCATCACGCAGTTGCTGCAGATTTGTTGGCTGCACATCTATGATCTCCCATTCCACCACATGCCAAAGGTACTCCATTGGATTGAGCATCATGTTCAAGAAACCAGTTTCAGAAGATTTGAGCTTTGTGACATAGTGTGTTATCCTGCTGGAATTAGCCATCAGAAGATGGGTACACTGTAGTCATAAAGGGATGGACATGGTCAGCAACAATATTCAGGTAGGCCATGGCATTTAAACAATGCTCAGTTGTTTTATGTTTGTTTTATGCCAAATTCTGACCCTACCATCTGCATCTCGCAGCTAAAATTGAGACTCCTCAGACCAGGAAACATTTTTCCAATCTTCTATTGTCCAATTTTGGTGAGCCTGTTCGAATTGTAGCCTCAGTTTCCGGTTCTTGGCTGACAGGAGTAGGACCCCGGTGTGGTCTTCTGCTGCTGTAGCCCTTCTTTTTCTAGGTTCAGTGTGTTGTGCATTCAGAGATGGTATTCTGCATACCTTGGTTGTAACGAGTGGTTATTTGAGTTACTGTTGTCTTTCTATTATCTTGAACCAGTCTGCCCATTCTCTTCTGACCTCTGACATCAACAAGGCATTTTCATCCACACAACTTCGGCTCACTGGATATTTTCTCTTTTTCGGACCATTCTCTGTAAACCCTAGAGATGGTTGTGCGTGGAAATCGCAGTAGATCATCTGTTTTTGAAATACTGATACCAGCCATTTTAATGCTCGGTTTGAACTTTAGCAAGTTGCCTTCACCACATCTCGATGCCTAAATGCATTGAGTTGCTGCCATGTGATTGGCTGATTAGCATTTTGTGCTACATAGCAAAATAACCAGTGAGTGTATTTTGGTGTCACAATACTCTCTGAAGTTTTAGAAGCATTATAAAAAATCTATCCGCAAATATACTCATATATCAGTAACTTAACTTCATAATAATGTCATGATTTTGCGATGTCCTCCCTCCAGGGAGGGGGTTAACATTTACTGTCAATGACCACCAATGTATCTGGGGGATGGAGTGGTGGCGAATTCACTGCCACTGCCCCCCCCCCCGCATTAGTAGTTAGTAGTGAATATTAACTCTCCATTCCCCATCTGCATTGGTCCTCATGGCAGTGAAATGTTAACCTAAGACCCCCTTTTTATACATTTGTGGTCATGCATGTTAAAGGTAACCCTCTCTCTTACATTTGTCGTCATGGGAGGGGTTCAGTTTCAATGCCACTGACCACCAATGTGGGGAAGGAGGTGGGTAATAATGCATGCACTGACATCTGTGCTGTGGGTTACTATTATGTGCAATGACATCTGTGCTGTGAGTTATTATTGCGTCCACTGACACCTGTTTTGGGGATTAATAATGCATCTACTGACATCTGTTTTAGGGGTTATTAATGCATCCACTGACAGCGGTTTTGAAAGTAATTAATGTGTCCACTGACTTCAATGCTGGTCGTTATTGTTGCATCTGGGGAGGGGTGCAACTTGGCATCTTTGCCCTAGGCACTGGATGACATTGTCTCGCCACTGGTTACTTAAAATGGGCCAATTACACAGTGACAAGCACATTTTCTTAAATCATGAGGCATGTGTGCATATGTAAGGAGGCTTCCAATAAAGTGATATAAAGCCTCTGCATGGACAACATTAATATGCAGTGGCCCATTAGTTTCATGGCAGTAATATTTACAGTTAGGCACTAACCAGTCTTAGGACTTATGACAACAGGCTTCAATGGGCAAATTCAGTGCGCTTGTGTCACAAGCTCGAGACACTTCTAAGATCATTCAGAATTCATTGCAGGTGTAGTTGATCTGCATTTGACCTGCATTTGCATTCTCATAGATGTTCTGAAGTGAATAAAAACCCATCAATACAGACCCTTCAAATCACATGTTGTCCCATCAACTGCCATTATTCAGACTGTATTCTAACTTAGGTAGAACTGTTCATTTCACTAAAGTTACCATAAAGGACATAAGGACACTCATTGAAAAATATTAAGGACACTTCTTGCAAAGTGTAGTATAGCCTCTGCATATGTGAAAGGTTCTTCACTAGAAGAGTTGTGAAATCACAGGAACTGGTTCTATCAGCTTCAATAGGCTGCTTCAAAAAATGTGTGGATGCTTTTATAAAAATGCAAAACATAAATGACTACTTATATATTTTTTTCCCAATCAATATTTATTGAGTTTCAAGAAAAGCCATACAGCAGTGGAAATATTTGTGAACACAGCCGCTGTAATAACAATAAACAGAGAACATAATTCCACTAACGTATTTGTAAAGTGTAGCATTACACACACAATGGTACTAGTGCCATACATCTGGTAATCCTTTTGCAAGGCATTAAACAGGTTGACTATAGTCAGTAAACCAGTACAAAAAAGTAAAGTAAAATATTCCTAGGCCCATAGTGTATTATACATATCACATTATTCATACAAGGGGGTCTTGGACCTAAGAGACTACTTATATTTATAGGTGATACAGCATAGATGAAACGAGAAGTTATCCGACTGGATACAGTGAGGATTTTTTTTTTTTTTTCGTTATTGGAGTAAACTAGGTTGCGGTCCATGAGGTACATCTGTCTTTAATTAGAAAACAATATCGCTGTGTAAGTCCTGTGTCATGGATGTACTATATAATTATTTTGTATTTAAGTATTAAAAATACAAATAGTAAATAGCAGCAATAATTTTAAAAGATGTCTAAAGTTATAGCGACCCTGCAGTTTGTGCCACTGAATGTCACTCCATTTTAGAGGAATCGAATGCCCCGTACACACGATCAGAATTTTCGATGGAAAAAGTCAGACAGACTTTTTCCATTGGAAATTCCGACCGTGTGTATGCCCCATCGGATTATTTCAATCGGAAATTCCGATGAATTCTGTCGAAAGTTTAGATAGAGAACATGTTCGACCGTGTGTACAGGGCTTTACATGAATGTTACTGTGGAGAGTGTAGACAATGAAGAATTCTACTGAGCAGATCTATTAATTTGCCATTTATAATTGCTATTCTGCTGCTCGCTCAGAGGTCATTATTAAATCTGACTATATCAATAACACAGAAAACATCACATGCAGTGACGGTGGCACCATTACCTTCAAAGAGCAAACTGTTGCTGGCCTTGCCTGCCATTAGTCATCTCATTTTATGAAAAATGTTTCACTTGTCATTGCAGTTATGACAAATCTTAATACTGCCAATTGACCTTCAGTATCAGAAATCATTAAGCAACATGTGCAGCTAGCGGCTAATTCTTTTTTAGCTTAGCGACTATTACAACAAGATTCCTATTATCTTTATTATAGAAGCTGCAATATAACAATCATTTTCTGTTAAAAAAAATCCTACTGCATATAGCTATTGCTACTTGTGTCATGCATGTTACCACCAAGCTTAGTGAATTTAAAGGGTCACTAAAGGAAATTTTTTTTTTTGCTAAATAGCTTCCTTTACCTTACTGCAGTACTGGTTTAATGTCTTTATTGTTCGTTTTTGCTTTGAAGTTGCTGTAATCCTGCTCTGATCTCCACACTTCCTGCTTGTCTGTTTCCTTATAACCACCATACTGGGAGCTTTCTCACGATGGTTTAAGCTGTCACTACTGTGTGTCTAAAAGTTCCCAGAACCAATCAGATTCATTTTAAAAACAAAACACTGCCCTGGATTTGTTTGTTTTTGTTTTGTGTTTCTATTTATACTTTGCAGAAACACGAAGCCAGTTCAAAAGTGAAACTAACCTACAGGCACATTATATGATTGATTTTTATCTATTTTTAATCACTTTGAAAAGGAATCAGTTAACTTTTATGTCTCTATACCCTGTAAACAGTCATTTCAGCAAAACATTTTTTTTCCTTTTAGTGACCCTTTAAAGAAGAAGTAAACCATATTAACAAATAAAAACGGCCACCACCTCGGGGTAATGTCATAATGTGCTGGTATGCATACTAGCACATTATGATAGACATACTCATGAAACAGATCTCTCCAGCGATGCTCTTTCACCACTGAAAGGTAATCCATCCTCACCAGGTCTTCCTTCCAGGGTGGCAGGCTCTGCCTATTTTAATGGCTGAGTCACAATTATGTTACCCCCATGCATGAGTTGTAGGCGTGGCACAGCTTTCTCACCAGTCCAGTTCTCAGTGGTCCGTGAACAGAGAGCTGGTGACTGTCAGTCACCGCTGTATGCTCTGCCCCCCCCCCCCCCACGTACTGGAGCAATGGGCTGTGAAGGGGCTGGCTTAGGCTCTCTTGCAGAGAGGCAGAACCAGGTGCCAATCCAGGCATCTGGGTGGATCCCAACCATATAGTCATGATTTTTCCCCAGCCTTGAGTGGCTCTGTGAGGCTAGCCAGTCCCCTCATCAGTGCCCATCAGTGCAACCTCATTAGTGCCCATCAGTGCAACAACCTCATCAGTGCC
The DNA here is from genome assembly GCA_029574335.1 of Rana kukunoris. Classification (NCBI taxonomy): domain Eukaryota; kingdom Metazoa; phylum Chordata; class Amphibia; order Anura; family Ranidae; genus Rana; species Rana kukunoris. The sequence goes on along the minus strand of CM056052.1, from coordinate 313,080,506 downwards.
TATTGTCTAGCAGAAAAAAAAACAGTGGTGCCTAAATACCACCTCTATACAGTATGTCTAAAAAAAAAATGAAACAAATTTAATATGGGTACAGTGTGCATGCCTGCACAATTGTCATTCAAAATGCGATAGCATTGAAATTGTCTGGTCAGGAAGGGGGTGGAAGCGCCCGGTAGGCAAGTGGTTAAATTATACTAATTAACAACTTATATTTAAGCTAAATATTATACAGAATGTAGTCATAAGGGGCAGCTGCATTCATTTTAGCATTGTTGCTAGTCCCTATTACTCTGCAGCCCTAAATGGACCCATGTCAGTCCTCTTGCTTTCTCATATAACTGTAGCTGTGCATGGAGTTTGTTGTAAGCTTTTAATGCTACATTTCTCTTTCCCCGCAATCCTGAAATAAAAGCTGAAAAAACTATGTGCAAAAATCCATGTTGCCTCCTTTCACTTTTACTTCCTTCATCTCTCCTCTTCTTATTGGCTGGGAAGGAATGATGTCCAGGAAGACTGAATGCTGAATACAAAGCCTATTTATACGCAATGGCCCGGATTCACATACATCGGCGCATATATATGCCGCCCGTAGCGTATGTCTTTTATGCTACGCCGGCGCAGCGCGGAGAGGGAAGCATGGAATTCACAAAGCAAATGCTCCCATTGTTGCGCCGGCATAACGTAAATTTGTAGGCGTAAGCCGGCCTAAGTCAAAGTAGGTGGAAGTGGGCGTGATACATTTAAATGAAGCGTGACCCCATGAAAATGATGGGCCGAGCGTCACACAAGTACTTAAAACGAACTGCGCATGCGTCGTGCCTTGGACGCATCATAGTGCGCATGCTCACAATCACGTCGAAACAACTGCTTAACCTCCCTGGCGGTGTTCCCGAGTCTGACTCGGGGGTTAGATTTCTGTGCTACGATCGGTAACCCCCCGAGTCCGACTCGGGCTTGCCTCGCAGCATCCGCAGAGACTGTTTACTTACCTTCTCCGTGAATCCAGCGATGCATCTGCGCTGTGTGAGCGAGCGGGTGCTCGCTCGTTTCACACAGCGTCCCCTGTGTGCTGCCGAGCTCCGTTCCCTGCGACGTTACGACGCACGGGGACGGAGAACGGCGCCAAATTCAAAAATGTAAACAAACACTATACATACAGTACAATGTAATCTTATAGATTACAGTACTGTATGTAAAAAATACACACCCCCCATGTCCCTAGTGGTCTGCCCTGTGCACTACATGTCCTTTTATATAATAAAAACTGTTCTTTCTCCCTGCAAACTGTAGATTGCCCATAGCAACCAAAAGTGTCCCTTTATGGCAAAAATTGTTTTAGAGCAGCTAAAAAACAGCGATAATAAATTATAATCACTTGCAGAATTTAGCGATAGCGATTTGTGGGGAAATACGTCATAAAAAAAAAAATAATGACAGCAAAAATTCTGCAACTGAGCAAATTTCAGTGATTTTGATATTTTTTTTTTTTCAATTCTTTTTTTTTTTTTTCTACATTTAGTAGAGAGATGTAGTGATTTTGATTTGATTACACTATTGAATAATTTTTACTATAAATATATTATTATTTGTTATAATTTTTTATAATTATTTATTATATTATAATTTTTAATAATAAAAAAAAAAAAACATACCCGGGACGCCTATTAGACTCTTGTTTGGATAGATTTAAGTGAGTTATTCCTAAGAATTACAAGCCTACAGTATAAAACGCCAAATTTCCTTGCAAATAATGGTACCGCTTTCAGCACCTAAAATCTGAAAGAATCATACCGCCAGGGAGGTTAAGATACGTCGAATCACTGCCTAAGACGTGAACGTAACCTATGCCCAGCATATTCACGTACAGCGTAAACTACGTAAAATTCAACGGAATTCGTTCCCTGGTTCATACCTTTGCATGAGTTGCACCTCCAATATGGGGAATAACTTTACGCCAGATCTACGACTTATGCAAACTGCATATATTATGCGCCGGACGCAAGTATGTTCGTGAATCACCGTATTTGCCTCATTTGCATATTTGAATAGAAAATCAATGGGAGCGCAACATGCGTCCACCGTAAATATGCACCCACTATACGCCGGCGTAGGCAAGTTACGTCGGTCGGATGAAGTCAGTTTTTAGGCGTATCTTAGTTCTGTGGACACAGCACACAGATACGACGGCGCATATTTACACTTACGCAGCGGAACTCGAGATACGTCGGTGTGAGTGCTTTGTGAATCCGGGCCTAAGTTTTCACATTTATCTAGGGATTGTTAGAGAGCAGTGACATAAGAGGGAGCAACAAAGAGCTTACAATAGCATATATGCACAGGTTTTGTTAGGCTAGCAAGAGAAATCTGGGTCACTTTAAATACCTTTAAGGCCATAACAGTCTGTCTTTGGGTACTAAGAACTATTAACTTCATAATATAAAAGTGTCGGTTCTTCTGTAAATAGTTTCCGTCAGCAATAAGACAGGCAACCTTATATAGATTATATTGTATCATCCTTTTTCCATCTTCCATATAGAATACAGAATGCAGAACACTTTATTAATCCCAAAGGGAAATTGGGAAATTGTTACAACACAGACACACTTAACAAAGACAACACAAGATCACAATAATAGACTGAACAAGATCCAAAAACACAACAAAATTACTAACAACAGCCATTAACACCAAATAAGAACATTAAAACTACACTACAAATAAAACATCCATACAATTAAAATAGAATAAATAACACAGATTAAAATAACAGGCAAACCACCAAATACAAATAATACACCACTTTCTCTAACACCACCCCAGATAATAACCAACACAATACCAACATACTATAAAAAACAAAACAAAATCCTGATCATACAGCCAGAATTAAATCTTCACCTCCAGCCCTCACAGAAAATAATTATTACATCTTTGCAATTAGGTTTTAAATGTATTCTCATTAGGTGCAGTCATAAACATGAATCTGTACTTGGGAAAATGAAAGAAATTATAGCCTCGAAATTGCTTAAAAAATTAAGAGTTCTGTAAACTTAAAAAGATTTGCTGTTGAGACACTGAAGGTAGTTGTCTGTATCTGAATAGGCGTAATGTGCTCTGACTGTAGACAGTTGCTTGACTGCTGGGATTTCGACAGCATCAGATGGCAGTTGGACTGTCTATGGGGAATAACAGACTAATTCAGACAGTGTTTTGACTATTGTCATTAGGGTTTTTGCTCCTTTTCTTGATGATGTGTGTACTACCTGTTAAACACATATACATGCTCTAATGGAATGATCTGTCAAACTTTTTTACTGTAAGATAAACCATCAGACTCTAGGGTTGATTAGTATTAACCACTTTCCACCACCCAAGATACATACTAGGAAGTCCTTGGCCTTGTGCGGGGATATCTGAATGATGTCTGCAGCTACAGGCATCATTCAGATATCGTCTTTTAGAGCCGGCGATTCTCTGCACCATAAGAATGATCATAGCGGCTGTTCCGCCACTTGATTGTTCTTACAGGCGTAACGTTTCCCCTCCCGCTGCACTCCAGTGCTTCTATCGACTCACTGCTGTGATCCGTGAGTCAGAGAATGGATCTGCCGGCCCCGGATGCTTACCATAGAGATTTCCGGTGGACCAGATGGTTGCTAGAGTCTCTATGATCGTTCGGAGGCCGGGTGTGTCATCATAACATCGTGCCCGGCCTCAGAACGATGCATTCAGAAAAATTGCGCCGCTTCGGCTGGGAAGCCAAAATTGTTTTTTTTTATTATTAATATTATTATTATTATTATTTCGGGCTTCAAAGCCTAGTGGTGAGATGTGTGGTCTTATTGACACAATATCTCCCTGTAAAGAGGTGTGATCATGCCATATAGGAGTAAAAGTGATCTTTTTTTTTTTTAAAGTGTCAAATTAAAAAGTTAAAAGTAAAATCAACAATGACATTTTTTTTAACGTTCCCCTGTCCCTGTGTGCTTGCACGCAGAAGTGAACGCATACGTTAGTCCCACCTACATATGAAAACGGTGTTCAGACCACACATGTGTTAAAGCGAGAGCAATAATTCTAGCCCTAGACATCCTCTGTAACTCAAAATATGTAACCAGTAAAAAAAATTAAAGCGTCGCAAAGTACCGAACTTTGGTGCCATTCCATGAGCGTGTGTAATTTTGAAGTGTGACATGTTAGGTATTTATTTACTCAGCGTAACATCATAATTCACATTATGCAAAAAAATTGGGCTAACTTTAATGTTTTTTTTTAAAAGCATGAAATGATTTTTTTTCCAAAAAAAAAAAACATGTTCGAACAATGAAAAAGATTAACTCCCAACATTCTTATTGTGAGCATTGTCGCCATCCCGGGTAAATGTAAACAAATAATTACCTCCAAGAAAAATGGGATTTTAAGATCAATGAAACAAAGACACAAAATTTCAAAAAAATGTCTAATAATTTAATTACAAAAAATATATTCTAACAAAAAAAATTACAAAAAAATACATAATACATAAACCACATTGGTGGTACATTAAAAGCAAACGGTGAATGACAGTACAGTCATCTCCATGTACCCCTGAGCTGATCAGGTTCTTGTGGTTCACTATATCATTCTTCCAATAATTCATGTACTGTCATTCACCATTTGCTTTTAATGTACCACCAATGTGGTTTATGTATTATGTATTATTTTGTAATATTTTTTCGTTAGAATATATTTTTTGTAATTAAATTATTAGACATTTTTTTTACATTTTGTATCTTTGTTTCATTGCCCTTAAAATCCCATTTTTCTTGGAGGTAATTGTTTACATGTTCGAACAATTACTGCTCAAATACCGTGCAAGAAAAAAACTTACAACAACCACCATTGTCTAGGGTCTCTGCAAAAAAAAAACATATATATAATGTTTGGGGGTTCTATGTAGTTTTCTAGCAAACAAATTATGATTTTTACCTGTAGGAGCGAAGTGTCAGAATTGGCCCGGATGGGAAATGCACTTTTTTTTTTGGACATACTGGAAAAATTAAAACATACATAAACAACACATTGATGTGAAGTCTGGGCTAAAATCCTTGTTTTTCCTTTTGTTTTTTTGTTTTTATTTTACCGATGAATAGCAAAGTCAAACAGTAAAAATACAATGGTTATTTAAAGGTGTGTAGGTAAAAAATGTGTCTAAAACTAACAAGTCATATACCCATTTGGCTGTTTAGTTCAGCTATAGAACATAATCCGATCTTTTCACCTTTCATGTTTAAAAATTCAGATCTTCCGGAGGAATGGAAAAATAAACCTATGAAGTATTACTGTGTAGATACATAAAGCTAACTGCAATATATTCTGGCACCATACTGCTAATAGGAACCTCACTGCATAAACATAAATCATGGGTTTATAAATTGAATTTGGAGGCTTAGCTCTTTTCACTTTTTTTTTTTGAATTAGCAGAAAAGAGCCCTCTGTATAACTTTGTATGTAGTTATTATGTCGTACCTTTCCAAAACAAACAGGATATTGCCTTTTTGAGTTGAGTTTCTATGTGTCCTGTTTTCTAGAGATAAAAAGTGTGTCTGTTACAGAAAAAAATAGAAATGAATTAAAGGGGTTGTAAAGGTAAACATTTTTTCCCCTTAAATAGCTTCCTTAACCCTAGTGCAGTCCTCCTTCACTTACCTCATTCTTCCATTTTGCGTTTTAATGTCCTTATTTCTTCTGAGAAATTCTCACTTCCTGTTCTTCTGTCTGTAACTACACACAGTAATGTGAGGCTTTCTCCCTGGTGTGGAGAAAGCCTCTTGGGAAAGGGGGCAAGGAAATTGAGACTCCCAACGAGGAAAAAGAGAAATTGTTATCTTTACGAAAAACATACACACAACCGTTTTCCTCGGCAAAAAAGCTCTGTCACCAAGTTTCTTGATGGATTCTGTTGAGGAAAACGGTTGTGTGTATGAAGCCTTACTGTAGCCTTTCTATCATCTTAAACCAGTCGGCCCATTTTCCTCAGACCTCCACGAGGGCCTGAAATCTCTCATTTGGTCTTCAGGTGAGGTTTTTTAGACTTGAGATCTCACTCCGTCTTCAGCTGAGGTTTTGTTTGCCTGAAATCTCATTCCGTCTTCAGCTGAGGTTTTTTTCAGGCCTGAAATCTCACTCCGTCTTCAGCTGAGGTTTTTTTTTTAGGCCTGAAATCTCATTCCGTCTTCAGCTGAGGTTTTTTTCAGGCCTGAAATCTCACTCCGTCTTCAGCTGAGGTTTTTTTTTTAGGCCTGAAATCTCATTCCGTCTTCAGCTGAGGTTTTTTTCAAGCCTGAAATCTCATTCCGTCTTCAGCTGAGGTTTTTTTCAGGCCTGAAATCTCACTCCGTCTTCAGCTGAGGTTTTTTTTGTTAGGCCTGAAATCTCATTCCGTCTTCAGCTGAGGGTTTTTTTTAGGCCTGAAATCTCATTCCGTCTTCAGCTGAGGTTTTTTTCAAGCCTGAAATCTCACTCAGTCTTCAGCTGAGGGTTTTTTTCAGGCCTGAAATCTCACTCCTGTGTCCTTACCAATGAGAAATAAAGGCTTGCAAAGTTTAAACAATTGCTATATAGAAAATTATAATGCACAGTATTTATGCATATGAAAAAAGTTCTGTTGAAAAAATGATTAAAGAATAAAACAAACACACAATTTACACAGTGTGTACAGCCAGGGGATTTGACAGCAGAGTCTTAGTAAATGAAAAGCAAATGATAATGAGCATATTTTCATACAAGCAACTTTGATGCATCAGAGGTTCCATATCCTGTTTGAACATTGTGCTTCTAATATGGTATTGGCGCTCCATCTGTGACCTTAGACATTCTTTTAATATAGCATGTTATAATATTTTCTACATTAATATGTAATTGCAAATTACTTGTTTATATCAAACCTTACTACAAGTATGCACTCTCTTTAATCTAGATTGTGCTGTTACAGTGCAAGATAAAAATAAAGGCAGATATATAAAACAAAATAAAATATAGGATAGTTTAAATATTTATCTCTTTGATGAATCTAGGCCATCGAGCTAGAGGGGAATCAAGCATAACGTTGCAGTGCAGTCATCTGGGGCACTGAAGTGGGTATTGGGAATTATTCTGATTCACTGTTCCTTACTTGATACATTTATACATTTGCAGGATGTATAGAAAATGTGGAATGCATACATAAACATGTAATGCTTAAGGTGGTACGTGTGACAAAGAAATCCCAGCCTTTTAAGTAAGACTGTGTCTTGCAGCCACACCACTTAATATTAAGTTTGTGCACAAAGACTTACTTGTGTTATATTTTTAAACTATATTTACATGTGCAAGTTTTACTGTAGAAGAGAAAATAAATTATACAGAATAAATATAAAAACGGAGAAATTTAACGTAATAAATAATTAAACAGGTTAAAAATAAAATCAGTAAGAATACATTAAAAATAAATAAAAAATTCCGGTATCTAAAAATACAAAGTCCCCCATCCATTAACCTGTTTCCAGCATAATTCATGAAAAGTTGAGATAATTATTTAAATTAGGCATGAACAATGTTTTTTTTTTTTTTTTGTAGTTGTGCATGTTTTATATTTGCTTCTACTTGTATGTATTTTATATGGATATACTCTATGTTAGAGAACGTATTTTCATATATTTTTAGAATGTTTACTAATTAATTTAAAGAAGGCACAAATAATGAAAAACAACATATACCATATTTGTCGGCATATAACATGCACCTTCATTTTAAAAGAGGAGTTTCACGGAAAAATAAATAAAAAAAGAACTTTGAAGCCAAATAAGGGACAGTGCCCATTAACCACTTAAGGACCTTGGGTGTTTTTCAGTTTTGGTGTTTGCAAGACTGAAACAGTTTTTTCTGCTAGAAAATTACTTAAAACCCCCAAACATAATATATATATTTTTCTAACACCCTAGAGAATAAAATAGTGGTCATTGCAATACTTTTTGTCACACCGTATTTGCGCAGCGGTCTTACAAGCGCACTTTTTTTGGAAAAAATACACTTTTTTGAATTAAAAAATAAGACAACAATAAATTTGGTCCAATTTTTTTATATATTGTGAAAGATAATGTTACGCCGAGTAAAATGACACCCAACATGTCACGTTTAGAAATTGCGCCCGCTCGTAGCATGGCGTCAAACTTTTACCCTTAAAAATCTCCATAGGCGACATTTAAAAAATTCTATAGGTTGCATTTTTTTAGATACAGAGGAGGTCTAGGGCTAGAATTATTGCTCTCGCTCTAACGATCGCGGCGATACCTCACTTGTGTGGTTTGAACACCGTTTTCATATGCCGGCGCTACTCGCGTATGCGTTCGCTTCTGCGCGCGAGCTCGTCGGGACGGGGCGCTTTAAAAAAAATTTTTTTTGTTTTCCTATTTATTTGTATTTATTTTAACATTTTTTACACTGAAAAAAAAAAATATATAATAATTGATCACTTTTATTCCTATTACAAGAAATGTAAACATCCCTTGTAATAGAAAAAAGCATGACAGGTCCTCTTAAATATGAGATCTGGGGTCAAAAAGACCTCAGATCTCATATTTAGGCTTAAAAAGAAAAAAAAAAAAAGAAAGGAAAATGTCATTTTTTAAATAGCCTTAAAAAGAAAATATCTCTTTAAGACAGTGGGCGGAAATGGCGTTTTGACGTCACTTCCGCCCAGCGCTGCTATGGGGAACGGGTGGGGGCGATTTTTTCTTCACTCGTATCCCAGCAGAGGAGCCGCACAGACCCGATCGCCTCCGCCGCTACCGACGGCAACGGTAAGCGGCGGAGAGCACGGGAAAGCGGCGGGAGGGGGGGCACCTCTCCGGTCACCGATAACGGCGATCTCGCGGTGAATCCGCCGCGGAGACCGCCGTTATTGTACACAGGACCCTGCACTGAAGAGATGGATATCTCGGTTGTGGCAGCAGCTGCTGCCGTTACCGAGATATCCATCTTTAAAAAGAGGACGTATATATACAGTGCAGGGTCCGCAAGTGGTTAATGCACCCTGATCAATGCCCATCTGCAGCCTCACAATTGCCCATCAATGCAGCTTGATCAATGCCAATCTGTAGCCTCATAATTTCTCATCATTGGAGCTTGATCAATGCCCATTTGCAGCCTCACCATTGCCATAAATGCAGCCTGATCAATACCCATCTCATCTCGGATTACTGCTGACTCAGAGGGGACAGGGAGGGGGGCGGGATGAGCGCAGTCAGATTTCATACAGAGAGAATCTCCTGTTTACTCGGTCCCACCTCCTGGACCGGCTTCTATGATAGACAGAACACTGGTCCAATGCCGGCCCAGGAGACGCTGTATGTAATCTGACGGCACTCGTCACGCCCCCCTTCCTGTTCTCTCCAAGGCAGCCCAAATTGCAGTATCGGCATATGACACACACACACTATTTGCAACCAATTTGCAGGTTAAAGTGAGTGTTATACGGCAATAAATACAGTAATTAATCTACTGTAATTTACTAGCGGAAATACTATGACTGTTAATATGTGCCCTGTTCGCACCGCAAGTCAGCCTGGAGATGCAGTGTAGTGAAAAACGTTAAAATGCAGACAGTCTGCTGAATTTCACCTCTTTGCTGTGCAGTAACATGAATGAAGTGTCACTTTGTACACTTCAAATAAAGTTGAGTAAAATAACGGGAACTGTTTGATGTGCTAGTGGTTCTCTAAAGCAGAACTCCTGGACTTACAGTCCTTTTAAAAATATGCTGGTTTATAAGGGGTTACATCCAATGAGGTGTGTGCCACATTGTAGACTTTTATTTACTAATTACATTTATAGTGAGTACCGTTAATACAGCTATCACTATACGCCCTAAATGCTGACAGGAGAAATGTGCTCCTCTACACAGCAGCTGCCACGCCTGGCCCTCCGTGCTGGTGTATATTCACAGAATACTTTAACCACTGGCCCCTTTTGCGATTCGGCACTGCGTTGCTTTAACTGACAATTGCGCGGTCATGCAACATGGCTCCCAAACAAATTTGGCGTCCTTTTCTCCCCCACAAATAGAGCTTTCTTTTGGTGGTATTTGATCACCTCTGCGGTTTAAATTTTTTGCGCTATAAACAAAAATAGAGTGACAATTTAAACAAAAAACAATATTTTTTACTTTTTGCTATAATAAATATGGCAATTACATATTCTTTGACATTTTTCTGGTAAAAAAATCGCAATAAGCGTTTATTGATTGTTTGTGCAAAATTTATAGCGTTTACAAAATAGGGTATAGTTTTATGGCATTTTTATTAATAATTTTTTTATTTTACTAATGGCGGCGATCAGCAATTTTTTTCATGACTGCGACATTATGGCAGACACATCGGACACTTTTGACACATTTTTGGGACCATTGTCATTTTCACAGCGAAAAGTGCTATAAATGACTGTGAAAATGACACTGGCAGTAAAGGGGTTAACCAAGAGGGGGCGCTGTAGGGCTTAATTATGTACTAAGGGAGTGTTCTTACTGTTGGGGGGCATGGCTGTGCACGTGACATCACTGATCGTAGTTCCCTAACACAGGGAACAGACGATCACTGACAGCCACACTAGGAAGAACGGGAAAGGTTTGTTTATACTTACCTCTCCCCGTTTTTCCTCTCTGTGACCCGATTGTGGAGGACAGGACCGGGTCGCGAACAGTCCACCGGGGGCCCTCTCGCGACCCACGGCTGGGCATCTTAAAGAGGATGTACCTGTACGTCCATGTGCCTAGCCGTGCCATTCTGCCGACGTAAATAGTCGTGTGGCGGTCCTTAACCGGTTAATTCATATTGATAACAAAATGATTCATAAAATGCAAAGCCTTCTGTGATTGGGCATGAGGAGAGGAAGGGCAGGCAGAGCAGCTGCAGAATCAGAAAACCAAAAGGTCCACAAGGTAGCATATGCCTCATTGGACTTTACCACTTACAAGCTAGTACAGTTTAAAAGTGCTGCAATTCTAGAGTTGTTCTTTACATAATACTAATTAACTCTGGTTCCACACATTGATCGCAGTACAGTTTTGCAACTTTTCATGTGTTTCCCTACTTCTCAACTTTCAGTCGCACATTAAGTGATAGGATAGGTCAAACGTTCAAATTGCTGATACAGTTTTTTTTCCTGCTGTCTGGCTGACTTTTCTTGGTGGTGGAATAGTTATTGCTCTAACTTCTCCTTTCATTCATTTTCTAGCACTACCTCCTTACGCTAAAAATATTTCTTGCTATTACGAACATAATTCAGGCATGAAGCACAGATAATGATGGATCTGTTAAAGAAAATATTTCTGAATCTTGTCAGTTACCCGTGACATGAGTAAACTCAGTGCAAAAAAAAATTGCATTAGAGTCTTATTTATATGCATAGTCGGTGTCTATTAAGTCACATCTCCTACTGCTTTCTTAATATGCTACAAATTACATTAATAATAATCATTTGTGTCATCATCTAGTGTGTTAGATGACTGCTATGCTATCTTTGTCACATAATGGAGGATGATGACACAGCTGCATGAGAAACATTTCTAAATATGTTAGCAAGTGTACTTAAAAAGTCTTGTCAAAGCTGATGCAACCAATTTCTTTTTAAATTATATATTGAGAAAATCCTTAGAGATACTGTGAAGCAGTTCTGGGGATTAAGTATTTCAGCATTGTTAAAAAAAGCATCTTATTACTTAAATGTAACACATACAGGGAAAAAAAGGCAAGGATGCTAAAACTGTTACACATCTTTAAACAGCTTATACTGAATGTGGAGTAACATGAGACCTCTATAGCAGATGTAAATATACTAGATATTTTTTTGGTCATTTATATACTGTATATATACAGATATACATATATATATATATATATATATATATATATATATATATATATATATGCAAGTTTATGTTGTGTCCCTGTAGAAGAGATTTTCTTATTACTTCATTACCTAAGCAGGAAGTTAGAGTAAAGCTGGTACATATATGTATCAAAATTTGGATGGTTCAGCAGAAACGGCCCAATTTAAAACCATGTATGGGCACTGTGATAGAAGTTGATCTATTGATTGACTTCTGTACAACCGCACTGTAAGACCCGGTTCACACCATTGAAGGCAATGGAACCGTTCTAATAGGAGCGACGCAAGTCGCTCCGACTTAGAAAAAGGTTCCTGTACAACTTCGGGGGCGGCTCGGGGCGACCTGCATTGACTTCTATACAGAAGTCGTTTTGCAGGTTGCCTCAGGACGCCTTGCAGAGCCGCCCCCGAAGTCGTGCCGCTGGAGTGTGAACCGACTCTGAGTTTCCCCACTCAATCAGCTGATCAGTGTTTTCTGATGGTGGGGAACTTTCCCCACTGTCAGGATAAAATATCTCGAAGGGGAGGATTCCCTCATCCAACTAAAATATGTGGATGGGGAATTGGGCCAGTTTTTTTCATTCAACCCAATGAATGAACGAAAAAAAGGAACTAATGTACCCGCTGCCTAAAGCAGCCCATAACCAGCGTAAATTTACAGGTAGCAGGGAAGAAATGTGCACGATTCCCCCATCAACATAGACAGTGTTCACAGAGGAATTCCTCCTACCGAGGAATTGTCTTCTCCCGACCAAAGGGAGTCTATAGAAGCTTGTGATATTTTGGAAGCAAATCCTACAGGCTTGATCGATTGATCAACTTGGTACATTTATCCTGCCCATTATCGTTTAAAATCTCGAACCATGTATGACCGGCCTAAGTCTCCTTCGTGGAGACACAAACAGCAATAAAATCCTGACAGAGGCTATACCTAAGTCACACTGCTTTAAAATGTGTTTGCATTGTTGCCTAGGGAGATTTCCTCCAACTTCCTGTTGGATTTGACACTAGTCTATTCCCTTGTTCTGTGTGACACCCATCAAACAGTTAGTATATCTTTCAAACAGATATGAAAAAGTTAACAAGCAATACTATGCTGAATTAGGGATTTAAAGAGGACCTGAACTTTAACAGCAATGATTTTCCATATTAAAGAGAACATTTTGAAATATGTTGTTTTGAATTCCTCCTCAAACATATCAGTGCACTTTCCGGTATCTCCTCTGCATGCATCCTTGTGTATCTCTGCAGTGTGGGATCTTAAGCACTGCTGCCTTTGACTGCAAGTCATAGGGGATTTGAAGTGACATTTGATGATATTACTGCTATGCTAATTTACATCTTGTTGGAGGCTCTCAGGAAGTAACATCCCTGCCTCTACCAAAATGGCCACCTTTACAGAGACACAATACATAACAAGCTGTATTTGTTTGACTTTCTTTGGACACAGCTTTTACAATTGCTCTTTAACCACTTGCCGATCAGTCAAAATCATTATATGGTGGCAGGTCGGGTTATACTGGGCGAATTGCCGTAGCTGTACGGTGGTCACTTTAACAGCTACAGCGGGCATGCGCATGCCAGTGGTGCGGCGGGGAAGCTGATGCACGTGGCTGGTGGCCACAGAGAGCCAAAACAGGGAAGTATAGAGTGATCGTCTATACCTAATCACCGTAGCGGCAGGGGAGCCTATGCCCATGTCTGCCGGCCACCCGTGATGTCTGCCAGCCACCTGTGATTGCTCCACAGAGAGCCAGAATGGGATCTGTCAACGTAAACAAACAGATCCCTGTCATGAAGTACAGAGTGATCGTCTGTTCCTAGTACTCCCAGTCAGTCCCCTCCCCCCACAGTTAGAAACACCTCCCAAGGAACACATTTAACTCCTTGATTGCCCCCTAGTGTTAACCCCTTCCCTGCCAGTGACATTTATACAGTACATTTTTATAGCACCGATCAATTGTCCAAAAAAAGTGTCAAAAGTGTCCGATCTGTCCACGGTGGTTTTTTTGGTTGGGGTTTCCAGCCAATCAATATAGTTTATATTATCTTTAAGTGTTTATTTTCTGTGTATGCAGTGTTTTGCAAGTGTTGTCTGTTAGGCGCTGGGAGGTGTACTATAGGCCTTGATACACCTTTTTTCCCTGTCCACTGCAATGTCAGAGAGCCGCTAAAAATCACTGATCATCACTATTACTAGTAAAAAAAATAATAATAATTAAAATGCCATAAATCTATCCCTTATTTTGTAGACGCTATATTTTTTGCGCAAATCAATCAATATACGCTTATTGTGTAAAAAATATGTAGAAGAATACATAAACTGAACCTGGCCTAAACTGATGAAGAAATTGTTATATTACATTTTTGGGGGGTATATTTATTATAAGAAAAAGTAAAAAATATGTATTTTTTTCCAAAATGTACGGCCTTTTTTGTTTATAGCGCAAAAAATAAAAACCGCCTAGGTGATAAAATACCACCAAAAGAAAGCTCCATTTATGGGGAAAGAAAAAAGGATGTCAATTTTGTTTGGATACAACGTCGCATTACGATGCAATTGTCAGCTAAAGCGACGCAGTACAGAATCGCAAAAAATGCTCTGATCAGGAAGGGGGTAAATCCCTTCGGGGCTGAAGTGGTTAAACTAGCCTTCAATTACAGTATGTGTCTGACATATGACCATGCACATAATTATCAGATCAAATGTCTCCCAAGCACCAGCTGCTCAAACCATTTTGGTTCCCCCACTATGGTTTGATAGTTGGAAACTAACATTGCTAATTCAAAGCATCCTTTATTTATTTGTTTCTTTAAATGTGTCTGGATGTTAGGAAGATGTTAAAGATGATTCATCAGATTACTTTTTCCATTTATCAAAGATCTAGGTTTTGTTGTTGAGTACAAGCAGTTTCTGAATGGCAACCTTCCCATAAACTTTAGCTTTGTGTTGAGCCTTTTTCCTAGAAGGTCTAAATTTTAAGCATTCATTCTGGGAATAGTTCCTTAACCCTATGCTTTAATTGTCTAACTCTGAGGCCGCGTACACACGATCGAATATGTCCGCTGAAATTGGTTCACCGACCAGTTTCAGCGGACATATCCGATCGTGTGTACGACCTAGCGGACAGGTTTTTCCAGCGGACATGTCCGCTGGTTAGTACGCCTAACCAGCGGACATAAATATCCTGCATGTGTCGAATGGATTCAACGCATGCGTGGAAGTATTTTACTTCCTGGATTGGTGATGTGGCGGCGTCAACGTCACCGCCACGTCACCACGTTATCCGTCCGAGGGGATTTTGGTCCGATGGTGTGTACACGCCATCAGACAAAATATCCGAGGAGACATGTCTGCTGGAAACGGTCCGTCGGACATGTTTAGCGGACATGTCTCCTCGTCTGTACGCGGCCTAACCCTTTTGGTGACTGACGGTCACTGACCTGGAACAAACTTGCAAAAAGTGAACTTCAAGCTAAAGCCCTGTACACACGATAGGTTTGTCCGATGAAAACAGACTGATGGACTGTTTTCATCGAAAAAAACAATCGTGTGTGGGCCCCATCGGTTTGTTTTCCATCGGTGAAAAAAATAGAACATGTTTTAAATTTTTCCTATGGAATAAAAAACGATCGTCTGTGTGGAAGTCCATTGGTCAAAAATCCACGCGTGCTCAGAATCAAGTTGACGCATGCTCAGAAGCATTGAACTTCATTTTTCTCAGCACGTCGTTGTGTTTTACGTTTGGCATGGTCAGATTTTTGACTGATGGTGTGTAGGCAAGATTGATGAAAGTCAGCTTCGACACCTTTCACACTTGTATGATTTCAAAGTTGCGCGATTTTACCGCAATATTGCCGCAATTAGTGGCCGTGATTTCAATGAATGCCTGTGTAAGTGGCATCAAAATTGGACCAAAGTAGTGCAAGGACGACTTTTGAAGTAGGCACAACTTAACCACTTGACCCCCGGACCATATTGCTGCCCATTGACCAGAGCACTTTTTGTGATTCGGCACTGCCTTGCTTTAACTGGCAATTGCGCGGTCGTGCGACGTGGCTCCCAAACAAAATTGGCGTCCTTTTTTACCCACAAATAGAGCTTTCTTTTGGGGGTATTTGATCATCTCTGCGGTTTTTATTTTTTGCACTATAAACAAAAATAGAGCGACAATTTTGAAAAAAAAAATGCTATAATAAATATCCCCAAAAAATATATATAAAAAAAAAAATGTTCCTCAGTTTAGGTCGATACGTATTCTTCTACCTATTTTTCGTAAAAAAAAATTGCAATTAGCGTTCATTGATTAGTTTGCGCAAAAGTTATAGCGTTTACAAAATAGGGGGTATTTTTATGACATTTTAATATTTTTTTTTTTTACTAGTAATGGCGGCGATCAGCGTTTTTTTTTTCAGTACTGCGACATTATGGCGGAAACTTTGGACACTTTTGACACATTTTTGGGACCATTGGCATTTTTATAGCGATAAGTGCTTCAAAAATGCATTGGATTACAAAAAAATGCCATTGGCAGTGAAGGGGTTAACACTAGGGGGCGGGGAAGGGGTTAAGTATGTTCCTGGGTGTGTTCTAACTGTATGGGGGGGTGGACTCACTAGGGGAAATCACTGATCTTCTTTTCATACATTTTCCGCTGACAGGACCGGGAGCTGTGTGTTTACACACATAGCTCCCGGTCCTCACTTTGTACCGAGCAATCGCACGTGCCCGGCGGCGTGCGTGCCCACACGGGACTCGGGGCCGCCGGCGGGGGGCACGCCCCCTAGTGGCCTTTAAAGAGCCGATGTAGAGCTAGGGTCTCTCGCCCGGGAGAGCCGACCTGCCGCAGTAAAATGACGGCAGCAGGTCGGCAAGCAGTTAAAGTCGTGCCAGTTTGAATGGTAATTATTGAAAATAATCGAGAATGACTTGTCATACGATTTTGCAGTCCAAAATCGTGGGACAAGTCGTATAAGTGTGAAAGGGGACTTCATTGGATATCCGACAAAACAATCTATTGGATTAGATTCCATCAGATATCTGATCGTGTGTACGAGGCTTTAGTCAAAACACCTTATCTGCCAATGAATCAGCCTCAGCTGACTTTAAGTAACTTTGCAGGTTTTTTGTTTTGATTTTTTTAACAAAAGTACCAACAGTTTTCACATTTTCTCCTTTCGGAACTGTGGTGGTTCCCTGTAACGGTCACCACCGCTTACGACCTTCCATCCATCCACGACAAGCTTATCTGACACACTCCGACAATATTGCATACACGATCCATATCCTTTCCCAGAATAAGACGAGACAGAGCTCCGTTCTTGCTTCCAAAGATATGACAATTTATTGGTATTTTCTCAGCTTCTTATACAGTCTCAAGCATAATGCAGTTAGTCACAGGACAATGCAATCTCCACCCCCCTATTCACTCACTGAGGATAATTCTTTAATTGGTAGCTAGACATGACGGCACCGTATCATCAATAGGGTTCAATTAACCTTGAATAGTAACACAGACATCTAGTTGAATAAGTTCTTTAGACAGCTTTATCACACAATGGCAAAGTCTTGTGAGAGTGGGTGCAATCAACACCTTCAACGGAATGCCTTTACAGTGAATAGCCAACACCTTAAGATATTTCAATAGCATATTATACAAAGGTATGACTCAGTCTGGTCTTGTAGACCTGAATTAACACCTTTCAAAAGCATGTGTGCCCAGATTGCATAGCTAACAGCTTTTGATATTTGAAGACATCCTGCAAACATGAATTATTATTAATGTCCCTTATTAATGTCTTCTGTAATATATGAATTATGATTCTTTGTCACCCTATGGCCCTAGTGGACATAAGGTGACCCTAGACATAGGAATATCTGTCTGTCACGGGCCATTCCGTTACATTCCCTATATATCAAATTTCAGGCATATCTCTTTTATATAAGGGAACATTATGGTTAATTTACTAAGGGCAAATATGATATTCACACTGTGAATTTGCATTTGCATTGGAGTTATCACCAGAGGTTAGTGAAGTGAAGATGAACTTTCACTTTGCAATAAATAACCAATCACGTGCAAAAACATTTTTTTTTAACTTGAACATGATTGGATGGTGGAAGCCAGCAGAGCTTTACCTCATTCATTAGGCTTTGGGGAAATTTCCCATGTAAAGTGGAACTTCCTTTGCAAAGTTAACAGTCAATTTGCCTGTAGTAAATAAATCACGTTATTACAGCTGTGTCTTTAACCGTGTGTATGTGTATATATATAGAAAAATATAGAATAAGAGAGAGTGTGCATGTACCCATATCAGCGGAGCAGGGTCATGTTGTCAAAGCCCATTTATCAGCAGGGTAATTTGTAATGTACATGTTTTCCTATTAGTAACACAGCTTAGCAGTTTGCAATAAACTACTCTTTGTAAGCATTTATCTGAGTAAAGACTACACAAGTTTTATTCGGCTCTGATGACCGTGAAGCCATGAGGGATATTTAGAGCAACAATTCCAAACAAATGGTTAAAGCAGAATTCTAGTGCAAGAATTAATTAAATAGCATGTTGTAAAAGGGCACAGCACAGTATTCATAACGAAGTGAGGTACTTATTATTTGTAATCTCTAACCTAATCAACTGCTTTAAAAAAATGTAGGTGTGCTAGGTGTAAATGCATATTATTAATTTTGAAAATAAGTAGTCCTCTGACATAGCTAGTCTTCTGTGTCAGCACTACTAATTGACAAAACATCCCTTGCTTAGTTGTGTTCTGTCATAGAGCTGGAATCAAGCATGGGATTAAGAGTCCCATGGGTATTGTCGCAGCGATATTTATCTTCAGAAGATCTCTATTGTGGTGGTTTACCTGTGATGGAATGGGAGGGGAGACCTCCCCTAGATGACTGGTTGCTATAGTTATTGTAATCTCTCTTGAACTAATTACGTTGTATTATTTTCTTCTCTGTGCCCGATGCATATTTCTGGCACTACTATTAACACAAAGAGACAGTGGTGCTGACTTTTCACTTAGCACCCAGTGAGATTGTAGCTAGTTTACCCCATTCCTCATTTGAAAAAAGAAATGTGGATGGGGCTATTTTGGTATATTTATTTTTGTATTTTTCTACAATAAGATAGTTGATACAACTTAAAGGGGTTGTAAAGGATTTGTTTTCCCCTAAATAGCTTCCTTTTGCCTTAGTGCAGTCCTCCTTCACTTACCTCATCCTTCCATTTTGCTTTTATTCTTATTTCTTCTGAGAAATCCTCACTTCCTGTTCTTCTGTCTGTAACTACACACCGTAATGTGTGCAGAAAGCCTCTTGAGGGGGGGTTGGGGCGAGCAGGAGTGCCAGGATGCTCACTAACACACAGCTCCTTTTTCTATCTGCAAAGTAGAGAGTGTCCTGACCTGCCTGCTCGCCCCCCTCCCCCCTCAAGAGGCTTTCTCCACACCCATTTCATACTCTGTGTGTACGTTTTTACATCCTACAACGTACGGCCAAACAGCATCAATGAACTACCAACAGTGTCTTTGAAGTTCCTTGAAAACTACAAGCCAACAGCCGCAAGGCTTTCGAACCTTGTAGTTTTCTGATTGACAGAACACTGTGAATGGATGATGCAGAACCCCACGCAGTCACGTCTTACAGATTGTGACAGCTAGCAGGAGGGAGAAGATTCCCTGTGAGCTGACAGTTTGGAGGTTTGGGGGAAGCGGGGGGCCAGTGCACCTGTAACATGTTACAGGTTACACCATTAATATTAATATGGGTGTAACATGTAACAAAAGGTGAACTTATCCTTTAAATGACTGTAGATTCCTCCTGTATTAAACTGTATTGTAACTGTACTGTCTGTCCTCAAGTTGTAAAGCACTGTGTAAACTGTTGGCACTATATAAATCCTGTATAATAATAATAATAATAGTCATCTTTATTACTTTAGAGTTCTAAAATGATTGATGTTTTAATCCCAGTGGGTTATGGGTCATGCTGCCCTTGAGTCTCTTAGAGCTGAACCCAGCTAATCATATCATAGTGTTTGCACACTTTAATATATCTCCCCTCTTTCCTTAATACCTTCCTGGAGGTCTGGACATGAGATTGTTGCAGTTTGGCTCAGTTTAGTTCCTGCTTTATAAAGGTGTAGACTGCTCATTTCAGCAGACGGTGTCATAAGTCCCTGCATCCGCTTAAAGGACCCTGTCCTCTCAAACATTACAATTAAAGTGCATTCAAATGTAAGGTTTTAACGCCCAACATTTTCATATACTGTGTAAGGCCTCGTACACACGACCAAGGAACTTGTCGGAAAAGACACATTGTCGAGAAACTTTTACAAGCTGTCTTTGCGTACACACAGTCAAGACCAAATCTTCTCTTTCTCAAACTCAGTGACTTTAACACATACGACAGCAGGGGAAGTTCGATTCCACTGGCACAACCCTTGGGGCTGCTTTTGCTAATCTCATGTTACTGCGTGTTAGGTAAAAGATTGGTAAGAGACATTTTCAGGTTTTCCTTGGCAAAAAAGCTCTGCCACCAAGTTTCTTGATGATTCTGTCGAGGAAAACGGTTGTGTGTACGCGGCCTTAGGTAAAAGTTTGATAAGAGACATTTGCACTTTTCAGTCTGTTACAGCGTGACAAATGTGCTATTTCCATTACAAACGCTACTTTTACCGAGGGAGCGCGTGTTTCTAAGCATACACACCAACGACGGGAGTCTCAATTTCCTTGTCGTGTTCCTCGTCGGGCTGGTTTTCGACGAGAAACACGACAAGGAAATTGAGACTCCCATCGAGGAAAAAGAGAACTTTCTCTCTTTTTTCCTCATCGAGTTCCTCGACAGTTTTCTCGATGAAAAACATACACACGGCCGTTTTCCTCTGCAAAAAAGCTCTCCCACCAAGTCTCTTGATGGATACTGTTGAGGAAAACGGTCGTGTGTACGCGGCCTAAAGATTAGTTTATGTTTTGCTATTTTGAACAACTGCTTCCGGTGTCAAGGCAGAGAGTAGTAGCTTAGAATATCTAAACATCTAAATATATACCTTTTATCAAATAATAGTACAGTACGTTGAGTGGTTTTAAAGCGGTAATAAACTGATGCAAAAAAAACAACAACCTTCCCCCTGCAAAATTATAGCATAATGTGCTAGTATTCATTGCATACTATCATATTATGAAATACTTACCTTAAAACAAAGCCCTCCAGCAGCACGTTGTCACCACTGAGAGGGCTTTCATCTTCCCCTGGTCTTTCTTCTGGGTTCCCGGACTCTGGCTGTGTTAGTAGCCTGAGCCCAGGTGACGTCTCTCCCACACATGCGCAGCGTCTCTCAGTTGCAGTGCTCTGAAGGTCAGGCAAGGTATACTGGACATTCAGAGTGCATGCGCCGGTGACGTCGCCAGCTGTATCCAGGGTGAATATCTCCTAAACGATGCCCATTTAGGAGATATTAATTTTATCGTTATTATAGGCCTACCTGTAGGTAAAAATCACAAAGTGGACTTTACTACCGATTTAACCACTTAAGACCCGGAACAAAATGCAGGTAAAGGACCTTGCCCCTTTTTGCGATTCGGCACTGCGTCGCTTTAACTGACAATTGCGCGGCCATGCGACGCGGCTCCCAAACAAAATTGGCGTCCTTTTTTCCCCACAAATAGAGCTTTCTTTTGGTGTTATTTGATCACCTCTGCGGTTTTTATTTTTTGCGCTATAAACAAAAATAGAGCGTCAATTTAAAAAAAAAATGCAATATTTTTTACTTTTTGCTATAATAAAAATCCCCCAAAAATATATAAAAAAACATTTTTTTTCCTCAGTTTAGGCCGATACGTATTCTTCTACGTATTTTTGGTAAAAAAAATCGCAATAAGCGTTTATCGGTTGGTTTTCGCAAAATTTATAGCGTTTACAAAATAAGGAATAGTATATATATAGTATATAATAGTATAATAGGCTGGGTACTAAAATCAACGTATTTTTATGTTGATGTGCCCAGCCGTGCCATTCTGCCGACGTAAATGTGCAGTAGGCGGTCCTTAAGTGGTTAAACACAGTTCTAATTTTGTACCCAACAGAATATAACACACACTAACAGTTTTTCAGGAGTCAAAATAATAGTTACCCTATTTATCGGCGTATAACACGCACAGGCGTATAACACGCACCCTAACTTTAAGAGGGAAGTTTCAGGAAAAAAACTTTCCACAGCCCCCTGCGTATAACACGCAGGCACAGTTTACCCTCTATTTTCAGAGTAAAAAAGTGAGTGTTATACGCCAATAAATACAGTAGTTACTGTACAAAGTATATATGTGACTTAATTTTGAGTGACTTTCTGTGACTTTTGAACACATTCATATTATGGGCAATATTTATGGGTAATCTGCAGTGCACATTGATCGTGTTTATTTTATTTAACAGTTGATAGTAAAATAAACGGATGTTCTGTTTTGGAAGCATGTGTATTTGTTACACAAGCTTTTGAAATATGAGTGCATCAATATTTTACTATTGTGGGATATTATTGTTTTTATGCACTTTGACTACATAGCAATATAGAAGGAAAAGTCATTCTAAAGTAGGCCCTGAGCATTAATATTTGAACAAGATAAGGCAGATGTTTGTGCCAAGGAGAGTGCCATAATGGATGCTGCAATTAACTGCAAGGTCCTTATGGCAGAGCTCTTGGGCACACTTTTACATGATGTCTCTTGAAGTGGCAGCTAATGTCCTGCTCTGCAGGAAATGTTTTGTTGCACCTGGGGAGTAAATATTGTTATTTTCATATCTAGTGATAGGAGACCCACAAGACCCACAATTGTTGCTATGTGTTCTGAGCAATAGCATAATCAATTTTATTTGTCTTTTTATTGCTGTAAAAAATAATGCTTTTATTTCCCATGTCCCTGCTGTTTGGGAAGATGAGCAAATTGTTTTTGAGCGCAGAGAATTTATTTTCTGGTAATAAAGCCAAGTGATCCTGCTGGTAGCCCAGAAACTGATGAGTTTTAGAACTGATGCAAAAGTAACAATGTATTCTAAACACATTAGACCAAAGATTCAAGACATTATGGAGTGCAAATAACTGCAAATCTCTACAGATGAATTGTGGCTGCAATTTGGAGCATTACAATTTTGTCTCAATTATTTATGATTTGTAGCCAAGCATGGGGGCAGAATGAATTTGTTATCCCAGTTGTTTCATCTGCTCTTTGTTATTTTAGTTTTATTGTTATGTTTGACTATCGACATCATGCTAGTAGACCAACTCTTCTTTCTTTCTTCGTCTAAGTATCAGTCAGACATTAGGAAGCAATCTAACTACTAGATAATATTTCCTTTCCAGACAGTCTATTTGCTCAACAGTCCAAAAACATGAAATCAGCAAATGCTACTGCTTTTGGGTTGTTACACAGCTGGATTTTCTGTTAATGCTGCCATGGGAGTGATATTGCTATTGACCACCAGTCAGATCACCACACTTTATATCATATCATAGACACAATGGTGAAATATCCCATGGAAAAGGTAATCAACCAATCAAGCCCAGTGAACACATTTTGCCCCTTACCTCTAGGATCGATAGGTCTTGGGGGTCTACTGCAATTTAAAGTCCCTCAGACACGTTTGTGGGACATTTATATAATTAAAAGTACATACAGATATCAGAAAACATTCAGAATTGTTGTTGATATGTGTGTAAGCAAGCTACATCCCCCGTTCATGCTTTTATGGGGGGAATTTTATTAAAGCGGAGTTCCACCCAAAAGTGGAACTTCCCCTTTAAGCACTCCTGGCCCCCTTACATTTGGCATGTCATTTTTTTGTGGGGGGGGGGGGGGGGGGGCGAGTGCCTAGTTTTGAGTGGAACTTCCTGTCCCACTTCCTGTTTCTGACATCAAGCCGCCTAGGCTGCTCCTTCTTTCCCCCTAGGTGGCTCCTCCCTCTCTGCAATCTTCTGGGATGTGTCACAGGTCCCTGAAGATTGCCTGTCCACTCAGTGAGCGCAGCGTGACTCATGCATGCACAGTGTGTGCCCGGCCGCGAAGCACCAAGCTGTCATGGCTCAGTGCCAATAGTTTCAATGGCGGGCCACAGAGAGGAGAGGGAGAGGAACAAGACTTCGGTATCGCTAAACCGAGGGACAGATGCGTAAATTAAAAGTCAGCAGCTATACTTTTTGTCGCTGACTTTTAAAAAACGAAAAAAAAAAGCCTGGAACTCTGCTTTAAGCTGGATTTACACACTGAATAATATTTTAACTAAGTTTATTTGCTTGAAGAAATCCCTTAGGCCTCTTACACACACATCAGTTTTTCTTCAGGTTTTTCTTTTCAGTTTACCAAATCCATCTAATATGAGGTCAAACCTCAAGAGTCTCAATTTGTATGCAATCAGGCAGGCCCTTGTACTACATAGTTTTGGTAAACTGAAAAGAAAAACCTGAAGAAAAACTGATGTGTGTGTAAGAGGCCTTAGACTTTGCCAGACACCGGTAATTTTGGAGTGCCTTAGCATCATTGGCAAAGAAGCTCTTTGATCTGCATTCTCCTTAAAAGCCTTACCCAAAGTACAAGTTACTGTAAATATGTAAAATAGTATGTTATTAATATCTGCCTGCTTAAAAATAAATATTATTGACTTTGGGTAGCTTTAGCAGTGACATATGCATTTTCATCAAGTGGTAATAGACCCACTTAGGCCCCTTTTACATGGGCTTTCTTTGTGAAAGAGCCCTGTGCCAGATAAAAATTGGCCAGTAGTTAACTGTGAATGAGCCTGTTATCACTATTGCAGAGGAGATAGCAGTGTAAGGCCTCATACACACGACCGAGAAACTCGACAGAATCCATCAAGAAACTTGGTGGGAGAGCTTTTTTGCTGAGGAAAACGGTCGTGTGTATGCTTTTCATCGAGAAAACTGTCGAGGAACTCCACGTGGAAAAAAGAGAGCAAGTTCTCTTTTTTCTCGACGGGAGTCACAATTTCCTCATCGTGTTCCTCGTCGGGCAGGTTTTCAACGAGAAAGACGTTGGAGTGTATGCTTAGAAACCCGCGCATGCTCAGAATAAAGTATGAGACTGGAGCACATCTTTGGTAAACGTAGCGTTTGTAATGGAATTGGCACATTTGTCACGCTGTAACAGACTGAAAAGTGCAAATGTCTCTTACCAAACTTTTACTTAACACGCAGTAACATGAGATTAGCAAAAGCAACCCCAAGGGTTGTGCCAGTGGAATCGAACTTCCCCTGCCGTTGTATGTGTTGAAGTCACCGAGTTTGAGAACGACTAGATTTTGTCTTGACAGTGTGTACGCAAAGACAGCTTGTCAAGTTTCTTGACAAGCCTAACAAGGAACTCGTCGAGGAAAACGATGTGTCTTTTCCAACGAGTTCCTCGGTCGTGTGTACGAGGCCTAAAACTGACAAGTAGATAGACAGTTTTAATGAGGAAAAATAGACAAAAATATACTAGAGACAAAGAGTACAGGCAGATGTTTTACTAAAAAATAAAGAGACTGACAATGATACAGTAGTAATATTGTAGCCCACACATTTTTACAAATGTAGATATAGATATAGGGCCAGATTCAGGTAGATGCGCGCATCTTTTCGCCAGCGTATCGCATTGCATATACGCTGCGCTGACGCAAACTAGCGAGTGAAGTACAGTATTCACCAAGCGCCTGTCCGTTACTTTGTGCTGGAGTAACGGAAATGGGCTGGCGTAACCCGACGCAAGTGGAAGTGGGTGTGATCATATGTAAATGATGGGCGGAGCCCAGCGCAGAGGCTTACGTTCAGCGCATCATCCACGGAGCATGCGCAGTGAGTGAGGCTCCACTCGCCCCCCCTGTGCGCATGCTCACAACTTCCGTCGGCACCACTTCACGGGAAACGTCAGCGCAATGTGTTCCGTTGCGAGTATAAAAGCGCCAGCGGAAGCGCGATTCCGGCGCAAAAGTATTTCCGTTTCCCCCCACCCCCACTTTTGTTGTGTCATGTCTGCTCCCGCTCCCCCCAAAGAGAGGAGGAACCTCAATTGTAATGCCCAGGAGGTCTCCATTGTAATTTCTGCTATGGAGAC
Organism: Rana kukunoris; assembly: GCA_029574335.1. Lineage (NCBI taxonomy): Eukaryota > Metazoa > Chordata > Amphibia > Anura > Ranidae > Rana > Rana kukunoris. The sequence goes on along the minus strand of CM056052.1, from coordinate 313,054,498 downwards.
CCACAACGATGTCCTCCATGGCAGGAAAAGCAGAAAGACCAGCTGGGAGAGAAAGCAGGCCATCCTGGAAAGCATTGCTGCCAGAGTTAATATTTTGGGGTACTCCACCCAAACTGCTGCCGATATTGGCAATAAGATCAATGATCTGAGGCGCAAGGTCAGGGGCAAGGTGGCCACCATTAGGAGGCATGAGAGGGGCACGGGGGGTGGACCCCCATGTGCGGTCAGCCTGACCACGGAGGAGGAGGTGGTCGCCCGCTGCCTGGACAGGGAGCAGTTGGAGGGGGTCCCTGGATATGACTCTGTGGAGGAAGGCTCCAGGACAGGTAAGTGATGTTTACCCCCTTTTTGGTGTGTTGCATGTGGGGGGGGGAGGGTACATGTGCCAAGTGTGTGGGACCACCCAACAAGTGTCTGCTTTGTGTCATCCACAGATGACGGAGCTGGGCCATCATCTGTTGGCGGCCAGTCCACCCCATCCCCCAACGGCATCCTGTGCCCGAGCCCATGGGTGGTAAAGAGACCGAAGTGGAGGAGGAGAGTGCCCACACCTCACCTGCAGAGGTGGTTGAGGAGCAGCCTGTTGTGGCAGAGCAGGACATAATTTTGTTTTTGGAAGAGTCCTCCTCTTCTGCAGGGCCCTCTGCAATACCCTCCCCCATCCTAGGAAGCCCCTCAAGGGCGACTCCATCCCCCCGGGGACAACCATCTACTGGCCCCAGAAAGGCCACCCATAAGACCAGGGGGGTGTCTGATCTGGTCCAGGACCAGGTGGCGAGGGATCACGCCAGGCAGACGCTGCAAATGGGGGACATAGTTGGGCATCTGGACAGAGTGGCTGACAACCTGTGCTCCGTGGCCCAGATATCCAATGCAGTGCAGGATGTCAGCTGCAACTGCGCTGCAGTGGTGACCAGTCTGGGGGAGGTGCAGGGTGATATAAGGCACCTCACTGCAGCCGTCCAGGCAAACACTGCTGCCATCCGGGACCAGTGGAGGCAGAGTCGGCGGGCCCAACAATACCAGGTCACCCGGCAGCTCAGGATGCAGGCCCAGCAGCTCAGGATGCAGGCCCAGACCAACTCGTACCTCGGCCGGATAGCCATGGCCTTGGAGGGCATGCAGGCCACACCTGCCAGGAGTGGCCCACCCGGGGATCAGCCACCTCCAGATGCCCCCCCACCCCCACCCACTCCATCCAGGCAGCTGAGGAGCCAGAGAGGGGCCACCAGAAGGAGCCCCCGGCATCCCAGACGATTTTTTTTTTTTTTTTTTCTTAATGCTCAGGACATGAGATTTTTATTTTATTCTTAATGCTCAGGTTATGAGATTTTTATTGTATTGTTAATGCTCAGGTTATGAGTTTTTTTTATTTTATTCTTAATGCTCAGGTTATGAGATTTTTATTTTATTCTTAATGCTCAGGTTATGAGTTTTTTTATTTTATTCTTAATGCTCAGGTTATGAGATTTTTATTTTATTCTTAATGCTCAGGTTATGAGTTTTTTTATTTGTGATTATGCTCAGGATATGAGATATTTTTTTTTTGATACTGCACATGTTGCAGTGTGAATGGTGTGTGAATGTGAGGGGGTGGCACTCCTGCCAGTAAGGGGTGTCACCCTCGGCCGTGGTGGAGAAGTTATCCCCACGGCTGTGTGAATGACGTGTGAAAGGTATATGAATGGACAGCGACATCATTGGGGCCTTGACGCTGGCGTTGCTGTTCCCAAGTCCTACATGTTGGACTTGGGCTAAGCCAATGCGATGTGGATGTGGTGTGTGTGATCTAGGGACATCAGTGGTGTGCATGCGTGCATTGTTCGTGTGATCAATGTTTTGGTTTAGTGTCCAAAGATGCCTACGGCGAGGACCCTCCTGACTGCTCTTCCATCAGCTGAATGGGTCTCCTCTGGCAGGGGGGGGCTGTCTGGTTGGGGGGTCAGGTCATCACGTATGTCAATCTGCAGGCCTTTTCTCATGGCAAATTTGTGCAGAATGCAACATGCACCGATGATCTGACACACAAAGGTAGGGGAATACAATAGGGCCCCCCCAGACTTATCCAGGCAGCGGAAACATGCCTTCAGGAGCCCAAATGTTTGCTCCACCACTGCACGGGCTTTGATGTGTGCTTCATTGTATTTTCTCTCTCCTCTGGTTTGGGGGTTCCGGAAAGGAGTCATGAGATGGGGTCCCAGTGCATATGCAGAGTCACCTGTAAGGGAAAAGACAGGAGGATGTTAGTCATGCATGTGGCCCTTGTGATGTGTGCATCATGGGAGGGGATAGTCATGCCTGACTCCCATGTCACTCACCAACCAGCCAGCTGTCCCCATACATGTTCTGTTCGAATTCCGTTGGTATGGGGCTCTGATTGTATATGAAGCTGTCATGGCTGGATCCGGGGTGTTTGGCACGGACGTGCCATATGAGGCGTTGGGCATCAGCTATCACCTGTACATTGATGGAGTGCCAATGCTTCCGATTGCGGTATATGTGCTCTGTGGCACTGGGGGGCTGGAGTGCCACATGTGTGCAATCAATGGCCCCCACGGTGCGTGGGAATCTGGCAATGTTGTAGAAATCTGTCATTGCCTTCAGCCGCAGCTCCTCAGTGGTGGGTCTGATGAACTGGTTGGACATGCATCTGAGGATTGCAGGGACAACCTGGTGCACACATCTGCTCATGGAAGATTGTGACATCCCAGCCACCACTCCACTTGTACGCTGGAATGATCCACTTGCAAGGAAATGAAGTGTTGCCAGTACCTTCACCAGTGGCTACACTGCTTGTGAGCGGTGTGTCTTGCTGGTGATGTCACCCTGCAGGGTTGTGGTTAGTTCAAGTATTGCATCAGGGCTGAATCTGAAGAGGCGATACACCTCCTCATCCCCCATGTCAAAGAGGCTCATGCGCGTGCGGTATATCCTCTCACGTGCCCGTCTCCTCCGTACCGGGGGACCCAGTACTAGTGCTAGGACCGCGACTGCCCCTGGCATGTTGGCACACAGAGGTGTTGTCCTTGCACGTGTGGTTGTTCAGCTTGCTAGTTTCGTCGGTTACGCTGCTGCTGTATCTGCTCTCCTGCTGACCTGTGGCCGTCTGGAGTAAAGATAAAGCAGCTATTTGTAAAAATAACTTTGCGCCGCACGGACGAGATATGCGCGGCGCATGTAGCCAGCGTCTGGTGCTAATCTGTTCGCGAATCGGGAAATCTCCCTCATTTGCATATTTGCATGGCACATCAATAGGCGCGACGGATGCGACGAGCGAAAATATGCGCTAACGATACTCTGGCGAGGGAAAGTTAAGCCGATCGGAAAAAGCCCGTTTTTTGGCGCATCTAGGTTGGTGGGTACGGCCACATAGATACAACGGCGCATCTTTACAGTTACGCGGCGCATATCGATTTACTCCAGCGCAAGTCTTGCTGAATCTGGCCCATAGATTTTTTTTGATAATTTATAATTTGCTTGATCTAAGGCAGGTGAGGGTGGCCAATTGGCATTACATTTCATGAATGTAAAGTTATCTTTGAACTTTTTCATTTGAATACATTTACATGAGAATATACACATTACTCTTATTTGCATCAGCATTTTGTTTTACACTAAAGTTAATACAACACTCAAGCATTTACATTGTCTACTCTTCTAGTTATATTCGCCTGCCAAGTTGGTGGGAATCATAGTTTCCTGAAAGCAAGTTATACATTCAAATTAAATAAGGCACCACTGGGACTTGGCATTAATAGCTATAATTGCTTAGAATTATATATTGATATATACAGTAGTATTAAGTATCGAAAAGCCAATGTCAAGATGTCAATGGCATTTAATTGCTTTTATTACAATTACGTCTGGTGATGGATTCTTTCAAAGCTTTCTTTTACAGGACATTTTATTACCTTCCCTACATGGCAGTAATGTAGGGTTTGAGAGACATTATAATGTCATTTGTTAGTGCACATTTTAACCACTTGCCGACCGCCTAACATACTTGTACTGCGGCAGGTCGGCTCTATTGTGTGAAATCACGTACCTGTATGTCATTTTGTGCAATAGTTACTAGGGTGTGCAGGAGCTGCCGGAGGCGTGATCGTATGCTGATTGTACAGAGGGGGAGCCAATCAGCGGGTTCGGCGGACCTGATGTCCACCCTCAATTGTTCCTGTGCAAAGCAAAACAGTGATTTGCCTATATAAACAAGGCAGATCGCTATTCTGACAGGGGAGAAGATAGGGATATTGTGTTCCTGGTAAGTTTTTTGTATTCACCTAGTCACTGAATCCCCCACACAGTTAGAAAGCACCCCTAGGGACAAATTTAACCCTTTGATCGCCCCTGATGTTGACCCTTTCCAGGCTAGTGACATTAGTACAGATACAGTGCATATTTTTAGCACTGAACACTGTAATAATGTCACTGGTCCCCAAAAATGTGTCAAACGAGTCAGTTAGGTGTTCGATTTGTCTGCCTTAATGTCACAGTCCCGCTAAAAATCTCTGATCGCCACCATTACTAGTAAAAACAATAAAAATGGCATAAAAATATCCCATAGTTTGTAGATGTAATAACCTTTGTGCAAATCAATCAATATACGCTTATTGAGATATGTTTTACCAAAAATATGTAGCAGAATACATATTGGTCTAAATTGATAAATAAATTAGATGTTTTACATTTTTTTTAATGGATGTGTTTTATACCAGAAAGTAAAAAATATTAGTTTTGGACTTTACATTTTATAAGTTTATATATCTATTCTAAAGATGGACTTTTGTTGGCCTAATCATAGATAAGGCATTGTATCACATACACATGACAGCGCAACACGTTGATATTTCTAATTTGTTGGATATGGCGTGTGCATATTTGTGAGTGTTGCTGTCACTCATTTTTTAATTCAACTTTATTAGTTATTTACACTAAGCACAATTTTCCTTTTGCATACTGCTATCATTTTTTGCTGAAATCATTTTGATGTGCATTTCACATTTTAACACAGCTTCTAGTAGTGTTTTCAAGATTGTATTTCATAGTTAAATTATAGATTCTCTTTCAAGTTCTGGTAAGCATCATGTGGAGCAGCTATTGGGTTCAGAATATCCCTGTAAGACCATCTTCAGGGGATGTTCGTCATGCTTTACCAAAGAGCCCACATTGACAGTCTTCTCTAGGAATGGAATTGTATTTTTAAGCTATAGTACTCAAAGCTGTACTTTTTCAACAATATACACATTGATGATTCTTTTTATCTTTTTATATTCTAAGCTTTTATAGTTGAAAGAACCAATAAAGCCATGTAAGAAGGTAACATGCCTTTGTGCTACCAATATATTATCTACATATGAAAGTGGAATTAAATATACAACAAGCAATGTAGTTGGTTAGTACCGAGTCCTGTAAAAGCAGAAGCAATCAAGCTGAACAATAACACATGAAGACTCTGTAAAAATATAATATGATTTGCTCGGGTACAGTTCACCAGACAAAATGGATTGGAAATGATTTGTGCTTATCACAGCACAACATCTTAAAATGGAAAGTAATTTCTGTAAGAGGTGTAACCAATGTCAGTGTGAGTTTTACATTTAAATGCTGTGCGATGACGTATCTTAGCACTAAAACTATCATTTAAATTGTCTTTTTTTTTTGTAACTCACATTCAAACAGAAACAAGCTCTAATGGTTACCTACCAAAAGAAAACAGAAGCACAAATTAAATTGCAAGGACTTACTCTAGCAGTAAAAAATATTACAGTGTATTGGCAAACAACCTCATATGTGAAAGTAAGAAAATTTAGCACATCTTCGACCCTAATACAACCACTGCTCTTTTAAAAAGTACCCATTTAGAATGAAATATCCATTACAAAGTTGTATTCTACAACACCTAGAGGCATTCTAAGCCCTCTGCTCAAGGAATCTTGGAACGGAAGGAAACCTATGCAGAAAAAAATATTTAAAGTGGAGTTCCAGCCAAAAGTGCACAAAAGCAAAAAAAAGCACTCCTCACTCCCTTACATGGCATTTGGCATGTAATTTTTTTTGGGGGGAGTGTCCCACTTCCTCCTTCTGCCCAGGGACCGCCTAGGCGACTCCTCCTCTCGCCTTAGGCAGCCCCTTCCTCTAGGCGATCTCCTGGGACACGTGACAGGTCCCAGGAGATCGCCTGTCTACTCCTAGAGCGCAGTCTGAATGGAGGCGCCCGCGGAGACGGGGGGAGAGGAGCGACTGTGGAGCAGTTAATTGTCTGTTCATTAAAAGTCCGCAGCTACACTTTTTGTAGCTGCTGACTTTTAATAAACACAAAGACTGAAACTCTGCTTTAAGATGTTTTGCTGCCCCTTTCTGCACAAAAATGCTTGCAATCATGATTCATTTTGTGTAGTCACCAATCCACCAACCACCCAGAAAAAAAAGATCTTTAGTAAAAAGCAACACACATTACACAAATTAACACTTGCTAGTCACATGTTTAACTCTCTTTCCGACCAGTATCATTAGTACAGTGACAGTGTATAGTAATACCATTGATCATTGTTTTTATGTCAGTTAGTCAGTTAGTCAGTTATTCAGTTCCCACTCAGTTTTAGCTAGTGTCATATTGCTCTCCGCACCATCGCAGTCCTCTTATAAGTCAGTGATCACCACTATAGTAGTAAAAAAACTTTTTTTTTTACAGTATGCTGTATATTCCATACTTTGTATATGCTATAATTTTCACGCAACCAATCAAAATACACTTATTGGGATGTTTTTTTTTTTACCAAAGTCATGTAGCAGAATACATTTTGGTCAAAAATTATGAAGACATGTTTATTTATTTTTTTATTGAATTATTTATGTTTTATAGTTATAGTCGATAATTATATTGTTTTTTTATTTTTCAACATTTTCAGTATTTTTTAATTTATAGAATAAAAAAACAAAAAACCCTTAGGTGATAAAATACCACCAAAAAAAAGATCTATTTGTGGGGAAAAAAAATATTGAAATTGTGTTTGGGTACAGCATTACAGGACCACAGTTAAAGTAGCACAGTGTCAAATAGCAAAAAATTGTCTGGTCGTGAAGGGAATAAAACCTTCTGGAGCTGAGGTGCTTAAAGTGTAAGCAAACACCAAAAGCTAGCAGTGTGTTTGGCAGCCTGTTTTCAAGTACACAGTTTTCTTAAGCAGATCGTTTGGGGAAACTGTCACAAAGATCCTGCCAGTACTGTAAAAGCAATTCCTGTTGCAAGTTTACAACACTAAGCCACTCACAATTAGCAGTAATGCAGTCAGCCTACCACATGTGCTTCTTTAGTTGGCCATCGAGATCAGGTCTATCAGATAGATGCCCAAAGGCCAGCAGCAAAAAGTGCTCATACTGGTGGGATGTTCTGGTAACAGATTGTAAAAAAGTTTGCTTAAGAAAGCAGTATGTAGTGAGGCATGATGCCAAAAAAGATTTCGGGTTTACATACACTTTAATCCCGAGGAAACTTCAATAGGGTTTGTCAAAATTCAACCCAAGCTCTAATGCCTCGTACACACAACCATTTTTCTCGGCAGGAAAAAAAACAAAGTTTTTCTCGACGTGATTCCTCTCCAGCCTGACTTGCATACACACATTCATGCAAAAAAACGTCCGACCAAACTGCAGTGACGTACAACGGGACTATAAAGGGGAAGTTCCTTTAAAATGGCACCACCCTTTGGGCTGCTTTTGGGCTGCATACCTGATTCTGAGCATGCACGTTTTTTTCCCTCGGAAAAGCATACACAACCTTTTTCGCGACAAAAAAAGACTGACGGAAAACACGACGAGAAAAAAGAGAGCTGGTTTAAATTTTTTACGGGCAGTTTTTTCGTTGAGAATACTGCTAGGGATCATACACACGGCCGCTTTTCACGACAATATAAAATTGTGTATAAGGCATAACCCTTTTCCAAAATTGTCCCAAGGAAATACAATGTTTTGGCTGGAGTTGGGCATTAAAATTAAACTATACAATTCTACAGCTGACTCCCTGCCCCTTCTCCTGTCCCCCTGCCACTTTTAAATCTCTTTATACCTATTTTTTTCTTATTGCTAGTCCAGATATTTCTGAATTCTTCCTATCCTTCCTCAGTGGCAGCAATGGAGCCCAGACTTCATGATGTTGGCTGTGTTATTAGGCTATCATTAGACTATTTCATTGGCATTCGGTTGTAATTGATTTAACCTTGATGAAAGAAACATTTTGTATATTTAGCTGGGTCTGTCATGGTAGCTTTATCTCTTTGTTGATATGTGAAAATGTTAATATCAGATCAATAGTTATTTGATTTTTTTTTTCTCCAGGGCCTTGAGGCTATGAGTTTTGTTGTCTAAACTCTACACATTTGTTGATGAATAAGGAATAAGGAGGATCAGTTTTCAAATACCTGACTTGGCGTGAGTGCCAGGGGACAGTCAAAGATCCATTTTCAGTCCAGTTACACATACAGCTGACATATGACAACATATACAAACATTATAATAATCTGTTTTTTAGCCTGTTTAGGCATTTGTGGTAAACATTTTGACTGTTACTTTTCTTTTCCTTAAAGTGGTATTAAAGTAATTGTAAAGATATTATACCCAACTGCTCTGTGTAGTGGATTTGCACAGAGCTGCCTAGATCCTCCTCTTCTCGGGTCCCTCTTCGGCTCTCCTGGCCCCTCCCTCCTGTTGAGTGCCCCCACAGCAAACAGCTTGCTAGGGGACACCCAAGCCGAATTACAGCTCCATGTGTCCATTCAGACATGCCCGCTCTCTCTCCTGATTGGCTAACTGATTTTGATTGACTGCAGCAGAAGCCAATGTCGCCACTGCTGTGCCTCAGCTGATCAGGAGGGAGAGTTTCAGATGGCTGAGACTAACAATAAAGGAGAGTGTATATAGTCCTGCCAGTACTTAGGTATGGGGACTTGGTTGAAAACATCACCATCCTGTAGTGTGTAGCATACTTACCAAAAGTGCCACTCAAAACTGCGGTTAACATGGGTAAAATTACTTCAGGCTTGCATCACTTCACAAACCACACCCCCTGACATTCACCTCACCCACCGGGGCTTAGTCATAGAAGACCTCTACGACAAAGCACCAGAGCGTGGAGTGAAACTTGACACAGGGCGTAGCTTGTAGTGGGTGGGCATTATGGTACACAAGGAAAAATTGCCTGGAGCAAATTTTCATAGAGTGTTACTAAACCCACAACAGAAAAATCTGTATATGCAGTAAAGCATGCTTGTTATACTTACTGTGGAACCCAAGGAGGTAATCTTCTGCATTGTGTATGAAGGCTGTATGATCCTTTCTCTCTAATCCTTTACTTCTTGCACTGAATCCAATCCATTTCCTGATAGAACAGAGTATTAGGGGACAAGCTGCACATGCTCAGTTTGGTGTGTATTGCTAGAGAGGTTTTTTTTTGGGAGAGTGTATGTGAATAGCACAGGGCCAATCAGCACTGTCCAGGCAGAAGGTTAGGGGTGGTGCAGCCTCATAGGACAATCAGGGGAGAATGAAAACTTCTCCTACAAGCATTAACCAGGCACTGATAGAATAAGTCACAAGACTGCTATATACTGCTGATGAGAAAAAGTATTTAGCACATTTTTATCATTTCATCAAGTTTGACTAAAGATGAAGTCCAGACAACATTTAACTTACCATAAAATGTGCATGTAATGATTAAAGATATGTCATAACAACAAAAATTACTGGATGAACTCCAAGTGCCTGTTATGGATTGGGAGTTTTTTTTTTCATTTCCGGCAATTCTTTTTTTTATTCATCTGTCACCAGGGTTCTCATACCCTCTGAAAACAGTTAAAGTGTTACTAAACCCAGGACCCTGCATTCGCTGAATCTGGTCTCCCACAGTATACAGAACACAGAAATGCAATAGTTTTACAAATATAAACTGCTAAATACTTTTTCTTATCAGCAGTATATAGCAGTCTTGTGACTTATTCTATCAGTGCCTGGTTAATGCTTGTAGGAGAAGTTTTCATTCTCCCCTGTCAGTTAGTAAGTTAGTTAATTGCTAAAGATTTTAGGCAAAAAAAACTATTTGTCATTTTTTTTTGTAGCTGCCCTGCGTCCTCTGAAATTCATGCCTGTCTAAGTAGATTCTTTCTGAGTTCTAAGATACAATTTTATATAGATAAATTGGTGGTGGTGGTGGGGAGGGAGGGGGGTGTTAATTCATTCTCCAGGCTTCTGTAAAAAGCATAGTGATAATTTTACAATGTTCCCACATTTACTTGCTTCCGAAACTACTTCTCATTCTAATGGCTAATGTTGTTTTGTTAAATCAGTGTAGAAATCAAATATTCATTTTCTCATAGTTAATATGTTGCTTCCTTTATACAGACTTTCCCATTATTTCAAGTAATACTTTGGCAGGCATCCTGACAGATGCATAGAATGTTCACACTATTATTATAGCTTTCTCTTCTTTTCACATTTTTCTTCGTAACAATGTTTTATAGATTTACCTTTAGCCTGTAAAAAAACATTAGTGTCTGTGTTTGGTAATTATTCCCTTTATAGTATTGCTTTATACCCGGTTCACACTGGGGCGACTCGTCAGGCGGCTCAGCCACCTGACGAGTCGCGTCCCATTGAAGGCAATAGAACCGTTCTAATAGGAGCGACGCAAGTCTTTCCGACTTAGAAAAAGGTTCCTGTACGACTTCGGGAGCGGCTCGAGGCGACCTGCATTGACTTCTATACAGAAGTCAGTTTGCAGGTCGCCTCTGAAGTCGTCCTCAGGACGCCTTGCAGAGCCGCCCCCGGAGTCGTGCCGCTGGAGTGTGAACCGGCTCTCAAATTGATTTGTTTTTGTTTTTTTTGTTTTTTTAAATAACAAACATGTCATACTTACCTCCACTGTGCAGTTCGTTTTGCACAGAATGGGCCCGATCCTCCTCTTCTGGGGTCCCCGACGACGCTATCAGCTCCTCCCTGCATCGTCTAAAACCACTAGAAGAAGCGCTCTCCCGGGGGTTACCTTGCAGGCGCGCTCCTGAGTCCAGCATTTGCGTCCATAGATGCAGACTGTTGGACTCGGCCCCCGCCCTGCATCATTGAAATTGGTTGACAGCAGCGGGAGCCAATGGCTGCACTGCTATCAATCTATCCAATCAAGAGCTGAGAACCCCAGGCAAAGAGGATGAGCCTGTCTCCTCCGTGGGAATTACAGGGCTCAGGTGAGTAAAAGGGGGAGGGCTGGTGGACCAGTCACTGTCAGAAGTTTTTTCACCTTAATGCGTAGAATTCATTAAGGCGAAAAAACATGAGGGTTTACAACCCCTTAATCATAGAGCTGCCTTGTGTTTTACTTGATGTTAATGTTTGGTGTTTAACCACTTAAAGACCCCCGCACGCACATATACGGCCACAACATGGCTCGTACAGGCACAAGGGCGTAAATTTACGTCCCCGCCTGAGTGCGGTTCGGGGGTCCCATCGGGACCCCCTCCGCGGCGTGCGGGGGTCTCCCTACCTCTGGGAGCGATCCGGGATCTGCGGGCGGATGTCCGTGTTTTCCGCCCCCCCCGCGATCGCTCCCAGCCAATGGGAGCGCGCTCCCAGCCTGTCACTTCCTCCTCCTGTGTTTACACAGGAAGGAGGAAATGATGTATTCTCTCATCGCAGCGCTGTTTCCCAGCGCTGCTGATGAGAGAAGACATGCCAAGTAAGTGTGCACCAACACAACACTGACACACACTCACATAGGCATATTAACCCCTTGTGATCGCCCCCCCCACCCCCCTGTCACAGTGTTACTGAATGCAGTGATTTAATCACTGCATTTAGTGTCAGTGTGACAGGCACTGTAAAAAACAGTTAGTGTTAGGTTCAGGATAGCCCCCCCACCCCCCCTAATAAAGTTTTAACCCCCTGATCACCGCCCTAGTTAACCCTTTCACTCCCTATTGCCAGCGTCACTAAGCGATCATTTTTCTGATCGCTGTATTAGTGTCGCTGTTCCCGCTAGGTAGCTATTTTTTTTTATTGCCATTTTTTTTTTTTACTAAAGACATGTGGCTAAATAAATTTAGTTTATTTGATTTTTTTTTAACAAAAAGTAAAAAATAGTGTTTTTTTTTCAAAAATGTCGCTCTATTTTTGTATATAGCGCAAAAAATAAAAATCGCAGAGGTGATCAAATACCCCCAAAAGAAAGCTCTATTTGTGGGAAGAAAAGGACGCAAATTTTGTTTGGGAGCCACGTCGCACGACCGCGCAATTGTCTGTTAAAGCGACGCAGTGCCGAATCGCAAAAACACCTTGGGTCATTTACCAGCGTATTGGTCCGGGTCTTAAGTGGTTAAAGCGGATGTCCGCTCCAAAAAAAAATATTAAAAGTCAGCAGCTAAAAATACTGCAGCTGCTGTTTTTTAATATCAGCACACTTACCTGTCCTGGCGTCCAGCGCCATCTGCAGCAGAGGACGAGCGATCCTCGGTGAGGGAACCAGGAAGTGAAGCACTCCGGCTTCACTGCCCGGTTCCCTATGGCGCATTCGCGAGTCGCGCTGTGCCTGCTGTCTGGCTCCCGCTGTGCTTACTTTCTGCCCGCAGTCTAACCGCAGACTGTGTGGCCGGACGTGGGTGTCTTTAGACAGGTATCTGCACCCCTCTCCCCCCTGAAAGGTGTCAAATGTGACACCGGAGTGGGGAAGTGTGGAGGATTCCGATCAGCGGGAGTTCCACTTTAGGTTGAGTTAATGCAAACTTTGGTGGCAAACTTTGTGACGTCCTGGGATTTGTGCGGGGATATCTGAATGATGCATGTAGCTACAGACATCATTCTGATATCAGTATTTTCAGCCGGCGATTCCCTACACCATAAGAATGATCATAGCGGCTGTTCTGATGCTTGATCATTCTTACGGGAGGCAAAAGGGGACATCCTCCCTCCCGCTGCCCTTCGGTGCTTCTATAGATTCACAGCTGCGATCGGTAAATCATAGAACTGATCCGCCGGCCCAGGATGCTGATCATAGAGATTTCCAGTGGACCAGATGGTCGCGGGAGTCTCTATGATCGTCGTAGGCTGGGCGCGATGTTATGACATCACGCCCAGACACTGCATTCAAAAAATGGCGCCGCTACAGCTGGGAAGCGGTGAACTTTTTTTTAATTATCCCAGCCTTGAGGTGAGATGTGTGGTTTTATTGACCCCATATCTCACTGTAAAGAGGTCCTGTCATGTCATGTCGCAGAATATACACGGTTTGCATAAGTCGTACGTCCGGCGTAAAGTTATTCCCCATATGGGAGGCGCAACTCATGCACAGGTATGGACCAGGGAACCAATGCCGTTGAATTTTATGTAGTTTACAATGTACGTGAATAGGGCTGGGCGTAGGTTACGTTCACGCCGCAGGCAGTAATTCGACGTATCTTAGGCAGTTGTTTCAACGTGATTGTGAGCATGCGCACTGGGATGCATCCAAGGTACGACGCATGCGCAGTTCGTTTTAAGTAATTGTGTGACGCTTGGCCCATCATTTAAATGTATCACGCCCACTTCCAGCCCACTTCCACCTACTTTGGCCGGCTTACGGCAACGAATTTACGTTACGCCAGCGCAACGTTGGGAGCATTTGCTTTGTGAATTCCATCCTCCCCTCTCCTCCCCTCTCCTTCCCTCTCCTCCCCTCTCCTCCCCTCTCCCCCCCTCTCCCCCCCTCCCCTCCCCTCTCCTCTCCTCTCCACGCCAGCATAGCGTAAAAGACATAAATATGTGCCGATGTATGTGAATCCGGGCCATAGTGTTTGGGGGTTATATGTAATTTTCTAGCAAAATACTAATAAATTATGATTTTTACATGTAGGAGCGAATTGCCAGAATTGTCCAGGGCGTGAAGTAGATATTGTAGCTGACAAGTCTTTAGATGTGGTGACTGTATTTGTTTTCTTTTTTGAAGAACATTTTCAGCATTACAGAAAATAGCTTTTGACCTTGCCAGAAATGTAATGGCTGAAATCAGTGGCTCAGCCTTATCCAATCAGACAAAGAGTTCTGTTTTTACACACTCACAGAACTCTGTGTGCAAGATGCAAAGTGTAAACTTCTCCAATCTTACAAGTGTTCAAACGTTGTGCTGTTTCCAGAAAGTAAAAATGCTTTTTGCTGCTGTGTTTGAAAAAAAAAAAAGACTTTGATTTTTTAAAGGCGAAGCGACTGTGCAGCTTCACTATTTAAAGTATAACCAATCACGTGCAAGGAAAAAAAAAACAGCATTTCTAATTGGATGTTTGAAGTTAGCAGAGCTTCTGCCCGTTTACTAATTTCTACAGCAACTGTTATGTCAAGTTTGCAAATGTAACACAATCATTGACTCTAGGAAGACTTAGGCGGCGTACACACGGCCGAGGTTCTCGCTGAAAACCAGCGAGAACCTCACTGGAATGTGCATTCCAGCGAGGACCTCGGCCGTGTGTACGGTCTCGGCGAGCTTCCCGTCGGGAAGCCCGTCGAGCAGAAATAGAGAGAACGCTCTCTATTTCCTCGACGGCCCGCCTGGATGAATGGCTGGTTGCCATTCCCGACGGGGCGGGTCGCCGATTTCGACGGCCGGCAGAGAGCCTCGACGGGCGGAACGATGTGTTCTGCCCGTCGAGGATCTCTGCCGTGTGTACACGGCCTTAGATATAGTTATCAAGTAGAGCGTTAAAATAGCATTGAAAGTCAGTCTTTGTTACAAGACCCCATAATGCTTCTTTTTTTTCTTGTTCTGCCCTACATAGCAGTAAGCAGAAGAAAATTAAACGATCTGATGGCTGGTGGCTGGTGCTAAATATTTTGAGGGGGGGGGGCGGCAAACTAACACCAGCCCCCCCCTCTCCAGGGAGGCGAACAGGAAGGTTGCGGTCACCACAAACACACTCCCCTCCCCTTCTGGGGGAGACGGACAGCAGACGGGAAGGCGCAGATCGTCACAAGCACCCCCCCGTCATATGACGGACTGACCATAGGAGGAAGGGGGATTGCTTTTCCTCCCGGCTGAACAGGACGTGTGTCCTGACTCTGACCTGACCCAATTGTCCTAAGACTCCCTGGCCTATCGGGCCTCAGGACCAGATTCCTGACTGGCTAGGAGGAGAATCAGGAAGATGATAGTGAATATTTATTCACACAAGTGGGTCGGCTGAGGGCGCAGTGCACAGCACCTCACGCCCACCCTCTTTTGAAGCCAATTCGAGCCTCTGGCTCTAATCACATGCTTCTAAAAAAAAATCCAATGCGTCCAGCACTCTGCATGTAGATTAGGGGTCGGACACATGAATTAGGGGGGTGGCTCCAGCACCCAGTATGGGCGGGCCACCACAGCGGATGAATATGAATGTTCCTTAACGAAGATTTTGTATTTTCATGTATAGACTGCAATTTCAAAACTCTGTCCCCCACCCATTTCTTCTTTTATATATAAAAAAGCTTGCTGTCTACATAAATCAATAGCTAAAGCTTAACTTAATACAGCCCGCAGAAATTCACACCGATTCCCCCATCAACACAGACATCGTTGACAGGGAATCCCTCCTGCGGGTGGGAGAAGACAGTAATTATCACTAGAAGATGAAGCAGCCACTTGTGATAATCGCAAGCGAATCCAGCAGGTTGGTTGTTCCCAAGTTGATTGATGGATCAACTTGGTACATTCAGCTTGCCCATTAATGGTTCAAATCTCAGCCGGTTCAGCAGGAATTCTAACCGTGTATGGGCAGCTTTTTGCTCCAATGGCTCCTGCTTCTAACAATCTATCCAATAAGGACCTGAGACAGCGGCTGGAGCTGCTGGGTTTGTGCTCATCACTGGAACAACCGGGTTCAGGTAAAAAAAAAAGGAGGTTTCTGGGGGCAGCTGCAGTGCAGAACGTTTTTTTACGTTAAAGGAGTTGTAAAGGAAAAAAAAAAATTGACAAAAATGAATGTCTGCAAGACAGAATAGTGTAATGATTCTGAAAAAAACGAGTAAATAGCTATTAAATTCCTTTATCTATAGTTTCTGTTCTCTCATTCACTTCCTGGTTTGCATCATTTGTTCATGTAAGAACTACATTTCCCAGTATGAATTGCTTCTGAGCAAAAACGAACAATGAGGAAGTGAAAAGAGAAATGTCTGCAGGTAAAGGATGCTTATTATGAAAAAAAAAAAATCCTTTACACGGCCTTTAATACATAGAATGCATTAAGGTGAAAACACTTGAGGGCTTACAACTCCTTTAATTGTGACTAACACAGCTGTCCCCTCGTAAACAAAGAGGATTTGCAGTATTTTTTCTTGATGGAAGGTCCAGAATAGAGCATCTAAAAAAGGTAAGCTGAATTTTTTTTTTTTTTTTTTAAGTTATGTTATGTGAACAAGGACATGTGACAACTATAATGTAGGCGTTATTATGATTAGCTGCAACAGTGGAAACACACTTTAAACATACAAATATGATTTTTTAATTCCAAAGGCTTAAGTATCAAACACCTTGTGGTCATCCATTTGAAGATGATACTGAAGATGAAGTTATTTTCCCTAATGTTTAAATGCCATTCCACAAGAAGGTTCTTTTGTCCCCGTAAGTTGCTGATTTCATTTGTAGCAGCAGATTTTGATGCAGGGAGGCCTGTCACTTGTCCAGTGTTGCTCATCTTGTACTAGATAAGAAACTAGCATGGGAGAATGTATTTCAGCAGAGAATCTGCTCTAAATCATAGCACTCTGACAGACAAGTCTTTCAAATGTTAATCAATCACATGGAAGGCAGACGGCCTACACAAGTGAGTTGACTGTTATGTAAAT
Source organism: Rana kukunoris (assembly GCA_029574335.1). NCBI lineage: Eukaryota > Metazoa > Chordata > Amphibia > Anura > Ranidae > Rana > Rana kukunoris. The sequence goes on along the minus strand of CM056052.1, from coordinate 313,037,671 downwards.
ACTTCCCCAGATGTCTAGGTATGAACTTTCCAGATTGAATTAAACAGACTGCAAGTACATTGTGGAAAATTAAATGCGGAGCACTTTTGTCTGTATGTATAATTTATATTCTTATTCCTCTGCTATATGTAACTTTTATCATTTTGACTTCTCCTCTTTATTTCTCTTGTATGTTTTTTTATGCATTCATTTATAGATACAGAATAATTCAGTGCCTATTGTTACTTTGTCTTGCCATTGGAGCCAAAGAAGGGAGTGCGCTAAATATTCAGTTGAATACTAAAGCCTCGTACACACGATCAGTCCATCCGATGAGAACGGTCCGAAGGACCGTTGTCATTGGTTAACCGATGAAGCTGACTGATGGTCTGATTTGTCTACACACCATCGGTTAAAAAAACGATCGTGTTAGAACACGGTGACATAAAACACAACGACGTGCTGAAAAAAAAGTTCAATGCTTCCAAGCATGCGTCGACTTGATTCTGAGCATGTGTGGATTTTTAACTGATGGTCGTTCCTACTAACGATCGGTTTGACCTACCGTGTAGGTATCCATTAGTTACATTTTAAAGCAAGTTGGCTTTTTTTTAACCGAAGGTTAAATAACCTATGGGGCCCACACATGATCGGTTTTGACTAATGAAAACGGTCCATCGGCCCGTTGTCCTCTGGCTATCCTATCGTGTGTACGAGGCCTAACAGTTTTACAGCTCTATAGTACAGTAGGGGTAGGCCACAGTTCCTTAAAATGGTGTCTTTCTCTGCTCTTTGATTTGCTAGCACATTTACAGCACATCAAAGTAGAGGTGTCAAGTAATGAAGAGTGCAAGGCCTATGGGCCACAATAGCCCAGAGGCCTTAGCCATTGCCAAAAATAAACAATTTCATGTTATATCATGCCACCCAATATTTAAACAAATCCACTAGAAAATAACAGCTAGATGGAATAATATATTTTGAATTTTGTTGGTATGAAAGAATATAAACTGGTAGTAGCTGCTTTGCCAGTGAATCAATAATCCTATATGGTAAACATAAATTCCCTACCAAAGTAGAGTTCTGGTTTAAAGAAAAAAAAATGATTACATACTTATATACACTATATTGTCAAAAGTATTGGGGCACTTGTCTTTACATGCACATGAACTTTAATGGCATTGTAGTCTTAGTCCTTAGGGTTTAATATTAAATTGCCCCACTCTTTGCAGCTGTAACAGCTTCAACTCTTCTGAGAAGGCTGTCTACAATGTTTAGGAGTGTGTCTATGGGAATGTTTGACTATTCTTCCAGAAGCACATTTGTGAGGTCAGGCACTGATGTTGGAAAAGAAGACCTGGCTTGCAGCCTCCGCTCCAATTCATCCCAAAGGTCTTCTATGAGGTTTAGATCAAGACTCTGTGCAGGCCAGTCAAGTTCCTCCACCCCACACTCACTCATTCATGTCTTTATGGGCCTTGTTGCACTGGTGCACAGTCATGGACCAGTGCACAAAGCAAGGTCCATAAAAACATGGATGAGCGAGTTTGGGGTGGAGGAACTTGACTAGCTTGCACAGAGTCTTGTACTCAACCCGATTATCCTTTGGGATAATTCTCCTCCAACATTAGTGCCTGACCTCACAAATGCGCTTCTGAAAGAATGGTCAAACATTTCCATATACACACTCCTAAACCTTGTGGACAGCCTTCTGAGAGGAGTTGAGGCTGCTATAGCTGCAAAGGGTGGGCCAACTAAATATTGAACCCTATGGATTAAGACTGGGATGCCAATTAAGTTAATGTACGTGTAAAGGCACCTGCCTCGATACTTTTGACAATATAGTGTATGTAGTATAAAATTATGTGGGTGCAACTATGTTGGTTTTTACACTTTAGGTATATAGGTATAGAAAGCTGCCATGAGGAAAATACATTCACCTCTTTCTGAAAATTCTTGCTGCTATCACCCTGTGGCTTCAAGCATATTCCTAACCAGCATGTTGGTAAATTAACCATTTTCCTCCGGCTTTATTTTCTGCATACTTTATACTTCCTGTCTTAAAACAGTTGAAATACACATACTGGAATTGTTTTACCAGCCAAAAGGTTTGTCATTCTCTGCAGATCTAGACTTCTCTGCCAGACACCATGGCCAGGTCTTCAACCTCCACTACAGCAGTGTCTTAATTAAAGTATAATTATAGGCAAAAAAAATTCGAGTGGAGAGGAAATTTAATTTTTGTCAAATTATATTGCTGTCTGTGCCCCCAGGCCATTTGTCCTGTTTACCATTATCATGGAAAGTGAAATTAAAAGAAAATCCCAAATTTTGGGGTGTCCCCAGAAAAGTAATAGGGGGGAAATCTTCCAATAGGGACACTTTTGGTCTGGTGACCTGGGTATGGGACAGGAAGTGAAGGGAAATCTCTGCAATAGTATGCAAATGGTGAAAAAATCTGACAGAGGTTACAACCATCCCTTTTTTTTTATCCAAAATGAAAAAAAAAAAAGTTTGGCTTTTAGTTCTACTTAAACCACTTCAGATTCGCCCCATAGTCAAAAGACGTCATGTTTTTAAAGATGGATATCTCGGTAACGGCAGCAGCTGCTGCCACAACCGAGATATATATCTCTTCATGGGGCGGTTCTGTACACGATAACAGCGGTCTCTGTGGCGGACTCACCGCAAGATAGCCGTTATCGGTGGCGGGAGAGGGTTCCCCCCTCCCGCCGATCTCTCCCGCGCCCTCCACAGCTTACCGGAGGTGATAGGGTCCGTTCGGCTCCTCAGCAGGGATGCGACTGAGGGAAACATTTCCCTCATCCGTCCCCATAGCTCTGCTGGGCGGAAGTGACGTCAAAACGTCAGTCCTGCCCAGCGTCTTAAAGAAACATTTTTTTTCCTGTCATTTGAAAAATTACAGTTTAATTTTTTTTTATTTTTTTGACCCCAGATCTCATATTTAAGAGGACCTGTCATGCTTTTTTCTATTACAAGGGATGTTTACATTTTTTATTATTATTATTATTTCAGTGTAAAAAATTAAAAACTAAATTAAAATAAATAAAAAAACAAAAAAAAAATGTGTATCTCAAAAAAAATTTAAACGTCGCCTACCGAGATTTTTAAGGGTAAAAGTTTGACGCCATGCCACGAGCGGGCGCAATTTTTAAGCATGACATGTTGGGTATCATTTTACTTGGCATAACATTATCTTTCACAATATATAAAAAAATTGGGCCAAATTCATTGTTGTCTTATTTTTTAATTCAAGAAAGTAAATTTTTTAAAAAAAAAGTGCGCTTGTAAGACCGCTGCTTAAATACGTTGTGAGAAAAAGTATTGCAATGACTGCCATTTTATTCTCTAGGGTGTTAGAAAAAAAAATATATAATGTTTGGGGGTTTTAAGTAATTTTCTAGCAAAAAAAACTGTTTTAGTCTCGTAAACACCGAATCTGAAAAACAGGCTCAGGGCTCAAGTGGTTAAGAACACTGGTTAGTGATTGGACAGTGACTACTCAGCAGCAAACTGATATGATCATTCCTCTGCTCACTTTGTTCTCTCCTGATTTCATTATGTTTCTCTTTCTTGCATTGAAGCCTAATAACTTTCCTGTTCTGAATACTGCCATGTATGTAGTTGATTGTAGAAGAGAAAAAAATATTATAAACAAGTTGAGGCACTGACATTGGTTACATTTACAGTTTACAATTACCTAATATCCAAGTGATTGCAATATACAGTACAGTAAGTAGTACAAATAAGCTAACTAGTGTTGTATACATTTTTATTTTTTTATTTTTTATTTCCATACATTTTTATTATTGTTTAAATAGCAAAAACAGCGTTTGTCACAGGAACATATTAAATAGAAACCAGTGTTATACAATATAAAAAAAAAACCCTGTTCCCGTTTGTCTTTTCTCTTTTCTTTCTGCCCCCTTCCCTCCCTCACCAGCCCTCGCCCTAACACCCACCCGCCCTTTCCCACACCACTATTATACATTTTATACTAATGTATTCATCTATATGTTGTATACTTAAACCATTACTGACCTGTACTTCTCCACTTACTAGTCACCTTTCTACCATGGTGATCCAATATCATAAATAATTTAAGTCCAAGAAGATGTATGTGCATTAGGTGTTCTGAATTCCTCTGACTTTTGCCGTTGAATAATTGTTTCAGGTCAGTGAAGCAAGCAAGACACTCGTCAAAATCTTCTACACTGGGCCTGTGCAGAACACACTCCATTTAATTGTATGGAAAGTTCATACTTTGTTGGAACATTGGAACAGGGAATTTTTTGCTGGGGGGGAGGGGGGGGGGAGTCCGCTTTAAAAATCTCAGTAGGCGACACTTTAAAAATGTTTACAGGTTACCTGTTTGGAGTTACAGAGGAAGTCTAACACTAGAATTATTGTTCTTGCTCTAACGATGCCTCACATGTGTGGTGCGAATAGCATTTATATTTGCGGGGGTGCTTTAAAAAATATTTTAATAATTCCTTTACTATTTATTTTTACACTGTCCCTTCATTTTCTCTATCACTTGTATTTCTATTACAAGGAATGTAATCTATCTTCATTGCTTATCAATGATTAATATGGATCCATTGCACTCAGATTTTCCCACACATTATTTCTTAATAAATATTGTAGTGAGTATTCTTATACCATTTTCTGAACACCATGGATTGTTAGGCTCTGACACCATATGGTGTGTTGTATCTGATTATTTCATGTTCTCACATAATCTCTTGTACTAAAGATCAATAATTGTTGAAGTGTGGGTTCTGGTTAGGACAGGGAGCAAAAACACCAAAATTGTAATATGGGGAAAATTACTCCATGGAAGACTTCACAACAGGATAGATATTAAAATTCATGCACAAATGAAACACATATTGAAGGACTTAATAACAGGATCTAACAGCAACTCTAACAGCAACTCACAATATTATGATTTTAACAGCTAATGTGCCCCCGATCTGCCTGGGTCTTAAAGTAACAGCCCATGCACATACCCAAATCAGGTTTGAAAAACTAAATGACAAAAATGTTATTTTTTGTTGGTTTGTTCGTTTTTGATTTTTTTTTTGTTTGCTGTTTTACACCTCATTAATTTAGATAAGGATCCGTCTTGGAGGCAACTTGCATTGAAATCTATGGGTATAAGTCGGCTAGAAGTCACCTTAAAGTAGTACAGGAACCTTTTCTGAAGTCGGAGCGACTTCAGTAGTGTACATTAAGATGGCTCTCATTCACTTCAATGGAATTTCTTATGTCCAGCGACTTGGGGCAACTTGAGGTCTGGCATCAGCTACGAGTAAGCATCACACGATGTGAAACATGTCAGCCTTTTTCCTTTTATCCACTTCTTTTTTTTGACTGCATAATTTTTTGGTTGTTTCTGAATAAAGACATAGTTTTAAGGAGCGTGGCGGTCCAGGACTTTCTTTATCTTAAGTCGGATCCCAAGTCGCTGTAGTGTGAATCGGCACTAATGGACAACCTACTGAAAACAACCTATGACTGATCTCATCTGTTAAGAGGGGTTAATTTCAGTGAGTTTTCTCTATTTGTTAACCACTTCCTTACGGGGCATGTATATCCCCTTCCTGACCAGGTGAAATTTCAGCCTGCGGCACTGCATGGCTTTAACTGACAATTGCGCGGTCGTGCGATATGGCTCCCAAACAAAATTTGCGTCCTTTTTTCCCCACAAATAGAGCTTTCTTTTGGTGGGATTTGGTCACCTCTGCGGTTTTTATTTTGAAAAAAAATACAATATTTTTTACTTGTTGCTGTAAAAAATAGCCCAATTAAAAAAAAAAAAAAATTAGTTTAGGCCGATACGTATTCTTCTACATATTTTTGGTAAAAAAAAAAAAAAAAACGCAATAAGCGTCAAAAGTTATAGCGCCTACAAAATAAGGGACAGGATTATTATTTTTTATTATTTATTTTTTTACTAGTAATGGCGGCGATCTGCAATTTTTATTGTGACAGTGACATCATGGCGGACACATCGGACACTTTTGGCACCATTCACATTTATACTGCAATCAGTGCTATAAATATGCACTAATTACTGTATAAATGTGACTGGCAGGGAAGGGGTTAACACTAGGGGGTGAGGAAGCACGCTCTGGAGCACGCGCTGGGAACAAAGAAAGGGGCTGCCGTGAAAACACGGCGGCCCGGAGAATTAGAGCCACCTTGCGGCCGCATATAGTAATTAAATGTAACACATTAAAAAGTAATGCCAATTAAGGCTGACTAAGACTTTTGGTGTACAGAATGATTTTGCTAAAATGTCTAGCATGCATTCTAAATGTCGTCCTGCATGAGCCAAATTCAAGTATAAGTTATAGACAGGTACATGAATTTGGCGCATTTTTCACCATTTTTAGAATGCACCAAAATCTGCCTGCACCAGTCTTTATAATTTTCTAGGAGTATATTTTCTTTTAAAATAGCATGGAATGTTATACAGTACCATGATCTGTACGATCCATCTAGATTTTACCTTCAATGTGCAAGGTCCTTCCTTGTTCTGACTACTCTAGCCTGATGATAGGTTAAAACAAATCGATCGTTGTTTGCATAACATTAGTAGGATTACATAACATTAGTAGAATTGCATAAAATTAGTAGGAACATTGTTTGGATTGATTACGTGGTCAGGAATCATAAATGTCCATTAATCGTGACCATGTTGGTCACATCCTAAAGGTTTCTCTTGTAGCTTGATTTTTCTAGTCTCCTGTAATTAATTTTTTTGTGCTTGCAAATTATGAAAGTGCAATTTCTCTTACTTTTATTTCTTCAATTTAAGACAAGAAGCTGTTTTTTTTTATTACAGTACCTCAACAAGTTCAAAAGCTTTTGCAATTCAAAGCAAACTAATAAGAGTGAGACATAGTTCCCCCGAGCATGCCTGCAAACTATAGTTGAAGGTAACCTAATCTTTAATTATTTTTATTAACTAAGCTGTTATTTGAGTCACATGACTGTAAAGACATTATGTTTTTTCTTAAACTGTGTAAAAATGTACATTTCTAACAGTAATTCTGATGCCTGTGGCTGTTGTTGTAATTATTTTTATGCCATCAATAATTACTTGCTGTTCTCAGAAAAAAATATAATTATATACCAGCACACACACATAGCAAATATTGAACTGACAATATTTTGTTGACCTTCTTACAACATATGATATATATTTTAATTTTGTATTCAATCTCAATTGCAGATATTTGATGTGTTACATTTACCATTAGTCATTATCCTGGACTTACAAAGCAATGCAAGTGGTTATCCAAGTGCCTATTCAGTGCAAATCAGAATGTGTGTTAAAGCAGAGCAAAACTTAAAGTGTATGTTAAGCCAAAAATGTCTATATATGTATATCTAGCCTTGAAAAAGTGGGAAAGTGTTTTTACTGCTATCCAAGGCTCTGTTAGAGAGATTTACTAATATCCTTACTAACTGGGATACACTCAAGGTTTGGTGCAAACACAAGTTTGGGCCTAACTTTGACTGTTTAGGCCTGGTTCAGGAGGGAGTTTACATTCTCACCCCCACACCCCCCTTTCCTAGCCAGTCAGGCTGCCTGCTCTGATAAGGGTCTGGTCTATTTTTTTTTCTCTATTTTGCTTTGTAATTATCTTTGAATTCTTTATTTATTTATTTTTGTTTGTTTTTTTGCATGGAGTGCCCCTTTAAAAATATGCCAACGCCTCATCATGAATATGGATCTGGCATGTATTTTTAGGGACAACCCTATTTTTTGTAGTGTAGGAGGGTTCCCCATTAACATCCATATTGGACTCTCATCTAGGATAAAGTACCAAACGTTTTTCCTCAGAAAGATGGGACTTTAAATGAATCACAGACAGAAAATATTTGTATTTTATTACATAAATAAACAAATCATGATGAAAAGCATGATACAAAGCATTGCTTAAAACCAAAACATATGAATGAAAACACAGAATTAAAAGACCAACTAAGAACCAAAGCCCAGAAGCTGTCAAAATGACAGACCATCCAACGTTTTTCGAAAAACACTCATGGTTTATATCTTCTTCAGGGATTGCACCAGGCTTATTGCTTTCAAAGCTGAAAGTTGGATCGCTCCTAAGGCCCTGTACCCTGTCCGACGGACCGTTTTCATCGGACAAGGCTGAATTGTCTGTTGGTCTAATGTGCGTATACACCATCGGACCAAAATCCAATCGGACCAGAACGCGGTCACGTAGAACACAACGACGTGATGAAAAAACGAAGTTCAATGCTTCCAAGCATGCGTCGACGTGATTCTGCGCATGCGGGGGAATTTGGTCCGATGGTTTGTGTACTAACCATCGAACCTGTCCGACGGACAGGTTTCCAGCGGACATGTTTTCAAGCGTGTTTGGAAATTTTTGTCGGCTGGAAAACGGTCCGATAGGTCGTACACACGATCGAACTTGTCCGCTGAAACTGGTCTGCGGACCAGTTTCAGCGGACATGTTCAATCGTGTGTACGTGGCCTAAGAGCGTTTCACCAACCCAAATGCGATAATTCAATTGGGACTAAAAGGTGTAGGTCAGATTGCCACGCACCCAGGTTTTTTTTTTCCCTAAAGGGATGCTGTAGTGAGCAAGAGGAAATCCTGGTCGCTGGAAGTGTCTAAAAATTGATATTTTCAATAGTTTAGCAGCAATATGCCAGAACAGATATGTAGAAGATCAGCCAAATTTTAGCTGATCTTGTCCTAATTTTATCTAGTAGTCCTAATTTTTTCTAGTAGTTGGAGAGGGCCCAAAAGAGGAAGGGGTATATCCTCAACTGATGGATCTGTAATGATCTTACTCCTGGAAAGGCTCAACGTGGCTCTTATTGTCAGTCAACCTCTGTTGTGTTGACTGACAATAGGACATTAGATCATACTAAAATTTGGCTGATCTTCTATGGATCAGTTCTGGCATATTACTGCTAACCTCTTAAAAATATCAATTTTTGCAACTTCCGGGGACCAGGATTTCCTCCTGCTCGCTACAGCATCCCTTTAGGAAAAAAAACTCTGGGTGCGTGGCAGTACTATATGTATATGAGGATGGGATCAACAGACAGTCATGTCAGTTAACAAAGGAAAATCCCCCTTTTTCATCTAGGATAAACGTCTGGTATAGATGAAAGAGATCCCTGTCTGTTTATTTGCAAATAGAAGTAAAGTGGCAAATGCTGTAGTTTTCCTAGTAATGAAAACTAATTTTTTTGTTTTTGCGAATGTAATTTTTACTATATATTGTACAGATAAACCACTTCACAGACAGGTTAATAGCACCCCAAGTCTTGCTATTTAAAGGAATGTTTCATTTTTAATGTTGGCCTTAAAGTGGTTGTGAAGGTAAAAGTTTTTTTTTTTTTTTATCTTAATGCATTCTACGCATTAAGATAAAAAGCCTTCTGTGTGCAGCAACCCCCCTTAGCCCTGCTAATACATACCTGAGCCCCATCTCAATCCAGCGATGTTGCTCATGAGACTCGACTGTCCTGGACTCGTTCTCCTCATGGGCTGAGACAGCAGCGAAGCGCCATTGGCTCTCGCTGCTGTCAGATATAGTCAGTGAGCCAATGAGAAGAGAGAGGGGGTGGGGCTAGCCCGGCCTGGGCCGTGACTCTGTGTCTGAATGGACACAGGGAGCTAAAGCTTGACTCCGGTGCCCCCATAGCAAGCTGCTTACTGTGGGGGCACTCAACAGGAGGGAGGGGCCAGGACCACTGAAGAGTCACCTGAGAAGAGGAGGATATGGGCTGCTCTGCACAAAATAACTACACAGAAGTATAACATGTTTTTTAGTTTTTTCAACAAAAAAAAAAGAAAAAGAAACAAGACTTTAGTATCACTTTAAACCATTATAAAAATAGCTTCTCTTTGCCAAGTGGATTTTTTGGGGGGTTTTGATACAGTGCAATACTTAGTTCCATTAGTTTGGCAACTATTTTTCTATTAGCCTAGAAAATTACCATTACTGCTTTTTAACATTCAGGTCCCATTGACTTAGATTTAGTAACTGAACTTTATGCATGTCCTGCGAACCCGCCCCAAACCAAACCCAAGATGTTCGGCACATCCCTAGTTACTAAAATAAAACAAATTTACATAGAAGTTACCTCATTTGTCTGAGACAGTAAAGGCAAATAAATCTCTCTTTAATACGTTTCCCCCTTGTATGTAAGGTATGTTTTTGAAAAAAAGATTATTGTGTTGTTAGTTTCCTTCTTCTTATGAGGCAGAAATCAAACCTTATATTAAAGTATTTAAAATAAAACAGAGCTACCATGGTACCATGGTCACGAAGAACGACTACTCCTTACTCTATGTGTCCTGCTAACAGTCTTTTTTTCCTTCTGTTCATAGTTTCCTCTGCGTTATGAATATTGTAGGTACATAATACAAATTGCTATAAGGTATCATCTGATGCAATGCGCTGCAAGACTCCAATGGAAACAAGTATATTCAATATAGTTTTAGCCCATGAGCATTAATAATAGGCATTGGTTTTGCTAATTAATAAGCCTAGGAAAATAAAGATGTGAGATCTAAAGTTGAAATTGGTTGCCATTGCCATACCATGGACACTAAACCAAGATTAACACATTTATATTCTGTGCTGTTCTAGCCAGCGTTTTCTTACTGAAAACTAGCATTTCTCTTACTACCGTATTCCTCCAGTGTTTATTAGTCATTTTTATTGTACAAATTAGCCTAAGGTAAACATAAAATATATTTAGGATGATGGACTTTTTAGGCACCAAACTAACAACGTCCAAAAAAGACAAAAGAAAAGAAATCACCGCTCCAGGTGAGACCTGTAGACGATCAAGGATAATTAGATTACCAAGGTGCTGGCGATGCAAATGGCAATGATGATGAAGAAAAGAGGGAAGGACGGCCGCACTCCAAGGATTTTCAAACGAAAAAAGTTGTCTTTATTGTAAATCCAAAAACATGTACAGTCACAGCAATCACAGAAAACAGGACAGCCGACGCGTTTCGCACTCGATCAGTGCTTAGTCATGGCTGTACATGTTTTTGGATTTACAATAAAGACAACTTTTTTTGTTTGAAAATCCTTGGAGTGCGGCCGTCCTTCCCTCTTTTCTTCATCATCAAACTAACAACGTAGTGAAGGAAAATAGACCCAATATTACAAACTATGGTCTTTTGTTAGGTATAAAGCAGTGGTCATCAACCCTGTCCTGCAGGGCCCATTAACCGGCCAGGTTTGCAGGTGATGTCATTTGCTGCTCAGTGATTGCAGTATTCCAGTCTGCATCTCCCCAAGGTAATATATAAAACCTGGCCTGTTAGTGGGCCCTGCAGGACAAGGTTGATGCCCACTGGTATACAGGTAGAATGTATAGTTATAAAGTATATAAATGTATTTGTATTGTATAAATTGTTTATAAAATTAATAAAAAATAGATTAAAAACAAACGAATAATGTATTAAAATAGTAATACATTTTATTCACAAAAAAATATACAACAATTTGAAAAATGTTAAAAATATTGACTATTCATAATGTTTCCCTAGAAGAAATAACACTCCACCTATTAAACCACAATTGATAATAGAGACTTTAGTTACAGAAAGACCAAGGATCAGAAGCCATTGGCAATGTGGCATCAATTGTAACATAGACTAGTGGTAAGCAGTGTGTCTTTATTCAGCTCGGCTCTACATGTTACGTGTATTCAAAACAATTCTTCAGGAGCTTAGACATATGCTATGAATAGAAAATCAACAATGAATTTCTACATAACAATAATAGAAAAAACACATGTTTAAATAATTATTTTAATACAATGATAATATGTGCTTGCTGTCTAAGTGCTTGCTGTCTAATACCCCACACATAGCGGAACCTAAAAAGTGAGCCCAAGCATAGGGAGGGGCAAATCATGGCTATGAGAACAACATTTACTGACAGAAACTAAGATAAACATTTTTTATTACATTTCGGTTTTTGCAAAAAATTAAAAAACCCAGCAGTAATTAAATATCACCAAAAGAAAGCTATATTTGTGAAAAAACTTGGGTACAGTGTAGCATGACCGCGCAATTGTCATTCAGCTGTGTAGGACATTTCTATCATGAAGTGAAATTTTCCTTTGTTCATGCAAGACAATGTAGACGGTTTATTGGATTCCCCCAATCCCAAGCAACAAGCACTCACAGTTGCTTTCTTTAGTTCCTTATGGCCATCGATATGGAGCAAAGAACAAAGTAAAATACCCTGCACTTTTGGCATTGTTGAAGATGTGGATCATTTCCCATCTCCTACATGACAGTGTTAGGAACTGCCATTTGGCCAAGAGTGGCAGGGGGTATGGAATGGTGAGTATATGCTACTTTGTGTACATGCTACTTTGCCCTGCATTGACAAAGGAATGGTTCACTTTAACCATCTGAAATGTTAGTAATGCTGTGTACAGACGATCGGACATTCCGACAACAAAACCGCAGATTTTTTTCTGACAGAATGTTGGCTCAAACTTGTGTTGCATACACACGGTCACACAAATGTTCTCGAAAATTCTGAACGTCAAGAACGCAGTCACGTACAACACTACGACGGGCCAAGAAAAAGTTCAATGATTCTGAGCATGCGTCAAATTGATTCCGAGCATGCGTAGGATTTATGTGCGTAAGAATTACATACAGACGATCAGAATTTCCGACAAGAAAAATTGAAAACAAGCTCTCAAATATTTGTTGTCGGAAATTCCGACAGCAAATGTCCAATGGAGCGTACACACGGTTGGAATATCCGACCAAAAGCTCACATCGAACTTTTCTCCTTTTGTATATGCTACCTGTGTCCTGTTGGGGAGATTTCAGCGAGACAATGTCACTTAGACCATTGTCACCAGAACATGTTTACCCTTTGATATATTTCCCTTCACCTTGTGCCCCCATGAAAGCTCAAAATGTTTGAGTTTCCCATCGCTTACTGTTCTGCAAACAATAATCACTAGGACCAAGAAGGCAAGTCTTCAAGTGGAGACATATACAATTTAAGAACCTATATAGGAATCTTGGTATAAAAATTATATTCAGATAAAAGAAGTTATGTTTCTCTAAAAACTGAGGCAAATTGCAGTTTTACTTTCTAAAATAGGTGAAAAGATATAAAGAGAGCATAAATAAAGAGAAAAAAAATGGGTGCTGACATTTTCAACTTGTCTTTCAAGCTGTCATCCTTATCCTGTCATCACTGACCCAGAAAAGGCTTGGAGGTGAGCAGTTCCAGCTTCACTGTCCAAATAACTGTTCTGGCTCAGTGGCATATAGAGTAATGAAGCAAGCATGAGGATGATAGCTGCAGTGCTTACAACCTCAAAAACAAACCAGTATTGGATAAACCCATATTTCTACCCTGACAGTTTAATTTTCAAGGAAGAAGTGTCTCTGGATCTCAATACAGGAACTATAGGATGAGGTTCTGATACCTCGTACACACGGCCGAACTTTCAGAAAAAAAAAGTCAAACAGGCTTTTTTTGTCGAAAGTCAGACGGACCTGAGATAGAGAACCTGTTCTCTTTCTTTCTGTCGGACTTCTGACTAACTCACGGCAGACTTTTGCACGGTCAAAAATTTGACCGTGTGTACGAATCATAAGAGTTCCTTCTCTTCTGTTAAGCTACTGTATATGTTATACATGAATCACAAACACACTTAAGACCATTTTTACGATGTATGTAGGATTAGGGTTGCCACTTCATCCCTTTAAAACTGAACACATATAAATTTCACAGGTTCTGTGGCTGATTAAGGTGGTAATTAAAGCTCTTGGCCCCTTCCTCCTGTCGCGTTCCCCAGAGCAAAATGCTTCCTCTGGGGGAACTCGACAGAAGGGAGGGGCCAGGAGCACCAGCGCGGAAACCAAGAAGAGGAGGATTGGTGCGGCTCTGTGCAAAACCAACTGCACAGAGCATGACATGTTTGTTAATTTTTTTTGTTTGTTTCTTATCTTTGTTATTTTTACTGTTATGTTTCCGCGCCGGTGCTCCTGGCCCCTCCCTCTTGTCGAATTCCCCCAGAGCAAGCATTTTGCTCTGGGGGCACCCGAGTCGAGCTGCTGCTCTGTGTGTCCATTTAGACACAGAGCCATGGCTTGGCCCGTCCCCTCTCTCTCCTCATTGGCTCACTGACTTTGATTGACGCCCCGCTGGCCACCCACTGCTGTCTCAGCCAATAGAGAGGGAGAGTCCTGGACAGCTGAAACTCTTGTGCAGTATCAGTGGATCGAGATAGTGTTCAGGTAAGTATTAGAGGGGCTGAGGGGGGCTGCTGCACACAGAAGTTTTTTTTTTATAGAATGCATTAAGATAAAAAAAAACTTCTGACTTTAGAACCACTTTAAGGACTGGTCAGCAGCAATATATTAAATTTATTTTCTTAAATGTAGACATGATTTAAGCTGTTGTAAAAACACCATTATTTATAATGGCATGAATCCCAATTTTATGTACAGTTTAACATGGGTTTAACTGCATCAACTATACACAAAGAAGAATGTTTTAAACTCATCTGACTGCTTTTAGTTGCTGCATTGTTCCAGTTCAGTAGTTTTGTTTTCCAAAAAAATGGCACTTTTTTCTAACATTTCAGGACCATTTCACTAGTTTTTTGTTAGCCAGCCCTTATAATGGCTTCATAAATATCTGGGGAATGGGTTCAACTTTGATATAAACAGACTCTACTGATTTTTAAAGCAGCCAAATACTGAAGACATATTTCTGCCTAGTAAAATAAAGCTTACTGCAATAATTTCGAAAATCTAAAAGGATTTTTTGAGTGAGCTTTGATAAAGGCCTAAAGCCTAAACACGTCAGCTTTTTGGATGATGTTACTGCTGTAATGCTTCAATAAATATTTCTATGGAGAAGCTGTCGAATTGCCGGCCTGTTCTTTCTATGGATGACTTGTGAGCTTAATTAGCCAGAGCACCGACTACTCTACACACCAACTATACTATATAGCGGTAGAGCTTGGGTGGGTTTTCCTCTAAACTGTATAATAGCTAGAACCAGTGGAATTAGTGGCAGCTGGTGCTCCATTTTTTTTTGGGGGGGGGGGGCAACAAACAAACACGCCACCAAGTCCGCATTTACCCAATCCGGGTTGTGGCTTCCCTTGCTTCTTCTCCCAGCTAATCTGGTCTTAAGATCCACCACCTGTCCTGATTGAGCGGGAGGAAAAGCTGGAAGACAATAGTGAATATTGATTTGCTAATGCCACAAGTGGGTGGGTTTGGGGCGCAGTGCCAATTAGAGCCTCGGGCTCCACATGGAGATAAGGTGACGTGCATGGAGATTAGGGGGGGCACCACTGCGCCCCTTATGGACCAGCTGCCGCTGGATGGAACTATAAGGGGTTAATATACTAAAGACTAACAGACAGGGCACTTTGCAGTTGCTCCAGAGCTTAGTAAATTAGGGAAATTGTTCCTGACTTCCATCATCCAATAATGTGCAAGCAGAAATGCTGTTTTTTTTTTTTTTACTTTTTCTTGTCCTTTTATTTGGTATTTTTGATCATATTAGAAATACTGTCCAACAGCTACTATATCCCTTTAGATAAGCCTGTACCAGAGGCTTTTCAGAACAGCTCCCCCATCCTGCTTACTAAACCTGAATGTTCTTAGAATGAGAATGAGAATGTTTAGAAGATTTAGATGCCTGTTCTTAATCTAGGGAGAGTAAATGAGTAAATCTAAAAAATGAATTTAAAAAATGAATAGTCATGGTGCAGTCCTGGGCTCAAATCCAATTAATTTTCATGAAAATCCAGGGTCTGCCCACTCTCTCACTCTGGTTTAAAACTTTGCTGGTTTTCTTTTAAAAATGTAACCATGAGAAGGATTTATTCTAATCAAGCTAGAAAAATAATTTATTATATTCATCTAAAAATTGAAAGAAATTGAAATAAGTTAACTGACTTTAAAATTGCATTTTTTTTTTACAATCCAGACAAATGTTCTAAATGTACTTTTAGATTCTTTTTTTTTTTTCTGGTAAAGTACCACAAGCTCTATAATGAGATGCAGCCCATTAAACCACTTCAGTTAGGCAGATGGTTACTTTACAAAGCATCCACTGATGGGGAATTTATGCAAAAATGACTGTGCTGGGGAATCAATGAACAGATCAGTTTACAACAGCTATCTTCCACATCTAGTATAAGCCTGCTTTCCTGATTAGACTAACTCCAAGATACAATCGCAGTACCATTTTAATTAAATCAGAGTTGCATAATGCAATATGTGCTTCCACTAACTAACGTCATTTACAGTAACTCAAAATGTACAGCACACGAAGACTTTGCTTTGCTAGTTTTTATTTCTGCATAATATTTTGTAGCCGGACACTTGCAGTTAAATATGTTTAGATGCTAAAACTGCACTGATTAATGGTCTAAAACCATCTGATCAAATCTATGTAAATGTTCTGATGTTTTCCATTTTTTTTTTTTATTGAATATTTGAAATTATTTAGTATATCTAATGATAAACTATACCTAGGATTAATAAAGTTGATCTTTAAAAAAATATGAGTACATATAGTTTTTGTCAGTTCTATCGTATTGTGTTTGTGAAGCTCATTTATACATGTCAGGCCTCGTACACACGACCAAGGAACTCGTTGTAAAAGACACATCGTTTTCCTCGACGAGTTCCTTGTTAGACTTGTCGAGAAACTTGACAAACTTTCTTTGCGTACACACTGTCAAGACAAAATCTCCTTGTTCTCAAACGCGGTGACTTCAACACATACAACAGCAGGGGAAGTTCGATTCCACTAGCACAACCCTTGGGGCTGCTTTTGCTAATCTCATGTTACTGCGTGTTAGTAAAAGTTTGGTGAGAGACGATTTGCACTTTTCAGTCCGTTACAGCGTGACAAATGTGCTATCTCCATTACGAACGCTATTTTTACCGAAGGTGCGCTCCCGTCTCATACTTTATTCTGAGCATGCGCGGGTTTCTAAGCATACACATAAACGTGTTTCTCGTCGAAAACCAGCCCGACGAGAAACACGATGAGGAAATTGAGACTCCTGATGAGGAAAAAGAGAACTTTTCTCATCGAGTTCCACGTCAGTTTTCACACAACCGTTTTCCTCGGCAAAAAAGCTCTGCCATCAAGTTTCTTGATGGATTCTGTCGAGGAAAATGGTAGTGTGTACGAGGCCTCACAGTATAGCGAGTAGTAGTTGGTCACATTTAAACGCCCTTGTTCTGTAATGTTTTGCAAGTTATCTAAGCCACTTCTTTCAATTAAGTTTTAATGCAAGGTTGTCTAACCTGTGGCCCATGAGCCGCATGCGACCCTAGATGGCCGTGAATGCGACCCAACACAAAATAGTAAACTTACTAAATCCCTTCCTGTATGGCCCTATTATTTTTGGAGGCCGTCGTATGATCTGCATAGATACCTGGCTGTAGATCATATAGGAACAGATCTGCGTTGAAAGATTAGGGCTCACAAAAACATCTTTATTGGTAGCTGGAAAACATCTTGTGATATAAAAAAAAATCCATGTTTCCCATGGGCCAACATATAAAATTCAAAACGGTAACAATAACATACAACACCATTTACAACTCTGCCCAGAGCTACATCACCAATCTTGTCTCCGAATATCACCCAAATCTCCCAAGACCTCCTGTTTTCTAGCTCCCTTGTCTCCTACTCCCATGCTCATCTCCAAAACCTCTCCAGAGCTTCTCCCACCCTCTAAAACTCATCAATCTGTCCAGATATCTCCTACACTGCCTTCAGCTAATTACCAAATATTCTATCGCTCCTATCAGTTCATCCCTCACAGTTATTAACTTTTGTTCTACCAGCGCCTCCCTATTAGATTGTAAGCTCTCAGGAGCAGGGTCCTCCCAGCCCTCTTGTATACAATTGTATTGTCGATGTATTGTCTCCCTTTATATTGTAAAGCTCTGTGTAAACTGTTGGCACTATATAAATCCTGTATAATAATAATAATAATAATAATAATAATAATAATAATAATTACTAGTGTTGAATAAGCTATTTAAAAGGTGTGATTTTCTTTTAAAACTCAAGGAATTAAGTGACAGTGCTTGTCCTTATTTGTGTTTGGCAAGAAAATAATTAATACATCTATTGGATAATTACATGATTGGGAATATGATTATATATACATTCTAAATAATAATTATTCAAAACCAATAATAATCAATAAAGTCTGGCAATAAAAATCAACACAGTGTCCACTGTGAATCTTTTCCCATTCAACATATATCACTGTGTGTATAGTCCATCTTAGGCCGCATACACACGATGAGACATGTCCGCTCAAACATGTCCAAATGATCGTTTGCAGCAGACATGTCTCATCGGATTTTGGTCCGATGGCGTGTTCTAACCAGCGGACATATCCGACGGACAGGTTTGTAGCGGACAAATTTCAAACCATGCTTTGAAATTTGTCCGATGGACAAACCTGTCTGCTCGCCCGTACACACGATTGGATTTGTCTGCTGAAACGGTCCATCGGACCGGTTTCAGCAGATAAATTCAATCATGTGTACGTGGCCTTAATGTTAAAAATCATGCATCAATGTGTTCCGTGCTTCAACCTTAGATTTTCAACATTTTATGATTTTTTTTGATTTAATGATTTCCAGATCATCATCGCTTTGCATCAACTTCACCCCGTGGAATGTGCCCCCCTGAAGGTGTCTCCCGACTCACCATAAGGTTTTGACCTTGTGACCTTACAGCCATAAGTGTCCAAGCTGATTTTTGTATGCTTTACTTTCACTATGGTAAATATGGATAATCTTCCAAGCACACTCATAGGGCTCCAACCGCCTAATACCTAACCTCCACAGATACAACCATCCAAGGCTCATAGTTGTTTAGTATGCATCAAAGAACAAAGGATTTGACATAGTATAGCACTGTTTATTATTTAAAACAAGTGTAAAATAAAATTCCACCCACTTGGTAAGAGAGACTGATAATCAAATAGTAAGAATCCCAACCAATGTAAAGCCTTGCTTTTACACGACTGGAAGGCAGCTGGCATTAAGTGGAAGTAAAGTAAAACCTTGGTTTGAGAGCGTTTTGCAAGACAAGCAAAATGTTTTAATACATTTTGACTTGATATACAAACAATGTCTTGATATACAAGTAGCGTCATGTCAAAACTGAGTATAAAAGAGAAGAGAGGCGCCTCTAAGGCCTTGTACACACGAGGGGAAATATCCGCTGTAAACGGTCCCCGGACCGTTTACAGCGTATATTTGCGCCGGGATGTTTTGATCCGATGGCTGTACACACCATCGGATCAAATTCCCCGCCGGCGGACAGTGCGGTGACGCGACGGTGACGTTGACGCCGCCACGTGACCGCCACGTCACCGCACCAGGAAGTAAACACTTCCGCGCGCATGCGTCGGATCCATTCACAGGATACGACGCATGTGCGGCAAGATATGTCCGCTGGTTTGCCGTACTAACCAGCGGACATATCTGACGGCCAGCTATCCGGCGGAATTATTTCAAAGCATGCTTTGAAATTTTTCCGCCGGATGAATCCGGCAAAAAGCGTCCGTTTGCCCCTACAGACGAGGGGATTTTTCGGCTGAAATGGTCCGTCGGACCATGTTCAGCGGAAATATCCCCTCGTGTGTACAAGGCCTTAGTGTAGCAATATATTTATAGTACAACCTTTAGCAACTCACATTTTTAATGATTAAAAGAGGCACATCTAAGTATTCAGGCATCCGGGGTAAAGCTGTCCACATATACCATCCTCCTCACAGCCATTAACATTGTCCTTTCCACGCTGCACTCCACGAGTGATTCAAGCCTTGTTTTCAGATCGCTCTACTGCAGGGTAGTCTTCCCTATCAGGAAAGCAGATTGACAGCTGTGCGGGGGAGGGTCTATGTGGACAGCTTTAACCTGGATACCTGCATACTTAGATGTGCCTCTTTTATTCATTAACCGTGTGAGTTGCTAAATGTTGTACCTTCATTAAATGTAACCATATTGCTACACTTAGAGGTGCCTCTCTTATATAATCTGTATGTCCTGCTGGAGTTTGCTTCTATTCTCCTTATGGATGGACATATTATGGTTACACAACCTGGTCACATTGCTGTGATCTTTTTATATGGACTATAAACTGAAGGACTTATGAATAAAAGGTGTGGAATGAATCATTTGAGTTTCCATTATTTTTTATGGGGAAATTTGCTTTGATATGAGTGCTTTGGATTTTAAGTATGTTTCTGGAACAAAATATGCAATTTTTTTTATATGAAAAGGTTTAACCACTTGACCACTGGGCACTTAAACACCCTTCCTAACCAGACCAATTTTCAGCTTTCGGTGCTCTCACAATTTGAATGAAAATTACTCAGTCATACAACATTCTACCCATTTGAAATTTGTGTCCTTTTTTTCACACAAATAGAGCTTTCTTTTGGTGGTATTTGATCACCTCTGGGTTTTTTATTTTTTGCGCTATAAAAGAAAAACGACTAAAAATTCGGTAAAAAAAAGAAACTTGTTTCTGTCATATTAGCAGGTTATTTCTCACACACAGCATATGCATACCACAAATTACACCCCAAAACACATTCTGCTATTCCTCCTGAGTATGGCGATACCCCATGTGTGGGACTTTTACACAGTGTGGCCACACACAGAGGCCCAACATGCAGGGAACGCCATCAGGCGTTCTGGAACACCCAGGCCAATTCTGACATTTCTCTCCTACATGGAAAAATCATCATTTATTTGCTAGAAAATTACATAGAACCCCAAAACATTATATATGCTTTTTTAGCAAAGACCCTAGAGAATACAATGGCGGCCGTTGCAACTTTTTATCTCGCACGGTATTTTCGTAGACATTTTTTGAACGCGTGTTTTTTTTAAAAAACAGTTTTGTGCTAAAAAAAAAAAAAAAAATAGTAAAGTTAGCCCAATTTTTTTTCAAATTGTGAAAGATGACGTTACGCAGAGTAAATAGATACCCAACATGTCACACTTCAAAATTGCGCACGCTCATGGAATGGCGCCAAACTTCGCTACCTAAAAATCCCCATAGGCGATAGTATTTGGGTATTTCAGAGTATTTGGGTATTTCAGAGTATTTGGGCATTTCAGGGTATCGCACAGGGTATTGCGGTATTGGGGTACTGAGGTATTGGGGTATTGGGGTACTGGAATATTGGGGCACTGGAGTACTGCAGAGTATTGGGGTACTGGAGTACTGCAGAGTATTGGGGTACTGGAGTACTGCAGAGTATTGGGGTACTGGGGTATTGCAGAGTATTGGGGTACTGGGGTATTGCAGAGTATTGGGGTACTGGGGTACTGCAGAGTATTGGGGTACTGCAGAGTATTGGGGTACTGCAGAGTATTGGGGTACTGGGGTATTGCAGAGTATTGGGGTACTGGGGTATTGCAGCGTATTGGGGTACTGGGGTATTGTGGGGTACTGGGGTATTGTGGGGTACTGGGGTATTGTGGGGTACTGGGGTAATGCAGGGTACTGGGGTATTGTGGGGTACTGGGGTATTGTGGGGTACTGGGGTATTGTGGGGTACTGGGGTATTGTGGGGTACTGGGGTAATGCAGGGTACTGGGGTATTGTGGGGTACTGGGGTAATGCAGGGTACTGGGGTATTGTGCGGTACTGGGGTATTGTGGGGTACTGGGGTAATGTGGGGTACTGGGGTAATGCTGGGTACTGGGGTAATGCTGGGTACTGGGGGATTGCTGTGTACTGGGGATTGCAGAGCTGGTATGTTTTGAGGGATGGCTGGATCTGTGACTGCATTTGTCACAGATCCAGCCACAGCTCAGCTGCTGACACCCCGCTCCCCCCCCTCTCCTCGCACACTGTACAGAGAGGAGAGGGAGGAGAGGGAGGAACCGGCGTCATCAAATGACGCCGGTTTGTTTACAAGTGATCGCGCCGTCATTTGACGGCGCGATCACGTGATAAACGGCCGCTATCAGCGGCAATTTACCATGATCCGTGATGCACCGGGTCTTCTAGACCCGGCAATCACGGACACTTTCGCGAGAGTGTCCCAGGGGACGCGCAATCGCGAAAGTGAAGGACGACGTCCCAGGGACGTCGTGTCAAAACTACTCGACCACGCTGTAGCAGTATTTTCGCTATAGCGCGGTCGGCAAGTGGTTAAACTGGTATCAGTTTTTTTTTTGGCCATCTGCATCCTATCAGATAGATGTATATTAACTTCCTGTCCTGTAGGCAGAACAGTATATGGGAGGATATCTTTGCATTGTGAGAGATAACCCCTCTTAAACATTTGTCACGACAAGTCTCCCCATTATAATGCCGCATACACACGATCACTTTTTGTGATGAAAAAAAACGACGTTTTCAAAAACATCATTTAAAATCACCGTTTGTGGGCAAAACGTCGTTTTATGTCTTCAAAAAAACTACCAAAAAAAAATTCGAACATGCTTGAATTTTTTGTGTCGTTTTTCAAAACGTCGTTTTTTGTGTCATAAAAAGTGATGGTGTGTGTGGGCAAAACGATGTTGAAAACGACGTTTTTGAAGCCGCGCATGCTCAGAACCAAGTTATGAGACGGAGCTTCAATGGAACAGAGTGCCGTCGAACGTGGTGTACGTAACCGCGCTTTGCTAGAGCATTTTGGAAAAACGATGGTGTGTATGCAACGTCGTTTTGGAAAATGAAGTTTGAAAAACTTCGTTTTGTTTCATCACTTGAAACGTCGTTTTTTTTCATCACAAAAAATGATCGTGTGTACGCGGCATAAGAGTTTCTCTCTATTCCTATTTTGAAAGCTACTTAAAATTTAGGATTTACACATATTTTCATTCCAGGTATATTAGTGATCAGGATTATTATATAGTGTGTCTCCCTAACATGGACATAGACAGCATTTAAAATTTAACAGTGGTTCTAAACTTTCCCCTGTCTATAAAAAAATGAAAATCTTTATTGTTCATTGAGGGACACAGAAATATGGTAATTATTTAACATTTGGCCACTATTTTGGCATTATGGCATGTTCCAGACCTTCGTCTACAACGTTAGTTGGCCACAGAACACTTCTCAGGCCCAGAACCCTGGCATAGCCTTTGGTTTGACGCAGTCACTGAAGACTCACCATTTAAATAAGACCATGTGGTGAGGATAGCCTGGAATATCACCTTTAGGCACTAAGCTCTGCATTGTGGCACTTTCCAGACCTGTATGTAATGTGCCATTTAGCCGCAGATTGCTCCTTAATTTCAGAGCCATGATACATATAGCATATAGCTGGTGTATCTGAGTCTCTGATGACTCCCTGTGTGAGTAAACCTCTGGAAGTGCTGAAGATAGCCTGATACACCATCTGCAGACATAACGCTTTGCCATGTGGTGTTTTCCAGACCCTTGTGTACTGTGTTAGTTAGCCACAGTTTCAGAGCTGTGGTACAGCTTCTGTTGTGACCTAGTCTCTGCAGTCTCAGTCTCTGAGTGAGGCTCTGATTGTGGCTAACATAACCTTATATGTGACTTTTAGGCAATGGACTCTGCTTCTCAGATCTTTGTATACTGCATGAGTAACCCACAGATCGCTTTCCAGTTCTAGAGTTGTGGCACAGACTTTCAGCAAGACCTAGTCTTTCACAACTCATTTATATTGACACATGGCTCATTATATATATATCTTTATATTCAGACCTCTACAACACTTGAATGAGCAGTTCCTCATCTTCGGAGGAAATTTAGGTACTCCACCTTGACAAGGTTGACAGTGTCATTAGCGTCCACACTATTTCCATCTAGCAACATCCTGGACATCAAGCCTTGTGTTTGGATCTCTGTATCCCATTTTCTCCACTCTAAACAACGAAGGTGTTCATCAAAAGTGCAACCTTTTTTCCTTTTTCACAAGAAAATATCTACCTTCTTAGTTATTTACTCACCTAGAAAAAAAGTCATCAGACAGAGCACTCTATTACCTAACTGCTGATTTTCCCTAGGTGGGAAAGTCCAGAGGTGATTATGGGTCCAATTTACAGAAAAAAAGACTGATTGTTCACATATATTCACGTATAAAATTAGACCGGATGTTTTGTGGGTTTTATAACTCTAAAAAATCTAAAGGTGTTGGAGTACAGGATTTTCACGGTATCCTTTTCGTCCCTGTATGTCTATTACATTATTATATATCCTCGTCTAGCTTACCCTTTTACAGGTGTATGGATTGCTCTGCCTCTTTCTTAGAAGAGACTTGGGGCTCTTTCACACGAAGCGTCCGTTCAGATCCGCCTGCCAGTTTTTTTTGCGGACCTGAACGGACGCTCCGTGCTCCTCTATGGAGCCGTGGATGTCAGCGGAGACATGTCCTCTGACATCCGACCCGCTTCGATCCGCCAAAGTATGACGGAGGAAAAACCTACTTTTCCTTCCGTCTGGCGGATCGGATCGGATGAACACGGGCAGACGGTCCGTGTTCATTCGATCCCCCCATAGGGGAGAGCGGAGAAAAGACAGGGCGGTCCCTGCACAGTGAGCGGGGACCGCCCAGTCATCCGGCAGCTCAGCGGAGATCAATGGAGCGATCCCCGCTGAGCAAACGGAGGTGCACGGGGCGGATCATTACTGATCCGCCCCATGTGAAAGAGCCCTTAGGGGGAAATTTACTAAAATGAGAGAGTGCAAAATCTGGTGCAGCACTGCATAGAAACCAATCAGCTTCCAGGTTTTATTGTCAACAATTAATTAAAATAAGCTTAGGTCCATAGCTGATTGGCTGCCATGAACAGCTGTACTAGATTCTGAGTGCTCCAGTTTTGGTAAATCTCCCCCATAGTATTCTATGCTTCTTTGTTTCACGTTGAAGGTTCTCTCCCTACCCTTCCTTTACATTTTTGCTGAGAGGACTGTCATATTATAAATCTGACATTTTTTTTTTTTAATCCTGTGTATATGGGTGTTCTTCTTCTACCTCCAGCTGTTTGCTGGTTGGATTTTGATTGGGACATACTTTTTTTCAATCTTCCTTTTCCTGGGGTTTAAGGATTAGGTATCCTTTTCCTTAGTAAACATTATTTTTTATTGACCATTTTAGTTGTTAGACCAACAATCCTCTTCTGTTCAGGTAGTTGTTCTTCCACCTATTTTCCTTGCAGTGGATGAATGTTTGTCTAGCCTAGTGATGCTACCTTGCTCTACCCTGAAACACCAGATTGATTGTTGGTGCATTTCTTTAGCTGTTTTATTTCCATATATACTCTAGCCTTTTTTAACCTAGTCTTTGTTCGAGCATTGCTTCACTTGGATGCTTTTATAGGTTTCCCAACCATTACATCTGTCAGTGGCTGTTGCCCACCCCTTGGTTGGGTTGCTTTTGGATGTCCTAAATATCCGAGTGTTATTATATTCCTGCGTCACTCAATGGACATTAAAGTTAGGGTGCGTGTTATACGCCTGTGCGTGTTATACGCCGATAAATACGGTACTATATTACTGTGTCTCACAATGGACTTCAAGAAAAATGTTTTACAGTATGTACAAAAATCTGTGTATATAATAAAAAATGTCACGTCACCAATACCTCCCTGTCTGACACCTAGATTTTTTTTTTCGTGCTATCTATGATACTTTTTTAGTTTACACTAACATACAATTTTTCAGAAAAAGCTTTTGGTGTGTGTTCCCTTCATCAAGGTCCCAGCAGTACTTATGCTAAAGCTTGTCCTAAAAAATTGTACATTAGTGCAAATTAAAAAAGTATCATGGATAGTACTCAATTGTTTCTGTCACAAGTGCACTAATACGCTACAATGACCTTAGACACCTAGGTAAATGTAATTTGTGTATAGTGTTGCATGACCGCAAAATGGCTAATTAAAGTGGTTGTATACCCCGCTATCACATTTTTACCTACAGGTATGCCTTATTATACCTGTACGGTTTAGGAGATATTTACCTTGCATGCAGCCGCTGACATAAGCTGCCCATGTGGTCTGAAGGTCCAGCGGATGCTGCTGGAAAATCAGAGCTCATTTCCGGAAAAAGGACTCCCGTGCGGGCGTGACATCATCGCAGCTCTGGACACGCACAGCGCCAGAGCCGCAAACCCAGAAGAAACGTAGAGGGAACAAGTAATCTCCCTAAGCGGTGACCGGGAGGTGATGCCGGCGCTTCGTTCTGCGCCATCTTTTTGGTGCTTTATCTTTACGCCTGAAAAACGGCCTACGTAAACGGCGTATCTTACTGCGACGGGCTTGCGTACGTTCGTGAATAGGCGTATCTTGCTGATTTATATAATCTAGGCGTAAATCAGTGTACACCCCCCTAGCGGCCAGCGTAAATAGGCAGCTAAGATACGACAGAGTAGGAGACTTACGCCGGTCGTATCTTAGCAACATTTAAGCGTATCTCAGTTTGAGCATACGCTTAACCACTTCAATACAGTGCACTTAAACCCCCTTCTTACCCAGACCAATTTTCAGCTTTTGGTGCTCTCACACTTTGAATGACAATTACTCAGTCATGCAACACTGTACCCAAATAAAAATTGCGTCCTTTTTTTCACACAAATAGAGCTTTCTTTTGGTGGTATTTAATCACTCGTGGGTTTTTTATTTTTTGTAAAATAATAGCATTTTTCTTTGTTTCTGTCATAAGATTTAGCAAATTAGTATTTTTTCTTCATAAACGGGTGACAGGGCAAGTCACTGGTGGGTGACGGGTGACAGGGCAGGTCACTGGTGGGTGACGGTGACAGGGTACGGTCACTGGTGGGTGACGGTTGCACCGCTGATGGCAGTCTATTTATGTGACAGGTGCACTTTATGGCTGACTGTTGGGTGACTGGTGACAATTGGGGGGGGGGGGGGGGCAAAGGGACAGATGTGGTGTTTGTGCAGACACTACAGTAACACAGAACTGTAACTCACTGCTTCTAGCTCTTCTCTCCTCACACTGGAAACGATGTGTGAGGGGAGAAGAGCTGGTAACAGTTAGTTACAGCTCTTTGTTTACATTAGTGATCAGAGCTGATCACGTGGTACACAGCCCTGACCAATGGCTGTGTACCATTGTCGGTGACGAGCAGTGTTCCCGGGAACACGCTGCCACCAACGGGCACGCGCGGCGCGATCGCGCGCCGTGCACTTTGGGGGTGTTGCCATGTGTGATCAGCCGTGACTTCATCGCGGCCGATCACGTGGTTAACAGCGCATCCACGCCGCTGTTAACCCCTGTCGGTAACGAGCGGTGTCGCCGTGACACGCCGCTACCGACAGTATAAGGATGCGCACACGCGATCGCTCGCATTCCCTATTCAATGACTGCATGTCATTTGACGTGCAGTCAGGATATTGGAGTCCTCCGCCCGCCGTCATTAGACGGTGGGGGGTGGACAAGTGGTTAAAGATATGACGAGCGGATTCAGAGTTACGACGGCATATCTACTGATACGCCGTCGTAACTCTTTCTAAATCTGGGTTTCTAATACTGATTTAAATAATATACAGAACATAAAATAACTATAAGCTTTAAACTTAAAGATACACTCCAGTAGCATACAGAGAGCACAGCCTAACCACTTAATATGTCACTTTTACATCTAGACATTGCTGTAGTGCTCCTGTCCACCCCACTCCCGCTAGTAATCTTGGATCTGAAAACACATGCTTTCCAATGAGAAAAATTCTCAAACTCACCCGGTACAGATTATTTTCTATCTGTCATGTACAGAAAACATGATGCAGCAAAAAATGTTAATACTATGAGTTTTCTCACAGTCAGTAATCAGATACAAACCTGCACTGGGAGTCTCATTGTAATTGAAGATAGAAAAAGAAGAAAAAAAATATATTCATTCACAGGTTTCAAGAAGTAAATTTTCACTGACTCTTTTAGGTTATCTGTGCATATCCATCTGCAGGGAATTAAACAGGTTAGGGTATATGAGTTTCTGATTTTTTTATAGCTTTGGTATTTACTGTACAGCATTAGTAACTCCCTAATCATTTTGTCTTGTTGCCTGAATTGCTGTTTAAATAGATATAGTGACAATGTTTTGAACTTTTCTGTATTTTTCACAAACATTTTATATTGGATTGTTCTTATATTAGCACTTACTCATTGATTTTAGTTAAATTTGCACTTTTTGATTATTCGTTATATATTGCATTTATGCATAATGATTTTTTATCTGATAGAGCACTGGTTCTAGAGGTATAAATACTAAGATATAAGTTCACCTGAATGCGTATTAATTTGGTTAGATAGGAAGCCTCATTACAGCAACAAGATCATAAAATGATTGTCTCTGCATATAGTTCATTTTGTAAAGGAGAACACTTTGGGGTTGATTTACTAAAGGAAAATAGACTGTGAACTTTGCAAAGTGCAGTTGCACTCTGCAAGCGTATTTGCTCCAGATCTTGGTAAATGAGGTAAAGTTTCACTTTGCAAAAAATACCCAATCACGTCCGAGGAAAATTAAAAAAAAAAATGAATTTTTGCTTGCACATGTTTGGATGATGGAAGTCAACAGAGCGTCTGCTCATTTACTAAGCTCTGGAGCAACTGAACAGTTTATTTGCCTTTGGTATATCAACCCCAGTGTCACACTTGTAGGACAAGGAAAGCATCTACGCCTGTAGGATATTCTGGTAATATAAACAAAATACATATCATATCAGTTAGTAGCATAATAGTAGGGCTATATTTAGACTTCTACTTATTCATCTATATGAACATCCCTTGCACCCTACCCCTTTTGAATTCTAGTGCTGGATGTATTCATTAGTGCACACAGCTGTCCATATGCATTAGGGAGAGCAGGAAAAGGGACTACAGATGGTATATGTAATGCTTTGCTTCTTTCCTGATGTACTGTGCCATTTTGTTTATACGTTTATATCATTCTCTGGTTAGTTCCCACTCTACCAGCGAAATACCAACTGCTTATATGTACATATTGTACTTAAATGACCATATAATGTTAATAGTGTGTAAACCGACACACCAGGAGGAGAGTAATCAATCTGAAGCAGTTGGCCACCTTAAACATACAGTGTTTTGAAAAAGTATTCCTACCCCTTGAAATGTTTAAAATGTTGTCATATTACAACCAAAAACGTAAATGTATTTTATTGGGATTTTATGTGATAGATCAACACAATTGTGAAGTGGAAGGAAAATGATAAATGGTTTTCAAAATGTTTACAAACAAATATGTGAAAAGTGTGGCGTGCATTTGTTTTCAGCCCCCTTTATTCTGATACCCCTAACTAAAATCTAGTGGAAAACCTGCTAGAGTCTGCAAAAGGGGGCCAAGGTTTACCTTTCAGCAGGACAGGGACCCTAAACATACAGCCAGAGCTACCATGGAATAGTTTAGATCCAGTGGCGTAACCAGAGTTATTGGCGCCCGGGGCAAAACTTTTTTTTTGCCCCCCCCCCCGGCGCTAGCGCATGACCACATACGCCCAATCACAGGGCGCCATGCCAATCAATTGCCACCACTGTACCATGCCATCAATTGTCACCACTGTGCCATCAATTGTCACCACTGTCCCACCAATCGTCACCACTGTGCCACCAATCGTCACCACTGTGCCACCAATTGTCACCACTGAGCCACCAATTGTCACCACTGAGCCACCAATTGTCACTGTCCAGACATCTATCCACCTCGGAGCTTTATATTATAACCTGCTGGGACTTGTAGTTCTCCATCGTCTCCTGGGGCTCAGGTGCATGCAATCCACCATCTTTGTTCAGTTTTTCTTACTGCTGGGACTTGTAGTCCCATAGATGGTGGATCGCATGCACCTGAGCCCCAGGAGACGATTGAGAACTACAAGTCCCAGCAGGTTATAATACAAGGCTCCGAGATGGATGGGTGTCCGGACATCCATCCACCTCAGAGCCTTATTGTATGATAATGTATAACCTGCTGGGACTTGTAGTTCTCCAATCTCCATGAGCCCCAGGAGAACTACAAGTCCAGGCAGTCTTACTAAAATAACAGGCTCTGAGGTGGATAGGTGGGGATCAGGCAGAGCACCCCTTAAGATTTACACCGACACCCCCCCCCCCCCTTCTTACCTTGCTGGAGAAACTTGCCGCCGCCGCGCCGCGCTGTAAACACATGTTCTAGGCCAATCAGTGCGCCCTTCTGTCTGGTTGGCTGGTGTTTCCCGCCACTCCCACATCAAGGGAGACAGACAGTTCCACCAGCCAACCAGGCGCGCCGCCGCCGGGTGTGCCAAGATGGCCGACAGCTCCAATGCTAGGCCCAAGCCGCGGCCTTTCCTGAGGCGGCGGCGGCGGCGGCGGTGGCGCATTCCGCGGACGCAAGGATTTCGCCCCCCGCAATTTTTCGCCCGGTGCAGGAGCCCCCCCTGCCCCCCCTCGCTACGCCAGTGTTTAGATCAAAGCATATTCATGTGTTAGAATGACCCAGTCAAAGTCCAGACCTAAAGCCAAGTGAGAATCTGTGGCAAGATTTGAAAATTGCTGTTCACAGATACTTTCCATCCAATCTAAAAGAGCTTGAGCTATTTTGCAGAGAAGAATGGGCAAAAATGTCACTCTCTAGAAATGCAAAGCTGGTTTTTCAAGGCACTGTAAATTGCAATATTTGTATGCAGACCAATAGTTACTCACAGCCACAAGAAATGTGTAACAATGTGCATGTAAGGGGATCTTGAAGGGGATGCTGTTATTTTTTTATGTGTCCTGCTTTAATTATGATTTATTAATTACGAAGAAAGATTATGAAGAAAGAGCTCAGCAGTGTGCATGGCATGTTTTTGTGTAATACCCTGGAGGCTTTGTGTGTCAAAGGTTGTGTCCTTGTTTTATCTGTGGATAAGAAGGTGTCATATAGTTGGGTTTCTGATTCTCTCCATCAGGAGATTATGGCAACGTTAGCTGTGCTTCCTCTGGAGGTTGTTCATTATGCCTCCTCTATGGAGTTTTGCTGGGAAGGAGAAGTTATTTGTCCTATGTGTGGAGAATTGCTGTTCATTCAATACAAAATGCTTCAAGAAAGAAAGTTTGAAAGTTGACTATAGTTGTGTGGCTATGGAACACTCTTTACTCACAATTAAAAACACTTGACCTGAAGTTAATTCAAATGCTTCAGTATAAGAATGGGGTTTATACAGGCCACAGATAGATTGAACGTGTGGAAGTCATCAGGAAAGAGAACCACTGGAGAAGCAGTAAGGGTCAGAGAGCCTGGGTGTATTAAAGCGATGTAGTGACATTGAAAGGTCTGTTGTTCTTAATGGGAAATGCATCAGGGTGCTGAAAAATCTGTGTCCCAGTTATGTCCCAAAAATTACAAGGTGCAGAGGCAATAGTGGAGGTAAAATGCAGGTCAAATATATACCTGTCCATACAGTAACAAAGGAAGATGTGTACTGTAGATTTAGGCACCCGAAGTGTGACCCACAAGTTTATGAGATCCACCTAGGGAGCTGTAGCATGAGTTTTTTGCATATAACCATCTAAAAGAGAATTTCTACTATGCCATGGTGGGATTTCCCCCTGGAGAGGACTTTCTATCTGCCATAAGGCTAAAAACCCTCCCTTTCCTCATCATGAACCATAGGTGTTATGTGAGCTATTGGTTACATACTCACTAAATCTACAAGTAGAACCAATATTTCAGCAATGAATAAAAAAAGTGATAACTGTATGCATTGCGTCCATATATGCTTTGTTTCTTGAAGCACTTTGAAAAAGAAAATTCAAAACATTTTGACCTGAAATTCTGAAATTCCTCTCAAATAAAGCTCTACTTCTATAAGTTTTGGATACCACTAGGCTGCAGTGAAGTGGTTGCAGTGAAGTTTTTATTACAGTATTGTGTGGTTGTTATCCACCTAAATTACATGGTGGCTTCTTAGAACTTTCAGAAACCGTAGGGATGTCGTTCCTTAACCGCTAAAGACATTAAAGTTACTATTACTATAATGTGAAGTACTATTGCATAATGTGAAAAAAAAAATATATTTGTTACATCCATGTTTAAAAAAGTTACACCTTTGTTTGGGCAATGTTAGAGAGTCCAAAACACAAACTACAGGCATACCCCACTTTTAAGTACACAATGGGGATTATTTACTTAAGCTGGAAACCGCAAAATCAGGCTCACTTCTGCATAGAAACCAATGAGCTTCTTACCCCAGCTTGTTCAATTAAGCAGGGTAATAAAACCTGGAAGCTCATTGGTTTCTGTGCAGAAGTGAGCCTGATTTTGTGCTTTCCAGCTATAGTAAATAAACCCCATTGTGTACTTAAAAGTGGGATATGCCTGTACTTTGGGGACCACTTATTACTAGAGTCTCGGAGAGAAGTGATAAAGTGATTGAGTCATACATATCAGTTTTGGATATGAGTTGAGAATTGTTCTCACCTACTAAAAACTGATTTAGCAGGCAATACATAATCTCATAACCAGAAATAGACATAGAGTATCACCTGCAAACGGATTCTAATTAATTTTGCTGCCAGTTTTATTCTATAACTATAAGCGAGTAACTAGTCACAGTTGTGGTGTGTGTGTGTGTGAGTGTATGTGCGTGTGTTGCAGTAATTCAGTCTCCAAATTACCCAGTTATGTAAGATGTGCATAGACTGTAATCCAGCACTAGCGCCACAGCTCCAGACATGGTTTTTATTTTTATCAGCAGATAAGAATTCAAGTCCTCTGGAGTGACAGAATAACATATTCCAGATCATAAAAGATTCAATAAAGGGTTAGATATGGTAGAACAAGTCTGAATATTTAATTGTGTGGGCCTGTACATTAAAATAGCATGTGATCTTCTCTAATAACTAAGAAGGGACACTGAACGCAGCAGACAGCGCATTTGATTTGTTTGTGCTCTCTCTACGGGTGCATGACAAATCAGCTGCAGCTTGTTCCTCCACTGGCAGCCAACATGCAGAAAAAAAGAAAGGCCTTATGAGTTTTTTTCGAGCTGCCCAGGAGAGAACAGAGAGAGTACAGATCAGACCCAGGTGCACTGCAGTAAGCCAAGCAGAAGAGAACAGTTTGTTAATGGGTGTTTGAATAATTCACATCACATACACTGATGGTAGGCTTTAAATACAGCCGAGGGATCAGAATATTTATTCCTTAAATAGAGAGGCATAATTTGCTCGAAAAATTCATTAACTTTTGCATTGACTTGTGTTACAATAATACGTGACACTTTATTCTGGAGAAATATGCATTGATGCCCTGTGTGCAATGATTAGAGTATCATATCCATTACAAATCTATAACACTAAAGGGAGCTACCATCTGTCCCGGAATATTGTGTTCAATATCAGCATAGAGGCGAATGAGCTGAGCGGGCATATTTATTACTAACTTTTTATTGCAGTGTTTTTAGCCTAACACATACCACTAAAATATATCCAAAAGGTACACTACAGTGAAACATGAACATTGTGCATTTAAACTTACTCAGGGGACATAACTAACCCTCTGAGTGGCTCTAACTTGTATCCTAGTATTCATCTTTAGCACTTGGCTGCCCCACTAGCTAAATCCCCATTGCTGCTGGCACCTTTATCATCTAAATTGCACTGAATTTAAGCCAGTTGAAATGTACGTTAGTGTATTCTCTGTTTCCAGCCCTTCCCTGGCCCTTTTCCCATATATTAAAACACAAAGGTATGTTGTAGATCAAGAATCATTAAACAAGACTTATAGCACAATTCAGAAACTATCTGAGAAGTCTACTGAATCTGCAAGGGAATATATAAAATAAAATTTTTTATTCAATAGCAGTTTACTGTGACTTGATATATACTCTTGCCAGCACACCATGGATCGACACAGAATGGCGTCCAAACGGATATTTATTGCATGATCACAACACAAGGAGAGTGCAACATTTCAAAGTCACACAGGACCCCTTCGTCAGACGTGTGATGATCCTCACATGACTGACAAAGGGGTCCTGCGTGACTCCAAAACGTTGCAGTCTCCTTGTGTTGTGATCATGCAATAAATACCTGTTTGGACGCCATTCTGTGTCGATCCATGGTGTGATGGCAAATATTTTCATTGTGACTTGAACCAGTATCCAGCTGGTTGTTGCTGCAGCACCCAAATTTGAGAGCTCAACCAGGAATGTGTGCGATGGGAACTTGAAGTATTGATATATATTAATGCAAAAAATTATGCTGTGCTGTTTAGACTGTGCAGCATAACTTTTTACATGAACTTATCTCCCTCTGGGTATGGTTTGACCTTTTCGTTG
Organism: Rana kukunoris; assembly: GCA_029574335.1. Lineage (NCBI taxonomy): Eukaryota > Metazoa > Chordata > Amphibia > Anura > Ranidae > Rana > Rana kukunoris. Next base: position 313,003,316 of record CM056052.1, on the reverse strand, counting down.
CTTGCAGCAGTTTACCATCAGCTAATGATCCCTTTAGTAGCACAGGAATACACATATGTCTTATTTAGTTTATCTTATCCCACCCATTTCTGCAGCAACTATGGATGTGTTTTCATTCATGGAAAAATCTAAACAGCGCAGCATCATTTTTTACATTAACTTATCTCCCTCTGGGTACGGTTTGAACCTTTTGTTGCTTGCAACAGTTTACTATCAGCTAGTTATCCCTTTAGTAGCGCAGGAATACACATATATCTTATTAAGTATTGATATATACTCTATTACCTGGACCCAATAATGGCAGCGCACGTATTTTTGTTCCTACGTGTTCACAGTAAAGAAGATCTAAACTTGATCAAACTTCATATACATTTTTAACACAGTCATTTCAAGAGTTATTTTTACCTGTGACAATTGTCTCCCTAACGGTGCTCCTCCATTGAGCCTTAGTTACATGTGCTGCTGGTGGGTACTACAAGCAACCATTTAGACACAAATTGCACAAGCATGGTCCACTGCTGTCGCTATATGCAAATTGCCCAAGAGTAATTATGGGAAGGCCTCTACAGTAATTATGTGCTGTAGACAAGAAGTGGCTGAAAAGACTGGGGGGGAATAAATGGTGCTGAAATCCATAAAAGGGGGAAAAAAGGTAAATTTCCTCTAAACCCATTACACTATCATCTCAACCTTCTTGGAATTTTACTAGCATTTTAAACATACTAAGAGGTTAGCAGAACATATTCTCACAGCTGCCAGGCCAAAGATCCCTCTCAGGTAGGGAAGAGACACAGTTCCTCCCAGGTGGATGTAAACCCTTACAGACCACTTTTTACTATAGGTAAGACTATAATAAGGCTTACCTGTAGCTACCCCGGATATCTCCTAAACCTGCACGATTTGGAAGATATCCCTTGTATTAGCATGTGCGAATGTTATCGGCACATGCGCATTAAAGCAGTGGCATGTACGTGCCATTGCTTCAGCTAGTGTGCCGTTACCAGCGACTCCCCCGCACATGCACAGGAGTAACGTCATCGTGGCTCTGGCCAATCACAGTGCCGGAGCCCTTAAGTAGCTTCGGGAGCAATGTCACTGACCAGAACTGTGTACGGGGACCGCTAAGGGGGCAATCGATCTAAGGTAAGTATATCATAATGACATACTAGCTCATTATGCCTTTGTCTTACAAGTTTTTTTTTTTTTTTGAGGGTTAACAACCACTTTAATATTATTAGAGGTCAGAAAGCTTGTAGACATCATAGCTAGATCAGTGTTTCTTAAACTTTTTTCAGTCAAGGAACCATTTACAATTCTGCATAATCTCAATGTATCCCATTCTAAAATGTGAAAAATTAAATGAATCGTTTTTTTATAATGCAGCAACATCCACACACATAGGACACCCAACGTTAGAGGTGATTTATTCTTCTTAAGCTTAAAGTGGTTGTAAACCACTTTTTTTAACTTTTACCTACAGGTAAGCCTATAATAAGGCTTACCTGGTAGGTATATAGAATATCTCCTATACCTGTACGGTTTAGGAGATATTCCCCTCGCAATGCGCCGCTGATTGCAGCGGCGCATGCGCAGGGGGGAATCCACGGTGAAAGGAACGGCATCCGCCGGACCTGGCCAGATTTAAATCTCCCGCGCGCATGCGCGGGAGTGATGTCATCGCCGCTCCAGCCATCGGCGATACCCGGAAGACACACCGAGTCAAGGTGAGATATCGCTCGGCGTTGACCAGGTAAGTTCCCTACACCTCGTTCCGAGGTAAGTATTTCATAATGAGCTAATATGCGGTGCATACTAGCTCATTCTGACTTTCACCTTGCAGGTCTAAAAAAAAATAAGGTTTACAACCGCTTTAAAACATTGTAGACTGGTACTAACTAGTGATCCAGTGTTTCTCTTCTCCCTCAGTTTCTCTCCATCACTCATCTAATGTGACCCCAATGCTGATGGTGAGAGGCAAGTGACAGGCACACAAGGATCCTGTGTAGGTGCCCGATGTCCTCCAAACAATGATGTCATAGTTTTTTAGGATGCCAGCGGGTAGAAGGTTATAATGGGTGTCTGGGCTAGATTGTGGGATAAAACATATACATTTCTCCAAATCCTTAGGACCACTTAGGGCCAACAACTTTATGGTACCGACCTCCTTTTAGATATATCAAGTACACACTTACTATAGAAAAATAGTACATTACACATTGGCAAAGGTCTACTGTTATGATTTTTCTCTCTTCTTTTTTTTTTCTTCATATTTTTATGCTATATATTGCTAACTATATATATCAGATGACGCTCTGACTGCTCTACTTTCAAAATATATTCCCACAGTTTATTCTTAGATCTACTACAAAAATCTACCAAGGGATTTTCTACTTTGCTCCATTGTATGTCAGATAGATATTGCTGGTATGCAATGCACTGTATAATCCTGTTTATGTTGTATTTCTGCTTAAAAGCTGTAACTTAACTAATTGTTGAAAATTAGAATAAAAATGCAATTATTGAGTATATATATATATATAGATATATACCGTGTATATATATATATATATATATATATATATATATATATACACACACACACACATATATGCAGTTTCAAACACATGCACACAGGTGATTTTCCTGCACATGATTAATTGCAAAAAAACAGAATGCACAAGGGACATAATAACATATTGTCACATCCCTGGAGATTCTATTTGTCAAACAGTCTATGTAAGATTGCCTAATACAAATTGCAGCTTTTCTGTACATCCTGCTCTGTCCCTTAGAAGCAGGAGTATGGAGGCCCCCGATGAACAGCCGTCAGTGAACCTGCTTTATTTACTACATGAGGGCAAAACAAATCTTCCTTCCAAGATGGCATATGGGAAGTAAACATAGAGCTTGCTTTCTCTGTCTGCTGAAGCATGCACTCTCATTTACCTAATCCTTACACCATTTAACTAGTGCATGCCCTGTTACCAGGTTCACCAACAGCACTAACAAAATATTTTATTCTTGGTAGTGTTGTAATGAATCTGAAAAAATATTTCCTACATTTATATCTATGAAAGGTATAAAGACAATACACATGATTACTTATGCCTTGTACACACGATCGGTTCGTCTGATGAAAACGGTTCCATGGACCGCTTTCATCGGACGAACCGATCATGTGTGGGCCCCATCGTTTTTTTTTCCATCGGTGAAAAAAAATAAAACCTGTTTTAAAAATTTCTGATTGTTAAAAAACTGATAGAAAAAAACAATCGTCTCTGGGTAAACCCATCAGTTAAAAATCCATGCATGCTTAGAATCAAGTTGACGCATGCTCGGAAGCATTGAACTTCATTTGTCTCTGCACGTCGTTGTGTTTTACGTCACCGTGTTGGACACGCTCAGGTTTTTAACTGATGGTGTGTAGGCAAGACTGATGAATGTCAGCCTCATCGAATATCTGATGAAAAAATCCATCGGTCCGTTTTCATCGGATGAACCGATCGTGTGTACGTGGCATTAGGGTATTGCCACCAAAATCAAAACTTTATTTACATTCTTATTGTAATTGCAGCCATGACGAAGGGGGCAATATGTGGACCTTGATCTTATACTTTAGCAATATTTGGAATTCAACCTTACTTTGGATTCATGTATGATGATATGGCACCCCAATTTCAGATTTATATTTTGTCTTATTCCTAACCTGACAGATTCCCTTCAAGGCTGCTCTAGGAATACACAATTGTTGAGCTATGTTTAGCTCATAAGGCAGATATATGAGTGTGCTTAGCACTACACACAAATTTTCAGCTGCTGTTGTCTCATGTGTCAGAGATCTTATCAGAAGTGACTCAGTGCTGATAACAGAGGAATGGAGCACCAGAAACAAACGGCACTCAGAGCTTTGGAGAGAGATAAATAAACACTAGTGATATACTGTATGTGCCTAGGTCAGATTTTTATACGTAGGGTTTACAACCACTTTAATGTTTTTCACCTTAATGCATTCTATGCATGAGTGATCAAACATTTGGTTGTTATTTATAAACATTGACCTTGTTTGTATTAATAATATGTTTATTCAAAATACGTGAAGCGTTCAAATTAATACAAGTAATATCTTACTTTCAACATTTTACTATGTATAATACTGTGCAGAAGTTTTAGCCAGCTGAAAAAAAATAATGCCAAGTAAGTACAATTGATTTTAAATATATATATTTTATCGTTTTTTTTTTCTTATCAATTTTATACATGCAAAGTGAACAAACAAGAACAATCTTCACCAAAGAATGAAAATCTATTTTTAAATCACCTTTGGCTTAAAAACAGCATTACCGGCATACCCCACTTTTCGATGGAAAGCGCAAAATCAGGCTCACTTTTTCTTAGAAACCAATGAGCTTCTAACCCCAGCTTGTTCAATTAAACCTAAAACCTGGAAGCTCATTGGTATACAGAAGTGAGCCTGATTTTGCACTTTCCAGCTTTAGTATATAAACCCCATTGTGTACTTAAGAGTGGAGTATGCCTGTATTTTGAGTTGGCACACTAATAAGACTCATGTCACGTACACACGATAATTTTTTGGGTTCTAAAAAATGTTTTTTTTTTTTTTAATGTCATTAAAAACGATCGTGTGTGGGCTTCAGAGCATTTTTCGGGTTCTAAAAAATGGTCGTGTGTGGGCTTTAATGACGTGAAAAATCTGTGCATGCTTAGAAGCAAGTTATGAGACGGGAGCGATCGTTCTGGTAAAAGTACCGTTCGTAATGGAGTAAGCACATTCATCACGCTGTAACAAACAGAAAAGCGAGAATCGTCTTTACACAAAATCAGCTCAAGCTCTTGCATTTCTTTTGTTTTTCCAGTGCTCTTTTTTGCTAGACCAACTATAGGTAGGGGCATGGTCAGGTGATCACCTGCCCCTTCTCTATTGATTAGCACTCCTGTGCTACTATTGAAGAGACTTTAAAATTCATAGTTAGGACTGCAGTACACGGGGTGCCTTGACGGGGCCTGCAGCTTACACTGGTATTTGCAAGTACATGCAACTAAACCTCTGTTTTTAATGCATACAGCTAGACAGGTTAATTTGGTTTATTGCTTTTTTGGTTGGTAACTTTGAGCCTGGCTATTATGGAAACATTTTTTTATATTCCATATATATATTTAATTGCATACTGCTAAAAACACATCTCATTTAAAGTCCCAAAACCTCCCCCTCCCCCCTTCTATCCATTTACAGGGATGGAGGCCTTTGGTAGTTCTATCATATGCCTCATGGAAAGTCCCAACGTTATCCCCCCTTTTTTTGCAAAGTGAATCTTTACCTCATTTGCTAGCTCTGGAGAAGCTGCTCTTTGCAAAGTGTGCAACCTATTTGCCTTTAGTAAATCAACTAATCAGTCATTGCTTTCAGCAATATGTTTACAGTTTGAATTTCCTTTAGACTTTGAATTCAATTTAAAGTTTGATTCAAATATTGATTTGAATTTTGCAAGATTTGACTCATTTAATTTCATTATTCTGAGAATTCGGTAAAAAAAATTATACTGTAATTCGGAGATTCGGGTATATATGAAGCTCCAAATAATGAAAAATTTGGCAAAATTTTTATTCAGAACAAAATGGACCACACATTCTCACTAGCAGGAACAATTGTGCGGGACTGAAACTCTGAGTCAGCCTACTCAGTCAACTCTACTCTGTGTCTTATGGTCCGTACACTCGATCGTACGATTTTCGGATCGCGTGTACACTACTTTCGGGAGCCGATCACGACCGTTTATCCGATATTATTTGATCGGACAAGTGCGAAAATTTTCCTCGTACGATGTCAGATAGTACGATTTTCGTTTAGTCAGTATAGTTGTTGTCCGAAAATACAATACAAATACGTTACAACACATGACATCACTTCCGATTATTTTTTTCAGTCGTACGAGAATTTTCGTGACTTTAATAACCTATTTTATTGTAATTGCGACTATTAAGCGAAAAAAGTCGTACGATCCGTCGTCCGATATTCGGATCATGTGTACGGACCATGCCTACTTAAAAAAAATTATAATAATAATAATAATAATACACTGTTGCCCTGTCCACTGTGGGTTCCTTACCTTGTATGAGCATAGGGACTGGAATAATTGTATGTTGTGGCTAAAAAGATGCTCTGCAATATAACCAGATCCAAGTTTATATAAGACTTGTGCAAATACAAAAAAAAAGAACAATGCCTAGCACAATACAATTGCCTTTACAAATGAATAATTTCTGTGTACTTCCCACTCAGTGGTCAATGGATGCATCTGAAGATGTGAGTGCATTTAGTGACCCCCATAGCATTCAACAATAACTTGCAAAAGTAATTTTATTATGTTTTCTTTCTTTTGTCTCAGCAAGAAAGGAAAAAAAAACTGACATTTGTTAAAAGGATTTCCTTTTCTTTTTGTGAAACTGATGTAGCGGTGTGTTGCCACTAGTTACTAACATCCACGCATATTCACCCTGCTGCCAGACATCCATACGTCACACATTTGTAGACAATGAAAAGTCTTTTGCTTTGTTTTGTTGTTTTATCTGGGGGAATGGATGTGGGATGCCCATAGAATAAATTGGTATTTGCAATGTTATAGCGGTTATGCTTTACATTAAAAATGTCATTGAGGTTTACTCATTTCCTTTGCAAATGTTTTAGCAGTTATGCTTTACATTGCCTTGGATAGAACAAAATTGGTGGACTCTAATCTTGACAGTGTTACTTCAAACCATTCTCCTCCTCTGCACTCTCCCTGCAGACTCCTACCTCCAGGACACTTCACCTCCTGCCCATCACTTTCCTGTCACAGCATTAGACATCCACCTTCTAGGCCTCACTCTGAATACGTTCTAGAAGTAGTTTCACTTGATGATTTCTAATGGGCCAGGGGCCTGCAGTACCCCTTTTTGGTGGCCTTGAACATTAGTGGGAAAAGATATTCGGTGGTGGAGTACTGATCCCAGCAAGCCCGGCTTGCAAATCCTGCGCCCTTAGGCTGCAAAGTCTCTCCTGTGACTCTGCACCCAGCTCCTCTGGCATGCCTCTTCCTGGTCTCCACTGTGCTTCACTCACCGACTCCTGCCCTGAGTCCTCCCTGAAGGATTTACCCATACCGCGCGGACCAACTGCTTCTCCAGATCCTGTTCCAGGACACCTCTTCATGACAGTGTAAGGAGAGACTCCCTCCCAGCTCCCGAGCTCCTTCGCCTGATCCACAACCCCCCCAAATCAGGGTGTTTCTCCTGCATGCAGTCTAGCACCATATCCTTCAGTTCACTCAGCTGACAAATCCTCCTCCAGCAGGCTGGTCATGAGTATATGTAGGAGGCCTGCCCTGTCAATCCTAGTTGGGAATTGGTCAGGGCACCTCACATGTACTCCATGCCGCTCCAACTCTCAGCCCTGCCCCGTTTCCAGAACATTCTCACTGGAAGCAGGGGAGGCGCCCACAAGCTGAAGTACATGTCAGTCACACCCACTGGTACACTCCCTGCCACTTCCTGCCACTCCCTGCCCCCAGATCTAGCTTGCAACATAGGCCTGCTTAAATTTACCTGCACTGACATAACCTACAACGCTACACCTCTAGCACCTACCTATGGTGGAGGATGCTGCACTGATATAAATTCATAATGCACTCAAGTTCTTTCTGCTTCCTACCTCACATACTTCTCACGGAATGCCCCACACCCACTCACTTGAAGAATGTCTCTGCACCCAATAACTTTTAAGCTGACCACAGGTGTACTTTTTTGCTGAACCCGTGTATTACATACTTCTATGCTGATCACCCTTGTGCCCATGCATTTCTCTCTAAACCACCCTGTGCCTGTGCAATTCTGCACAGAACCCCCCTGCACTCACATATTTCTCTGCTGAATGCCCTGCACTCACCCACTTTTGAAGAATGCCACTGTACATGAATATTTTTATGCTAAACACCCTTGCACCTGTGTACAATTCTGTTGAACCCCTCGCATTGCATACTTCTCTGATGAACATCTCTGCTCCATTGTACTTCTCAGCAGAACTGCCCTACGCTTACTTTTCCACAGAACTCCCTGCACCCTCATATTTTTCTGATGAATGCACCTTTTCCCATATACTTATTTGCAGAATCTCCCTGCCCCCACTTAAAGTGATTCTAAAGGTAAACGTTTGTTTTTCCTAAAATAAAAAACACGTTATATTTACTTGCAATATTGCAAAGGGCTGTCCTTTACCTCATCTTTGACAGTCCTTTACGCTCCTTCTTCCTGCAGGTGCTTACTGTTGTGTGCTATTGGGGCACTGGATGGTACCCACTCAAGCTGGACTGTCTGTATCCATAGACACATACAGCATGGCTCTACCATGCAAGCCAACCAAACCCCTCTGCCCAATCTCTCTTCACAGAAATTGACTGACAGCAGCAGCTCTGGCCATTGCCTGTATCTCCTGTGAGACCAGGAAATGAGTGGAGCGGTGCTGCTGACAGGGGCAGTGCTTGATCGTGAGAGGAGGCAGGTAAGTGTTAAGGGGATAACTGAAATGCATCACAGGTGATATCATTTAACAAATAAGTAACTAAATGTGCTCTGGTATAAGCCTCTAATATCAGTCTACAGTAGAGCTTAGGCTGGGAGAGAGAAGCAGCACAATTAGCCAGTCAGCTTAGGACAGTGCAGAGTTACAAAGAGATCAGCGTATCAGTCTTCAGCTTCTCCTGTCATTGTCTAGTCACAAGCTGGGGGAGGGACCAATGGCGCTGGTGCTAAACTTTTTTGGGGGCGGCAAACAAACCCCCCCCCCCAGGTCAGCACTCATACCTCCATGGTCATGGCATCGCAGCTTCCTTGGCTTTTCCTCCTCGCCAACCTGATCCACCTCCTGTTCTGATTTCATCTGTGTACAGTACTTAGCTTGTTGTTTAACTTTAAACTGAAGGATGGGGAGATCAAAAATCCCTAAACTCCTATAAATGACCTAGGGTTTTAAGAACAGACTTTGTGAAATAGTTTGGTACACAACAACTAGTACAATATAACCACCTGATTTCCCACGTTCCTAAATTAACAGTGACCTATATAGGGCAAGGTCATTCCATATGGGCTTTTTTTGTCTATCTTCTTGTCTTTTATTCCCTTTAGTAAACAGAGTACATGAAATATGTAACTAGTTTTTCAGTCTGAATAGTGATACACAATACTCTTTTATTTAAGCCTAAAAAATGTGCTGTACACAGGTGAAAGCTTCCACTGGATACTAATTATCTGTAGTTTGGTACATAGCTCAGCAGTAACTTTGAATTTAGTACATTTTTAAATGTATGTTAGATTAATACAGAAGCTTGGCATAATAATTGTTGACAGCAATATAAATTGAGAGAGTAACTGCAGGTGTATTAACAATAGCCACACTGAGAGCATAGACATGTTGGAATTAAAATCCAGCTTGGAAAATGAAGGTCATTAGTCCTACTTGTCAGTGCAGAGCAGTAAGGGAACCAGTAGACCTGTGATTCATGTCCTTCTGGTGTAATGCGTTTTTACTCCTTTTATAAAAAAAAATCGCTTTTCTTTTTAAAGGAACAAACCATTGCATCTATTTGCATAAAATAAAGATACATTTCAGGTATGAATGAATATTTTTCCATAGGTACATTCGTCTAGCTTACATCAATGTAATCATGTAAATACCATACCTGGCTAATCTCCATGGAAGCTGAAAATCACTGTAGTAGGAATCACTACTGCCATGATCTCCACTAGCTTCTGGGTCCCGTGATAGGTGGTTGCTCTGCTACTTACTGAACACAGGAGGTTGCCCACTCAGCACAGTCACCATTCAAAAATCAAAAAATCTCTTTGAATTTTTTCAGCATTTTAGTTTGGAAAATTAATGCTGACCCTGGGTGATGCCTAAATAAAGCTGGCACTGGACATCTAATGAGAACAGAAAATGAAGGCACTGTTAGAAGCAGTACCAGCAATACTGTGATCTCTGAGGTGATAAATACCTGTATCTATTATACATACTGTAACTTAGCATGCGTGTACAGTATTTAATGCTAAGTCAACAATAATCTGTTAGACCTGCGCCCTGCGGCACTTGTACCACTGGTTGAAAAACATGTTAGGATCTATTCCTTCATAGCTGCAAATTATCAGCTCAGCCGTTGTTCACACAGATTTGCGGGAATGAAGCCGTGCGAGTTCAGCTGAACTCGTACGATTTCACTACTGCATGTCAGTCCTGATTTCGGCGGTGATTTCACAGACATCTGTGCCAGCACCCCGAAATCGCAAAAAGAAGTACAGAAACTACGTTTTGAAATCGGTGTGGCACTGCAAGTGCAGCATTGAACCGATTAGGACGATGCCATTTCCGCCGATTTGACATGAGATTTGACATGTCGAATCGCATGTCAAAATGCTCCAATGTGAACAAGAGCTTAAAAAAATCCTCTTATGTATGGCTTAAATTCAAATGAGAAAATGACAATATTAATGAAAGTCATCATAAATAACCAATAATGATAGCATTATATTTCACCCTCAAGCATTGTCTTTCGTTGCTACAATCAATAACACTTTATGATTCGGATAATTATCAATGTTCTATAAATAGCTTGTGGCCAATGCAGTTTACACAGAACAAGGGCAGAATTCCAGAAAAACTAATAAAAAAAAAAACGCTTGAAAGTGAATAGTGAGCAGGATTAGTAGGCAGGGTGGTGGGTTGTTGAATGATGTGTGTTGCCAAATTGCGCTTAAAGGCAATGGACTTAAAGGATGGGTAAGAAGTCTACTGTAAAAAAAACACAGCACTGTTTTATAGGCTATATACTGTATACTGTTTATAGGCTATAGGTTAGCCAATACCTCTAGACCCATGCTCTCTTAGCCCAACAGAACCAAGGCTTACTCTGTTTCTCCTAAATGACCTTCCTTTAATATCTCCCACCACCCTCCTCTTACACCATTACCCTCAGTATTAACCTCCTCCTACCCTAATACCTCCATTAAGCTTTCTGTTGCCAGTGAAGCTATCTTAGTTTGAGGGGATACTGGCTCATCAGCATTGATGGGCCAAACAGCCCTGGGTTCTGTTTCAGCAGGGCTTGACAACCCTCAAAGGAGTTTGTAAGCTAAACCCAAATCACCATTGAAATGAATGTGAGCCAAATCTGTCAAATTAACATTGCCATTTTCTAGGCTAATAGGCGATGCAGTGTAAAAAAAAATATAGCATGGGAGTGGGCACTGTCATGGGGAACATGTACCAATGCAACGAAAAAGGTGAAAAAATCTTTGCAGATGGGAACAGTGATTTTTTTTTTCACTGACATTAATGAAGGAAAAAAAGAATTTTAAATTGCCAGCAAATTACACGTCTCTATTGCTTCTTATTTAAAAAGAAAAAAAAAGGCTCACAGACCCAAATGGTCCAACAAAATACATAACAGACCCTTAAAGTGCATGTAAACCCAAAAAATTATTATTATTTGTTTGATGTCACAATGTAGAGTATAAGATTTCCTATCATCTGTGCCCAGTCTTGCCACAAAGAGTTAATCCAGCTCTGAGCAATCTTCTTTTATTGTTCAGTGAAAATTAACAGAATTCCAGATAAAAACCTGTCTAAATAAAAAGTTTGTTTCTCTCTTCTTGCTTTGAGTGACAGGTTATTTACATATCTAGCTTGGACATGTTTATCATTTATTATGTTATGTTTATCATAATATGAGGTGATCCAAAGTAAATGTCATTTTTGCTGTAACACATCTTACAACAAGTATAAAAAAAATGTGTATAGTCCCCCTCAAAATGCATACCATACTGTTTGAGGGGGGCAACAATCAGGAAAAAATTGTGAGGTCCTTCAAGGAAAACCATACCAGGCCCTTAATCCGAGCATGCAACCTAGCTGGCCAGAACAGGTGAGGGCTAATATGAGTCCCTTCATTCTGAACCACACCAGGCTTTTATGCCCTGAACATGGGAATGGTGCTTAAAGCCACGTACACACGATCAGACTGGTCCAATGAAACTGGTCCGACGGACCGTTTTCATCAGGCCAGGCTGAAGTGGTCTGATGGTCTGATGTGTGTACACACCATCGGACCAAAAATCAGATCAGACCAGAACACGGTGACGTAGAACACACCGAAGTGCTGAAAAAAGGAAGTTCAATGCTTCCAAGCATGCGTCAACTTGATTCTGAGCATGCGCAGGTTTTTGGTCCGATGCTTTGGCGTACTAACCATCGAATCTGTCCGACGGTCAGGTGTCCGTCGGACAGATTTTAAAGCCTGTTTTAAAACTTTGGTCCGACGGACAACGGTCCGATAGGCCGTACACACCATCGAATTGGTCCGATGAAACTGGTCTGCAGACCAGTTTCATCGGACCGGTCTGATTGCGTGTACGCGGCCTAATACTTCAGTTGAACCCACAGGTCAATGATGAATACTTCAATTGAATCTTCATGACAAAGCCCCTTCAATGTTATACTGGGAAAACCTGCTCCAATCTTCTGTCGCATTTAAAATCTGGACTATGGCACTTCACTATCTGCTAAAATTCTTCAAATATGTCTCTCATTCGCAATCAGTTCAAAATATTTTCCATAGATGTTGTGGAAACAATGGCTCCTTACTTCACATATGGTGGTCCTGCCCAAACCTCTCTAAGTTTTGGCTGGACGTTGACTCTCTCATCTTATCGATCACTGACAACTCCCCAGCTCTCCCCCATCAGTTGGCCTTATTGGGACTTGGCTTACTGGTCTGGTCTTCCGAACACCATGTACTCTTAACGCATATTCTCCAGAAAATGGAAAAATCCTCTTCCCCAACTCTTTAAAGACACTATACTTTTTATTGTTTAACACTACATTATGGAATTTGCTTTTGCCAAAGGGAAGCTTCAGCTCCACAATATTAAGAAACATTTGGAACTAAAGACTCAAAATAACAGAAGTACCTCTTTGCAACAAATATGCCCAATTCCCCCCTCCTTTCTTTTTGTACATTCTCTGAGCCATATCTTTTATTTTGATTACTACATATTAAGTATTTCCATACTGTGTGTTTATTCAGTGTTTTCTATCGCTTGCATCATGGCTTTTCCCATCAACCTATTAATACAGCAAAGGAAGAGGCTACTGGTATAATGTCATTTTACTTTCTTTGACTTTTCTTATTACTAAGTCTCTATGCATGGAAAGATGGTTGCCTTCGAAGTTTTTCACTTGCAACCTCTATTTTTTTACTACGTCTCCAAAACCATATATGTAACCCAGAGCTCTCTTATTGACTCATTGGTCATTTATGTATATACATATATATATATATATATATATATATATATATATATATATATATATATACAGTATATATTGTTTGTTTTTATACAAGCCTTTCTTTCTTTGTCTTTTTAATGTTTAAAATTAAGAAAACTTGAACGCGAAAAAGTCAAACGCCTGCAAAAGCTGTGTTTTTTTCAGTCCTGTGTGCACGAGGCATTAGGTAAATCAGCTGTGTATTTAGTTGCTTGCCTGGATTTCAACTTTTAAAACTACCTACACACCAATCATAAATCTGAATTATATTCTAATTTCATCATTTCATCATTTTATAGTCTACTTGGAATAACTTTCTAGAAAAGGCATCTTCCTTACTATACAGAATGCCTTTTCTACTAAAAGGGCAAAGCCTATGCCTTATTTTCCCTGTTGAGAACTGTTTTGAACAAGTATCCAATATAAACGGCTGCTCCTAAGCAAGGTATTCATAATTCCAGCTGAACAGATGCTTGTGCCTTTTAGGCAATTGTAATGCTGGATTTGTTTTGAAGTCAGATTATACCACATGAAAAACTGAATTCTCTGAAGTAATCCGATTGCCAATGTTTCAAGTATATTTGGGATTCAGAGCTAAACAATGAAAAAATTGCTTTCAAATTCCATTTTTCTTCTTGATGTTTACTGAAAACTCCCTGGTAAGCATGGGCATCATTCTGAGCTTTGTGCTTTCCAGTCTGACACAGCACTTTGTCAAATCAGGATAAAGACTGCTCATTTCATAACACAAGGTTTCTTGCATAAAAAAAAAAAAAAAAAAAAAGAGTTGCACAGTGGCAGACACTGCATCCTAAACAGTATGTGACCTTTCTCAATATGTAGATGGAATTTCCACAAGAGTCTTCAGGAGGAAAACGGGCGAAACCAAGATGGCATTTATGCAAAAAAAAAGTGTAACATATATATATATATATATATATATATATATATATACACACAGTATATAGGTACTTATAGTGAATGGTGGCATTTCCATTCAAACAGTATTTTTTTGTTCATTTTGGATAGGAAATGGAGGAAAATCCTTCTAATTGGAACCCACACAGTGGTAAAAATACTTATGTAGACCTTTTTTTAGAGGGGAAGGAGTTAGGAAAATGCTCTCCACAAACAAGTTAATGCACTAAACTTGCAGGTAAATAAAAGAACTATAATTTTCACTATATGTAAGAGTGGGTTTGATAATAAAGTTGGCAGTGCTACCATACAGGACAGGGCATTTATGAACAGAGGGGATTTCCTTCCTGAAAAATTAACCAGTATTCAAATAGGACAGAGACTCATCTGTCACTAAAATCCAGTTCAAGAAGTTATGGGCAGCTATCGTTAACCAGCCAGAACACAGAAACAGTTACCTAATATTTGAGGTAAGTGGAAAAATAGAGCTGGGTTATCTTACTGGTATTGTTAAGGTATTGATGTTGGTGTGAATTGTCTGGTTCCATGGGAGGTGGCTTCTACACCCCAGAGGATCTCCACAGTCTCCTTGGCTTGTAGCGTAATGTAATGGGATTTGAAATTGAATCACCACACCATTGAGAGGTCCAGATAAAGCTTTCTTCCAGTTAAAGTCAGGATGCAACCAAACAATAACCAACATCTTTCAGGGATCCAAGTGCCCCTTTCACCAGGGCTAGAAAGAACATAAGAAGACTTCCATATCAATCTGATATGGACACAATATCCCCTCCATGGGGCCATAAAAAAAAAAAAAAGTCAATAGTAAAGGGAATGTCAAAAATAAAATATGAGAACATGAGTGCTGACTTATATTGTTTAAAGAAAGAGATAAGAGGAAAGAAAAAAATAAATAAACAGAAACAGAAAAAAAATAACAATAATACTGTAATAATTATCACTAATTTGAAAATTATAAAATTTTTGGAGCCATTTTAGTCTTTTAAACATGGCTGCTCGGCTAGCGTGGTTGCTGCCAAACAAGCTGCTGATGAGGCCTGTGTTTGTAATTTACTCTGGAAAAAGTAAGGATGCTTTTCATTTTCTCACCAGATCTTACCAATAATAACTTTATCTAACACTCACCCTGCTTTCATTCTGTGGTGCTTCAATTTGAATTATTGTTATAATTACCTAATAGTCTCTTTTTCTGGCCTGGATAAAATACAACAGCAGCTCCTCTTTGTGGAAATGTGGTTTACTTCCTTCTTTTGTTTTTTTTATTTTTTTAACCCAGTCTCCCAAAGACAGGAAGTGCATACATAAATAGCTGTGTATATTAAAGCGCAAGTATTTACAAATACAGACAGTAAAGGGCAGTACTACATTTATTTCCCCTGTCTGCTGGAACAGGAAGTTCCACGTTAAGCATATAAACATCATAGCTAACTAGATATGCTTACTGTATTGGTTTAGTTGGCAGGAGTATCTTCAAGTGTTAATAATCCCACAACAGTGAAATCAGTATGTATATGCAGTAAAGCATGCTTGTTATACTAAATGTGGAATCTAGAGGGTTAATCTTCTACATTGTGTAAAAAGGCTGTTTGATCCTGTTTCCTCTGTTCCTACCCTACTTCCAAAGTTCCCAAACTATCTCCTGAACAGAGGCTAGGGGACAAGCTGCACATGCTCAGTTTGGTGTGTATTGCTAGAGATTTTTTTTCTCTTCCTTGGGAGAGTGCAGGTGTTCAACACAGTGCCAATCAGCACTGTCCAGACAGAGGGTCAGGGATCCTGCAGACTGGTAGGACAGTCAGAGCAGAATGAAAACTCCTACAAGCTTTAACCAGACATTAACCACTTGACCACTGGGCACTTAAACACCCTTAATAACCAGACCAATTTTTAGCTGTCGGTGCTCTCACAGTTTGAATGACAATAACTCAGTCATACAACACTGTAACCAGATGAAATTTTTGTCCTTTTTTTCCCACAAATAGAGCTTTCTTTTGGTGGTATTTGATCACCTCTGCGGTTTTAATTGTTTTTTGCTATAAATGAAAAAAGAACAAAATTTTGCAAAAAATAATAATTTTTCTTCATTTCTATTATAAAATTTTGCAAAAAAAGTATTTTTTCTTCATAAATTTGGCCTAAATTGTATACTGCTACATATCTTTGGTAAAAAAAAAAAATGTTGGATATTATTTAGTCTGGGTGAAAGTTATGGGGTCTACAAGCTATGGTACCAATTACTGAAAATTGTTCAATTTCATCACATCTGATGTACTGGCAGCCTCTCTCGTTTATTGAGACCCTAACATGCCAGAAAAGTACAAATACCCCCCAAATGACCCCTTTTTGTCACCCTTCAAAATTGCTCATGCTTGTGGAATGGCGCCAAACTTCGGTACTTAAAAATTCCCATAGGCGACGCATTAAATATTTTTACTGGTTACATGTTTGAGTTACAGAGGAGGTCTAGGGCCAAAATTATTGCTCTCACTCTAACGTTCGCAGAGATACCTCACATATGTGGTTTGAACACCGTTTTCAAATGGGGGCGGGACTTGCGTATGCATTCGCTTCTGCATGCGAGCTCACGGGGACAGGGGCGCTGTATGCCCAGAGTATGCCCAGAGTATTGCAGAGTATGCCCAGAGTATTGCGGAGTATGCCCATAGTATTGCGGAGTATGCCCAGAGTATTGCGAAGTATGCCCAGAGTATTGCGGAGTATGCCCAGAGTATTGCAGAGTATGCCCAGAGTATTGCAGAGTATGCCCAGAGTATTGCAGAGTATGCCCAGAGTATGCCCAGAGTATTGCAGAGTATTGCAGAGTATTGCAGAGTATATGCCCAGAGTATTGCAGAGTATGCCCAGAGTATTGCAGAGTATGCCCAGAGTATTGCCCAGAGTATGCCCAGAGTATTGCCCAGAGTATTCCCAGAGTATTGCAGAGTATGCCCAGAGTATTGCAGAGTATGCCCAGAGTATGCCAAGTATTGCAGAGTATGCCCAGTATAAAGCCCAGTATTGCCAGAGTATGCCCAGTATTGCCAGAGTATGCTCAGTATTGCAGAGCATTGCAGCAGGCATAGGCGTCCGCTCATAGGAGTAAGGGGGGGCCAGTGACCCCCCCTGGAATCGGCAAGGGTCTGCCATGCTTGCATCTGTAGCTGTGTTGACTCTCTCTGTGTTTGTGCGAATTGGCTCCACAGCTGTTGCAAGATCAGTGTCACTGAGTTACAGAGCTCTTTACTGCCACCTCTGGCTGCTTCCTGTATGTGCACCCTCGTGTTTGCTTTGCTGCCTGTAATGTATTTTCAAAGGGACATGTGGAAACAGGATTTGGGAGAAGGAAGACCACCGTGACCTTACAAGTGGGGACTGTGAGTACAAGTTAAGGGGAAAGGCTTTATGGGATAAGGACTAAGCCCCTCCCCTTCATGACATTGTCAAAGAAGTGGAGCATAGGTGACCGTAAAATTATGCCCCCCCCTGGAAAAAGTTCAGCGGACGCCCATGGCAGCAGGCATGGCTGAGCAGGGAGGGATGGATGTATGGATCTGTGACTACATTTGTCACAGATCCAGCCCACAGCACTAGCGCTGCCATCCGCTCCCTCCCCTCTCCTCTCACACTGTACCGATCGGTACAGAGAGAGGAGGGAGGAACCGGCGTCAGCACATGACGCCGGTTTGTTTACAAGTGGACGGAGCGATCACGTGGTAAGCTGCCGCTATCATACCGTGATCCGTGTGCGCACCTCAGGAGGCGCGCGGGAGCGCGATTCTAAGAAGCCGTTAATTAACGGCCACTTAGAATTGAGCAACCGCCCTGTAGCCGTACTTTCTCTATAGGGCAGTTGCAAAGTGGTTAATAGAAGTCACAAGACTGCTATATTGTGCTGATGAGAAAGGGTATTTAGCAGTTTATATTTACTAAAATATTTATATGTTCTGCGTACTGTGGGAGACCAGATATAGTGAAAGCAGGTTTTGGGTTTACTTTAAAAACAATGCTCTGCATTGTTGGAGCACTGTTCTCCTTCTGTTGCTTAATAGTGTTTGTACACAGACATATTTTTTTCCTGGCAGAACAAGTAGGGAGACTAAAAGAGAATTAATTCTTCTGTATTCCATCTCTATTCAGTTTTAATCCTCTTTTTAAACAATGCTAACAGTTCAGTTCTGTCTTCATTTTGTTTTCAGTCCATTCCTTTTCTACTTGCTTTTTTCCCTAGCCATTGACAAAACTAAAAACAGACTGAAAATGGGATGAAAGGATACTCTGCATTTGTTTTGTGTCTGTTTCCTGTTGACTACAGCTTAAAAAGTCAGGAACCAGCAGGATGAAGCATGCACACTACAACATGTTATATTTGTAAAACAGGGAATAAAATATGAATCAAAGATGATGCAATCCTAGCGCTCATATGGACAGACAGAGCTAGAGAATTTAACATGTGGGGCTGTGTTTATTATGCTTTTAGAACAACAAGGAGAATAAAACAGATCAAAAACGGAAGTGAAATATATGCATGTAAACATCCTAAAGTCTGTCATACACTTCTCAAATTTCAATAGATTCATACAGATTTGGCCAAAATAAAGCCATGTGTACCAACCACCACTTAGCTTGAAAAAAGTAAATGGACTTTTGCCATTGGAACCAGGTGGAAAATTGTTGACAGTTATTCTGTCTGCAGAAGGTGTCAACTTCAGAGCGCCGTCTGCTGGCGGGGATTTTGGTTTGCTCGTGTGTACACGCGAGCAAACCAAAATCCGATCAGACAGATTTGTTCAAATCGGTCCGTCCGACCGATTTGAACAAATAGATTGCCTCGTGTGTACGAGGCCTAAGAATGCAATAGCAGGCAGGGGAGATCTATCCATCTACCATTTAGCATGGATGGAAGCAGGGCTTTTTTTCTCAGAGAATGGGGTCAATTCACAAAGCTTTTTTTCCCGATTGCGGTTGTTATTTTAATGATTTTGCACGTTTTTGAAGCTAGTTCAATTCACTAAACGATTAACGCTTTGAAAAATCATCAAATAACATTTCACTACACAGAACCGATATTTTAAGGTGTGGATCCTTATTAAAGAGTCAAATCGTTATTTTAAAGAGTCTAATCGTTATTTTAAAGAGTCAAATCGTTAAATATGTACAGAAGTGCAATTCACAAAGACTTTTTTGACAGTTATCGATCGTTAAGCAATCGTTAAATTAACACCTCCCTCAGGGTGGCGTTATGACATTTCCCAGGCGATATTTTGTTGTTAGAGGAAGCTTTTGGGCGATTTTTGTAGTGTAGTGAAGTTTTTAGTAGTGTTGGGCAAGATAGAACTGTGCTCTATTTAAACTTAAAATTATCCAGAGGCGAAGAAGAACATGTTAGAATGTTGTTCAGATTTATAAACGTGTATTCCGTTCACATACTATTTTGGATGACTTTTCTGAAACCCAGGTGATAGCTAAATTCTGATTATCATCTCCCATGATTTATTCTCTGTATGAGGAAATACACATGGCTTTAGAAAAACACACACAAGAAGTTTTGCACATCACATGCTCAATCTCCACGTGTGTATTGCTTGTGTCTCTCTCTCTCTCTCTCTCTCTGTATCTGCTCTTTTCCACATGCAGCTGTTCTCCTCCCCTTCTGCTCCCAGAATGCATCTCTCCAGCATTATTTAACGATCTTAAGAGTTATTTTAACGTCGCAAATCTTAATAATAACGCCTGAGTAGTTAGCATAACGATTGGATAAAGAGTCAGTTGAAAACCATAACAACTATGTTAAATAACGATTATAGCTTTCGTGAATACCATGTTTGCTAGCGTTAAATAAGGAGTGCTAATTTAACAACTGAAGAAAACCAATAACGTTTCTCTTTGTGAATTGACCCCAATATGTACAGGAACTCTCCCTCCCCAGCCAACTTCCCGCCCCACAACCATGCACAAGCTCTACCCCCAAACTCCACCCCAACCACACCTTCCTAAGGGTAGAGAAGTACAGCAGCATCAAATAATGTTAATATGAAGAAATCCCCCTTTTCCAGTTTTTCTCTCTGCACAAATCTCCCCCTTTCCCGCCTCTCTTCTCTGCACAAACCTCCCCTTTCCCAGCTCCCCTTTCTGCATGAATCTCCCCCTTTCTCACCACTCCTCTCTGCATGAATCTCCCCCGTTCACACCTCTCCTCTCTGCACAAATCTCTGCCTTTCTCAGCTCTCCTCTCTGCATGAATCTCCCCTTTCTCACATCTCCTCTGCACAAATCTCCCCCTTTTCCACCTCGCATTTCTGCACAAATCTCCCTCTTTCCCAGTTCTCCTCTCTGCACAAATCTCTCCCCACCTGCTCCCTTCTTTGTTAAATTTGCCCCCAGCTCCCCTATCTGTATAAATCTCCCCCTTTCTCACCCACTTTCCCTATACTTTACAATCACATTAAATACAATCAGAGTTAGTACCTGAATTTAGCTTGATATCAGCCTCTTGCAGCTAATGTAAAGCAGAGCTCAGACTAGGGGATGGAGAAGCAGCACAAGAAGACAGTTTAGTTGTGCTGCAGTGCAAGAAGCATACTGATGGGAGGAAAGAGAAGAGTGATAGAGTAATTGCCCATCCTTTCAGTCACAGGCTGAGGGAAGAACAAGAGCTATAAAGGCTCAATTACACCACAATCCCTGCATTCAATGTGGCGCTCTGCACACATTTACATTTGTATTATATTGCAGTGCTTTTGTATTGCATTCTTATTATTATTACTATTTTATTATATTTTACTCAGTGGCATTTGCATGCATTGGTGGTACATTGACTTGAGTTCCAGTGTAAAAAATTCAGCATGCACGTGAAAGCACTGCAGTGCCATAAAAATAAGCTAATTGACATGCATTAATTTTTCTTGCATATTTCAAACAAGAAAAAAGCGAGCACTATGTACTTGTTTAGCAGCTGACACACAAAAGGTGAACATACAACCATCAAATAATCATAAAACAACACAAAATGTGCAGCGCTTCCTGTAAAAAGTAAATAAGTAAAAACCAGTCATATAATGTAAATAAAGTCCTGATATATGAATCTATGACTTGATTTCACCAAATTTTCAGTATAATAAGAATAATTCCAGCAATGTGCGTAATAAGTCTAACCACTCACCAGAAAGTGGAAAAAATCCAGCATGAGATAAACATCACCCAATGTGCTTGGGAACAATTTGTCACACACGTGCACCTCCACCAATCTGTACATTCACCAGATAGTAAATGACGATGCGCCTTAGATCATTACATTGAAACAAAGAGACATCTCGTCCTGGTATATTGGTAGGGTGGTGGTCCCCGATAGAATCAGGCACAATGCAAAAAAAGCTCACCCCTGGGAACCCAAATGATGTTCAAATAGTGTTGTAGTTTATTAAACATAAAAGCAAGTACAAAAGCTGCAGCATTAAACAAATACGGCTAAAAACTAACCAGCCACTGCTCCTACCAAGAGGATGTGGTGGCAATGACGTCAGCATGTAGGCTTGGTAAAATCAAGTCACAGATTCATATATCGGGACTTTATTTACATTATGTGACTGTTATTTTATTGCAAATGTGTTCACACTGCATTTAAAATCCCTTCAATTGCATCTGATTCCTTCTGTATTAAATTGTATTGTAACTGTACTGTCTGCCCTAATGATATAAAGCACTGTGCAAACTGTTGTCGCTATATTAATCCTGTATAATAATAATACTAATATGGTAAATGAGACCAAGGGTAAATAAACTGCAGCAGAGAGAATGCAGTTATGCCTGCCCTGTCAGAAAGGGCTATGCTGTCTAGCAGAGCTGTGTAAATTGCAGGAGTGGGTGTATAGAAATGCATATTTTTAAGCAGGTAACACAGCTCCTATACAGTATATGATTATTTTTTATTGCAGATTTAAGGACATATTTAATAAATTGAGCCTAAATCACATTTGGATTTTCTCTTTTTGTTCTAGCATTTTTTAACGTTCCTGATAGTAGTGTATTATAGGGATTTTTCACACTGCAAGCCATGAGTGGAGCCATGAGAGGCAGCTGGGCTTCAGTTTTACTGCCCCTCAGGCCACTCACTGGAATTATACAAGTACGGCCTGACAGGGATGCATACATGCCATGGCAATTTTAACTTGGGCTGTAGATTTTGACAGGTGTTGCACCACCTAATAGAATTAAGGTACTGGGGCAATCTGTATGTCGTGAAATGGCAATCTGTCTCTTTAATATGAAAAAGAAGGTGTCTAAAAACTGGACTCCTCAATTCCGAACTACTTAAGTCAGTGTTTCTCAACTCCAGTCCTCAAGGCCCCCCAACGGGTCAGGTTTTCAGGATTTCCATTATTTTGTACAGGTGATTTGATCAGTTTCACTGCCTTAGTAATTCCCACAGCCTTTTCATCTGAGGGAAATCCTGAAAACATGACCTGTTGGAGGGGCTTGAGGACTGGAGTTGAGAAACACTGACTTAAGTAATCACAGACTAGTCAAGTTACAACCTTAATGCTTGTGGCTACATACAAAGTACTAATTTTGAAAAAATATATATACTGTATTTATTGGCGTATAACACTCACTTTTTTACCCTGAAAATAGAGAGTAAACTGTGCCTGCGTGTTATACTGTACACAGGGGGCTGTGGAAAGTTTTTTTCCTAAAACTTCCCTCTTAAAGTTAGGGTGCGCGTTATACGCCTGTGCGTGTTATACCCCGATAAATACGGTGTTTATATATAAAATATATGTGACAAAATCTTGAAAGACAATAATAAACAATTATTGTGTATCCTAATCAAAGGCACGTTTCTAGTGATTTTTCAGAGATGTCAAGTAAACCATTTATTCACAGAAAAAGACATTAAAAAGGAAATCATCTTCTTGATGTGCTCTCAGAATATCCACTGTAAAGTCAATAATATTTCTAAGATTACACTTGAGTGCTCAGATATAAAGGTGTCATTAAGTTTTGCATCATGGAAAGCTAGTATAACTTTCAAGTAATGTCCACAGCTTTTCTGGGCTGTTCAACACAAATGCTGGCAGGACATTTAACAGTGTTGTTTCAAATTTGAATTGGCATGGCCAAAATCCAGTTCACAGATGGTTACTCTCTTGCTATGTGTGCAATCATCTGGTGACCAGCAGGGGATCTGGCCACTAAAGCCAAGTGTCCTACTGTCATGCCTTTTTAAGACCTTAGTGGGCCCAAGGCAAAACTGTATTAACATGCTTCTTCAGTAAGCAGAATATTTATACTCTGAGTCTAAGAAAGCTGGGATGAAGGATGGAGCTTGATTCAGAACAAATCTATGAGCTAAAGTTAGGACAACAACAATTTAACTGATATTTGAAGTTCTTGCTCAAGAAAAGATAATATTATGTCAGAATGTTTATACTGAAATAATAAATCAGTATTGTATTTATGAAATTATGTAAATCTTTGTTTTGGAAGATTTTACACTTTTCCACAATTACAACCAAGTAATTCAAGTTTGTTTATCCGTGCTAATTTGAAGACAAGTGACACATATGATATGCTTAAAATATATACGGTATATTTATGAATTAAAAATGCAGTGTAAAATTAATCAGGTATATTTTGTGATAATACAAAAAAAATATATATACTTTTAAATATCAAAGAATTATGATGATACAGACGATATTCACACTTCTATTATTACAGAATACCACATTTCAATACTTGAATGATAACCTGGTAAATTTTAGGCTTGGTAACTTAGTGAATAGCTTTCTGTGGCTTCACGGACTTGTATAAACAACTGGTGTTGATTTTAGCATGGTGATTAATTTTCAAAACAGACCTTCTAACTTAGGGCGCTTTCACATGGGGCAGAGTAGTAATGATCCGCCCCGTGAACCTCCGCTTGCTCAGAGGGGATTGTTCTGTTGCTGAGCCGGCGGATGACAGGGCGGAAAAATAGGGTTTTCCTCCGTCTGCAGAATCGGAGGAATGCAGAAGCAGGTAAGATCGGGTGTCAGCGGATGTTCATCTGCTGACACCCACGATCTCATAGGGACCAATGTATGTCCCTTTTTCATCCGCACACGGATTGATGAAAAAGCGGAGGTGTGAAAAGGGCCTTACACTTTAAAATGCACAGACAAAATGTTACACTGTACACATGGTTTGATAATCCAATCAAGACTTATATTTTTAAATTTACAGTAAAAATAGGTAGATGGCGCACGACTAAAAAGTGCAATCAATAAAAAATCAATAATAAAATGAATAAATCATAAGGTCCATGTCAATATCAAAGGAAAATGATCAAAGGGAGATAAACAAATGGATAAATAAATGACCATATAATGATAGTCAAATGAATGACCATACAAAAATGGTCAAATAAAAGTCCCAAAAGTTCAGTGTTAGTCCAACAACACTAGTGGCAGCACAATCCTGAAGCAGAAGCAGACTCTGAAAGGTATATAAAAACAAGAAGGACATGCGCCAAACTAAGTGCAGTAAATAGGAATTTAATGGAGTAAATTAGTAAACAGTAAATTGGCTACTCACAAACACAATGAGAGCATAGGCACATAAGGGGTTAACGACTGGTCTGGTGTCACACCTATCGTCTACAGCTGCAAGGGTCCACACAGGCTGACTTGGCTGAGTGATGGGAGATGTAAAAGCCCATCTTGGGGAAGCCTAGGAGAAGCAACAGAGGGTCCAGGAGACGTGTATCCTAGCTAGGAAGCGATGTGCGTTCCAGCATGAAGCGTGATCTGTCGCCGTACGACCGGAAGTGACGTCGAACCTCGAGCCAACCAATGGGATGACGCGTTTCTCAGCATCCGCTGGTATTCAGATGGATCTGATGAACCATGGATGCTCCTGGACCCCCTGTTGCTTCTCCTAGGCTTCACCAAGATGGGCTTTTACATCTCCCATGACTCAGACAAGTCAGCCTGTGTGGACCCTTGCAGCTGTAGATGATAGGTGTGACACCGGACCAGTCGTTAACCCCTTATGTGCCTATGCTCTCATTGTGTTTGTGAATAGCCAATTTACTGTTTACTAATTTACTCCATTAAATTCCAATTTACTGCACTTAGTTTGGCGCGTGTCCTTCTTGTTTATATATTTTTAAATTTAGAATGAATCTATTCTTAAACACATATGATGAAAAAAACATTGTACAGACGTTGGCCTTAGCTTTTTAGATGATCCATGAAACTTTTGTTTTGAGAAGCATCAGGTTGAGTCTCCAAAAGACTTATTTCAACCACCTTCATCTTTCCACCTTTCAAGATTTCCCAGTCTCTCTCCAGGTTCCTCCGAGATCTTCCTTTAGCCAAGCCTCTCCAGGCATTCTAGCCTTCTCTTTCTGCTATGTGTAACTACTTTTATCCCACCCAAAACGTGGGTGTGTGCGTCACTATTACGTAATGGATGGTGTAAAAATGACGAGCTGTTTTTACGTTGCCATAACAACCACGTATGCGCTGCCATCTTAAATTCTTAATATTTTCACCACTGGGGGGCAATTTTGTATAATAATTACATTTAAATGTTATTTTAATTTATGTTGAAGTCAATTTATAACAGACCTTTGACTTAGGCTAAACAAAACCTATTAATTGTCTAAGTATGACAATTATGTGGCAATTCCCTCCAGACATTCTGGAGACCTCTTGAAATATATGGGTTTAGAAAATCTCCTTACACAATTAACTGGGGTTGTTACATTCCTTAAAAGTGAAGTCATGATTCTAATGATAAGCATAACAGTTATTCATGAAGCCACAATGGGACAGATGAC
Organism: Rana kukunoris; assembly: GCA_029574335.1. Lineage (NCBI taxonomy): Eukaryota > Metazoa > Chordata > Amphibia > Anura > Ranidae > Rana > Rana kukunoris. The sequence continues at coordinate 312,977,187 of CM056052.1, read as the reverse complement.
AACCTCATACAGTTGCACTCACCTATAATAAATGAGCGTGAGCAATACTCCACGAACGCCACGGTAAGCCCTCAATAAGTGTGTGGGTCTGGTCTAATTCCCTTCTAATACCAGGTCATCAGTTGGATCGATACTCACTGGATGATAGGTATAAAAAGGGAGACATATATAGCACAATCCCGTTGGGCATACATTTATTGTAGCATAAAATCAATAAAAAATCACATTTAGTAGATAAAAACAGGTGCACAGTATCCACGAGCGCCAAGCTCGTCTTCCTACTGTCAGAAAGTGGTGTACCTAATGCTCCAATCCATGATGGTTTAATGTGATTTTTTTGCCTGCAATGTGTGTCAAACTTGCATATTTTTTTTCTTGGAGGTTTAGCGTTTTGTGTATTTTTTTGTGTATTTACTTGTCATTCAAGGTTTTTGATATACTAAAGAAACAAAGGCACACTCGCCGCCAAATATATTTGTTTTATAAATATTTTTGGAATTTAATATTCCAAGCTTTTAAAGATGAGGTCACTTATGTAATGTATGCGGTGATTGTATTTTGGAGATTGTGTTTTGGAAGGGCAACTGTAGCTTTGTTACAATTAAACAATTTCCGCCATACCACTAGCTCAAATACTTACCTTCCACCTAAAACCAAAGATTGTTGCTGTGCTGTCCTGCTCTTTGCTGGACAGCCTTCCCAGCAAAAATTACCTTTCTTGGTATTTCTCATTTCTTTTGGCATTCTGTACTATTGGTGACCTTCAGTGGTCCAGCAAAGTACAACTTATATATATAATTGAGTGGGGCAACAATGTGCATGTGCACTAAAAACAGGGTGGGTTTCCGCTAGAAAAAGCTGTGCTGTGTTGGGCAGGGCCAGACAGCAGAGATTGCTGGATTAAAGATAAATATTTGAGATGGTTAACTGCACTCAGAAAGTGTCAGAAATTGGTTAAAGGACAGTTGTACCAAAGATGCAATTATCATGTAAATATGTTCTAAGTGATTTATTGGATTAGTGTGGGAAATCTTTACTCATGTGTGTTCATTAAATAAAGGGTCTCTGCTGAGAGAAGACAGTAATTAATGCTAACAGCTATATTAGCGAATTCAGCAGGCTGGTTGTACCCAAGTTGACTGATTGAACAATTCGGTACATTCAGCCTGCTCAATAATGGTCTGAATCTTGGCCAGTTCACAGTTCGAACTGTGTATGGCCGGTCTAACATGTAAAGGGCAGCAGCGAGGTGCTACATAACAGACCCAGAACAATATGGTGTCAGAGTTTTGATAACACAGGCAATTTGGGTACAACAGTTGTCATCAACATTGGAGGTACTTTAGCACAGGCCTAACACTTGAGGTGTCACTTTAATAATGCTTAAGGTACCTGAGGAGAATCTGAGTAAAGGGGTTGGCTGATGGGCAGAGCACAGGTGAAGGGAAACTTAGCAGACCAATAGGAAGATCTTTGTCCCAGGTCTAGAGTCCTTAGATAGCGGAGCCAGATGCTGTATGCCTGTTCTGTCCCTTCTCGACAGGAACCTCTTCCTAGCGCTAAATACACTGTTTCTAACAAGTGGGGATCCTGTCCCTACTCTATCCACTTTATAAATGTGCACCAACTGCAGTGGGACAGTGATATTTATTAGCTATTTATTTTCATTGCCCTCACTAAACATTGCTGCGGAGGTCATCCAGTGTTGCAGCGCCCATTTGGATAGCTGCTTCCCTGATGATGCCTACAAAGGCTTCAGAGAAACAGAACTCGTCTCATATGCCATTCACTCTGTACAGCGGCCAGAAAAACAGTGCCATCTACAGAGAAGAGGAGAAACTGCAGCTGCCTACACAGCTTGTTGCACTTACTTTCTTGTAGTAACTAATTAGATAAGAAGAGAAAATAGAAAATTATTTTGTCAAAAAATTTGCATGTATATGTCTTAACTTTTGTAAAAGCACCAGAAAAGTCAGAAATCATTAAATGTAATCATATTTCTAACATAACACATTTTTCCTTATTTTCTTAAATTAATTGACAGTAGAATATTATAGCATTTGAATAAAAGTTTTTTTCACTCATAATCAAGTCTTCAAAAAGTCATACGACTTTTAGTAACCTCATCTTTAGAAGCTGGATATTTGAAGTACTGCACCATAGAAAAAAAATCAATTTTAAATCTATTAATAATTTAGAGCTTTTTCCTTTTTTCTTTTAATCCAATCACAGTGGTCAGAGCTGGACAAAAACGTGTTTTTCCATCTTTGAATAGTAGAACTATAGTCTTGTTTTAATTATAAAAAAATAATTTTGACTATTATAAAATATATGTGATTAGTTTTTAAGCACTGGAAAATAGTATGTCTCCAAAAGGATATATAATAAAGGGAAACTAAGTAATTACACTGTCAATGGCATCTGAGACTTAGATTTTTCGGCCTAGATTCACAAAGCGATTACGCCTGTGTAAATGTTGTTAGACAGGAGTAATTTCGATTTACGAGCGTTTTTACGCTAGTCGAAATCCTCAAACCATGAAAAGACACCTGCGTGCTAAATTTCGACTTTATTACGTGTTAGTACGCCTTCAGATCTACGCTGCCTGAAAATTGCGGCCACTGGGCGGACTTCCTGTTGTTTTTCACCTTCATGGTATGCTAATGAGCTTTTGCCTGGAATCCACAAAATTTCGCTCTTCAAACGCAATCTCTTACGGCACCTTTAGTCATCTTTTTTTTCCGTTTCACTATACCAGCTTTTTGCTGGTCTAATATTAGACAGCCCATGTTAAGTATGGCCGTCGTTCCCGCGTCGAATTTCAACGTTTTTCGATTTCTTTTATTATTTTTAACGTAAGTCGTCCGGGAATAGGAATGTTCGTAAACGCCGCTACTCAAACAACGAATGACGTCACGACGTGATTTCGCGCAATGCACGGCGGGAAATTCCTGAACAGAGCATGCGCAGTTCGATCGTCGCGGGGACGCGCTTAATTTAAATGCTTCACGCCCCCTACTCACGTATTTCGATTGCGCGGCGGAAAAAAAATACGATACAATAGCGTACGCGCAAAAAAACTACCTGAATTCGGCGTAGAGTCTGGTGATAGACGGCAGCGTAGCGTATTTCGATTACGCAGCGGAAGATTACATCTATGTGAATCTGCCCCTTCGTCTTTAATTAATAGGTATGATGTATAACCAGCAGAATGTTATTGTGTGCTAGCCATCTAAGAAGAAAGTTTAAAGCTAAAGAGAAACAATTAAACGCTGAATTCCATGCAGATATAAAAGAAAATTAATGGAGTTATTAGTACAATAATAATAAAAAAAAAAAAGCAACACTTTATTTTGCCATTATGAACATACTGCGCATTGCTGCCAAATATAAAGTATATTCAGTGGTGCATTATCATTGAAAAGCCTGTTCCTATCTGTCCCCTGAGACTAAGTTGTGCGTCTGTTGAGCACTGCCACATTACCATTCGCACAGCAAAGAGTAGGAAAAGCCATGCTGTCAGTCATGGCTTGCATAGCAAAGACACCTCCACCCTTTATGTGACAGTTGACAGGACAAAAAGGTCAGTGCCAATGGAAACCTGCCAGCAGACTCACACAGTCACCAGGCCAGGGTTGTGGGCAAGTGGATTTTGTCTTCATCAACATGGTAACAAAGTTTTTTGCCAGAGGGGTCCCCCCCAACAAGGTACACTCCCAGGCATATAACCAGGTAGGATTGTATTTTGAAGGGGAACCGTGCAGCATTTTTTTTAATGCATGGGGTCATGTAGGACAAGGATCTGGTATAGATGAAAGGCATTTTTTGTCACTTTGCCTACAAACAGATAGAAGCAGCCAGAAGCTTTACCAGCAATTTTAATTGCATGTTTTTAAAAAAAAAAAAAACATTTTATAGTAGGTTGTATACATGATACAGATGCACCACTCCAAAGGCACCTTTAGGGCATCACCAAGCATTTTATTTCATGGAATTTAGCATTTTTAAGGTTTCAATTTAAGCATTATTAAAATCCCTGCGCCCCAACAAAAAAAAAATACGATTTTTTTTCTGCTTTGGTACATGTTACCCTGCCTCACTCCCCCCCCCCCCCCCTGCAGAGTAAATCCCTAGCCTCCCTTGTCATTTTTTGACAAATCCCTTGCCTATTAGCCTGAAAAAAATTGACCTTACAGATTTCTTTGTTTCGTCTCCCATAGAGTTCAATAGAGTTTGGATTATTGGACTTATGTAAAGTTTATTAAAAATGTCCCAAACTAAACCCACATTTAAATCATAACGATCAACAATCATGCATTTTCACCCCATTCACACCTGTGCATACTGGAATCGCAGGCAGAATTGTGTGAATCTGCCTGCGTCTCCAGAAGCGCAGCAAAATGTGTGCCAAAATGGTACATGAGCTAATTTGGCATTATTTTGGAGTGGAGGGAGGCCCATTAAAAAGGAATAGTGCCCCTCTACAAATGCAGCAGAAAACCGCGCAAAAGAAACGTGATGCAGCAGCGTCACTTAGTGTCGCTCAGATGTGAACGAGGCTTCAGTGTATGTCAATGAATCCAATAAAAAAAAACATAAGCATTAACACATCTCGCAGACGTGAAGTGCTATTTAATTAATGACTAACTTGTGTATGTGTGTTGGAGTATGATAAAACAGTGTAAATGGGATGAGCACATAGCTATTGACAAAATAAATCCAACATTTGCATATCAGTAAAAGTGCTACTTAGTTTGCCTTGCACATTCTTGGTGAAAAAAAGAGTGTGTTTGGTATGGCTTGTGGAGCAGATATACAAAAGAAATACATTTAAATGACTGGCAAATGGAAAGATTCACTTTAATGAAGAACTTTTTTTTTTTCATCTTGAATCAGGGAGATTATGAAAACAAAAATAGAAAGTAAGTAGAAAGACTTTCTTTTTTGTCCAATCTGCATGTTGGGTGTGTATTAGGGTCTTGTTTAGTGCCGCAGTTGCAGTGGAGGTCTCAGGCCACGTACACACGATCAGACCTGTCCAATCATTCATCAGGCCACGCTGAAGTAGTCTGAAGGTCTGATGTGTGTACACACCATCAGTCCAAAATCTGATCAGACCAGAACGCGGTGACGTAGAACACAACGACGTGCTGAAAAAACAAAGTTCAATGCTTCCAAGCATGCGTCAACTTGATTCTGAGCATGCGCGGGTTTTTGGTCCGATGCTTTTGTGTACTAACCATCGTTTTGGTCCGACGGACATGTGTCCGTCGGACAGATTTGAAAGCAAGTTTTAAAACTTTGGTCCGACGGACAACGGTCCGATGGGCCGTACACACCATCAATTTGGTCCGATGAAACTGGTTTGATTGTGTGTACGCGGCCTCAGACTTGGCAATGTAGTATGGCGGGGGGTGCCTGGATCACAACTGGCTGAACAGAAATACAAAAGGAACTGTCAGACCAAATCCCAACCCACTTTGCATTCTGGGAAAGAATACTATGAGTTGTATGGATAGAGAAGGCAGGATGAGAGGGCAACTTTTTAACATTCACAATAGACAGCGGCTAATCTGAGCCCTGCTGAGCTGGAAAATCAACAATGTGGGGAAGACTTAGCAGCAGTGGGGAGAATATTTCTATACTATGCAGCAGTCAGACAGACATTGATCCTTATGTCTCATACACACGACCGGTTTTCCCGATGGGAAAACTGCAATATTTGCTTTTGGTTGGGAAAAACGGCCATGTGTATGCTCCATAGCAGTTTTCCCGACAGGAAAACTGTGAGCAAAAAAATTAGAACTTTTTTCCTGTAGTGATTCTCTGCGTTTTTTTGCTCGGCAGTTTTCCTATGGGAAACACTGCAGTGGAGCATGCACAGGCCTGGTTTTCCCAACCAAAGCTGTCATGGCAGTTTTCCTGTCGGAAAACCGGCCGTGTGTACACAGGGAAAAGCAACCGAGCAGGTTCTCTGCTTTTCCCTTGGTTTTCCCGGTGGACTTTTGACTGCCGGGAAAACCAATCGTGTGTACTAGACATTAGAGGTGAGTTATGTCCCTGGTGCTATAAAAAAATAAATAAACATCAGCTTTACTAAAATTTTGAAGCAAACTTTGGAAAGATATGTGTTAGCCTTAATAGTTTTAAACGCAAGTAAAATGTGCAAATTGCAGTAACCAATAAAATTGATCTTTAGGAAAAATACCTTGTTGGCCTTAGAAATCAATCAACTTCCAACTGTTGTCCTGCAGTGTTAAGTTGAAAATAAAACCAGGTTTAATTACTATTGGCAAGTAGAAATTTTCCTGTTACCACACTTGGCTTGATCAAATTATACCACACTATTCAGCCCATCATGAGTCTTATGTATAAAGAAAATGCACTAACAAGCCCATCTCCTTTGCCCAAAGCATTTAATTAGCTGTGGCAATAAATGTTCGTGTTAGCACATTGTTAATACATAAGCTCCTATTTTCAGTTTACCAATCGATGGTGTCATTTTTGAGCAAACCTGTGTGAATAATGAAAATCAAATTAGCGACATGTAGCTAACAGTGTACAATTATATCATGTGCCTCTTCTCTGCAATGTACAGCACTTTGCAGTCCCAGGTATTATCATGTGGCACATGGGGGTGCCTTTGGGAGTCTTTGTTTGTTTGGGAGTCTTTGTTACCAAGAGGAATCTGTTGTTCCTGTTACATTTATAAAGGTAGATTGCAAACTGGTTCACATTAACGGAAATGTATAGTTCTGTTTAGTTTTTTTGAGCAGCATTGCTACAGGGCCATTTCTTAGGTCCTGTACACACGATCAGACATGTCTGATGAGACTTGTCTGACGGAGACCGTTTTCATCAGACAACTCTGAACTTGTCTGATGTGCGTACACACCATCGGACCAAAATCCGATCAGACCAGAACGCGGTGACGTAGAACACAACGAAGTGATGAAAAAACGAAGTTCAATGCTTCCAAGCATGCATCGACTTGATTCTGAGCATGCGCAGGTTTTTGGTCCACAAAAATGTCTGATGCACAGGTTCCATCAGACATGTTTTAAAGCATGTTTTAAAACTTTGGTCTGATGGACAACAGTCTGATGGGCCGTACACACCATCAAACTAGTCTGATGAAACTGGTCTGCAGACTAATTTCATCACACATGTCTGATTGTGTGTACATGGCCTTAGGGTATCACCACCTGGGCCACAAAATACCTCCAATGCAAGCAGATGTATGCTCATAAAAGAAACTTACAAAGCAGAAGTAAGCCCTTTGCTCTTAAATTTGAACTTCTAAGTCTCTTAAAGCGGTTGTAAAGTAAAAAAAAATGTTTTCCTAAATAGTCCTCCTTCACTTACCTCATCCTTCGATTTTGCTTTTAAATGTCCTTATTTCTTCTGAGAAATGCTCACTTCCTGTTCTTCTGTCTGTAACTACACACCATAATGCAACATGTTCTCCCTGGTGTGGAGAAAGCCTCTTGAGGGGGAGAGCAGGAGTGTCAGGATGCCCACTAACACACAGCTCTTTTCTCTATCTGCAAAGTAGAGAGTGTCCTGACTTGCCTGCTCACCCCCTCCCCCCTCAAGAGGCTTTCTTCACACCAGGGAGAAAGCCTCACATTACGGTGCTGAGTTACAGACAGAAGAACAGGAAGTGAGTATTTCTCAGAAATAAGGACATTTAAAAGCAAAAATGGAAGGATGAGGTACGTGAAGGAGGACTGCACTAAGGTAAAGGAAGCTATTTAGGGAAACAAAATACCTACAAAGAAAGCAGATGTACAAAGTGATCAAAGTGTTGAGAAAGTAGCGTGTTTTTTTCATAATTGGCCAAGCCATTGGTTAATGTCCTTGCAGACTCTACAGAAGCAGAGCATCATAATAAACATGTCAGAAGCATATTTAAGCATTGAATGTAGATGTGGAAAGTGATCAAAGTGCCTCTAAATTGCCTCTAAATTTGAGAAAGTAGCATGTTTTTTTTTATATATATAATTTATTTATAATTATGATTTTGTGGTCTCTACAGATGCAGAGCTTCCTAATAAACATGCCAGAAGCCTATTCAAGCCTTGCTGCCATTTGGCTGACTCTAAAGAACACTACTACACTAAGATCTACTAAATATTTTATGAATTGGTAACTTTCCATCGACTAGCCAGCCCTGCCACTATAGTTTTTTTTTTTATACCAGACCAACTCCTGGGTCCTCAACTATCCATCCCTTCCAGGCTTATTGGACTTCACCCATGGCTATTGCATTATCCATATTCAGATACAAACATTGCTTTACATTTGTCTTCCCTCTAACCCAGGGGTCTTCAAACTACGGCCCTCCAGTTGTTCTGGAACTACAATTCCCATCATGCCTAGTCATGTCTGGGAATGTCGGTGTGTTGCAATGCCTCATGGGATGTGTAGTTCTGCAACAGCTGGAGGGCCGTAGTTTGAGGATCCCTGCTCTAACCACTACCAGTGGGGGCGGCAAACAAGCCACCTGACCACTCGACCAGGTGATACTCACACGGTTGGGCTCTCAATCGGTGCCGATGCAGAGAACTGAGAGATTGCTCTGGGCGGCCATCTCCTGAGCCCCGGATCTTCCTGTACATTCCCCCCCTGCCCTGCCAATATGATTGCTTCTCCTCTCGGCTAATCACAGCAAGAAAATAGGGAATATTAATTCTCTATTATCACATAACTGGGTGGGCTTGGGGTGCAGTGCTCTGAGTCCCAAGCCCACTCATTTTTGAAGCCAATTAAAGCCTCAAGCTGTTTAAAAAAATGTATATTAGGGACTGGAGCGGCCGCCACTGACCACTACCCGTTTCTTCTCCCAGTCTTTTTGACAGTCAATCTTGTACAGAATGTTCTTTATATACTGTAAATACCTTTTATAGGATGATATAGGATTCTGTGTAAATAGCTGGCTTATAACATTCAAGGTGTACTGAACGCTGGACTTGATTTACTGGAATACATACACATTTTTACTGATGTGCCAGTAAAGCAGGTTGAGCAATCTAAAAGTACTTTAATTGTAATTACGACATGTGCCTTGTGTGCAGGAACATGCACAACATTTACAGCATACATATGGCTAATTCACATGTGGTTTGCTAAGCAGCACACTATTTACAGATTGAAAAGACATTAGCTAAATGATGATGTACCTAAAATAAAAATGAGATTTTCTCTAATGCTGTTGGGGCTATTTTACATTGGTTTCATGCAGGAAGTGTGCATTGATATAATTGATGTTAAAAAGCACTTTAAGGCAGAAAATCAACACACATTACTCGACCTTATCTGTATATAAGGAACCAAAACAGCATTATTTTGATGCTCAATGCACATTATCAAAAATCACGTTCACTGAGTGTGCAAAGGACTAGATGCTAAAACATGCATGAAAAGCATGTCAATTATTTTCACAGTGATTCTCTCTGATCTTGTGCATTTCCATTTTTCAAATCGTTGACAACACCGCCCAACCCCCCTAACATCCCCCCGCCCATCATCAACTCGTCTTCCCGTCCAATTAGGTCTTCGGACCCCAGGCCAATGGGGTCTCAGGACCCACTTCCTGATTGGTCGGAAGGAGAAACAGGAAGACATTAGTGAATATTAATATGCTAATGTCACACAACAGGGTGGGCTCAGGGCGCATTGCTCTGTCCTCTGAGCCCACCCTTTTTGAAGCAAATTAGAGCCTCTGGCTCTAATCATGTGCTTCTAAAACAAAACAAAACATTTTATAGAAATCCATGCGTCCGGTGCCCTGCAGGTAGATTAGGAGCCCTGGCAACAATTTTCTGATGTTATTGAACTTCAGTACACAGCGCTCGATTGTGTTATCCTGGTGCTATATTCAACTAAGTGAAACAAATATATTCATCATTCACATAAAGTGCTCCTGTGCATAAATAATTTCAAACAAAAAAGTATACACAAATCGTCTTTCCTATCTAACTATGGAACCCAAACATAATAGTTCATATACAAATCGCCCAATTGCTTTCCAATGCTGTTCCTCTGTAAATCAAAGTGTCAAAAAATGATATACATACATTCTGTTCTGTGTTTCATATCCTCCACCATTCATCACCACCACACTTGTACACTCACCAGATGACCATGACCTCTTTGGAAAGAGTATGGCCAAAATGTGCTTTTCCCCCAAGAGGTTAATGATACTAGGCAGCAGCTTTTCCACTCCAGGTTAATGATCCCCATAACATGTAAGAGAGAGAACTCCAATAGTGTAAAACCTTTTAATTTAAATATAATCTAAAAAAACATCAATATATGCGCTTACATTATGAAGTGCATTCCCCTTGCACCTGGGTTGAATCGCTTTTGTATAACCAGCTGGTTCACTAAACCCTCAGTGCGTTCACAGATCGTCCTCAATAACTCACCACTCCCAGGTGTCAGGCTCTGATTCAGTGCAGATATCGTCCTGTAGACCTGCCCGACATACATTTGATCACATGATGTCTTTGGGTTTCTTTCCAGAGAGGTCATGGTCATCTGGTGAGTGTACAAGTGTGGTGTTAATGCACAGTGGAGGATAAGAAACACAGAACAGAATGTTTGTATATCATTCATTGGCACTTTGAACACAGAGAACTTTAAAAAGAAACATCACTGATTGATTAACAGAGGAACAGCATTGGAAAGCAATTAGACACTTTGTATATGGATTATTATGCTTGGATTCACTAGATAGGATTATTATTTTTTTTTTATGCACAGGAGCCCTTTATATGAATGATGAATTTATTTGTTTCACACAGTTGATTATAGCACCAGGATAACACAATTGAGCGCTTTATACTGAGGTTTACCAATTATTAGAACAGCTGTTACTGTAGAAGTCAGCAGTTCATTTTTTGATGTTCTGGCCATATTAGAAAGTCTAGCACCAAACTCATAAAAGCCACACAACAGTTTTATTATATCCACAATGTGCAACAAATACACCAAAAGGACCAAAAAAGCAGACAAGCACCAAGCACACTGTGTATTGTGGTGCAATGCAACACATGTGCACCCAAGGTGTTTTGCCTTAGCGTCTTTGGTGCATTCATGTTCTGTTGTGTGTTTTCAAGTGATTGGTGCACATATGTCCTAAGGTCACATCAAGTCAGGATAGGATATTTTCCACAAGTTCTCAGGTATGTTTTTTGTAAGTGTGTGTGTATATACTGTATATATATATATATATATATATATATATATATATATATATATATATATAACATCACTGATTTATACGTATATATCCATCACCATGGATCACAGCGATAATGATCCATGGTTGCCTGGAACCAAGGCCTGACAGGAGCCATGGTATTTGCCGCAGTTCTGTTTTGAAAGAAGTGCTGGGGCAATTTTATACACATACAATTACCTGAGTACTTTCCAAAGTTGATGAGCTTGAGACGGATGGGTGGCGGGTAGCTAACCATGATGTTTTCTGTGAACATTCTGTGAAATTTAGAAATGGTTTATATAGTGTGATACATTACCTTACTTGCTGAATTAAAAAGTGAAATAATGCATTCCCAGGCATCTTTTGAACCTGCATGTTCCAGGGAGGGATTTAGAATTTAGCTATGTTGAGATTACGTATATACTCGAATATAAGCCGACCTGAAAATTAGCACCTAATTTTACCACAAAAAATGGGAAAACCTATTGACTCGAGTATAAAGACTAGGGTGCAGTCTCTTTGTGCCCAGTTGCAGTCTAAATGTGCCCAGTTGCAGTCTCTTTGTGCCCAGTTGCAGTCTAATTGTGCCCAGTTGCAGTCTCTTTGTGCCCAGTTGCAGTCTCTTTGTGCCCAGTTGCAGACTAATAGTGCCCAGTTGCAGTGTCTTTTTGCCCAGTTGCAGTCTCTTTGTGCCTAGTTGCAGTATAATTGTGCCCAGTTGCAGTCTCTTAGTGCCCAGTTGCAGTGTCTTTGTGCCCAGTTGCAGTGTATTTGTGCCCAGTTGCAGCCGTACCCTTCATTAGTAAAACAGCATGTGTCTGCCGCTGTGTAATCCAGTCTGTTCGGCCGTCCATTATAAGAAAGCCCTGCCTCCTCCTCATCTGTCCGTGATAGAGGAACACTGATACAATGCTGGGAAACTATATCAGTGTTCTGCCTATCACAGATGAGGAGGAGGCGGGGCTGTCTTACAAAGGACGGCCGAACAGACTGGATTACACAGCGGCAGACACACGCTGTTTTACCAATGAAAGGTATGGCTGCATATAGATTTTATTGCTGACTTGAGTATAAGCCGAGGGGGTAGTTTTCAGCCTAAAACATGGGCTGCAAACTCGGCTTATACTTGAGTATATAAGGTAAGTTTAACCGGTTAGAGAATTGGACATTAAAAGAATTCTGATAGTTTACCAGATTGTAAATTTTAATGACCTTGACAATATTAATACAATGGAAAGTTCAGTGATAAAAGCCATGACTCTACCTTTTTTTTAGCCATACAAACATGGTATTACTTTTGTTCTTCACCAGAATTTTTTTAAAAGACAGATGTAGGTAGATAGAAATGTATTTACTACAAATGAAAATTTGTTAAAAACTGACTTTTTACAAATTATCATTTGAGACATAATAATATCCCAAAGGATAATCACTTAACCTTTGCTAAACACGGTACACAATTATGTTTAATGATGCCAGTATTAGAAGCTTTTTAACATATGCTTCAGAGTATTACCCTTCTGCCTTTAAATATTTTACATTAATTGGCCCAAAGGAAATCTTGAATGTCTTAGTAATTTCAAACCTATGCATATTTTAGTCACCTTTCATCACCCTCAAAGAGATAAATAAGACTTTAGTGTTATATAATTCCACCTACCATAAAATGGTATAACATAGATATTTCAATAGAATAAATGTTAATTACATCTGTACAGGTAATTCGTTTTATGAATTGTTTACTCTGTTGGGACTATGTTAATATTATATCAGTAATGGCAAGGAACTGCTTGACCAGCAGTGTACTACAAAGAATATGCTGATAAACAGAATAATTAGTATGTCCCATGACTGTATAATAATAGATTTCAGCAGTTTCACCTGCACTATTAGAAACTGGTGTATTCATAATTAGCTGTTCGACAAGCAGAACTGTATAGGCTGACTCAGAATTTTGGCAGGAAATGTAACAAACTGAGAATTTGGTACCTTGATTGTTTGTTATTTGTGCTCTCAGAGATTTATAAGTCTGAAAAACGAGTCAGAGCAAATCTTAAAGGTATATACCTTATGCTAGCTAAATAAACTAGTGATGTTTATTTAGAATGTTTGTTTTGTATTGCGTCATTATAGTTCATTCTTGCACTGCTCTTGCAGGTATACATTTTATATTCCTCTACAGGCAGTAGGCAGAGGCACAAAAAGATGGTCTTAATGCCAGCCTAGTTCCACAGGAAGCATAAGTGGTCCTATACGGCCCTTCAATACTTTCCCAAACAATGGTCAACTGAGGTAAACTTAAAGAGGAACTGCAGTCTGCTCACATAATTTATAATTAAAACATCTTTGTCATTCTGAAGCTTCCCTCCAAGCACTTTGCATATTATTTTATATATACTACCGTCGTAAGTACAAATGTGTGCCGATTCCCCAAGCTAGATACGTAGAAAAATAAGGGTTCAACCGCCCAACGTAACTTGCCTACGCTGGCGTATCGTGGGCGCATAGTTGCGCTAGACGCATCTGGCGTTACCATTTTAAATATGCAAATTAGTAAGATACGCCGATTCACGAACGTACTTGCACCCGGCGCATGTTTTAAGCGATTTGCGTAAGGGTTACGTCCGGCGTAAAGTTATTCCTCATATAGGAGGCACAACCCATGCAAAGGTATGGACCAGGGAGCAGACGCTGTCGGATTTTTCGTCGCGTACGCCGTTTACGTAGTACGTGAATAGGGCTGAGCGTAGGTTACGTTCACGTCGTAGGCAGTAATTTTAACGTGACTGTGAGCATGCGCACTGGGATGCGTCCAAGATACAACGCATGCACCGTTCGTTTTTAGTACTTGTTTAAAGCTTAGCCAATCATTTGCATGGGGTCACGCTTCATTTAAATGTAACACGCCCACTTCCAGCCCACTTCCACCTACTTTGACTTACGTCGGCTTACGCCGTCGACTATACGCTACGCCGGCGCAACGTTGGGAGCTTTTGCTTTGTGAATTCCATGCTTGCTTCTCAATGTTGGGCCGGCGTTTTGCGTAAAGAAGATAAGGTATTTACTGGCAAAAACAAATGTTTTACTATCTAAAGTTAAAACAACAAGGGCAGAAGAATTAATAGATGGAAAAAAATTACTGAAGTTCTGCTTTAAAGAGGAAAGTTCTAGACTCTAAAAACTATGGTATATATATTTGAAGATTAAACTATCCTGAAGTACCGACTGCCTATCTCAATTCTTAAGACCCAAAAATGCCAGGACAGTAAAATACCCCTAAATGAACCCTCTTTTTTGAGTAGATAGTCCTAGGTACTTAGTAAGAGGCATGGTGAGTTTTTCGAGTCATACTTTTTTGTCACAATTTTTGGGGAAAATTAAGAAATGAAATAAATTAGGGCTGTGCAAATTAACTTTTAATTAATCGATTAATCTTTAATTTTTTTGATCGATCAAATCTTTTTGATCGATTAAAATTCTTTTGATTGGTACTCACCTCTCCACCGGCTTCTGGGCCTTCAGGGAGTTCCATCGGAGATCCGGTAACTTCACGGACACCAGCGGGGCTTGCCGTGTCCATCTGAAGGGCTCCTTTGCTGTGCCTTCATATCTGCATGCCGGCGGGAGCTTACTATCTGCCACACGCAAGGGCTGTTACACTTCCCTCTATCACTTCCCTCTATCAACCTGGAATTCTACAACCATCCACTGGAAGTTGTGATAGTTCCCTTCATGGGACATCTACTTGCCGACTGACTGATGTTAACCCCTCCTCATCTGGATTCAGCAGTGGTATCATTGTACACATTTTTATACCAGTATCATACTTGGCTACATGTTTTTATGACTGCTTTTGCTACCGTTTGGTATTACTCGCACCATTTTTACAGTTGATGTAGCTACATCAATTTTATCTCCAGTGCAATATTTATTTGGTTACCTACTTGAAGACTATAAAAGTTTTAATGCTATTCCCATCGAGCGCTGCCTTTGTGTGTTTTTTTGTATCCTGCTATACATTTTTCCAGTGGTTGGTAGCTGCACTGGGAATCGGCCTGCAAGGAGATCAGCTAAAAGTAGTTGGATCTGTATGTACATTATAATTAATCAAAATTAGTGGATTCATCGATTAAAAAAAAAACGATTAATCGAACACAAACATTTTGATCAGTAACAGCACTAAAATAAATATTTTTTCACAAAGTTTAACAAGTTATTTCTCTCACAAGCATACTTACAATTACATATAGCCTCATAAATAAAATACTCACCCCATTGGAAAAATAATACAATGTATGACAATGGGAGGAGTCACCAGCTAAACATCTCCACTTACAAACCCCCTAAAAATAAGATCCTGGTTATGACTCTACTCCACTCAAAATTATACAGGAACAAACCAATACTTTTGTATCAGATGTGGACTATGGCACGTGTCAGCTTTATGAATATAGAATTTTGAGTGAAGTAAAGCCATAACCAGGATTTTATTTTGAGGGGGTTATACGTACAATTACACCGCAACACGTATTCTGCTACTCCTCTTGAGTAGAGGTGGGCAAACAGTTCAAGCTGAGCAAAAGTTTAGCCCTAACATCAAAATTACCACATTTTGGAGAGTAAACACGCCAATGGATTTTTTTAAGAGGCATGGGGAGTTGTTTTGAAAATTTCCTTTTTTGCCACAATTTTTTTTTTTTTTAAATGTGTTAAGAAACTAAACCTATCACAGTACCTGTTCCTATAAGCCAAACATGATTAGCTTATTAGTACTAGGCTTCCCACAGGAAAGCCATGTTCACTGACCAGGAAGTACAGTAGGCTTAAGAAAGCAAGAGCAAAAGAGTTCCTGTGGTTTCAGGACTACAGTTGCCCACAGGGGATATTTGGGACAGGTGTCTTCCAGTAACATAGTCAGACAGATGTGCAGATGGGTAAATTTAGGTGGCAGGCAGAGGCAACACTGCATGGGTGTGGCAGTGATCAGAAACACTGTTGCTGGTGGCATCAGTCTGATGGCACTTGGATTTGTGTAGCAGCGATCACAAACACTGTTGCTGGCTTACACTGGTCTGGCGACATAGGGGACTGGTGTGGCAGTGAAAAGGAACACTGGTGCTGGCATACACTTGTTTAGTGACACTGGGACTGTTGTGGAGGCGGTCAGGAAAACTGGATGGTACCAATGGTCTAGTGTGGTGGCAATCAAGAACAGATTTTAGCTGTACTGTACTGGTGACTCTGATTTGTGGTGATTAGAGACACTGAACTGCCTCCCAGAATGACGCTCCTTCTAGAATGATGCTCATTCTACCTGGCCAGTGCCAAGACACACTGTTGTTGTGGCACACACACAGTTTTTTTGTACCATTATACCAGCAGAAGAAACCTGTTAACTTTCCCAATATATTACAGCTGTACTTTGTCATCTTAAAGTGGATGTCCGCTCAAAAAAATATATTAAAAGCCAGCAGCTACAAATACTGCAACTGCTGACTTTTAATATTAGGACACTTACCTGTCCTGGATTCCAGTGCCATCCGCAGCAGAGGACGAGCGATCGCTCGTCACTCTGCTGCTCCCCCCACCATCCACAGTGAGGGAACCAGGAAGTGAAGCGCTCTGGCTTCACTGCCCAGTTCCCTACAGCGCATGCGCAAGTCGCGCTGCGCCCGCCGATTGGCTCCCGCTATGTGCTGGGAGCCGAGTGTTCCCAGCACACAACAGGGGGGGTGACGGGAGGTGACGACATGCCCGCATTCTGCCCGAGAATGCTGGGCCAGAAGTGAGTGTCTTTAGACAAGTATCTGCACCCCCCCTCCCCCTGTAGGGTAACCACGTGTCCTGGATTGCCCGGGACAGTCCTGCATTTTGCAGGTCTGTCCCAGGCACCTTCATTCCAGGACAATACAGTGTCCCGGAATGAAACTGACACAGCCACCCCCCAGGCCAATCTGATGCCCCCAAAAAAGTCCGCCACATCACCACTTTACTCACTGACAGTACTTGTCCTGGCCGGGAATGCCTGAAGGGGGAAAAATCCACGCCCCCTACTTGTGATTGGAGAAATCATAAATCCCACCTCTTGTGTCCAACTACTGTGCTGTGATTCGTTACAGCACAAGTTGATTTTTGGAAAGGGGGGGGGGTGTCCCTGAATGGTAGTTTGGAAATGTGGTCACCCTACCCCCCTGAAAGGTGTCAAATGTGACACTGGAGGGGGGAGGGTTCCGATCAGCGTGAGTTCCACTTTAGGGTGGAGCTCCACTTTAAGTAGGGGCACAGCTCTCACCAAATAATCAGGCCCATAGAAGAAATGTAACAATTGCACTGGTCCATAAAGATATACAGAGGGTATTCTGAAGTGGTTAATCAATGGCTTTCATATAAGATTATATAGGATTTTACTGGTTGGATTTAATCACTTTAAAAAATAATATGTTCTTTAGGATAACCAACAACCCAAGGTTAAATACCTGCACAGAAGAGAGCAGTAATCTGCAAAGCCTTGGAAAATGCCTACCAAGTATAGCTATATCATAAGCTAAAATATGCAAAAGTAAACAGTTTCAATAAAATTCTGCATCCTCACAATACAGACTACTGAGAGAATATGTCACAATGTTCTTTGCCCATCAGACAGAACCTAAAAGCTCTAACACGAAAGATATGATGGAATTTGTAAGAACACAGTCAATTTAAAGTGCATCGAAACATTTGAAATTAGTATTGATCTATTTGTGCATTATTTACAGGTGCCTTACAGTCCGTTTGCATGACTATAATGGAGCTTTACTGCATTACGGTTTAGGATAAATATTGCATTAGAGCTCCCTGGAGGGGAAAGCTCTCTCTGGGAAGAAATGATGACAGCACTGTATACATTGAATGTACAAGATTATTGCACCAAGGTAGACTTTGTCTGCTGTTTGGACCTAATTATTACTCATGCGTTTAGCATGCATGATGAAATAAAGTAATAGGCACTTGCTGAAAGGGAAATTTAATTGAAATAGATGAGCTAGAATAAAAGGAGATGTTTACTATATTGTTTTCTTTCTCAGCTGGTTAATGCTACCATACCATACAACAGATTAGAAGCACTGTGATGGCTTTGTCTAGACGGGGCGTGCACAACTGTTAAAGAGGGTCCAGGCTATTATACTGTAAATACCTTACTTTAATCAGAACCCCCTGCTGCTTTTCTATATCCCTCCCTTGCTTTTATATATGTCAACTCAGATCTCAGAATACATCAAACATCTAGAAAGAGTGCTACTGTAAAATGTTTGAATAATGGACTTTGAATCATTAATAATGCTGGCCTGTCTGTGTGGAGACATCCTCATGCTGAATGGAGTACACAGACAGAATAGCCTGAAAGTTTTGACCTTGTGTATTCATCTTGGGCTGTGTAGATTCCATTTTGCTGCGGTTTCAGATTCTCCACTGCTAAAATAAGGATCATCTCCAACTTCCCATCAATTCACTCAGCATGAACTGACAAAGTTAAGCAGAACAGAAACAATATCATGTTGGCGTAAACTATTGGAGGGAGTCAGGCTGCTCTTGATATTGTGCATAGTTTTTTTTTCTTGGATGAATAATTCAGTGTTCTTGTCCTAAAGCAGTGCCAGTATCTCATGTCACTCAATCATGCCGATTCAATTATACCGAGTACAAAATAAATGGCAGAGTTTTGACATTAGAAATTTGATGTGTTAATAGGCATGACTTGACCCCATATTGTAGCATTGTAAGACTGACTTTGGAAGTGTCTGTTTCAGTTTATAAAATCATTCTCAGCACATTTCCTGAAAATGTTCCAGCTAACTGGCATTTGGTTGTATTTTTTAATTACAAAAGAACAACTGCCATACTGTTTAAGGCATAGTATAACGAATATTTCTACTACAGTATGTTTCTAAAATCTAAAAACTGAATTGCATTTCAATGGTCCCTTTCATCATGTTACCAGCTTTTATTTTATTTTATGGGTGATAAGCACATAGCAATATCTGTTGAACCTGCCGGCATCTGCATTCTTCTGGTGACAGGTAACAGCACAAATCACAGGGTCCAATAGATGGGATAGATTGGTCAGTCCACTGTGCGGGCTCCTTCTGATTACAGGATGACTGTGCTGACGCAGCGTGTGCCTGTAGTCACTGCTATGCCCCATCAGCCCATGCGTCCCTCATTCTTCTTTATTGCCTAAGGGACACACGTTTCCTACCAAGTTGTTCGCACAACTGCAAATCAACATGAGATTTGATGTCTGTTACTTGTGCAGTGGCATCCACAGACCGCACAGACACAGAAGCTTGAAACTGAGAAACATCTTAAAATGGTATATAATAAAGTTTTCAAGTTTTGAAATGTACATCATGCAATGCATGACATCCAGTATAATTTTAGGGTCTAACATACTCGTTCATTTTATTGTGTGACTATCTTGCTTTCCTAATGTAGCAAATATATATATATTTTTTTACTAAAATTGAGTGTTCTGCCGCGTACACATGATCACTTTTCGGCATGAAAAAAAACCGTTGTTTTTAAAAACGTCATTTAAAATGATCGTGTGTGGGCTTCACATCGTTTTTCATCTTCTGAAAAATGTAAAAAAAAAAAATCGAGCATGCTGCATTTTTTAGCGTCGTTTTAAAAAATTACGTTTTTTGGGTTGTAAAAATTGGACGTGTGTGGGCTAAAATGACGTTAAAAACGATGTTTTAAACTCACGCATGCTCAGAAGCAAGTTATGAGACGGGAGCTTGAATCAAACTTCCCCTTTAGAGTGCCGTCGTACATCAGCGCGCTTTGCTCATCTTTTTTTTAAAACGATGGTGTGTGGGCAACATCGTTTTTAATGATGAAGTTGGAAAAACATTGTTTTTTCCACATGCTGAAAAACAAAGTTTTTTTTTCATGCCGAAAAGTGATTGTGTGTACGCGGCATCACAGATATTCTCATAACTAAGTAGAATACAATTATGTAACCCTACAAGCATGAGCTTGAGTGCATTTTATTTTGAAATCTTCTATATTGTACAATGTTTAACTCAAGTGGGTCTTAAAAATAAAGCCGCTAATACCCTAAATGTTAAATGTTTTGAAATGTATGAACAGCCTGTAAGAAATCACTTGAGGATTATAAATGTAAGGCCGCATACACATGATCTAATTTATCTGCTGAAACTGGTCCGACGGATCGTTTCAGCAGACATCTCCGATCGTGTGTACGGGCTAGCGGACAGGTTTGTCCATCGGACAAATTTCAAAGCATGCTTTGAAATTTGTCCGCTACAAACCTGTCCGTCGGATCTGTCCGCTGGTTAGTACACCAACCAGCAGACAGAACTGTCCGCGCATGCGTCTAATGGATTCGACGCATGCGCGGAAGCAATTTATTTCCGGGTTTGGTGACGTGGCGGCGTCAACATCACCGCCACGTCACCGCGTCCTCAGATCGAAGGGATTTTCGTCCGATGGTGTGTACACGCCATCGGACCAAAATCCGATGAGACATGTCCGCTGCAAACGGTCCGTCGGACTTGTTTGAGCGGACATGTTTCATCGTGTGTACGCGGCCAAAGAGATACATCCCAAAAAAACTTAAAATTTTAGGACGCATCTTTTACATTCAGCTTTTATTTCCCCTACCACTGCTCCCCTGTCACAAACTACTGTGAATGAGAGTGAACCACAACTGCGGTTAGGGAAAGATTCAATGCACCTCTCTATGCTATGTAAAATTTCAGTACTGGACCTCAGGCATCACTCCAATCAGAGAAAAGGAGTTTGGTGGTTCACTACATCATCACTCTCACATATAGGAATGCGTTGAACTACTTAGGTCGAAGGTATTACAACATACCTTCAACCCCTAGCATTGAAAGGTTACAATAAGTGTGAATGAGCACAACTACATTAAGGATTTCAATGCACTACTCCATGTATAGTGATTATCAGTACGGGACCCCAGGCGTCATTCTAATCAGAGAAAAAAGAGTTTTGGGGTTATCTACATCATATCACTCACATGGAGGAATGCATTGAGCTACTAAGGGAGGGGGTATAACATACCTTTAACCCTTAGCCTAAAAAGATTAAGCGAACATGTTCAATATTTTAGGCCGCAAGCCCATATACTTACTGTATAACAACAAATGTCAAGCACGTAGCATATGAAAATACTGTACGTAATTAGCATATACTTGAGCAGAGCAACTATAGCTCAGATGGTTTTCAGAGTATATGTCCTTTTAAGAAATTGCACAGTTGTCAGCTGAAAGCACTCTAAGTAATCTCATACAGTACTGTAGTATAAGGTAAAAGCAGATTCAAATACAGTACTTAGTAAATGCTATATGTGAACCGGGTAATTCTAAAGCAGTAGATGCAACATAGTAATGCTATTTATCCGTTTGCAGAGGTTGAGAGTACTTCAGTAAGCAAGGTAGTGTGGCAGCAATGGGTTTCTAACATGGAGGAACTTCTGGTGCAAGATCACTTAGGGTGTCCCCAGTAAAGCAATATGCTTGGCAGCGAAGATGCAGGTAATGCGTGACTCGGAGGTAGTATGGATCCGGGTTGCGCTGCTTGTTAGTTGAGGCGATTTTGCCAGTAGAATGTATGTAGCGTGATCCGGCTAAGGCCGATAATAATAGAACAGCGTGTGCTCTGCATGCTGTTCTGTTTATAGCAGAGAGACATGTGTGCCGAATAGAGCGTTGATTACGCTCGGCACTTCCGCGTTTCACGCTGGAACGCAGGCGGCGACGAGTAGCGCCGATTACATCCCCCTATGATTACTACATAACATTTTTGGCTCCTCTGTAGAAAGTCACTTTTAGATAGTCTGCAAGTGTCATTGAGTAATACATTAAATAAAAAACAAGGAAAAAAATGGGGGTATCGCTATCTATATTGTTATTAAAGGTTCCACATCCTAAATTAAACATATATTGTGTATAAAAAGTCCCTAACAGCGAAAAACTACAGGACTTTAAAGCGATTGTAAAGGTAATTATTATTATTATTTTTTTTTAAAAACAACCAACATTTCTATACTTACCTGCTCTGTGAAATATATTTTCACAGAGCAGCCACAAACCTCCTCTTGTCATGTCCCCCCGCGGGCACTCCTGGCTCCTCTGTCCAGTGCCTCCATGGGAAGCCATTTAATATGGGGAGCACTTGTGCATGCTCGCTCCAGAGCCCCACTGTTGCGTCTATTGACACAGACAGCGGGACACGACCCTGTCTCCAACTTCCTTGTCACTGGCTTTGATTGGCAGCACTAGGAGCCAATGGCTCGTGCCAGTGAGACCTGGAAGTGAGGGGAGAAAACAGCTGCAGACGTGCACAGCACTGGATTGAATGAGGGCTCAGGTAAGTAAAAGGGGGGATGCAACGAATGCATTATGGTAAAAGATACAAACTAATAATAATGTTATATAAAATAACATATTTTATTCACATCATTGGAAATATTGGAAATAAAATACATCAATTCACCCCCCCCCCATACTCATTTCAACTATATTGGTAAATTCACAGTACAAAATTCAATTATTTAATACAAATAGGTATTAGGGCAGGGGACTCCAATCTATGGCCCTCCAGTTATTCAGGAACCACAATTCCCATCATGCCTAGTCATGTCTGTTAATGCCAGAGGTTTACAATGCCTCATTGGACGTGTAGTTCTGCAACAGCTGGAGGGCCGTAGTTAGAAGATCCCTGGTGTGGAGTGTCGTGCTCGCCCCCTCCCTTGAGTGGGCAAGCAGGAGAGTCAGGACGCCCACTAACACACAGCTCCTTTCTCTATGTGCAATGTAGAGAGCGCCCTGACTCTCCTGCTCGCCCCCTCAAGGGAGGGGGAGAGCACGACACTCCACTCCAGGGAGAAAGTCTCACATTACTGTGTGGGGTACAGATGGAAGAACATGAAGTGAGGATTTCTCAGATGAAATAAGGACATTTAAAAGCAAAATGGAAGGATGAGGTAAGTGAAGGAGGACTGCACTAAGGTAAAGGAAGCTATTTAGGATTTCTTTTTTTTTACTTTTACTTTAAGAATCATCTTTCCATAAAAACATCCCATGGACCCTTGTCATAAAATGTGGCACCAAGATAGCATACAGCTGCAGATAAGAGATAAAACAAACATGATGTAAATGTACCCCCAGGAAAGGTAAAGGGAAAAAACGCCATAAATCAAACATATCAACCACCAATAACAGAGTAAAATGTCCCCCTTGCATTGGGTTGTAAAAGAGAGATCCTAAGGGAGGTGTACCCTAAAATAAAATCACTAACCACACCACTGCTATCTCCAAGGACAGCATGAAAAGTAACACAGTGCCTTTCTCTTTTTATATATCATCAGAATGCCTCATCACATGCCTGGATCATGTAATGATGCTATAGGCGTACACTGAAAGCACAGCACTTCTGGAAATGCTTCACAGTGGAGCGCAAGATATATTCTTATGTTGCTTATGTACCTATGTCCCTCCCACCGCTAAATAATAAATAATAGTAAAACTAACCTCAATATTAACAAACCAAATGATCCATTACTGTATATAAGAATGGAAGAAAACTACGTTAATCATTAAGACCTGGTAAAGTACTTATGTGTAACCTGTAAAAACATATCTACATTCCGATTTCAATTTAAATGTATTAAAATGTCCACCTCTAATGGGTAATGAGATATAATACAGGGTTTGCCGTAGAAGGATCACCTCTATGATTTGTCTCAAAAGAACATGCACTTGTTGCGTATCCTGGAACAAACGTATGTGTATATTTATTTATTAACAACTTTAAAATGTTCATTTTTTTAGGAATATGAAACTTTCTTAGTTTGAAATGCTTGCATGGCTCACTGACAAGAATAACTGCATCACTTATGACTTTGGAGACAGCCGGTGATTATGTAACATTTATGGATCCAAGGAACATTACAGTAAATAACATTCTGACTGTAGGAATAAAAAAGTGGCCATCTCCCTGATTACAGATTTGTGTCATTCCAAGTGTAGTGCAAAGTGTTTATGTACAAGAAAAATACTGTTTTCCTCATTGCTTATCGGCTCTTTACAAATATTGATGTTTGTCTACAGCATACGTAATTAGGAGGGATGAATGCATGTTATTGGGAAGCTTGAGTCTAAGTCAAAGTGCTTTCATCAGTGATGGTTTATTGACTCTAAGGCTGATTATACCATTGTAAAGTGTAGGAGGGCATTGCATTCAATTTTTAAATTCAATAATTTCAGTAGCACATACATGGGCTCAGGACAAATGTATTGGCTCATAGTGAAGTCACAATCAAGTCTATGTACATGAATCGTAATACACATTACGCTGTACTGCTAGTACTAATGGTCTCCTGGAATGGCCTATGGAATTACATACTTATTGACAAGTACCCATTTTATGTTTTTGCATCCCTAACTTAAAGCTAAAAAAATATTAAAAGCCAGCAGCTACAAATACAGCAGCTGCTGACTTTTAATATATGGACACTTATCTGTCCATGGTGCCCGTGATGTCGGCAGCCAAAGCCGAGCAATCGTTCGGCTCTCAGCTGCCCCCGCCGCCATCCTCAGCTGTGTGTCTCCCAGAAGACAGCGGCGGTACAGAGTAGGCACCGGAAGTGGCATAGATCACGCAGTGATCTATGCCAGGAAGTGGGAGCAAATACCTGTATTAGACAGGTATCTGCTCCCCCCTCCCCCCTGAAAGGTGCCAAATGTGACACCGGAGGGTGGGAGGGTTGCAAAAAGTGGAAGTTCCATTTTTGGGTGGAACTCCACTTTAATCCCTTTAAGCTAAAACAAATCTTAAAGCCAGGAAATGGTTTTGCAACTGACATGTGTTAGTAAAACTATACATATCGCAACTCCTGAGGCCGCGTACACACGATCAGACAGGTCCGATGAAACTCGTCTGCAGACCAGTTTCATCGGACCAGTTCGATGGTGTGTACTGCCCATCAGACCGTTGTCCGTCGGACCAAAGTTATAAAACATGCTTTAAAACCTGTCTGATGGACACCTGTCCGTCAGACAGGTTCGATGGTTAGTACACAAAAGCATCGGACCAAAAACCTGCGCATGCTCAGAATCAAGTCGACACATGCTTAGAAGCATTGAACTTCGTTTTTTCATCACGTCGTTGTGTTCTACGTCACCGCGTTCTGGTCTGATCGGATTTTGTTCTGATGGTTTGTACGCACATCAGACCATCAGACAAGTTCAGAGTTGTCTGATGAAAACGGTCCGTCGGACACGTCTCATCAGACCGGTCTGATCGTGTGTACAAGTTATACCTTTAGGACAAAATATTTTTAATTTGTGGTAAAAAGTAATGAATATTTCCTGATTTTGTATCATCAGAGGAAAACTAGCACACAATAGCAAAACAAAAAAAAAATAAGGAAAGAAAATTGCATAACCGCTTGCCGACCGTATATTGTATATATACAGCAACAAGGCGTCTCTCCTGCGCAGGATCACATACCTAGTACATGATCCTGCACTTCGGAGTCTGGGGCATGGACGGGACCTGGCAATCATTCGGGATAGAAGCAGAACGGCGGTCTGTCAGTAGGGAAGGTAGTGATCCTGTGTTTCTGCAAAGCATTTTCTTGTTTGTAGAGAAAAAAATTAAAACAGCAGAGGTTATCCAATACTACCATAAGAAAGCTCTATTTGTAAGAAAAAAAAGGACATACATTTTATTTGGGTACGGCATTGCATGACCGCTCAATTGTCAATTAAAGTAACACAGTGCTGTATCACAAGAAATGGCCTGGTCATGAAGGGGAGTAAACCTTATGCAGCTGAATTTTAAGTATGGCAAGCCTTAAGCTATGTTCACACATGACCAGCTGTGATTTGCAGTCAGTTTTTAAAAGTAGTCCGGTGCAGCTTTATACACTGGTTCTGGTCTAATTCAAATTTGTACTTGATTTGACACCTGAACAAGACCAAAAATTGCATAGGATTCTTTTCAAACACTGACCACATCCGCCTTGGACATGTGAGAACCAGCTCCAATACAAGCCAGTCCGATATGTTATTTGAATCGGATGCGGTTCAAAATGCATCCGATTTACATAGGTGTGAACTAAGCCTTAAGGGAAGCTTCCTTCATTGTGAATGGGCTGAATGTTTGTTCTACTAGTAATAGCTGTAATTGATTCACAGCTATCACAAGGTACAGAGCACACGCTGATCTGGTTCTGTACAGCATATACATCTCAGATCACAGCCATTTACTTTTGCACTGGTCATCTCAGTGTGTCTGAGAAATAGTTTTACATACACATTAACTGTGCTTTTCTACATAGGGGGTGGGGGTCTACAAGATAAACAGACTTTACATATTGATTCAGGGGCCACTTTAATAAGGCTGAGACTTCACGTACAAAGCCTTTGGTACTTGCACATTATGTTTCTAAATACCTGTTATTAGAACAAACAAAAACATTGTCATTCCGCTCCTGTGGAAATATACAATTTTATTTCAGTGTTTGTGTTGTAAGCACTTTAGAAAATGTCTGTAACTGAAGTGGCAGAAAGCCAGTTGATTGCATGGTGGCATGTTAGATGCATCCCCACCCCCTTCTCCACTTTTTTTTTCCTGTGTCTTTTATACTTGATGCTGCAGACAATAAAATCACCACCTATAAGCCTGACAGGTTATCGTGAAGATTTAAGAATACATTTTCTTATTTTGCTCAACAGCTCCTTAAAGCTAGCTTTGCATTTTCAATCACATAAATATTCAAACAGCTGTTTGTATGCTCTGCATACCGTTCTTTCTTCTATCTGTTATCCTGACCAAAACAAGTTTGGCAAATACTTTTAAGATTGACAGTCCAGTCCTAAATGGACTGATAAAAATAAGCTGAGGAATAAATCCAGAGCATGTCAAGGACTAGAAGGGCTGCTTTTTCATTTTCCACCAGAATATACCAAATTTATTGTGTTGCTGACCTGGAATTTCTCATGCAAGTTTCTGCATGATTCATTGCCCTGTATATGATTTCATAAAAAAACTGAGAGCCATCAAAAGGCAGTCAAGCTGTTAATCTTCACAGCAACTTTATCGAGACACAGAAATACACAGCATGACATTACAGTGCAACTGTAAGTGACTCAAATTCCCAAATTAAAGCAGAACCCCAGACACCCTCTATCCATTCCACATTCGCAACAATCAAGTGTCTATTATAATAAAACTGTAATAAAACTGACAAATTATAAACTATCAATGATTTAAAGAAAGTAGAAATGTATTTATGGAAATATGCAGGCTGCTATTTCTGACCTCCTGGTAAAGATTAGTTGTCTTGGTGTCTTACTGACCCTCTGGCTTCAACATTTTCTGAGTTGTTGAGCTGGAATAATGAGTTTAAAATGAAACTAAAAGTCATTTAATTTCCCCATATAGAAGAGCTATATTCCAAACAAAAGCATTCTGTAGTCTCTATCAGCAGAGCTGGTTAAATCTCGAAATATAGGCTTTAAAGATGATCTACAACCAGTCACTGATATTTCTTATAGTCTTTAAAGGATATGTTCACCTTTAAAAAAAAAAAAATCGAAATTTTGACTGAAATGTAATGTGCATGTATTAATATTTCCTGCAAAAGCATGGAAAGCACTGCCCGCATGTTCAGTGGACCAGGGGTGCAACGTGGGCTCCTGCAGCCCTGAAGCTTTAAGGCTGTACCTCCATATGCGCTAACAGTTTGAAAGCTACAGGGCTCGTGAATGAACTACAAGGGCTTTTATCAGCACCTTCACAGTTCATTCAGACAAGCCATCTGCCGGAGTGGAGGACAGTACTTGTAGTTAATTTATTCACATTGTAAATGAATGATGTGGCCGTGTGGGTGGAACCCCAAATGGCAGTGCTGTTTTTTTGCAAACAAATCAGCATATGATTGACTAGAACATTTTGTGTAAATTGAAAGGTGATAAACAAAGCGAAGATGTCTGTGGTGTGGTAGAGGAAGAAGGGTAGTTGGGGGGGGGGGGGGGGGGTAGTGAACCTAAGACGGTTTTACATAACTTGTACTATCAATTAGCTCAAACAAATCAAGTAAAGGCAGTGCTTTTTTTAATTAGTGATAGTAGATAGTGTATGTGGGGAGAAGAACCCCTGCCCTCTGTCACAGGAAGGGGAGGATCGGGGGGTGAGACGTGGCAAATATGGGTGGAACATGTAACATGTTTCAAAAGGTGAACGTATCATTTAACATTGTAATGTAATAAAAACTATTTAAAGTTTTCAATATATTTAAATCTTCAACATTTATTAAAAGAATACCTTGAGAAGATGTGATTAAGGGGAATTTGATCACCATGTATAATTGCATAAGGTGTCTATATATTGAACTTAAAAAAGATTATATTGTATCATGCCACAGAGTGGTACTGT
The DNA here is from genome assembly GCA_029574335.1 of Rana kukunoris. NCBI lineage: Eukaryota > Metazoa > Chordata > Amphibia > Anura > Ranidae > Rana > Rana kukunoris. The sequence goes on along the minus strand of CM056052.1, from coordinate 312,948,488 downwards.
GGATACAACATAAATAGAGGAGTGCCACGTCCTATGAATATAGAATATGAATGAAAAAGTGGGACTTGGACTCTTTAAGCATAGTAAGACAAAATAGTTTTAGTACAAAAATATTTTGCTAATTAGACATAAAAATTCACAAAGCTTTCTAAAAACCCACATTTGATAGAAGTGCATATAACCAACAATACCGCTACTGTACAAAACCATATGAATCTACAAGTTGACTTGGGAATTGTAATAGCATCATTCCATGTAGTATCAAGAGTCCAAGAGTATGGTTCGGTATCAGAAACACGGTAGAGAGATTTTGGACAAGAGGGAAATTTGTCTCGACATGTTGCGCATACAATCACGCTTCTTCAAGAGCATTAAATATTAGCTATCAAGGAAGTGAAGACGAATATGAATTAATATTAACATATAGTAGAAAAATAAATAAGAACATAAACATACATATACAACTAGCAAGCTGCCATAGCTGTAACCATAGTGGCCAGGTCCAAGCACCATGATGTGACAGAAAGAGACAATACAGGTCACTATGGGGCGTGCATAACACAATAAAATGAAAAATGGCAAGTATAGTTACTAACTCTTTACCAACTAGACAAAGTGTATATATGATGGTATGTCCATATGGACTAATAACATAATGGTAATGGGGCCAATTACAAAAACATGGGAAATTGGTCGGGGAGGAGTGGGAAGGGGAGAGGGGACAGGGTGTCAATTTCCCATGTTTTTGTAATTGGACCTCTGTGTCTCTTTCTGCCACATCATACACATTGTCTAGTTGGTAACGAGGCAGTTACTTCCTGTTTTTGTTTAACCACTCTTAAAGGTCTCCTAATTGTGCTCCTGCATTGTCCCCCTGTTGCATGTTCTGCTGAATACAAGCCACCACCGTGAGACACATTGCACATGCATAGTCCATTGTTATCATTAAACTAGTCCAGAGCAATGGGATGTAGCCAGTGTTGGAAAGGGAACATATAGGAAGAGAGTGGCTGAAAGAGGCAGCACTGAGATGGTAAAAAAAGCTGATTTTGAAAAATATTTTATAGGAAACAATTGTTTATGATACACATGGGTTGATTAACTAAAACTGGATAATGTAAAATATAGTGCAACTGTGCATTGTAGCCAATCATCTTCTAATCCCAGCTTGTTCAATTACGCGTTGGAAAAAAAATGGAAGTTGATTCATTTCTATGCACAGCTGCACCAGATTTTGCATGCTCCAGTTTTAGTAAATCAACACCATAGTGTTTTAATGAACAAAATGTCACCCAATAATATTTTCCTGAAAAAACAACAACAACACTGGTGCTAAAAAATTATAGCTTTAAAATAATAAAAACTTAGGGAGGTTACTAATCTCTCCTAGGAGGGTATATGTGGGAGAGTCCAGAGCTGAAAGAAAAGTCGTACCCGGACGTACCAATGAAACATAACAAGATACAAAAATCAGCGCTCATGGCCCACAACACATTCACTCTAAACCAAAAAAGTGTGTAAAATCAGTCCATTTATTAATGGGTCCGCTCCCAAAGGGATATATGGAAAATATATCAGAATTTAAAATACTATTAAACGTCCATGTGTGTAGAAAAATACATACATATGATGCAATACAGTCAGCAATAAAGTACCATAGAGCGTGAAGGGTTAAGGTTTACAGGACACAGAGAAAGCAGCTCTTCAATCAGAGGAAAACACAGTACCTTAAGGCTAACAGTATGTACTCGATGGTTAAGGAGACCAAAATCTTGGAAGCAAACTGCGCTGGCAAGGGCTTGACACACGGCTTGAAGCTCTCAGAGGAAGGGGAAGAACCTTGAGCGCAACAAGCGCTGGCTGGAGCCGTAGCACGGCTGAGAGGGGACCACACTCGCACGCTGTCTCGGTGCCTCTATGGGGGTGACATCACACGTCTGCGACGTCAGCTGCCGTCCGAGGAAATCTGTCTCCAGTGACATCTGTCTATCATGATAGGTCTACTCTCTGAATTGGTCTACCGATAATCATAATTTATTTCTGGCCTGTTAGGAATAATGTTGTATATGTATATACAGCAATGTATAGACAGAATATAAGAATATTGATACAATGTATATATAAATGTAAATAAATATTGCAAAAAAACAATACATGCAATGTATATCCTTTGCTTCATAAATCATTCCACCATTTTAATTCTAAAACTATCTTTAGCAAATCATTCCATCCCATGTGCCATATTGTTTTGAGCTAAAAAAAAAAATAGCAAGTGCTGTCTTGTGTTTAGCATCTGCTAATCTGCATTTTAAACATATTTTGTGTCTCTCACTGTTTCTGTTCTACTGAATTAATCTAGCTTTGTCTCATGACTAACTGTAATACTGGCATTACTTAGCAAGTGTTAGTTGGGAATATAAACGTGACACTGCTACTTGCATTACCACTTCTCAGAGCAACAGTTCACACACAAAGCGCACCCTCCAGAATTAATTTCATTTCAGACTTTAATTAAACACTTACATCTGTTACATTTGTTTTTGAATGTTTAATTCATGACATGTTAACTTGTTGTACAGGGTTCATCTGTAATGTCTCTGTGTTTACGATGTTGCATGTTTCTTTTGCCGGATGGTTTAATTGAAGGGCAGTAATTATTATCATTATGTAGACAATCAGCCATGGGCATGCTCAGGCAGGCTTTTCAAAACATGGCTTTAAGCTTTTAGAGATGATGTAAAAATGTAGACAATGGATAACTTTATTTTAGTATCCTAGGCAAAGCTATCTATCTATTACAAAGACCTTTAAAATGCTTCATATTATTTGTCAAAATTTTTAACATTGTGCTGAAAGTTTTTTTTTTTTAATATTGTAAGCAGAGTAACCTTAATGGTCATTACAGTCACGATTGTACAAGTTAAGACGGCAAGGGCATTGTAGATACATACAATAGAGAACATTCAGTGAAAGTACCGTAACTATTCTTTCTATGTGCCATTAAGTGTACCACAGCAAAGGCATTTCAGCAAAAGTTAGGGATGAGTGAATGAATTAAAAAAGAAAGGCAGGTAAATTACACATAGGGGGATATTTCAGGATTATACAAACGAGGAAAAGATATGTACTATTAGGGGTGAGACGCTGAACGAAATTTATCATGAACAAAAAGAAGAGATGGTAATGTTTTATTAACATTTGCATCATGCACAACATGGCTTCCTTTGCTGCTGCCTGTAAAGGTTTGTAGTAGTTTGAAGGTGATGGGGACTCAGAAAAAATAAATTCAATGAACATTGAACTAGAATTAAGAAAAGGATATGTTTTGTATCTCATAGAAGGGATAAGCCAGATACCGTTGAGGTCAAGCCAAACACTTGAAAAATATGGGGCAGTGGGAATAAATGTGCTTCTAGCATCATAGTTCCTGAAACTAGGATTCGAGGCATGAGCACAGGAGTAACCACCTGTGTAGAACATTTGACATGATATATTATATAGCTCCTAGCTCTCTATGTGAACTTAGGAGCCCATATTTTCCCTAAAAAGGTATGCTGTTTTCCAGCTTCTTATAATTGATAGGGTTGTCTTAATGTAAAAATATCAACAAGATTTCCACCATGAATGTTTCATTCTAAATAACCATACACAATCTCAGAATTTAAAGTGGAGGTCCGCCAAATATTTTTTTATTTAAGTCAGCAGCTATAAGCTGACTTTTAAAATACAGAGACTTACCTGTCCAGGGCGCCCGTGATGTTGGCACCCGAAGCCGATCGATCCCTCTGTGTTCAGATGCTGCCGCCTTCAACTTCGGTAAGGGAATCAGGAAGTGAAGCCTTGCGGCTTCACTTCCTGGTTCCCTACTGCGCATACGCGACTTGCGCTGCGAGATGCTACTGGTCCCTGCTGTCTTCTAGGACCTGTGTGTCTGCCAGAAGACAGGGGGGGAATGAAAAGTGGTGTAGATACCCGTGGGTGGCTCGGGTATCTATGCCCGGAAGTGGGAGCAAAATACCTGTATTACACAGGTATCTGCTCCACCCTATAAGGTGTCAAATGTGACACTGAAGGGAGGGAGGGTTCCGAAAAGCGGAAGTTCCATTTTTGGGTGGAACTCCGCTTTAACTTAAGCACTTTTATCGTGTGTAATAATATGGTGCACAATTATAATACGTTTATTTAACATGCTCAAAAATCCCAAAACTACACTTGTTACTTACACTAAAAAACCCTAAATAAACCTCAAAATGTGTTATGAATCTCATATTATAACACTTACATATAAAAGTATTATATTGAAACTATTGTTTGCAAAAATAAAGGCATGATGCAATATTATTATTATTACTATACAGTATTTATATAGGGCCAACAGTTTAAGCAGCTCTTTACAATATAAAGGGAGACAATGTAGCAACAATACAATTCAATACAAGAGGGTTAGGAGGGCTCTGCTCCTGCGAGCTTACAATCTAATAGGGAGGGGCAGGTGAAACAAAAGGTAATAATTGTGAAGGATGAACTGATGGGAGAAATAGAAGATTTGGTTATTAGCTGAAGGCAGTATATGCCTCCCTGAAGAGTTGAGAAAAGTGGACAGAGTAGGAGATAGCTGGACATATTGGGATACTGAGTTTAAGAGGATAGGAGAGACCCTGGAGAAGTCCTGGATATGAGCATGGGAGGAGGAGACAAGGGAGCTCAAGCAGGAGGTCTTGGGAGGAGTGGAGAGGATGGTTTGGGTGATATTTGGAGACAAGATTTGGGCAGAGTTGTAAATGGCTTTGTATGATATTGTTATTTTTTTTTATTTTATTTGGCAGAGAGGGGTGGCAGACACTGAATGGTTGGTAAGGTGGATGAGTCTGGCAGCAGCATTCATGATAGACTGAAGAGGAGATAGCCTGCGGGGAGATAGGCCAATGAGGAGTTATAATAGTCAAGGCAAGAGGTGACAAGGGAATGAATAGGCTGCTTAGTGGTTTCAATGTTTAAAAAGAGACTGCATGTGTTTTATCCCAGGACATATGTATTTCCTAAATTTTTGCTAGCTTCAAATTACTTTTTTTAGCATGTGTCTCTGTTCACATGCACTTTAGCTGTATCTAGCTGCATGTGTTTTTTTACAAGGCATATTTACTTATTTTTGGTAGCTTCATTTGCCCAGTGTGTCCCAGTCCACATGCAATTCAATGATAACTAGCTGCATGTGTTTTTTCACAGGTTTTACAACCTAATTATTGCTGGCTGCAATTGTCTTTAAATGAAGCTTATTTTTCCTTTGCAAAAGCATGGTACATGGTGTGACAGTGTGAATCCCTGTCACTATGTGAATTTAGGTTATGAATATAGAAATTACATGAGACTCTCAAAGAATCAGTTATAGGAGCTTTATTAGGTGTTTTGTGAGCTGAGAAAACTGTGTCTTATGTTTTCTCTAGATTTGGTAGTTCTGGATCAGGGCCTGGAGTTTGAAGGTTCCAAAGAGTATTGGGTGGGATAGAGCCTTTTGTCTGGGCTTTGCTTGTTGCCTACAGCCTTACTGAGTGCACAGGTGCTCAGAATCATTATAAGCTAGATCTGAGCATAGCTCAAGTTAGTTGCTGCCATTCAAAGACACAGGCTGTGTGTGAAGATAGTGGTGTGCTCCAGCCAAGAGAGGTGACCTGCTCAGGAGATATTACCCATAGGACTGGGAAAGTCAGGATAGCTACACAGGTTCGGGGAGAAGTGAGAAAGCCTCGGGTGCTGGGAGATCCCTATCCAGCGAGACCAGAAGTGGGCCACAATAGATTTATTGTGCCGCTCAGGCTCAATCAGCATGGGGGGGGGGTAACACGAGTAGCTCGGCATCTATTGCAGGAGTGCAGGTGAGGGATGCTGCTATGAGCACTGCAGGAGCAGGAAAAGAAAAAATATGCACATGGTCAGCTCTCTAAAATAAAATGGCTGCTATGCTCCCTTGAGGAGGTGGGTGAAAATGGTACAACAGTAGCACTATAAATAAAAGTGGCTGCTATGCTTCCTTGAAGAGGAGGAGTTTGTGCCTTTTGCTGTTGACTTGTCTCATCGAGATGCTGCTCCCGTTAAGCTCTGTGGTGTTGGAGTCATGTGTTTCCTCATGCATGTGGAATTCATATAGGTGGTACTTTTACCATGGCTGATATGCTGCACAATGATGCTATGGGCAGCAAATATGTTAAAAGGGGTTAGTACTGCAGTGCTCTATTTGTTTGCTGTCTATTGAGGTGCTAACGTACAATCCTGACAGCTGCCAATTTCTACAAAAGACATACCTGAAGTCTATATTTTGAATTTTTGCAGATTAATTGGGGATACAGAATTTGGAGGGGGAACAGGGAACGTAGGGTCGTGCTTCTAAAGTGTTTTGTGTATTTTGTTTTGACATTTTAGTAAACTTTTAATACAATGAAGTGTGGTACTGTGAAAAAAGAAGCTAACAAACTATACTATTAAACTAATATGCCACTGGTCCATTCATACAATGTTAAGGGCTTTAGCTTTATCTTTTTTTCCTATAGTTTTAGATCCATTTTGCTTCCAATGTACAATTCAGGCCTATTACCTCTGCTTACAAAATCAGATGTCGCTGCCAAAATTATCTTAAAAATAAAAATTGTCACATTTTAATGAATCAGATTGTACTGTACGTTGTAAAATAATAATGTAAAAGTAAAAATATATTTGACACCAAATTATGTGATGCCAAACTTAGTTATCTCGATATCTAGAAGTGTGCGGTTCTGTGACATCACGGTTCACACAGGGGCAACTTTGGACACGACCTGAGCACGCACCACAGCGACCTGGACACGCCCTGAGCATGCACCACAGCGAGACTTGGGGCGACTTACAGGGCAACTTCAAGTCGACTCCAGGACAAGCGACTTTCCAGTGGTCAATCAAACAACAATCAGCTCTGTGGTTGAGAGGGGAAGGGAGGGGTTTGCCTGAGAAAACAATTTTCTCTTCCTGTATTGTTGCTTCAGTTAAGACATGATCTGACTTTGGAGGCGACTTGCATTGAAATCAATGGGTACAAGTCGCCTAGAAGTCGGATTGAAGTAGTACAGGAACCTTTTCTGAAGTCAGAGCGACTTAAGTAGTGTACATTAAGATGGCTCCATTCACTTCCATTGATTTTCTCAACAGTGCCACTTGGGGTGACTTCAAGTCGGATCCCAAGTCGCCCCTGTGTGAACCGGCTCTTACCTATAATATCTAAAAAGTTTTAAAATTGTTTTTTTGGCTGGAGCTACACTTAATAAATGTAGCTGTTCCGACTTCCCTAAGGCTCTTTTCAATACTCCCTTGCCAAAAAGCCTTGAAAATGGGCACGATTTATCTCCATAAACTTCAGTGGGGAATTTTCTGACTTAACAACCATTTAGGAACCTCCCATGAACCAGCCCCAGACACAATCACACATCCCTAATGGCCATTAATATTAGTGTGGTACAGATATAGAAAATAAGTACTTCTAGCACTTTGTTGATTTTTTTGTAATTTGCAAGAGTACTGAGTGGCTTAGAGCAGGACACTTGCACGATATGTGGAAATAGGGCCAAACCCACTGTCCAGCCATCTTGAAACAACCAAAGAAGATTAACCTTAAAAGAGCAGCTATTAAACGCAAAATGATTGCACCTATGTGGCAAATTTGCACAATAGCTTTAAATTCCTACAGCATATCACCAGCCCTTTCCCCTTATCTTTACTCTAAGTTTGTTTCGGGGCTGCGTTACTATCACTCCACCTTAAAGGGGTATAAAACTCAAAAGCAAATGCTTATTATACTGCAGCTCACCAGTTCCTAGATGTGACGGCTCTATACGTTTTCTTTTTTGTGCTTCCTTTTCTGTATTATCACCTGTTGATCCTTCCACTAAGCCTGTTTTTTTTTTTCAACAGAACAGGCTGTTCTGCAGATGTAGCCATTACTGACTTAAGACAAACCATTTACCCCTAAAAGGGGCGCTTACAGTGATCAGTTTTTATTTGTATACGTAATATATTTATGCTAAAAGGACATTTTTTTTTTGTTGCTATAACTGTTTATAAAGTGTTAGCTGGCATTTGGCTTCAATTTGTTAGTGTATCTAAATCTGTTTGTACATCTAACACTACTCTCCCCCCAGACAGACATTAATTCTATCCAAATGTACCCCCTCTGCTCCTTCATCCATAGTGGGGTCACTCTAATACAGGAAGTGTGTTACTGACCATATCATTAAATGTAAACAGAGGGGAAAGTCCTAAAAACGAAAACGAATGCAGCCACCACATATAATGATTAGTAAGCTACAATATATTACATTTTGGTTTTGGTTTCAATACTTTAAAGTATTTACCTATACCTAGTGAAGTGACTAGACTAAATAAATCCTCTTACATAAGTTGTACCAGTTTATTTGCAGACACTTGTTCTGTACATACATACATAAAACTCAGAGTTGAACAGGATTTTTCACTTACAAAAGACTTACAAAGCAGGGGGTGGGGAGGTGCAGTTACACACTGCAAAAGAGCTCTAAGGCTGCATTCACACCTTTGCGTAGGCGATTTGCAGCGTTTTGTACCGCGATTTGTGGCGAAAAAACGCATTGTTTTTAACCGCAGTTTTTTTAACAGCATTGTTGGCTAGGCCGAACGCTGAAGCCACCCGATACGTGCGTCAAAAAAGGGTCCGGGACTTGTTTGAAATTCGGCGTTCGGCGTTCTTTCGACGTACAGCGTTCTGCGTTAGGAGATGTGAACAGTCTCCATAGAGAATAATGTAATTTCGACCCTCCGGCATATTGTAGCGTCGCGCTTCAGGCGTAAAAACGCCTAGGTGTGAATGGAGCCTTAGAGCTGCTTGGAGGAAAGTGACCCTCCCCCGTCCCCCTTCACACAGGAACAGAGCTGAGGCTGTCAGTCACAAGCTGTGCTCTCTCCACTGTCACCTTTTATCTCTTGGTATCAGGACAACTTTTCAGTGACTCATGCTGATTACAGAGGAACTACACAGCAAAAAAAAATTAAACATAGTGCTTTGGAGAGAGGAAAGTAAACACTATAGAAATATGTGCATTTCTCAGATTTCCTTTCTGTGGTTTACAACCACTTTAATTAAATATATTCTGCAATACAATAAGTCAGAAATTCATCACAGATCAATGCCTCTCAGATGTCCCGAATACAGTTCTTTTGTAACTTTGGAGATATACACCTACAAGTACTTCATCCTCCCCATTTCTTGAGGTCTCTACTGGATGTCTCTTTGTTTTTTCTTTTGCAAGAATGCAGCACAGAAGGTCCTACCAGACATGCCCTATCCTTCACTTATGAACTCCATGCTTTGAAATCTGTCGGGTGGCCAAATCCGTCTGTTTGCCCGTACACACGATCGAATCTGTCTGCTGAAACGGTCTAGCAGACCGTTTCCAGCAGACAGATTTGATCGTGTGTACGAGGCCTTACTCACTGCAACATTACAATTGTTTCCTGGCTTCATGCACTTACGGGAAAAAGAACTCCAACTAGATTGGACACCTGCAGCATGCTTTTAAGTCTTAACTCTAGCATACAAATAGTCTATTAGTAACAAGTACCAGGCTAACAAAATTTTGATACAGTGGTACCCTATCCCTGTGACTTTGCACTGTGTCTGTATAGTTCTCTATCAGAGCTTTGTTGGTGTTGTGGAGTGGTGCAAAATCCACCCAATCCCTACCCCCTTTTTTTTCTCATTCTTTTTTCTTTACCCTGTAGCTACTGTTTCCTTCAATTATCATTTAAATCTCCTCCTATTCACTTTGTTTACTTTTCTGATATGTGATATATTGCATCTATAATTATTTGATGTGAAATATGACGACTTTAATAAAATGCATTGAATTGTGTTTCATTTCAACTACTCTGTTGATGCTTCTAATTTTGCGTTTGATGTTAAAAAAAAAATTGGAAAAACTATTTCCAAATAATGAATGCATAAATTTAGTGAAGCTATACTCGTATCATTAGATCTGGGACATAATTTCCTATTAAGACTATTCCAAATAATGTTAGCTCATGAATTGAAAGGCCAGATAAATATAAATGACAGCTTCTCTGGACTTAGTAAAGGTAAAGAATGCAGTGGGAATCTTTGGTGGGTGCCATACTTGACAAAAATCCTATCTATTGTTAAGGGGTTTTGGAAAGACTTTATTGCAGGCAAAAACCTCTTGCTTGGGCAGCAGAAGGGTTAAAGTTCATAGGCCAAAGGTCAGTTAGGTTTGAGAATTAGGGTTAGGGTTCAGGGTTAGGGGTTAGGGGTAGGGGTTAGGGTTAGGGTTAGAGTTAGAGTTTAGGGTTTAGGGTTAGGGTTTCCCATTAAAGAATAAGGCTAAGACTCAGGAATTGGAACAAGGACCTCCCCCTGACGTCAAAGGTCATAAGGCAGGTTCCCAGAGGTCAAAGGTCACGGCTGACCCACCCCCATCACAGTGTCCCGCCTACCCCCACTAACGGGGAATGAACAAGCCTGGAAATGAACAAGTTGGGGAATGAACAAGTCGGGGAAAGCATCTTGCGCACACAAAGCCTGTCTATTTAGGTGCTAACGTACAGTCCTGACAGCAGCCAAAATATGCAGATAAAGTACATGTATGGCAACTTTCTTACCTTTCAAAGAATTTTTATTTCTGTCCATCTTGAGATTTACACAGCTTTGCAACACAGCACACCCTTGCACAGACGAGGGGACTTAATATTTCTCAGCTGCAGTTTCATATTAACTCTAGGACTTCACTTCATCGGCTCCCTGTAACTGGACAGTGAAAGGAGAAGCAGTACGTTGTTGAACTAATCTCCTTGTCACTCTTAGATTTCTACACCTGATTGGCTCCTTGTGCTATTTCTTCTCACCCTCTTTGAGTTATGCTGTACAGTAAACTGCAAAAGCATAATATACCAAGTCAATTCCAGATATTTACACTACGTTGATTGAAAAATACAATAATCAGTGTATTAATAAGTACAGGTTTGCATTAATTTGTGTATTTTTTATCTGCCTGAATTTCAGCTTTAAAGAGTTGTTATTAGCACCACTTTTATGAGGTTATCCACCTATTGCTGTTCTGATGACAGCTTTAAGTTGATGTATTATCATAAGTTTCTGTCTAAGGTTCTAAAACTTCCCCACTCTACCTTTTTATTACTTGTTACAAAATTTTCAGCCTATTTATTACATCCGTTCATCTGTTGTATGGTAGAGTGTACTGTACAAAATGTAAAAATGTGTTCATTTGATAGACTGGAAGACATTACCTTTCTGATAAAGTCTTTGTTGGCAAGTTGCCTACAGAAAGTTTACTTATTCTGTTTTTGAATGCATTGAGAATACTCATTAAAGTTGTCTTCAATGCTTATGTCAGAAGTGCGCAGTTTACTCTGTTCACAGCTGTCCTAATACATGCAAATATAATGCAATTTAATATAATAAAATGTGCTTAATGTTTTTCAGACTTCCCAGACATAAGAACTTCATTGTACACCTGAACATTCGAGAGGATGGCGCTTTGAAAACCTTCTTCAACAAGGATGACTTTTAAATAGCACATACCTAGATAAATGAAAACTGATTTCTGGCTATCTTTATTAGATGAGGAGGGTTGTCTGCATGTATTGAAGCACACAAAGGTTAGTAAACCCAACAGTCTTTCTTTGTTCTTTGTGCCTGTATTAACACAGAAACATACTCGGATTTGTTATTTATGCAAAAAATGATGGAACTTATTAATTACAATTACATATTATAGCATTCTACACTTTCAGTATTATTTTTCATATAAACCTTTCCTGAGAGGACTTAGGAAAGTTACAATGCTGACCTCCTTCTAGAAATCTTAGTTTCCAAACTTTTTATAACAACTGTCTTGAAAACTTTCTGAGTGGTTGACCAAGAACAAATAATTTTGGGAAAGTAAGTTCAAAACTCCTTATCTACATACTTATTATAGGTCAGTGACTTAATGGCATTGATTGAAAATGTCCTTGCAGAACAGCCTACTTTCCAGACAGCTAACATTTTTAGAAGGAAAGCCACCCTGCATACCAATGGTTGGTAAACCTCAAGCAGCAGGTTGTAACCATCCGATGGGCTGTAGTTTGAAAGCCATGAACCTAGAGTCTAGGGCAGTGATTATCCACCTTATGAATCTTCAACCTTATGAGGTATAGAGGACGTCAGCTGTAGCCCCTGATAATACCAAATGGTATTAATATCACATAATATTCAGTATATGTAAAGCCGAAGACTATCAGAAACGGCAGAAATATAAATGTAGATGATCCGCTACTGCTAACATGGTATAGATGTTGTTGGATACTGGTAACCTGCTGAAAAGGTCAGTCAAAGACTGGGTCATGCTTTGTGAAAATGCTAAAGATCCCTATCATCAGTTCTCCCACTCTTACTACTAGGGTCTACAAAGGATAAAAAAAAATGCATGTGGCCATTGGACTGTAGGTTGGGTACCAGAGGTCTTGGGTGACAGGTTATCAGCAAGCTAAGGATGTGGATGTAGATAATCAGCCATATGTGCTACACAATAATGGGCATTTAATGCACTATGTGTGTGTGTGTGTGTGTGTGTGTGTGTTTGTGTGCATGTAGCTGGGTCATGAGTGGATGATTCACTTTACCAGAAAAACAATAGCCTCTCACAGCTGAACACCATTTTTGAAATCTCCTCGTTCTCAAACGCGGTGACGTACAACACATACGACGGCAGGGGAAGTTCAATTCCACTGGAATAACCCTTGGGGCTGCTTTTGCTAATCTCATGTTACTGCGTGTTAAGTAAAAGTTTGATGAGCGACGATTTGCACTTTTCAGTCTGTTACAGCATGACAAATGTGCTATCTCCATTACAAACGCTACTTTTACTGAAGGTGCGCTCCCATCTCATACTTTATTCTAAACATGCGCGGGTTTCTAAGCATACACACGAACGTGTTTCTCGTCGAAAACCAGGCCGACGAGGAACACGACGAGGAAATTGAGACTCCCGACGAGGAAAAATAAAACTTGTTCTCTTTTTTTCTCGTCGAGTTCCTCTACAGTTTTCTCAGCAAAAAAGCTCTGCCACCAAGTTTCTTGATGGATTCTGTTGGGGAAAATGGTCGTGTGTACGAGGTCTTACAATAAGTTATAGCTAGAAACGGACATTAACCGATGTGCTTTTCCTATGATAGATTTACTGTGATTAGTTAACACAAATGTGCAAAAAGCGTGGAAGCCAGAAAACCACAAGGGTCACTTTGCTAGGCTTCATTTGTTATTTCATTCGTTTTTTTTTTTTTTTATGGTAATTTCCTCATTAAATATTCAATTCACATATTAAATAATGTACAGGTTTTATGCACGCACATTCAACTTTTTAGATTTTTTTATGAAATACTTCAAATAAACTTTTCAAAACTTTTCTCAAAAAGAAAAAAAAAAATATGTCCACCTCTACTGGCATTTTCTATGAAACACGAAGAGGATGTGAGAACATAGTGGTGTTGCTAGAGCAACGAGTCTGATTCCAACTTTCCTTTCAAGTTAAAAGAAGAAAATAAAACATCAGATCGGTTGCTGTAGGCAATAGCTCCATGTTTCATGGCTTTCGTTTAGGGAATACTGTAAAGTAAATCTAAGAGGAAATAAAATGCTTAAATGATAAAACACAACATTCCATATTTGTTTGTTTCACAATGTTACTATTTTAAACAATAGGTTTGTTTTTTAATATAAAATATGAATACTAATTATTATATTTTAATAGTACAAGCTATAAACCAACTAAAGTGACATAACGGAAGGTTTGATGGGTAAGGTATGTCCTTTTGCTGATGAAAAAGAGATGTGTAACAAGGTTGATACTCATGGAAGTGTTTCTATTATGAAACATGAATTGGCATTACCGGAAGATTGATAAAAGCAGTGGAAACTGTTGTCTATCATTTATAAATGTAAAATAATGCACTTACGTGAAAATAATCATCTGATATTGGGGATACAGTGTTTGCCAGATTTACAGAAGCAAAATATTAAGGGTGCTTATTTCAGTTGATTGTAAAATGAGAAAACTGTGTTGTCTGGCAGTGGGGGAAGTAAATATAGTTCTTGGGTGCCTTACTAGAGAGATCACCAGCAGAAGGAATAAGGTCCTGATTCACTTATTTAGATTAATCTAATTTAAAATACTGTGGTTGATTTACAAAAGCTAGAGAGTGCAAAATCTGGTGCAGCTGTGTATGGTAGCCTACCAGGTTATAACCTTAGCTTGTTTAACCACTTAAGGACCGCCTACTTCACATTTACGTCGGCAGAATGGCACGGCTGGGCACATCAACGTATATATACGTTGATTTTAGTACCCAGCCGTGGGTCGCGGGCGCGCGCCCGCGACCCGGTCCGAAGCTCCAGGACCGGGATCACGGGATTCGCAGACCCGATCGCCGCTGCAGTGCGGCGATCCGTCCCTGGAGCAGAAGAACGGGGAGAGCCGTGTGTACACACGGCTTCCCCGTGCTTCTCTGTGGCCGTAGCATCGATCACGTCATCCCTGTAATAGGGGGACGCGATCGATGACGTCACACCTACAGCCACACCCCCCTACAGTTGTAAACACAACACATAGGCACACATCCCCTACAGCGCCACCTGTGGTTAACTCCCAAACTGCAACTGTCATTTCCACAGTAAACAATGCAAATTTAAATGCATTTTTTGCTGTGAAAATGACAATTGTCCCAAAAATGTGTCAAAATTGTCCGAAGTGTCCGCCATATTGCCGCAGTCACGAAAAAAATCGCTGATCGCCGCTATTAGTAGTAAAAAAAAAAAATAATAAAAATGCAATAAAACTATCCCTTATTTTGTAAACGCTATAAATTTTGCGAAAACCAACCGATAAACGCTTATTGCGATTTTTTTTACCAAAAATAGGTAGAAGAATACGTATCGGCCTAAACTGAGAAAAAAAAATGTTTTTTTATATATTTTGGGGGATATTTATTATAGCAAAATGTAAAAAATATTACATTTTTTTTAAATTGTCGCTCTATTTTTGTTTATAGCGCAAAAAATAAAAACCGCAGAGGTGATCAAATACCACCAAAAGAAAGCTCTATTTGTGAGGAAAAAAGGACGCCAATTTTGTTTGGGAGCCACGTCGCACGACCGCGCAATTGTCAGTTAAAGCGACGCAGTGCCGAATCGCAAAAAGGGGCAAGGTCCTTTACCTGCATTTTGGTCCGGGTCTTAAGTGGTTAAGGAAGCTTTGACAAAAAAAAATGGAAACTGATTGGTTGAGCTACACCAGATTTTGCACTCTCCAGTTTTAGTAAATCAACCTTACTGTGTCCAGTTCTGTAAACTTCACTTACAAAAGGTATTAATAAAATAGAATAAGTGCAGAGGCAGGCAACACAAATGGTCAAAGATGAAAACATATCAGCAGAGACTGCAAGAAAGTAATATGTACTGTGTGGAGGAAAAAAGGGGAGCGGGGCATGATTGAAACCTTTAAATACATGAAGGGTGTGAATAAGGTTCAGGAGGGCAGTATATTCAATATGAAGTTTAAGAATACAGGGACATGACCTCTAATAAACAGAAGGAAATCATAAAACTAACCTTAGAAAATATTATTCTCCTAATAGAGGGGGTGATTTACCAAAACTGGAGAGTGCAAAATCTGGTGCAGTTGTACATGGTAGCTAATTAGCTTCTAACTTCAGCTTGTTCAATTAAGCTTTGACAAAAAAATAACTGGAAGCTGATTGGTTTCTATGCGGAGCTGCACCAAATTTAGCATTCTCCAGTGTTAGTAAATCAACCCCTTGGAAGATACTTCCAGCAGAGGTTGAAAGTCAATCAACGGTATAAAATTCAAACATGCTTGCGACAAACGTACTGTAGATGTATCCAAAAAAAAAATACATATTTTGTTGCTGTCAAACATCTACAGTTATATTCTTTTCTAAGGGACTGAACAGATGGATAGTGCTTTTAAAGCATTATTAAAGGGGATATTTTTTTTTTTTTCTAAATAGGTTCCTTTAAGCTAGTGCATTGTTGGTTCACTTACCTTTTCCTTCGATTTTCTTTGTCTGAAATAATTTTTTCTTTGTCTGAATTTCTTACTTCCTGTTTCTCCTCAGTAAGCTTGCCCCCATCATCTGGCTGGGGGTTAGTCAGCCAGAACAGCTTACTGAGGAAGAACAGGAAGTGAGAAATTCAGACAAAGAAAACAAAGAAAAACATTTTTTTGGAAGGGAAATCGAAGGAAAAGGTAAGTGAACCAACAATGCATCAAACATTTGAAAGGAACCTATTTAGAAAATAAAAAATTAACCTTTACAAGCCCTTTAAACATTATTCTACAAGGTCCCAGACTATGGAACGCCTTACCAGCCAGCATTCGGCTGGAGAACTACTTAGTAAGAAAGATTAAGACTCATCTCTTGTGATCTCAAAGGAGACAGGAACAACAAGCGCCCAGAGGCGATTTACTTCGCATGTGCTGCGCTATATAAGTTCTTCATTCATTCATTCATTCTAGTGTCTATATAGGATATTGAAGGCTTAGATAAAAATTCGTAACCTGCAGTGGACTGTTAATAAAGAAAAGGTTGACCAGATGCACAAGTGTTGGCTTGTATTTAAGGTGGAGTGATATAGGATGAGTAACCTGTTGGTTTATCACATCAAGTGCCTCTTTTTTTTCTGTTAATTAGTATATACATAATGCTAATCTATGTACTATTACTGTATATGGCATTTGTTTTAGCCACACTAGATATACTGTATAATATTTTCCCGTGATTGAAGTTAAGAATGAATCTAGTAATTTTAAAACGTGTATATAATTCAGGAAGACACTGTTTGGTATAAGTAAATATGTATGCATATTGTTGAATTATTTTGTATACAAAAATACAACTGGGTCATTCAGTGACTCTTTTCCTTTTTTTTTTTTTTACCTACCGTCCTTTTTTTTGTTTTACTGTATCCCACTGTTATGGAATCTTCAATAAAATTTGAATAGGTAAAAAAAAAGTATCTCCACAATACCTGCCTGCGTTCTAACCTCCTTTGTGTGTTCTAACACTTAATTTTCATTTTTTTATAGTTAATATACGATTCCAATTTGAGAGTGGAGTTTCTCTTAGTGACCAAAGTTGACATTAATTATAACTTGACTATTGAATTAAGTGTCAAATGTAGGCTCTTATAGGCCAAATAGTTAATGTAAATTGGTTCTAGATCTTTCTGTGTGATGAAGCATGTTTTCTTGGATGTTGCAGAAGCATGTTAAAATGTTTTATGGCCATGGGCATTTTAGGGAAAGATAATGGAAGTGGTATTCCATCCTTTATAAATTGTTCCAATTGTTTTAATGTGCTGACAAACTGTATTAACAATTTTAATCTCTGTAAATTAACAATATAATGCTGTGCTGCCAAGAAGAGTGTTCACTCATGTTTATTAGTAAACTTCCCTATTATTCCATCATAGGTCAAGTGGCCTAGGCTCAATTTCACAAAACGTTGGGTATTTCGATTTGGGAATTCAGTCGTAAAACTCCCAAAGGGGAACATCGCACTGTGAAATTTTTGTTTTACTTTTGGATAGAGTGGGGAATCTCCTGTAAGTTTTTTTTTTTTGCTCTGTTTCACTTCCTGTCCTGTGGATGCAACAGGAATTAGGAGGGAAGATTTATTGGAAAATTTTGACTTAAAGAGGAAGTAAACCCTGATGGGTTTTACTTCCTCTTTGTTTCCCTGCAAAGCTAAAGCATAATGGGCTACTATGCATTGCATTATTATGTGTCACTTACCTGAAACTGAAGCCTGTGATGTCACCACTGTCCATCTTCCTTCCGGGTATCGCGGCTACATCACTGTGATTGGCTGGAGCCGCAATGACGTCACTCCCACGCATTCATGCGGGAGCCTCCAGTCATGGCACGCTCTCCTTTAGAAACAGCACAATCTCCATTTCTAAAGGTTTCTAAAGTTCGCCTGCATCGCTGTCTACAGCGTCCATATCTTTTGTAAATATCTATTTTCGAGCACCTACAGGTAATCCATAATCTAGGCTTACCTGTAGGAAAAAGTGGTTGGAAAGGGTTTCCAACCACTTTAACCACTTCCCGTCCGGCCAATAGCAGATTTACGGCCGGGAAGTGGTTATGAAATCGTGACTAGCCGTTCTCAAACATCTAGCACGATTTCAATGCCGCGTGGCGATCGGTGATGCGGGGTGTCAGTCTGACACCCTGCACCTCCGATCTCGGTAACGAGTCTCCGGCGGAGCCTCGTTACCACGTGATCAGCCGTGTCCAATCACGGCTGATCACGATGTAAACAGGAAGAGCCGCCGACGGCTCTTCCTCACTCGCGTCTGACAGACGCGAGTACAGGAGAGCCAATCAGCGGCTCTCCTGACAGGGGGGGTTCGCGCTGATTGTTTATCAGCGCAGCCCCCCCTCGGATCGCCACACGGACCACCAGGGAGTGCCCACACTAGACCACCAGGGAACTTAAAAAAAAAAAGGACAAAAAAAAAAAAAGTCAGCAAGAAAAAAAAAAGGGGCAATAAAAAAAAATGATGCCAATCAGTGCCCACACATGGGCACTGATTGGCAACATTGATCCATCAGTGCCACCCCTCAGTGATCATCAGTGCCACCCCAGTGTCTGTCAGTGCCACCCCACAGTGCCAATCCATGCCCAGTGCCCACCTATCAGTGCCCACCTGTGCCACCTATCAGTGCCCACCTGTGCCACCTATGAGTGCCCACCTGTGCCGCCTATGAGTGCCCACCTGTGCCGCCTATGAGTGCCCAGTGCTGCCTATGAGTGCCTATCAGTGCCGCCCATGAGTGCCCATCAGTGCCGCCCATGAGTGCCCATCAGTGCCGCCCATGAGTGCCCATCAGTGCCCCATACCAGCGCCGCCTATCAGTGCCCATCAGTGCTACCTAATCGGTGCCCATCAGAACTACCTCATCGGTGCCCATCAGTGCCACCTCATCGGTGCCCATCAGTGCCACCATATCAGTGCCCGTAATTGAAAGAGAAAACATACTCATTTACAAAAAAATTAACAGAAAAAAATAAAAACTTAATTTTTTTTTCAAAATCTTCGCTCTATTTTTAGTTGTTGCGCAAAAAAAAAAATCGCAGAGGTGATCAAATACCACCAAAAGAAAGCTCTATTTGTGGGGAAAAAAAGGACGCCAATTTTGTTTGGGTGCAGTGTAGCATGACCGCGCAATTGTCATTCAAATTGCGACAGTGCTGAAAGCTGAAAATTGGCTTGGGCGGGAAGGTGCGTAAGTGCCTGGTATGGAAGTGGTTAACCTCCTGTCAGAAAATCATGAGGATTCTCTTTAAAAAGGGCATAGACAAAGACAAAGTTAGAATTTCTGACAGTGTTTTTATTGATATGTGTGCTATTTTGTTGTGGTGACAACTACACCACTCATTCTTTGTATGGGTGACACATGGAACAGGAAATGAAGGAAAATCTCTACAATGGGGGTTACAGACATAAGTAAAAACCTGAAAGAGATTTATGTTCTCCTGCACTCAACCTAAAACCATAAAGAAATATTGTGTTAAAATGTGTTAAAAAACGAAACACAATAGTAACATTGAGATTGCTGAGAGAAATCAATGAACAAGCTGAAAGGAAAACAGGTGCTCCAAGAAAGTTTCCATGCAGACTTCAGGGGGATTATGTGGTACTGGCATTGGCAGCAGGCAAAACAGGTATTTATATTCTTTTTTGAAGGTAATGTTTTAATTTGACATTTTAGTTAAGGCAGTTGCAGTTTCAGTTGCTATTCCACTCTGCCTCCAGTGGCCAATGTACCAATGTAAACTCTAAAAGTCAAATTAAAAATGACAATAAATTCTGCACTATTTTAATAACTATTCAAATAACTAAAAATATGTGCTCACTAAAAATATCATCCCTTAAAGCCTTTGAGAGACATGAGAAGCTATTATTTATTTTGACTTTGCATCTGCCAAAAATGAGACATCCCTCAGGGGTCGGATGATCCTTTAGGATAATATGCCTTTATCTATCCAAGGTGAATTATATATACTCTAACTGTATTTTATTTGAATAAATGTACTGATATAGAAGTTATTTTTTACAACATATTTAAAATTGATTTGTTTAGGTTGGGGCCATTACATGGGTTATTTGTACATAGATATATTTTTTTGAAAAATGCAACCCTTTGTTCAAGATTATATGTGACCTGTTTACAGTGACTCAAGATTTTGTCTGTAGGAATTTTTTCCTGAATCAGATAAAGGTGGTCTTGTGCACATGTGCAGAGACAAAACAGGAATTTAGAGCAGCAGGGAACAATTTAAGTATGTTTGTCGTTTAGAGATTTCTGCTGCGAATATCATTTAATCAGTTTGGGAATGAAGATTACAATAATTTTCTAGTCTTACCCTCAGCAGGTGTCATGCCATCAGCGTGCAGATAGTAGAAAGGTTCAAACTCATTTTAGATGCAAACGAAACATTTAAAGGGGCTACATAGTTTTGAAAGATAAATATTTAGTTAGGTTTTTATTGCCAAGTAAAGATTAAAGTGCCTCAGTGTAATGTATTAAGTAGCTAGGAGAGAGAGTATTGCAACAGCCATTTAATGTATGCATAACAGCGCATAAATGAAAACATTAATGCCAAGTAAAAATGGCATCTATTTTAGAGTGTTATAATTCAATTCACAATTTATATTATTATATTCACTTATCAATCCTTTAGATTGATATAGCAAATATTAATAAATATTGGTTAGAACAAATTACATTTTTAGTGGCAAAACTTGCTCCTTAAAAGGTATGGCTTCACAAATTTGTAATTATTTCAGCTGTCAATATACAGCAGGGTTGGGGGGGTGGCCTGCGGCGGACCAGGATGGATGCCTAAACCCTGAGCTCCGATCCACAGCCCGGACGATCGCAACCCTCAGCAACCGATCCTCCCTGCTTCTCCCCCTCTAGAACAGGGAAGGACCGAGGACACCGCGGGGCATGCCTGGACAACAGCAGAATCCCCCTGTACCGCGCCGCCTTACTGACTATTATCCGACCGCCGCAGCGATGCAGGGAGCCCAAGATGGCGCCGGATCCAGCCTTGGAGGACACGCAGGCACAGACAGCGCGCCTGTTATTAGCAGCCCTCCGCTCTCCTCATCAGGACACCCTGATAACACCATCAGGGAGTCCATGGACACTATCCCTCCTCCGGTGCGCTCTGCAGATTCCTCTCAGCAGGACAGAGGTAAGAGACTGGCTACCTCCCCTGTCCCCTCGCCTACTAAAGAACCTCTAGCTAAAAGGCAATCCTGGTCGGCTGTAGTGGCAGGGACGTGCAATAACCAACATGCACCCTCCCTTGCTGCTGTCCCTGCTTCTGATAATGCTGTTACTGAAGTCATGCTAAAATCTATGCTTCTTACACTACAGCAAGATTTACAAAGAGATCTACAACTCTCTATGTCCCAAATCCATGATAGAATTGACTGTCTGGAAGAACGAGCAGATACTCTGGAGGATAATCTACAGGATTATTCTAAAGCGCACAATGAAGTAGTAGAGGTGCAGGAACATCATACTGAGGAACTCCGCCGTATTAAATTGAAGCTTGCCGATTTGGAAGATCGCTCAAGGCGCCAAAATATTAAATTCAGGGGCATCACAGAATCGGTCAAGCCAAATGAACTTACGCCATATTTACAACAGCTTGCCACTTCGCTGCTCCCGCGCATTAACATCCGCGAGGCATTAATTGACCGGGCACACAGAATAGCGAAACCTCCACATCTCTCAGAGGACATCCCCAGAGATGTCTTGGCCCGGTTTCATTATTTTAATGTCAAGGAGCAACTTCTCTATGCGGCTAGATCTACAAAGCCCCTCCCGGCTCCATATACCAATGTCAAGCTATTCACTGACCTATCCCCTGCCACGATGGAATTTCGCAGAGCTTTCACACCAATTACATCTATTCTCCAGCAGAAAAAAATAACCTATAAGTGGGGCTTCCCGACTAAACTGTTGGTCACTCATCAACATCAGATTGTTCCCATTCTTACACCGAAAGACGGATATAAGAAACTGACCAATTGGGGCCTGCTGCCGATCTCTTCGGGTGACACGGGACAGAGGAGTCCCCCTCGTGCGTCCTCTGGGGCTGGAAACCTGACGTCTAATCTCATTGAGAAACACTGACTCATGCCCTGCCTCAGTCCTCTCTCTACCTCTGTCCGGCCAGGATGAGGCCTGTTCACTTTTTTTTTTCTCTTCTCCTATACCCTCAGGTTTAAGTGTGCTAAGCACATAGTTTTCTTATACTGGTTGCCTATAAGGTTTGACGTAAGCATTGCATTTTGTTGACTCAGCAAGATTTTATTTTTATTTTATTTTTATTTTATTTTATATTTTGTTGTTCTGTTATATATATTGTGTACTCCGGATACTAGATATTTGCACATATTTCACAAATTTTTCCACTGTATCTCTGTGCTATTGAGCCTTGCTGATAGGTATAGTCTCCTTCTCTCTACTGCTATCACCCAAGTCATCTTATCAGCATGGCCCTCACGCTCACCTCCCTGAATGTTAAAGGCCTGAACTCACCTTTTAAACAAAATCTACTTTGGAAAGAAGCTTTAGCGTAACATGCTGATATTCTTTGTGTACAGGAGACCCACTTTTCTAATACGAACCAACCCCTATGTAAGCATAAAAAGTACCAGCATTGCTTTTTTGCCAGCGCCCCGAAAAGTAGACTTTTCATTGACCCACAGTGTCTCAGATGACGACGGCAGGTATCTGATCCTCTCTGCTACAATTAATAACCGTCCCCTCACTATTGTCAATATTTACGCCCCCAATACGGCTCAGAAAAAAATTCTTTGTTAATCTATTTGCTAAACTTGCCCCTTACAGATCCTCATCTCTGATCCTATGTGGGGATTTCAATGATGTACCTGACCTCTCTCTTGACTCCTCCAACATTGCGAGAGGTAGACCCTCAGCATTATCTGCCCTACTTCATAGAGAGGATCTATATGATTCGTGGCGCTGCCTGCATGGCACAGAAAGAGATTATACCTTTTTGTCTCCTCCCCATCAGTCTTATTCCCGAATAGACATATTTGTTACTGACAAACACCTACTACAGTCCATCACTGAGGCCCATATAGGGACGATCTCCTGGTCGGATAATGCGCCAATCACAATTAAACTATCATCCCCCTCCCAAGTCCCTAGCCACACGATTTGGAGACTAAATACCTCCCTCCTTAACAACCCTGCCTTTGAAACCCAGATACGGTCAGAGATTGAAGATTACTTTCGATATAATGTTGACTCTGTGGCTGATTATGCTATTACATGGAATGCTCACAAAGCTTGCCTGCGGGGTTTATTTATTAAACTTGGAGCCCGTTCTAAAAAATTACATTCTTCTAACACTGAATCCCTCCTAAAACAAATCCGCACCCTAGAGACTGAGAACAAGAAATCTCCTTCCCGCGACGCCTATCTAAAACTGAAACACCTTAGATCTCAACTTAGTGATCATCTCAGGAAAAATTTTGATTATTATATCAAACGCCTTAATCTGCGTACCTACACGGCAGCCAATAAGCCTGGCACCTATATGGCTAAACAATTTAAAAAGCAACTCGCCAATAAAAAGATTCCGTTTCTCATTAACTCCCAAGGGAAGCGACTTAATAACCCCCTAGATATTGCCAATGAGTTTAGTAGTTTTTATGCCAAGCTTTATAATCTCGGTGATAGTGAGCAACCCCCCCCATCTAAAGAATGTATCTCCGATTTCTTGTCTTTCATTTCCTTGCCCTCCATCTCCTCGGAAAAACTCGCTTTTCTTGCAGAACCTTTCTCAACTACTGAAATACATGATCTCCTTAAAAAACGTCCCCTTCATAAAGCCCCGGGACCCGATGGACTCCCTAATGAGTATTACAAGCGCTTTGCTGAATTGTTGCTCCCCCACCTTTGTAACATGTACAATCAATTTGTATCTACAGGTGCCATTCCGAAGGAATCCCTTGCTGCTTTGGTGGTTACCATCCCTAAGCCAGGCAAAGCAACAGACAACCCCGCCAATTACCGCCCAATATCTCTCCTAAACACAGACACCAAGATCTACGCTAAGCTCCTAGCACAGCGCCTTGCGAATGTCATCCCGTCGATCATACATTCAGACCAAGTAGGTTTTGTGCCGGGGCGTCAGGCCTTGGATGGTACCAGGAGATTTCTCTCTTCCTATCTTTGGATGCAGAGAAGGCGTTTGATAGAGTTTATTGGCCTTATATGGAAGCGGTTCTCGGTAAGTTTGGCATTTCAGGAACCTTCTTGTCTGCTGTGTTGGGGTTATACTCTCATCCATCGGCACGTGTCTGTACTTAGGGTGTTATTTCCGATCCATTTACTATCACCAATGGCACTAGGCAGGGGTGCCCATTGTCCCCCCTAATTTTTGCTATGATAATGGAACCATTAGCACAGGTCATTAGGTCCAGCACGTTAATATCTGGCATTAAAATTGGAGATGTTGACCATAAAATCGGTCTTTATGCCGACGATGTCATTATTGCCCTGACCAACCCCCTAGTCTCCCTCCCCGAGGTTCAGCGTATTTTAGAGTCTTTTAGTTTAATTTCCCTCTATAAATTGAATCATAGCAAATCCCTTATGCTTAATTTAGGTTTAGACCAAGCACAGACCCATTATATCTCAAAAAATGTTCCCTTTGCGTGGGCCCCTAACTCTTTTCTTCCCTACCTTGGGATACAACTAACATTCCTAAGCCATATCTTACTTAGGACAAATTTGGAAAACCTCACAGGCAAGCTTTTGAGGCTCACAAAAGATATGACCCATGTTCCCGCCTCTTGGGCTGGAAGAATTGCTCAGGCGAAAATGTTTCTGCTTCCCCATATTTTATATCTGTTCCGAACCATCCCTCTCCCGATACTACAAACACAACTGAGAAAACTTCAAGGGATTGTTAACTCCTTCATTTGGCAACAAAAAAGGCCCAGAGTAAAGAAAGCTGTGCTCCTGACCCCGGTCCAGCACGGCGGATTGGGTGCCCCAGACATTCTAGCCTACTATCGTGCAACAATCCTAGATCAGCTCAAAATTTGGTGGTCGGACCATCACCCCACAACATGGCGGCAAATAGAAGCTACTGCACTTCGTGCAAATCCTAAACATGTCCTCGCTGCCTCTTGGCTTAATTTCAAGCCACAGCGTAACTCTCTGGACACTATCACTGCCTCTCTAAGAGTCTGGTCCGCTGTTTCGCAAATTAATTCGGGCATATCGGCAGACACACTCTCATTGCTGCCCACTAAAGCATTTGCTCTGTTGGCTCCTGATCTTCACATCGGAACTGGATTAAACTAGGTGTTGTCAACATAGGTGTCCTCTTTTCATCCTTGGGTATCCACTCCTTCTCCTACCTACAACAGAAATATGGCTTGTCCTCCAAATCGTTCTTTATTTACCTTCGAATAAGGTCTCTTCTCTCCACAAAACCAAGTCCAGAGCTACTCTCCCCCTTCTATTCAATATTGGTCCTCCTATATCCCTCAACAACCCCCACCTGATGTCTGGGTGAAGGCCCTCTTGACTCCACTGCGTCTATCTCATTGCATAAATCACTGGGAATCCCTTCAGAAACTTTTTCATAAATGGTACTTCACCCCTGATAGACTGGCGAAAATGTACCCGTCCACCTCCCCTAAATGCTGGAGAGGATGTGGCGATATTGGCTCCCTATCCCATATCTGGTGGGATTGCCCGCTTCTCAAAACATTCTGGGCAGAGGTTGAAAAACTGATTTTTTCATTGTGCTGCATATCTCTCCCACTGTCGCCTTTGGATCTCCTGTTGGGTCTATCAATCCCCTCCTGGCCTGGACATTTGCGAACATTGGTGACGCACATTTTAATAGGAGCCAGGTTGGCGATTGCTAGAAAATGGAAATCGACTCAATCTCCTCTCTTAAAGGATGTCATCTGTTTGCTTAACTCCCATTTCCTGATGGAATTCTCGTTTGCTAAAGCCAACCTATCTACCAATAACTTTTACCTGACCTGGGATAAGTGGCTTACTGATCCTAGAAGTGCCCCCCTGTGTTAGTTGGCTCTCCCTTAGTGGATTCCTAGACCCCATGTGGATCCCCCTTCTTTTTTTTTTTTTATACTGTTGATATGTTTTACAGTTGTATGTTGACCACATATATCTCACTAAATGTGCAGTATTGCTCCTTATGATACTACTCTCCCTGTTCTGTTTCCTACTCTGGTTCTGTTTATATACAGTGCAACCATCTACTGGTTTAAATCCTGAAGTTTTTCGATACTAATCTACAAGTACATGTTTGTTTTCCTTGATTTTGATGTTGAGCCAGGGTATGCCCAATTGGCTATGTTTTGTACACACTCCTACCTTTTCCTTTTGGAAATCAATAAATACTTAAATTAAAAAAAAATATATATATACAGCAGGGTTGCCAACCTCCCATGGCATTTTTTACTGACAAAACATGGGGAATTTACTGACGGAGCCCAATTTTTACTGGCAACTTGAAAAATAAAAGAAATCCTATTAAATATAAAGACATTCAATATTTAAAGAGTATAAAAACGATTTGGAAACACTGACAATACACATAAATAATTAGCTTGGTTTAAACTTACAAACGTTAACAGAGCATGACAAATTATCATCCCCTAATTTTTATGGACAGTTGTAAAAGTCACAGATTTTTACAAACTGTCAGTAAATTTACTGATGGTTGGCAACCCTGGTACTTTGTGATATCATGCATTGTTTAACAAATCTGTGTTTGCTCACTTATCTTTGATCCACAGTAATGCGGGCCATACATTGGTCGAATTCCAAACTATCTGTCTTTAAAAAATTAGTTTTGTGCATTTTGTGCTCCGATGGTGCCATCAATTATTTCAAAATTCGACCAACCAAGCCTTTAACTTCACCTGATGCTGCTACAGAATTTTTATTTTTTTTTGTGGCTGGGAATTTTCTTTTCTTGCGCTCATGCGCATTTCTTTTTTTTATATTTCTCACACAATTCTCCCACCATTGATTAGAAATTTGATGGTTTGTGAAATTAAAATGATTAGTTACGATTTTCGAAAAGAAAGTTCTTTCAGAATTCGATCAGGTCCAATAACTGTTATGCACTCACCATATGTTACCACCATATGTTACCGGCTGTCTCTAGACTGTTGTTATCCTGCATTATGTTACCCTCGTGTTTAACTGTCATGAGGGGTGGTTTCTCACCCTCTTCCCCCTTCCATGTATGACCTAGCTAATCAGCTGGAATTTACTTTACAGAGTTAAATTACAATCTCTACATGTATTACCTTTGTTTTCACTGCATTCTTTACCATATTGTTGTAGGCTGCATCCCTACAAAGTTGGTGAACTATTGTGCACATGGTTTTCCACCCCTCCCCTTTTGGGTTCTTCTGTAAAAGTTGCTATATTCAGATGATTCACGTAGCATTTGCTTCCTGGAATCCATCTGCTCTTACTTCATGCAGGCAGGAGGGTGGGCCTAGCTGAGATAGACCCTCATTGTCTTCTCCAGATGAAAGAAATAAGATGCCCATGTATGACATCATTTTGGCCTACCTAAGCAGGAAATCAGGAAGCAACTGAAGAAATGTAAAAACAAGTTTATACCAAGTAAATATGATATACCTTCTTATATTGTATACTAAGACCAGCAGCATCAGGATTACAAATAGTTCATGTTGATTCATTGAGTTTAGTCCTGCTTTAAAATGTACCTATGCTCAGATAATGGATATTTAAATATTTACCAATGCCTAACAAACTGTGAAAGAGCTATAAAACAAGCCACCCTTGACCTCTGACATCCTTGTACTGTACTTCTACCGTGTTTCCCCTAAATAAGCCCTACCCCGAAAATAAGCCCCCATTTTAAATGCTTGTAATATCCTATAATCCACTCTATTACAGTAGTATATAATGTACAATATGTGTGTTTCTGTAATATAAATGCAGGTCACAGAAGCGCAGAGCGGTGCTATAAGGTATTTGGCACAATTATATTACAAAAATACACACATTATATGTACATGTACATTATATACTACTGTAATAGAGTGGATTATATGATTTTACAAGCATTTTAAGTCAGTTCCCACTGGGATTCCTATCAGGCAGGGAAAAAGAGGGCCTATAATTGAGGGAAAGAGAGGGGGAGGACCTACCCCAAAAATAAGCCCTACTATGTCTTTTGTTGCCAAGATTAATACAATATATAGTAGTACTATAGTAGTACTGTAGATATCACAACAAAGACTAAATCCCTCATTCACCTCTGTAGCTATAGGCATTGCAGAGAAATCCATCCAATCCAATAGAAGTCTTAGCTCTTTTTTTGTTACTTCCAATTGCACCAAAATCTAAGCAACTTGCCAGCATTCTAATGCAAACAAACAGAAGTTGCTTTTAAGCTTTTAGAAGCTAACTAAAAATAATGTATTGCTGTGCGCCATGACACATTGATATGTGTTTAAAGGCAAAAGTTGACAAGTGTTTTGATGCATTTTTATTGATTTCATTGGAGAACACATTGATCAAAATGCAAATATTAAAATACAGACTTAACAGCTTGCCTTGCCCACAGTAGTTGTACTGCAAGCAGGTGGCAGCTCCAAGCCGGGTGATGTGCCTGTACATCGCAGACTCTCTTCCAGGTTCCTGGAGCATGTGTGCACCCCCTGCCAACCTGTGCTGTGTTTTGACAATGATTTGGGCTAAAATCTGATCAGCTGTGGTCAATCGCACACAGAGTTCTGTGTTTACAAAAACACAGAACTCTGTGTACTGTGAACAGCGATCTAGCTGTTTCTTTCTGCTTTGCAAGGAGAAAAACAGATAGATAGTAAAGTAAAATCAGCACATATTATACAAATAACGCATTGCAAGGCACACAATTAACCCTTTGATTGCCTCTAGATGTTAACCCCTTCCCAACCAGTGTCATTTGTACAATTAGTGTACAGTATTAGCACTGATCACGCAATTAGTGTCACTATTGATGTCAGTGTCAGTAAGTCAATTAATGTACCTCCCAGCCAGCGTCAGCTTGCACCAGATTGACCACCACACATTCACAGTCCCACTATAAGTCGCTGATCTCTGCCATTTCCAGTATAGTGTCATGCTGTAGCTGTGTAAATTCCAGTATATACACCATAGTTTGTACACTCTACAACTTTCGCAGAGACCAATTAATATTCACTTATTGGGATTTTTGTTAACCAAAGATATGTAAAATAATACTTTTTTCCCTACATTTATGGAAAAAAAAATATTATTTTACATTGCATAGGTTGTATAACAGAAGGTAGAAGATATCATTGTTTTTTTTAATACTTCATATTTCATTTATATAGCACAAAAAAAATAAAAAATTGTGGCGATCAAATACTACCAAAGGAAATCTTTATTTGTGTGAAAAAAAATATATATAAAAATTACTTTGCCTAAGTGTTGCATTACAGAGCTATTGCCAGTTAAATTAGCACAATTCTAAATACTGTAGTAAATATGCTCTGGTCATGAAAGAGGCAAACAAACTGTTTGGCTGAATTTGCATCACACAGACATCACATGCTCTCTACACAGCAATGCAGTGCCAAGCGCATGCAATGACTGTGTTTGCACCAGTGTGAACCCAGCCTAACAGGGGAAACATGATACTTACCTAATTTGTTACTTGAATTTCTGCATGTCCTTTTATAGTAATAGGCAATTTGTGTGTTTTGTCTTGAGAAGCAGAACATTCTTTCAGAAGCATTTCTAAATTTGAAAACAACAAATATTGTTTGCCTAATGCATGTTTAGACGGATTCAAATGAAACTTATTACAAGATGTAGGATATCAAAACAGCAGGCTAAAAGAATCTCTAATAGCAGTTTATTTGCAATGTCTTTCTGAATGCATCATTTAGCAGATAATCTTCTGCTTTTCACCATCTTGCTTGTGTGAATTATGGGGTCCAGTAGCAGTTGCAATGTGATTTGATCCGGCATTGGTCAGCCCATCAATACTGTTGAGTCCAAATCAACTGTTTGCGGCTGTTTACATTTTTCCCAATAAAGTTCAAATAATATATTACTAATTTAACAAACAAACGAATCGTTGTCCTACCTGGACTACAGTGTACTGCAATGTCCATTTAAAGGATAAAAGTACTTCACTGTAATAAGAAAACTAAGGTTGGTAAACTTTATCTATATGCCGTACAAAAAAAAATGTATTCAATGAGGACCACTAGGTTTTTCTCTTGTTTGCCTTACTCACTAATATATATATATATATATATATATATATATATATATATATATATATATATATATAGATAGATAGATAAATAGATAGATAGATAGATAGATATGGGGATGGGAAGGAGGGTATTGTGGACTGGAACTGACAAGGAGCAAGGGCGAGCATTGTGCTTAAATACCCCCCGTGCTTTTCCAATAAATCCAGGCCACCATACTGACCTTCATATATATATATATATATATATATATATATATATATACACACACATATATAGTATTGCAACAAAAGCTGCATTTTCTATTTTAACAAGTGAAAGGCACAACACCCCAAAAAAATAATGTATATAATATATATATACAGTATACTATATATACATTTTTTTGGGGGGGGTGGTGCCTTTCACTTGTTTAAATAGAAAATGCAGCTTTTGTTGCAATACTCATAAGTGGCCCAGTCTATTATGGACCTGCCCTCTAGGGTTGTATCATCACATAGCATGGTTTCACAGCACTCCTAGGCTAAGCAGCACTCACACTACAGTACTTTAGCATCACTAAGTCCAATATGAAGCACAAGCCAACTAGCGCCTTTGAGTAAAAAGTGAAACGACCCATGATGTCGCTAGACATGCGTAGGGCTTTAAAAAAATGCTTTGAGGGGGGCCTCTAGGAGAGAGGAAAGGTAGAGGGTAAAAGATAGACCAGAGCAGAACTTGGGGTTGTAAAGGTACAATTTTTTTTTCCTAAAAAGCTTCCTTTACCTTAGCGCAGTCCTCCTTCACTTACCTCATCATTCCATTTTGCTTTTAAATGTCATTATTTCTTCTGAGAAATGAGAAATCTTGTTCTTCTGTCTGTAACTCCACACAGTAATGCAAGGCTTTCTCCCCGGTGTGGAGTGTCATGTTCGCCCCCTCCCTTGGACTAGTGGAGAGTCAGGACGCCCTCTAACACATAGCTCCCTTCTCTATCTGCAATGTAGAGAGCGTCCTGACTCACCTGTAGTCCAAGGAAGGGAGCGAGCACGACACTCCACACCAGGGAGAAAGCCTTGCATTACTGGGTGGAGTTACAGACAGAAGAAGAGGAAGTGAGGATTTCTCAGAAGAAATAAGGGCATTTAAAAGCATAATCGAAGGATGAGGTAAGTGAAGGAGGACTGCATTAAGGTAAAGAAAGCTATTTAGGGAAAAAAAATGGTACCTTTACAACCTCTTTAAATTAAAATTACAGTCGAGACCTCCATTAAATCCAGTTATGTGTTCCATGTATTAGTAAAGAGTACTAAAGCATCTTTCTTCCGGCCTCCTGTAACCCCCTGCATGGCAAACTGGGGGAGAAGGGTCAGAACTGTAAACATTTCAGTCTCTACTGCATTGTACAGTGATGTCAGTTTAAGGCCATGGCATTGACACTGATGGCCTCATTCCTGCAGAATAGAGCACAGAGGGTAAGACTAGGAACGTATTATTCATCTAGTAGTTCCTTGTCTTGCGGGGTTCCTCAGGGCTCGGCGTTATCGCCGATATTATTTAATATTTATTTAAGGCCGTTGCTGTATATTATTCGGCGACATAACCTTAGTTTTCACGTCTATGCAGACGATACGCAGATCTATTTTAAGTTGCCTAAAAATAAGGAAGTCCAGGTGGATTTGGCAGCCTGTCTGGAGGAAATACAGTCCTGGATGGGTGCCAATTACTTAAAACTTAATGGCTCAAAAACTGAATGTATTATTATTAGCAATCAGAGCAAATCCAGTTTGTCGGACTTTCCTTCTTGGCCGGTTTCATTTATGCCATACCCGACCCCGGCCATCAAGGTCCGGGACTTGGGAGTCATCTTGGATTCCAAATTGTCTTTGAAGGTGCAGGTAAACCAGGTGGTAAGCGGATGCTATTACCATCTGAAACTCCTGCGTTCTACACTGGATTTCATTGACGAGGTGGACAAAGTCCATGTGATCAATGCTTTCATTGGTAGCCGGTTGGACTACTGTAATGCGTTATACATGGGATGTTCAAAAACCCTCCTGCATAAGCTTCAGTTGATCCAAAACGCGGCAGCTAGGTTAGTAACGGGAGTGGGCCGTCGGGCCCATATTACACCATCTCTGAAAGCCTTGCTTTGGTTACCGGTTGTTGAATGGGTCTTATTCAAAGTGGGATGCATCGTCCACAAAGCTATCCATAAGAGGCCCAGGGTATTTGCAAAAAAAATGTACCTGTTATGTTCCCAGCAGATCGTTAAGATCTGCTGATCAGGTTAATTTGACGGGCCCTAAATTCAGAAGAACAAAATGTGGAGGGAGGACTCTGGATGCACAAGGTTCGATATTCTGGAATTCTCTACCACTATACTTAAGACGGGAGAAGGATTTGTTAAATTTTAGGAAGTTTTTAAAAACTTTTTTATTTTCCCAGGTGTATGGCCCTAATTAGGGTTAGATACTAGCAGTTTTAGATATTGTAGTTTTAGTTTTTAATGTTATTATGTGGTTTTATATTGTTATGTGAGATGTGTCTGTATAAGTTCTGTGGTTCTATGAGCGCATCGAGGCCTTTGGGTAATGACTGCGCTCCCAAAAAGCATTTTTTTTAAATAAATAAATAAATAAATAAGGCCCCATAAACACTATTAGATTTTCTGCAGATTTTTGTTTTCAGATTTACCAAAACCATGTAGTGCAAGGGCTTTCCTGATTGCATACAAATTAAAATTCTTAAGGTTTGACCTTGTATTATATGGTTTTGGTAAATCTGAAGACAAAAATCTGCAGACAATGTAAGGCCGCGTACACATGACCAGTTTCCTCGGCAGAATTCAGCAAGAAACTCAATGGGAGACGTATTCTGCCGAGGAAACCGGGCGTGTGTACACTTTTCGCCGAGAAACCCGTCGAGGAACTCGTTGAGCCAAAAAGAGAGCATGTTCTCTATTTCCTCGATGGGCAATGGGAAAATTTGTCTCGACAAGTTTTTTGACTGCCGAACAAGGAACTCGACGGGAAAAACTATGTGTTTCGCCCGACTAGTTTCTCAGTTGTGTGTACACCACTTAAGACAGGGAACCTGCTGATAGGAAGAAGATGTAGAGGGATGATCTCATACATGAGCATACTTCTGCTTAATTTGGGAGGTCAAGGACAAGGCCGTGTAGTTTAGCAAGGTTGTCTAAATTACAAGGCTGACTGATTAGAAGGTTTTTTTTTTGTTTTGTTTTTTGTTTTGTTTTTTTTAGGTAAAAAGATTTATGCATGTATATTTCAACTGTAAAGTCAGCTTCTTGCCTGCTGTTTCACTTTAAAGATGATGAATGACATGCAGATAATTTCTTTGACACAGTGTCTGAACATCTTCAGTCCACCTGATTAGGTTATCTAGACATGAATTCTAATTATTTTAAGTAATGACAGCATATTATTTGAAACTAAAATAGTATCTCTGTAATTATAGGATGTACATCTAATTCTCACCACTTGATGAAAACTGGAAATTGCAAATGTCTGAATGATAAACCTATCTAATCATATTAATTTAGACTGGGAAGGGAGAACAAACTGCAGACTAAATGCAGCAAAGTTAATGAGGCTTTCAATGACAGCTTTATAATAATATATTTACAGTCACTCATAATAAATTTTGTGTATTAGATTCAATTGTAACTGTCAAAGATCAATAATTAGTTTTAGTCTAATGAATATCTTTATTTGTGACTAGAAGTGTATTCAATATAAAGTACAAAAATAAATGAAGTAAAAAATAAGTTTGTAATAGAATTTATTTCCAGAAGCTAGCAACACAAAAGATAACGGCAATATCTGTGATCTGCCAGATATGTAATACATTTCATTCCTCTTTACTTCATGTACTTGCTTTATGTCATGGTGTTTAACACCAGCAAGTAAAAAAATATCTACAGGCAGTTTTCTTCTCTCTACCTAAACCTATTTATATGTTTATTTTATTTTTTTACTTGCCTTTAGAAAGCCATGCAAAAATGCAGTGATGTTTTACAGTGGCACCAAGGACTTAAATTCTCAGCCTTCCATGCACCCCCTAGAGTCAGGAGCATTGGCTCAGAGACTACTGGACATTATTGGCAGGTTTCTGGTGCCTGAAATACCCACTATTAATGCACAGAGAGTCACAATGGCACCTCCAGCAGTCATGATAATTACAGGTGTTTTGGCCATGACTGCCTCCTAATAAGTGAAAGTAGTTGGGTGACAGTGGGGCTTCTTCCAAACAGTAAGTGTGCTGGTGCCGATTAACGCAAAATTTCACAGTGCCACAAGGGGAAGAAAATTGTGTAGTAAGAGCAAAACTTCAGCTTTCTACTATATGTACATCAGGAGCAGACTGACTATTCGGACACTCGGGCACTGCCCTAGGACCCCATGCCACTAGGGGGCCCCATTAGGGTTGCCAGCCTCAGTAAAATCAGGGACAGTATGTACAAATCTGTGTTTTTTTTTTTCTTTTACATCTGTCCCTGAAATTTCCCTTACCGACATCCTTTTGGTCTAAAAATACCAAGATTATAGCTGCCCCACCTCTCCAGTACATTTTCAGTGTGTGTGTATGTGTATTCTGTGTGTATGTATACTGTGTGTGTATACTGTGTATGTATACTGTATGTGTTTGTATATTGTGTGGCCCCATAATCTATTGCCTGGGGCCCCATAATCTCCTATTGCCCGGGGGTCCCATAATCTCCTATTGCCTGGGGGCCCCATGAGTTGTCAGTCTGCCCCTGATGTACATTGTACTTTTATGATTGCTCAAAGCATTAAGATGGTGGAACTAGACTGGCACTTTACATACGGCAAGGCATATCACTGCATAGGTTTAAACTTTTTGTAATTTGTTCCAGTCTTAGTGGTCTAGAAATTGTAATTTTGCTTTCTAGAGTCAATATAGGAGTGTTCTTCACCTTTACTACAGAGAGCCAACTGCCTGGAATATATTAGTCTATAGTAGCTGTGTTTTTGCAGCATGTTTTGCGGTGGATTTAGATTTTTTTCATGTACGTTTTTGATGCAGTTTTAATGCGTTATTTTATTTTTTCAGAAAGTGTTGATGTTGATAGGAGGAGGTGTCTGTTGTCATGCAGAAATATCCACAAAAAATGCATGTACACATGTTTTTCATGTGTTTTGTTGTGATTCCATTAAAGTCTATGTGGCCAAAAAAGCTTTTTGCTGTGTGTAAAAAAAAAAAATCCCTACACCTTTCCAAAAAACGCATTGCAGGCAACTGCATAGATATGAATGGGACTCATAGGAAATAAGGTTAAATGAACTGTAGTGTGCTTCTGTAGCTCTGCAAAGGCACTACAAAGGCATAGATGTGAACCTAGCCATATGCATAGTATATGCATATGCATAGTATACTGTACAATGCACTTGCATGTTTTGTGGAAAATATTCAATGATGTGTAAGGTTTTTATACTATTGTACTATTCTAGCTTTGCTTTTCATTGCCTCTGGCTTGGCAGGATTCCAGGCACGTGTAACACCCCCTCCATTCTTGCCCTAACAGTTATAGGAGGAAACTAGCTAAGGAGTCTGGCAACTCATGCTGACCCAGGTGGCCTTATTATGTTAGAAAATAAGAGGCACATGGCACCGTTGTTGTATCTCTGTCTATGTCAACACTCCCCTACAACTGTCATCAGTATGTCTAACAATTTGTTAATTTTGTGCTACAATATATGAAGTTTTGGGAAATCAAATGACCACTCGCAGTTTAAAATAAACAATTTTATCACATCTGCATTATTTAATTGAAAATGACAGTTAGCAAAACAAGGAACATTATCAATGTAATATACACAGATCAGCCATAACATTATGACCACTGACAGGTAAAATCAATAACATTGATTATCTTGTTACAATGACATCTGAAAGTGGGTGGCATATATTAGGCAGTAAGTAAACATATTGTCCCTGTTTTGAAAGCAGAAAAAAATGGGCAAGTGTAAGGATTTGAGTTATTTTGACAAGAACAATTTGTAAAGGCTAGATGATTGAGTAAGAGAAACTCGAAAACTGCAGCTCTTGTGGGATGTTCCTGTCTGCATGAGGTTCCTGGGCACAGTCAAGGCTCATTGATGGACATGGGGAGCAAAGGTTGGCCAGTGTAGACTGAACCAATTGAGGAGCTACTATTGCTGGAAAAGTGAATGCTTGTTCTGATAGAAAGATATCAGAACTGACAGTGCATTGCAGTTTGTTGTCTATGGGGCTGCAGAGATTTAGACTGGTCAGGGGGCCAATACTGACCCATGCCCACAGCCAAAAGCACCTAAAAGGAGCACATGAGAATCATAACTCAACCGCAGAACAATGGAAGAAGGTAGCCTGTTCTGATGAACCATGTTTTCTTTTACATTATGCGGATGGGTGTGCTTACCTGGGGAAGAGATGGCATCAGGATGTACTATGGGAAGAAGGAAAGCCAGGGGAGAGAGAGATCTGCTACTCATGGCTTGGTGCCAGATACCACAGTGTAGTTTCAGAGGTCTAGCGGAGTCCATGCCTTGATGGGACAGGGCTGTTATGGTAGCAAAAGGGGGACCTACTCAATATTAAGTGGGTGGTCATAGTGTTATGGCTGATCGGTGTATATAGAGGACAAGATTACTTACCACAGCTGTATAACTTCTGTAATATATGTATATTTAACATATACTACTACACATTTAGCAGATTATTATTATTTAACAGGATTTATATAGCGCCAACAGTTTGCACAGTGCTTATCACAGGCCTTGCTTAGCTCCACCCCTCAGTCCTGTTCTTTTTGCGCCCTTGCAACACAATTTTATAGGCAAGACCAGCTGTTTGGTACTCAGGATGTAGTAAAGGCCAAAGAGGGTATCCCCATAATTATTTGGTGAATTAGTAGTAACCAATAATATTTTGAAGACAGTGGCAAGGTGCTTACTCAACACTCCCAAACAATATGGCACAGAGCCTTGATACCACCAAAACTTGGGTACAACAGCTCTTAACAATGTTGGTGATACTTTATCACAGTCTCTGCACTTAAGTGGACACATGGGTAGGGCTTACATTACCCTGCAGCATCTGAGCAAAGGGGGTGGCTGATAGG
Organism: Rana kukunoris; assembly: GCA_029574335.1. Classification (NCBI taxonomy): domain Eukaryota; kingdom Metazoa; phylum Chordata; class Amphibia; order Anura; family Ranidae; genus Rana; species Rana kukunoris. The sequence goes on along the minus strand of CM056052.1, from coordinate 312,910,890 downwards.
CAGAGCGGCAGTGCAGGCACATTTGGTAGACTAATGGAAAGATCCTTGTCCTAACTCTCTAGAGTCCCTAGATAGCTGAACCAGAAGTGGAATCCCTGCTCTGCCCCTCCTCAACAGGAACCTCCCCTAGCACTAGTTATACTGTCCCTAACCAGCAGGGATTTACAGCAGGTTTCTACTCTAGCTACTTCACAAATGCACCCAACAGCCATGGGACTAAGGATGGCCGTGGACAGCTGCTCCCCTGATGACACCTACATAGGCTTCAGAGGAGCAAAGCTCTTCCATTCCCCCTGCACAGGGGTCAGCTGAACAGCACCACCAATAGTGGGGAGGATAAACTGCACCTACCTACAATATCTCTTGCAGTTTGCTGTTAAGGAATACAGTCACCATTTTTGTTGCTTCCATCATTGAATTAATAGATTCATCACATGTACAAAATAGGACAGCTAAAAGATGACCAAAGGATGGTGTGTGACAATGTAAAGTAAAAGCTAAAATCTTATTATCTCATACCAATTAATGATAAAGAATACCACATTTGACTTTACATACATACATTTTTTATTTGTCATGACACTTTATAGTCTCTTGTGTTTTGTCTTTTTTATTCCACCAAAAATGATTCCTTTTTTTGTACTCCCCTTAACAGATACTGTACCTCACAGAATATCACAGTTAACACCAGCAAGAAGCAAGGGGCATTTTAAGAAGCAATAACTGTTATAAACTGTTATAATCTATCAGGCTTTTATCATCTGATTTTCTAAATAGGAAATTCTGAATAAAATTTGGAGTGTGCCTATCTTGCATTTGTGCATATTTGAACCCAAAAAGAAAACTTGCTACATTTCCATTATCCTGGAGCCATTACCATAACTCCCAACTGTCCCTTATTTGGAAGGGCTGTCCCTCTTTTGAGATCAAATTCCTTTGCCTCCCTTGTATCCTCAGTTGTCCCTCTTTTTGGTCTATTGTGTACATCTCTATACAAAAAGTATGTCTTTAATACCAAAAGTAAACTAAACGTTGTGTTCTACCACTATATTACTGTATTTGTTATATTGAAAGGGTAATGTAGTGCCCTCCTCTAGTTAGGTTGTTAGGATAAATTTAGTTTTTGGTCTCACTGTAGTCAATGAAGCAGTAAACTATTGTTTCTAACTTGTCAGAGCTTCCTAAGCTTGTTTTTTTTGTTTTTTCATACCTGCTTCTGAGTCCAGTAATTAATATTTATCATCCTTTATCATCAAGCACTAGTGGATTTTAAGAGGAGTTTTTCAGCTGTAAAAATGCTCTAACTCTGATAAAAGCTGAGAAACACAGATTTATTTTTATTTTTTTGAGCCAGAAGCTTTTGTGGGAGTATAGTTTTGCTAAAAAATTGAAAAAGCTGAAAAACGCTGAAAAACGCTACTGCAAAAACTATGCAAAACTCATTCTACAGCTTTCTACAGCTAACACTACTGGCATTTTTTATAATGTCCAGTGTGCATTCGCCTTATAGCTTCATCCTGTATGATTTTTTCTTTTTTTTTTTTTTTTAAATAACGATTTTAAATAGTGAAAAATACAAAACTTCAGTTTAAATATCCATACATTTCTAAACAAAAAAACATACAATGGACACAAAACCATTACCATTTTCCTTTAAAGCAGAGATGATAAATATACTGTATTACTGGGTCATGGCAAACTGGAATTCGACCCAGATCACCGTGACTTTTACGCTTACCGTTATATTTGTTGTTAGTGAATCAATCATTTTTAGATTAATTTTTAATGTGCAGCAAATCTATGCTCTTCTTCCAGAAGTCTACAGAGAGCTGTACTTTTTTTAATTTCTCAGTAGCATAATGAATAATATCTTTCCGTAATACAATAAGTCTCATTTTAAAGTTTCATTTTAACATGTATTTTTCATTTCCAGCTTTCACTCTGTTTTCCATTTTACCCCTAGGCAATCTGTGTGACTTTTATATATATACCGCTACATTAGTCATATATCAGTGAAATAGCACCGAATATTTTACTATGGCTTGCTATCTGAATCCAGGAAATCTCATAAAAATAGATCAGTTCCATAACTTCCCTTGTGTCCCATCCAGCCATTTGCTAATGTGGATTTGATATTAAAATTTGATTCATTTGTACAATTATCAGTTTGTTTTCAGTTAGAATGTAATTGAGTTCCGTACATTCCTGACTTTGATGCATTGTTCTGTCTGAACAGTGCCGGTGAAGTGAGAGACAATTTCTTCCTATTCTACTGGATCAATTGTGCTACCCGTTAACATTTAATATTGTTCGAAAGGGCAAAATAACGGTGTATAATAAATGCAGGAGAGATCTATCATGAGGCAGAAGGCTGCTGACACATGACATAAAATGTTGAGATTTACTTTATAAGTGTCGGTTGCCCTCACCTTGGTAGATGGCGATGCTTTATGAATAATGCAGTATGCTTATATAATACATTCCGTGGCCAAACAGTTAAAACAGATGCTTATTTTATTCACAAGTGTAGGTGTAGCACTTTAAATAAAAACTAGGAAAAAAAATCATCGCTTTCTGTCCTTTGTTATCAAAAAAAACCTCATCATGCCTAATGAATATCATACTTGTAAGCACACCAATCACCTTAACCACGTAACCCCCGGACCATATTGCTGCCCAATGACCAGAGCACTTTTTGTGATTTGGCACTGCGTTGCTTTAACTGACAATTGTGCGGTTGTGCGACGTGGCTCCCAAACAAAATTGGCGTCCTTTTTTTCCCACAAATAGAGCTTTTTTTTTGGTGGTATTTGATCATCTCTGTGGTTTTTATTTTTTTGCGCTATAAACAAAAATAGAGCGACAATTTTGAAAAAAATGCAATATTTTTTACATTTTGCTATAATAAATATCCCCAAAATATATATAAAAAAAAACATTTTTTTCCTCAGTTTAGACAATACATATTCTTCTACCTATTTTTCGTAAAAAAAAATCACAATTAGCGTTTATTGATTAGTTTGCGCAAAAGTTATAGCGTTTACAAAATAGGGGGTAGTTTTATGGCATTTTTATAAATATTTTTTTTTTACTAGTAATGGCGGCGATCAGGGTTTTTTTTTTTTTTTTTGGTACTGCGATATTATGGCGGACACTTTGGACACTTTTGACACATTTTTGGGACCATTGGCATTTTTATAGCGATCGGTGCTATAAAAATGCATTGGATTACTATAAAAATGCCATTGGCAGGGAAGGGGTTAACACTAGGGGGCAGGGAAGGGGTTAAGTGTGTTCCTGGGTGTGTTCTAACTGTATGGGGGGTGGACTCACTAGGGGAAATCACTGATCTTCTGTTAATACATTGTATGAACGGAAGATCAGCGTTTCCCCGCTGACAGGACCAGGAGCTTTGTGCTCCCGGTCCTCGCTCTGTACCGAGCGATCGCGCATGCCTGGCGGGGGCGAGCGGTGGTGCGCCGCGCGGGCCGCCGGTGGCGCGCACGCGCCCCCTAGTGGCCTTTAAAGAGCCGACGTAGAGCTGTGGCACAGTTCAGTTTCAGGGGCCCCTGATGAACTGGCTTGCAAGACATAACACAATCCTGGTCGAGAGGATGAACGCTGATGCATCTGTGGAGTGGTGGCTTCTTGGGAACGCTTGTAAAGACGAACACACCGATGGGGAAGAAGTCTGGAACATACCATCTGCAAGGCAAATCAGGGCTATCTAGCCTATCTCTTGGTCCCTAACCTGACTATGGGTTATCAATGCTACCAGACCGCTACCTATCTAAATGGCCATCAAAAGCTATCTTGTCGCTACCCTGAGCTATTTAATGTTCCGTAGGCCAAAACTAGTTAGGAACCCCCCAATCCACAAAGGGACATTGCTTCTTTAAATAATGAAGTGGCAAATATACACTTCAACACAAACCAGTCACTTGTTAGGTTACAATTAAATGAGCTTTGCTCTCAAATAATTGAGATTAATATACTGCAGTATACAAATAGGAAGTTTCAGTGTATCAGAGGAGCCTTTGATTCAGCTAACTCTGATTCCCACACAGGAGTGCTCACACAGGACGGAGTGACAGTAATATAACAAAAAGTGAGCTACCCAGTGCAGTAACACTTGACTATTGTCCCTTTTCAACCTGGAAGAATGGATGGATGGATGGATAGATGGATGGATGGATACAGCACAAAATCAGCCTGCAGCACCTCCTGGCTTGTAGTGCATGTGGCTGGCCACTCTCTCCCTCACTTTATTTAAGACATCCACATATATAGCCTTGAGGGGTTTCCTGACCCTTAGGTACGGGCAGGAAACAACCTCTTGACAGGAATAATCTGTTTATAATAAGAACTCTATGGCAGATACCAGGCATTAATGTAAACAACCTCAAAGACAGTGCACAAAAGAACACCTCCCTAGAATAATAATAATAATTAATATTAAGAATACTAATAAAGAAGGACACTCTTACAATGCATACACCCTCTTATTCTACTGGTCAATGATGAAAGATAGTTCAAATTTTTAAAGATAAAGTTCACCCATATGTTAGTGAATGTAAGTTACCATCTTGATTGGATACTCAGGCCTTACCATGATAACCATTTTTTGCTAACAATAAAAATTTCAAGGATATCAGCAAAGGACATATGTGTGACTCCGAATCTCTGCCCTTTAAGATGAATTCTGGATGAAAATAAGAGGCTACAATGATTAGCCCAAAAAAGATATTAACCCCTTTGTGTCTAAGGGTAAAACAAATCTAAATGCCTAAAGGCCCATACACACGATCGGATATTCTGACAACAATTGTGTGATGGAAGGATTTTGACGGATAATCCAACCGTCTTTATGCTCTATCGGACAATTATTGTCGGAATTTCTGACAACAAATGTTGGATAGCCATGCTCTCAAATTGTCCAACAACAAATGTCTTCCCTCGAATTATCCAATCGTGTGTATACAAGTCCATCGGACTAAAATCCAAAGTACAAACACGCATGCTTCGAACCAATGCTAACCATAAGACAATATTAGCAGAAGTTGCCCAAAGGGAGGTGCTAAATAGCAGAAAAAACACGTAGTTTCGTGAATGTTTGCTGAAAAAGTTCTGACGTCTGTATGCAGAACAAGTTCACGGCCGACGCCCTTTGGACAAAATTCCACGGATTTGTCCCATGGAAATCCGATCGTGTGTATGAGGCTTAAGCCTAATTTTGTGAGTTTGACATGTGTTAGTTAGACATGTGCACAGAAAATTCGTTTTTTTTTTGTTCCGTTTCGTATGGTCCCGTCAGTTTGTTTCCGTTCGTTTTTTGTAAGACACCTGTTTTCCCGTTCGTTCCCGTTTGTTTGTCGTACGACGCGATTTTTCCGTATTCCGATCGTTGTAACAGGCAAATATAAACTGATTTAAAAATATACAGCCCAATTAGGACGAGAAAAGAAACCAACATATTTTTCAGGCATATACTATATAGTGAAAACTTTACACATGGGTAGAAATCCACAAATATCCTGTCTCAGTGAAGGTATAATCACATGAAGACTGGCATGGATCTCTCCCAAACCTTTTACATTGTTTTTTAATATAAGTGTGAAAAACAGCCAAACAAAAATTGTCCTGACCCCGTGAGCTCCCAAAATACCCAGGAGGGGGGGGGGAATAAAAAAACAACAACAACAAAAAAGGGGGGTAAGGGAGGGGTAAGGTAAGAGAAAAGTAAAGAGGGTGTGGGAGAGAGAAAGAAGAGGTAAGAACAAAGGTAAGTTAGACCTCCTCCCATTGGCATCCGGTCTCCGCTTCCATTAGCAAACTGATCTCTGAATGTTCCAAGATGGATTTGTACTCAGCAGAGAATTTAAATGTGTGCCAGTGACACCAGTTTTTCAAGAATGTGTCATGAGTCCCTCAATCAGTTGAAATTAGGTTCTCCATTCATTCACTTCCTCGACCTTGGTCAGCCACATTGACTTGACACATTGGGGCCAAGTCTGTTTCCAGAGGTCTGGGATGCAATTCTTATGCCGCGTACACACGATCACTTTTTGTGATGAAAAAAAACGACGTTTTAAAAAACATCATTTAAAATGATCGTGTGTGGGCAAAACGTCGTTTTATGTCTTAAAAAAAAACGAGCAAAAAAAAATTCCAACATGCTTGAATTTTTTGTGTCGTTTTTCAAAATGTCGTTTTTTGTGTCATAAAAAGTGACCGTGTGTGGCAAAAACGTCTTTTAAAATGACGTTTTTAAACCCGCGCATGCTTAGAAGCAAGTTATGAGATGGGAGCTTCAATGGAATAGAGTGCCGCCGAAAGTGTCTTACGTAACCGCGCTTTGCATTGTGGAAAAACGATGGTGTGTATGCAATGTCGTTTTTGAAAATGAAGTTTGAAAAACGTTGTTTTGTTTCGTCAGATAAAATGACGTTTTCTTTCATCACAAAAAGTGATCGTGTGTACGGGGCATTAGTGTTAAGTGTTGTATTCTTTTTACACAATCTCTTCTTATTATATTTAGGCCAGTAGGATACAGAAAAAAAGGGAAGATACAGAGGGGAATACATAAAATTCATTTTAAAACATTCAGCATCCATATTTCATACTCTTTAAAGACATATACTGTAGGGAGAAACATGACCATCACATTATCCCCAAACTGCCTACACATCCCATTTAACACCCTAAACATGAATATGTTTATAATGAATATTTAAGTTCACGTCAAAATCCTAAAATCACCTGTTTCCATATACATGATAGATGGCATTCACCTTGCTATAAAAGTGTCATATCTACTACAGTGTACCCTTTCCTCCATCCTCTTCAAATTACACATCTCTATGGCCCATTCCCTAGTCTCAGGAGCTTTAGTATATTGCCAGTATCTGGAATCAAGTAATGAATTCCTAATTGATTAAATAGAACCTGGTATTATTAAAAGCATGCAATCTTAGGTGTCCACTCAGGTTATCCTACTATACTTCACTTCTGAGCTATTCTATCCCAGAACTGTTTAATTAGTGGGTGGTTCTACCAGATATGTAACAGAATGTCAACCTCTGATAAACAGCACCAGCATTTAATTGAATTTGTGGTTGATATCTGATGAATCTTGTGTGGAGACTTTTATCTACAGATTGGCAATTTATAATTATTTTTCCAAATTACACTAACCATACTTAACTTATGCCTGAAAAAAAAAAATCTGCAAACATCTTTCTCTGTTAAAGAGATATTTATTGTTGTATTCTCTACTTGCTATCAGAGCCTTACTGCCACAGCCAAGTAACCAGATGTTAACCCAGTGTCAGGAGGAAAGTTCATCATGGGGACTGCCTTGTAGCTTTATTAAAGCACTTTGCCCATAACATGTTCATAAGAATGAATGTTCTTAAACAAAAGAAAATGTATTCCACAGTAACTGCTTCCCGCCTGGGTCATTGTAAAATGACCTTCAGGGGGAACCCTATTGATCTGGAATTGTTCATATGATGTCCTCCTGAGAACGTGTCTCTCATGGCCCCTTTAGGCCGCACTCTGGCGCGATCCTTATACCCACTATGTTCACTGTGCAATTTTTGGCCTTTTTCATTTATTTAGCCAAAAAAATAGAAAAAAACAGTAGTGATTACATGAAATGAAACAAAGAAACAAAAGAAAGCTCTATTTGTGTGAAAAAAAAATCATATGGGTACAGTGTTGCATGACTGTGCAATTTTCATTCAATATGCGACAGCACTGAAAGCTAAAAATTGGCATTGGCATAAAGGAGGAAAAGTGCCCAGTATTGAAGTGGTTAATAATCATGATACCAGAATTAGTGTGTGCTTTAAATTGCACCCAATATTGCTTCTGTTTCTTCTTGCTGTGGGCCATTTTGTTGAAGCCCAGGGCAGTCGCTTTTTTATTGGAACATCCCTCCCTCTCCTTAGTTTCAAAAACAATATGTCACTTTATAAAATATGTGCATTTCCAGCCTTGATTGTATGTCTTGGCTCAGCTAGAGGGAAAGGCTGATAGTAGAGACTTTATAGTGCTAAGGTACACATGACTGTTTCTGCAGAGGGAGAAAGGAGAGAACATCAGGGACATCCAGTCACCTAAAAAGGAATGGGAATAGTGTCCCCTAATGTAAATCCATTATCAATCACGTTGTCCAGCTATGTAAATCCATTGTCAATCATGTGCCACTTGACAATGCTTCCCTGCTACTCTACCACCTACTAAATATCATATCCCTGTAATAACATCAACAGCGCTGGGGATCCTGGGTGTAACGGAATGCAACGTGACAGACTGAGATATTCCTATGTCTAGGGTCACCTTATGTCCACTAGGGCCATAGGGTGACAAAGAATCATAATTCATATGTTACAGAAGACATTAATAAGGGACATTAATAATAATTCATGTTTGCAGGATTTCTTCAAATACCAAAAACGGTTAGCTATTCAATCTGGGCACACATGATTTGGAAAGGTGTTAATCCAGGTCTACAAGACCAGAGTGAGTCATACCTCTGTATAATATGCTATTGAAATAGCGGAAGGTGTGGATTGCACCCACTCTCACAAGACTCTGCCATTGTGTGATAAAGCTGTATAGATAACTTATTCAACTAGATGTCTGTGTTATTATTCAAGGTTAATTGAACCCTATTGAAGATACGGTGCCGACCGGTCTACATGGTTAGCTTACCTGAATGCCTTTTAGAGTGTGATTGAAGCCCCCCATGGTGTGAAGGGGGGTGGAGATTGCATTGTCCTGTGATTAACTGCATTATGCTTGAGACTGTATAAGAAGCCGGGAAAATACTAATAAATTGTCATATCTTTGGAAGCAAAAACGGAGCTCTGTCTCGTCTTATTCTGGGAAAGGATATGGATCGTGTATGCAATATTGTCGGAGTGTGTCAGATAAGCTTGTCGTGGTTGGATGGAAGGTCGTAAGCGGTGGTGACCGTTACATTGGTGGCAGCAGTGGGATGATTCCATCACCAGAAGGACGGCTACAAGGACACATGACAATGGAGACGCTGTATGAACGGATGAAGCTCTCTTCCCTCATGGACTTACTGGAGAGCCGGGGCAGACCGGCCAGCAACCGTAAGAAAAGGGACATTATCGCAGAACTAGTCGAAATGAATAGAGCTAAGAGGCCCAGCGTAACAGACAGGACACCTGAGGAAGAATTTTTTGATCGGGCTGTTAAACATGGACTGGCACAATATGGTCCTAATCCTCCGCCGGAGATCATAGACCGGGTTATAGCGGCTGTGGATGCCACCTGGCGACAGCGGAGAAGTGCTGCGGCAGCTGAAGTCACAGCAGCACCAACTAAAGAGAGAGGAGAGGTACAGATACCAGTCTCCATGGAAGAGGAATTCCAAAGAAGGTTACAAGAGATGCGGATACAGCATAGAGGACCAGTATCAGAGGAGACCCTGCTGGGATGGTCGGATGTGATTCGGTGCCAACTGTGGAAGGAAGCGTTAGCTCAGGAGCAGCATCACCAAGGAAAGGTCCTACCCTCCATCTATGCAAGGTACTGGCCGCAGTATGACGTACGACTGCTGTTGTTGGGGGAACAACCGAAGCAGGAGTGGATAGCAGAGTTAAGCAGTCTGATCCGGACAGAGATGCAGCTGGATGAGAGCTACAGAGCCCTCCGGTGGTATGTAGCCCAAGAGTGCCCGTGGTCAGCGGATGGGAGCCCCACAGAAGGCTATGACTATGATGGCCTGGGATTGTTGTATTGGAGAATGTCCAGTGATCCCAACTTCGGGGATGATCGGGAGTGGCGCTTGGAGGACATAATGGAGCACAGAGAGGAAAAATTAAATATCTCGGGAGGCCACTGGTCACAGGAAGATTTGGAATTTCTGGCCATTCGGGAATGGGAGCTGGAGGTCGCCTACAGACAGCTGCTAGACTCGGCTCAGCAGCAGGGTGGGGCTCCCATTGCCTGGGACTATGAGGAAAGTTCAGATGACAACTGTAAACTCCTGGCTGATGAATCGGCAGTGGAAAATATGGAGATTTTCATCCCTAAAGCCGAAGCGGATGGTGTGGAGTTCCAGGGAGCCGGGGCGGTTGGCCCCCCTCTCCAGCAACAAGCTGAGGTGGTAAAGCTTTTACCCCCAGCTGAATCACTGGCAACAGAGCAGGGTGTCATAGGCCTCTGCTCCTCACTAACAGAAGAGGGGGACCCTGTGGTAGTGGATGGGACTGTGGTCTCCACTCACAGCAACCCAGCGGAAGAGCTGGCAACAGAGCAGAGTGTCATAGGCCTCTGCTCCTCACTAACAGAAGAGGGGGTTCCTGGGGTAGTTAATGGGACTTCAGTCTCCACTGGCACAATCCCAGAAAATGGTACAGGACTGGGACAGGAGGATGTCTGCTTTGCTTTGCAAGCACCGGGGGTTTTTCACCAAGCACCAGTGGATGGGACTTCAGTCTCCACTGGTATACCCCAGGAAGGGGGGGCAGTTGGCCCAGACCCCCAACAGCATGATGGACTGAGCCCAGCTACCCTGCCTTCTCCCCAGCGGCAGGCGTGTTCTCTGAGAGAGGCAGAGGTTGGCGGGGTGAGTAATGCTCAGTTTGGAGCCATTTATTTGGGGTACAGTATGGATACCAGCATTGGAGGACGGGAACTACTGACGGACTTCGGAGTCAACCCGTTTGGGGTTCCCACCTGTGTCCGTCTCCCACCGAAAGGGGAGAGATGTAACGGAATGCAACGTGACAGACTGAGATATTCCTATGTCTAGGGTCACCTTATGTCCACTAGGGCCATAGGGTGACAAAGAATCATAATTCATATGTTACAGAAGACATTAATAAGGGACATTAATAATAATTCATGTTTGCAGGATGTCTTCAAATACCAAAAGCGGTTAGCTATTCAATCTGGGCACACATGATTTGGAAAGGTGTTAATCCAGGTCTACAAGACCAGAGTGAGTCATACCTTTGTATAATATGCTATTGAAATAGCGGAAAGGGGTGGATTGCACCCACTCTCACAAGACTCTGCCATTGTGTGATAAAGCTGTATAGATAACTTATTCAACTAGATGTCTGTGTTATTATTCAAGGTTAATTGAACCCTATTGAAGATACGGTGCCGACCGGTCTACATGGTTAGCTTACCTGAATGACTTTTAGATTGTGATTGAAGCCCCCCATGGTGTGAAGGGGGGTGGAGATTGCATTGTCCTGTGATTAACTGCATTATGCTTGAGACTGTATAAGAAGCTGAGAAAATACTAATAAATTGTATTATCTTTGGAAGCAAGAACGGAGCACTGTCTCGTCTTATTCTGGGAAAGGATATGGATCGTGTATGCAATATTGTCGGAGTGTGTCAGATAAGCTTGTCGTGGTTGGATGGAAGGTCGTAAGCAGTGGTGACAGTTACACTGGGTAACATGACTAAGTATGATTATGACCAAATTATGTCTCCTGGGATCTCTGGATGTTTGTTTACATACAGCAGGCTGGGATTTGGATGCATTAACAGCCAATTTTGGCCAAATAGTTTGCCTGTTTTCGAGTCAAACCCCCATTTGCCCTGAATGCAAATCTCATCCCTACATACTTTTATAAAAAATATGGAGTGATCGTTCAGATTCTTACAAATGCCTATTAGTGACTGTTTCTCTTTATTTAGTATATATCAATACATTTGTCTGTACACTGACTGTATAAATAACCAAGCATACACACATTGTAAGCAACAGACACATATAAAAATTAAAACACAACTGACGAGAAAAAGCTGTAAACACTACAAATTGGAAAACCTCATTACAATACTGAGCAGGTTTAATTATTTTTTATGTACACCGGTAAAATATATAAATTTATGAGCTAAAGAAATAAGCTATTCAGAAGACAAAGTGCCTTTCCAATCAACTTTTAATTCCTTAGCTTATTCCAGTTTTTCTTTTTATGTAATCATATATCATATAAAAGTGAATGCTGAGATTCTTTGCTGGTATTTGTGTTTTCTCAGTTAATATATTGCGATTTTATGTTCACAGTGTATTGACTATATGTTCTGATTTTCAGCAACATAACAGATCTTCAAATTAATTCTTTTGACTTTGTGTTGCTATCAATAATGACCTTAAATGTTACTTGCAGCTTCAGTTTTCACAGTATAGAATTACACATGAAAGAACACCCTGTGTTTCTCTTCAGGCACTGGAGAAACAGTTTTGTTCGAGTTTTGATCCATAGAAGCTTGGTTGCTGAACTGTGAATGTCATTTCTGGCTAAGCTTGTAGCTGTTCTAAGAATATTATTTTACAATCACTATTTCCAATAAGGTTCCTGACAGACGAAATTACTACAAATACGTCTGCCTGGCATTGGATCATTTCTGTTTTTAATAGCATGGTGATTTCCATCTGGTTAATACTGGCTTTGTTCTGCTCTGTTTTCAGGCAAGCTATCTTTAATGTTAGCAGATGTTCTGATCACCCAAATTAAAACCGGAACCCCTGAAGGTACCAAGTAAGATCACAATTTAGAAAATGCTAGCTATTGCTGGCATAATTAAAGTCCATATTTCTTAATATGTAACTCTGAAAAGAAAATGCAAAAAATAACTGGAGGCTATGAAACCCAAGAATGTTTTCTAATCACTCTGGCTCAGATACAATTTGTATTTGTAATTAACATTGCATATAAATATTTGATACACTTTTTATTCAGGCTATATATTCATTTTTGTTTGCTGAACAGTGATTGCAGAATAACTCTCTGTTTTGTTACTGAAAAACACCCAAAAGAAATTAAATCTTTCCTTTGAACTGGCATCTAGCATTATTTGGGCACTTTTTCACAAATCTGGGTTATCTAAACTGCGTGTTAAAATGATAAGTAGATCCAAAAAAAATATAGGTAGTTATATCTTGACTTTTCCTGTAAAAACCAGCTTCTCCTGAAAAGTTAACTACCGTATTTATCGGCGTATAACACGCACAGGCGTATAACACGCACCCTAAATCTAAGAGGAAAGTTTCCAGAAAAAAACTTTCCACAGGCCCCTGCGTATAACATGCAGGCACAGTTTATCCTTACATTTCAGGGTAAAAAAGTGAGTGTAAGGGCTCTTTCACACGGGCGCCTGCCAGTTTTTTAGGCTGATCTGAACAGGCGCTCCGTGCTCCTCTATGGAGGCACGGATGTCAGCGGTCACATGCCCGCTGACATCCGACCCGCTCCGATCTGCCAAAGTGTGACGAAGGAAAAACCTACTTTTCCATCCGTCTGGCGGATCAGATCTGGTGAACATGGACAGACGGTCCATGTTTATCCGATCCCGCCATAGGGGAGAGCGGAGAAAAGACAGGGCGGTCCCTGCACAGTGTGCAGGGACCACCCTGTCATCCGCCGGCTCAGCGGGGATCAACAGGGCGATCCCTGCTGAGCAAAGGAGGTTTACGGGGCGGATCATTACTGATCCGCCCCATGTGAAAGAGCCCTTATACGCCAATAAATACAGTAGCTATTACCCTTTAGTAAATCAACCCCTATATCACATTAGTGGCCCAATGAGGGAACATAGGAGGAAGGTTAAGATGTGGCCTAATTAACCGCTTCAGCCCTGGACCATTTTGGTGGTCAAAGACCAGGCCACTTTTTTCGATTCGGCACTGCGTCGCTTTAACTGACAATTGCGCGGTCGTGCGACGTGGCTCCCAAACAAAATTGACCACTTTTGGTGGTATTTGATCACCTCTGCGATATTTTTTTTTTTGCGCTATAAACAAAGAAAGAGCGTTAATTTTGAAATAAATATATATTTTTTACTTTTTGCTGTAATAAATATCCCCAAAAAATCACAGGGAACGGTCATCAATGACAGTGTCACCAGGCAGTATAGGAGAATGCCTTGTTTACAAAAGCATCCCCCTGTTCTGCTCTTGCCGACCACCATCGCAGGACTCCCGGTAAAATCGAGTTCCCGGAAACCCGCGGCCGCACCCGCGAGGCACGCGGCAGATGCGCGCATGCCTGCTGGGCGGCAGATTCAAAGGGACGTACCTGTACGCCAATCTGCCTGCCCGTGCTATTTTGTCAATGTAAATAGTCGTGGGCGGTCAGCAAGCTGTTAAAAATATGATTTTACCTACTTATATCTTTGGATCTACTGCTCATTTTTATTGACAAAACAGAAACCAACTAAGGTTAGCTAATCTACCATCACTATGGTAAATCAACTCAATAGAGTCCACTGTAGTAAATCAACCCCATACAGTCCACTGACTGATAGAGAGACGGGAGCAGGGCTAGATTAACATAGGGGCTATTGGAGCTGCAGCTCCAGGCCATTACCTTAAGGTAAGCACAACTCAGTAAGTCACTAAATCCCCCAGATTAATTTAATTTGTTTTAACAAAAAGTTGTTTGTATTTTCATTTTATTTATTTCCATGGCTTTTTTTCCTCAAACGATAGGTGCTGGAACTTAACCACGACCCCACAAAACCCCTCCCCCTACACACACTTTCCATGTCATATCAAATAGTGGGTGTGGTCAGTCAAATTTCATGAACAGTAGGAGGGTCTTAAAGGGGCATTAAATACCAGGATTGCATTACATGCAGAGTGCAGAGCTGTCACTTGTAAACACAGAAACCAGACTTCTGCATTTACAAGTGATTGTGGTAAGCAAGCACCAAAGGGTCTAAGCCATATGAAGAATGAAAAAAATATATGAGTTTTTAGTTTTTTGAAAATAAATGAAAAAAGACTGAAGACTTTGAAAAAACAAATTTTTCTTAATTTCTGTTATAAAAGTTTGCAAATGATCTTACTTCATAAATTTTAGACCAAACTGTATTCTGCTACATTCTTTGGTGAAAAAAAAACAAAACAGTGTATAGTATTTAGTTTGTAGGAGACTTATGGAGAACACAAACTATAGTATATGTATTTGAAAACTTATCAATCCTGATGTACTGACATCTCATTTTTTGAGGCCCGAAAACACCAGGATAGTACAAATATCCCCCAAATTACCCCTTTTTTGAAAGTAGACAGTCCAAAGTATTAAGTAACAGGCATGGCAAGTGTTTTGAAGTTGTAATTTTTTGTTACAATTTAAAAAAAAATAGGAAGTTTAAAAAAAATGTTTTTTCACATTTTTTTACATACTGTCACAAGTGCAATACAGTGTCATCATATAACTGCTGTGACAGTGAGGCATGGACACAGTGAGGCATGGACACAGTGAGGCATGCACAAGGACACAGTGAGGCAAAGTGAGGCACAGTGAGGCATGCAGATGGACACCCTAGGCTTATACTCGAGTCTATATGTTTTTCCATTTTTTGTGGTAAAATTAGGTGCCTCGGCTTATATTCGGGTCGGCTTATACTCGAGTCAATACGTTTTTCCATTTTTTGTGGTAAAATTAGGTGCCTCGGCTTATATTCGGGTCGGCTTATACTCGAGTATATACGGTATATATAAGGGTTGCTGCTCTCAAAGTGCATGTGCCTTTAAATTAGTGGTCATAAAAAGAGCGCTACCTTGTGCCAAACTAATACATCATTACCACAAAACAAGAATAATAATCCGAATATCAACAATACCATTAACCATATTAATCAATATTAAATCAATAATAATATTCCATTAAAAATTCAAATTGACAAGTTTTGAAGTTCATGAACATTACATACTTGAAATTTTAATGGACTATTATTATTATTATAATTGATTTTATATTAATTAATATGGTTAATGGTATTATTGATACTCCCATTATTGTTCTTGTTTTGTGGTAATGATGTATTAGTTTAGCACAAGTTAGCGCTCTTATTCTGATCACATATGATACAGATGGACTGTGATTGGCCCTATCTGTACCATGTGATCACTGTGACCAATCACAGAGATCAACACAATAGTACACAATCATTGGCATGAATCTAAGTCATTCATTGTGTACAGTTGTCATGTGATCTACTGTAATTGGCCATATGACATGCACCCGGAGCAACAAATGTCCCGTCTGGCTGTTATTTAAGTTTAGGTTGGGTGGGAACTAGTTAATTATTAATACATTGATTAAGCTCTGCACATTAATAGTTATTGTTTTTTGAGGAGTGATTCACATTTGTTTTAGCAGCTGGTAGGTTCATTTAGAGTTTAGAAGAGCCCTGTGGGTACAACATAAGGTTTTTGGTAGTACCAAGATTATGTGAGTGTGGGTGATTTTCCAGCTACAGTTCCTAAATTCTGGCTGGTTGGTTAAATATTTAAAGAAAACGTTCTTGGGCTTTTAAATAATGTTTCTGGATTATAAAGAAAAGACATCAGATGTATCCAAAACAGATATTTTTTTTATTTTTTTTAATTATAAGCATTTGTTTCTTTATTTTGGGTCTCTTTTGAGATGCTAGTTGTTGACCTACAGTATATGTATACCTATATGTCTGATATGGCAGTCTGTTGCAGAGACTCCTCTGTAAAGGAGGACAATTGCTAAGTTGGAAAAATAAAAGAGGAAGAGCAGATCGTAAAAAGGATTTTTTTCCAATGGGCTGATCATTACTATACATAGATTTAAGCATATGTCTCGGACACGGATCTTACTTGGAGTGGACTTGGAATGGTGTTTAATCTAAAACATTGCAAGTAAGCTGTTTTTTTTTTTTAGTATTCATTTTTTATAAATTATACGTTTTCCATCTGTTAGCCAGTCCAAGGTTTTTTTTTTGTTTTTTTTTAATCTTGGTGCACAAACAGGACACTGCAGAAAACATAGTTAACGTGTTTCTAAACCCACCACAGGAATATAAGTCTGTATATGCATTAAAGCATGCTTGTTATACTCACTGTGGTACCTAAGAGGTTAATCCTCCACATTGTGTAAAAAGGCTGTTTCATCCTGTCTGACCCCCTCTTATTTTACTGTCCCTAATAACTTCCTGATAACATGGAGTCTATGAATTCAGGCTGCACATGCTCAGTTGTATATGGATAGAGAGGTTTTTTTTTTTTTTCTTGGTAAGGTGCACGTGATCAGCAGAGGGCCAATCAGCACTGCCCTGACTGAGGGTCAGAGGTCTTTCTGTCTCATAGGACAGTCATAAAACTCCTCCTACAAGCTTTAACCAGTGCTTGGCTGCACACTGCCAGAAGTCACAGGACTGCTCTAATTGCTGATGAGAAATATTATTAGGCAGTTTATATTTACTAAGAAAATGGCATTTCCATAATGAATGCAGGGTCCTGGGTTTAGTAACACTTTAAGTAGAGGCTCCTTACCATGCCTGTCATTCAGTCAAACTGTTACTAAATAGGTAAAATAAAGGTATGCTTTAAAAATAGGACAACTTAGAGAATCTATATTGTTTTTTTGTCATCACATTTTTAAGCTCTAATTTTGTAATTATTTTGAATAATTTAATAAGTGAAATTCAATTAAAAGACAACAAAAAGTCAATTTGTTTCTTCTCAGTTACAGTTGTATTTTTAATTTTATTGCATATGGCATCATTAGCTGGCATTTCACATTAGTCTATTAGCTATAAGTACTGTTGATTAGAGTTTTTCTTCCCATTAAAGAATCTAATCAAGAAAAATAATTTTCCTGCTAGCAGCAATAACATTAAGAGCCATGCTTCCCTTATAAAATTGAATGTATTATTTTCATTGTTATCTTTGCTGCTGACCACTGTGGAAGTACTTTGTAGAGTGTACTTTCTTAACAATTCTACATCCACACATTTATATATGATAATTTTCACTATGGATCCCAACATCTAATAAAGCCAAGGGTGTAATTATATGCATAATAAGCCATGCAGCTGCCAAGGAGGCCAGGAGCACAGTGGGTTAAGCATCTTCTGGTGACATAAAACTGTAACGAGGTAATGGTAATTTGCAGATTTCCTAGTGTGCTCAATGTATTTTGCTTAAGAAAAGGGTTGACTTTGCTGCTACTGTGTACACATTTTTGAAAAAAGCTTGTGGGCCTAAAGCTCAGGGCCTTAGCAATCTTTTACAGTCTTACTCAGCTGATTTTTGATTCGATGGAAGACCCAGTAAAAAAGGTCTAGCATGCTAGTTTGTGCTAAGGAGCCTGCAGCAAGTTATACAACTTCTTCATGCTTCAGGTCAATGGTGTAAATATACTCACAGCAAATTGTATAACTGTTATGGGGCCCTGAGCTGTATGACTACAAATTGATTTATGCCTATGAAAACAAAATTTTCCAAATATATTTGAAATAATAGTATAACATATATAAAGCCTTGGAATTTATATAAAAAGGATTTGGACACAAGTTTTTTTTGTACCACTAGCGAAATTGCCTTCAAAAGAACAGTAGAGCGACTGGGAGCCCCTTACTGTCTAACTCCAACTTTTGTATAATTTTGCATGTTACACCCATAATTTTGTAAGGCCGCGTACACACGACCAAATAAATCCGATCAAATCGGTCTGTCAGACCGATTTGATCGGATTTGTCTGCTGTGAGAAATTGGTTTGATCGTGTACACACGATCAAACCAAAATCCCCGCCGACAGACAGCGCAGTGACGTGGCGGTGACGTTGACGCCGCCACGTCACCGCACTAGGAAGTAAAACACTTCTGCGCATGCGTCGAATCCATTCGAGGCATGTTCGGGCAGATATGTCTGCTGGTTAGCGTACTAACCAGCAGACATGTCGGACGGACGGGTTCCCAGCAGACAGGTTTTAAAGCATGCTTTAAAATCTGTCTGCTGGAAAAATCTGTCTGTGCGCCCGTACACACGACAAATTTGTCTGATGAAACGGTCCGCTGAATTCGATCGTGTGTACGCGGCCTAACATGGGACCACCTGTCACAGCAGCTGTCTTTCCTGAAATATGCAGAGCCTCACACAGCCATGTCAATCATTCACATAGATCTGTAAATGAAGGAAACTACATGTCCAGTCTTCCACTGAGGCAGACAGACATGTAGTTACCAATGAAACACATATATGATGAGCACCACCCTTGTAGCCTATTGATACTTCCTCCAGCTCTTCAACTAAAAGCCTGTACCTCTGTACAGACATAGAGGTAGAGAAAGAGTCTGCAGAAGCCTGACATTGTACCCGTGATCACGATTCCAGTGCTCTGTAAGCTGATTTGCAAAGAAAAATCTGAATGCACACATTTTCTCAACTTAAACCTAAAATTACCATTTGGGTGGATTTAGTGTCAAAAGATCTGACAGGCCAAATCTGGAATATTTTGGAAGTTATATGTTTTTTCTTTTTTGCCGTAATTTTGCACATATTCCTTTTTTTGCAGTCATTTTCATTTCACTGGCAAGTTCACATTCAGTAGTTTGAAGAATTGTGCTTAGTATTCATCTGGAAGCACTACAAGAACATTCTGTGACAGACGATTGAATGGTGCAGAGGCACAGTACATTGTGTCAAACAACATATACTGTATTTCAGGCAGGAATCAACAAACATCTCATGACAAAATGAAAAGAACATGTTTCAAACACTCCACAGTTCATGCAGGTTACAGTACTTATTTACTTTTGGTGAGTCTATAGCTAAAAAGCGACATTAGGTAAATCATTCAAAGCCTGTGTTTAATACTAGAAAAAAGTTATAGGCCTGGATTCACATACATTGGCGCATCTTTATGCCGCCGTAACGTATCTTCTTTACGCTACACCGGCGCAACGCAGAGAGAGATGCATGGAATTCACAAAGCAAATGCTCCCAACGTTGCGCCGGCGTAGCGTATAGTCGTAGGCGTAAGGCAGCCTAAGTGGAAGTGGGCTGAAAGTGGGCGTGATACATTTTAATGAAGCGTGACCCCATGCAAATGGTGGACTGAGCTTCAGACAAGTACTTAAAATGAACTGTGCATGCGTCGTACCTTGGACGTATCCCAGTGCACATGCTCACAATCACGTCGAAACAACTGGCTAAGATACGTCGAATCACTGCCTATGATGTGAACGTAACCTACGCCCAGCCCTATTCACGTACTACGTAAACGACGTAAAACTCGAAGTCGCTTAAAACATGCGCCGGGCGCAAGCACGCTTGTGAATCGGCGTATCTCCCTCATTTGCATATTTGCATTGAAAATCAATGGGAGTGCCAAATGCGTTATCTCGAGATACGTTGGCGTAAGTGCTTTGTGAATCTGGGCCATATTATGCAAATTAAAACATTAAAAAAAATGTACACTGACAGCATTTTGGTTTATTAAAGGGTTCCTCTACTTTAGCCCCCTCTCTTTAGAATCCACTGCCCACATGAATTACTGGTTACTACCAAATTAATAATGTTTCACACAGTGTCAGTGCAAGTGAAAACTGATGCAATTGTTTATCCATGTCAGTATACTGGTGAGCTCACTAGAGTTTTTATATAAACACGTATAGGTGAAAAGGGGTTATAGTGAATATTCATTGGGCTCCTGAGATGACTGCATGCTTATGAGCACATGGAGGATGGGGAAAACATCCCTTTACCAACCAGTCACTGGGCAAATGTTAGCTATAACTATGGATGCGTTTACAGGGCATAAACATGTATGATCTGCCAATACAGTCTTACATTGGTCATCAGTGAGATCTTTTTTGAGTCATCTATTGTGTATTAGTACACATAAATTGTGGTGTACCAAGCAACGTAGTACTTGAAGAAAAAGACAGAATTTGTTTTGTAGATTTATACAGAGATCATACTAATAAGACCTTACTGGTAATGGGAACATGGTGTTTCCCTCTTACATAGGATGGGCTTGCACAGAGTTTTACTTTGTGGCACTTAATACATGAACAATACAGCTAGAGATATTAGGCATTAGTCCAATATTCAACCAAACAATTTGAGCCACTTTTCTTAATTTTCATTAGAATAGCATACAAACATATCTTCCAAGTACACATTACTCTATGCACTGCTTTGTGATTTCTATCACATAAGTACATTAGTCCATAAGACTTTTGTGTAAAGAACTGTCAGCAAAGGATGTCTATGAAAGAATGATGGTAGCCCTCACATTTTTGTAAATATTTTATTATATCTTTTAATGTGACAACACTGAAGAAATTACACTTTGCTATGTAAAGTAGTAAGTGTACAGCTTGTATAACAGTGTAAATTTGCTATCCCCTCAAAATAACGCAACACAGAGCCATTAATGTCTAAAATGTCCAAATTGGGCACAATTAGCCATTTTCCCTCCCCGGTGTCATGCGACTCGCAAGTGTTACAAGGTCTTAGGTGTGAATAAGGAGCAGGTGTGTTAAATTTGGTGTTATCGCTCTCAGTCTCCCATACTGGTCACTGGAAGTTCAACATGGCACCTCATGGCAAAGATCCCTCTGAGTATCTGAAAAAAATAATTGTTGCTCTACATAAAATGGCCTAGGCTATAAGTAGATTGGCAAGACCCTGAAAATGAGCTGCAGCAGGGTGGCCAATACCATGCAGAAGTTTAACAGGACAGATTCCACTCAGAACAGTCCTCGCCATGGATGACCAAAGGAGTTGAGTGCACGTGCTCAGCTTCATATCCAGAGGTTGTCTTTGGGAAATAGACATATGAGTGTTGCCAGCATTGCTGCAGATGTTAAAGGGGCCCCTTGGTCAGTATTTTAGTGCTCAGACCATATGCATCAAGTTGGTCTGCATGGCTGTCGTCCCAAAAGGAATCCTCTTCTGAAGATGATGCACAATAAAGCCTGCAAACAGTTTGCTGAAGACAAGCAGACCAAGGACATGGCTTACTGGAACCATGTCCTGTGGTCTAATAAGACCAAGATAAACTTATTTGGTTTAGATGGTGTCAAGCATGTGTGGCGGCAACCAGGTGAGGAGTACAAAGACAAGTGTGTCTTGCCTACAATCAAGCATGGTGTGGGAGTGTCATAGTCTGGGGCTGCATGAGTGCTGCTGGTACTGTGGAGCTACAGTTCATTGACGGAACCATGAATGCCAACATGTACTGTGACTTACTGAAAAAAGCATGATCCCCTCCCTTTGGAGACTGGGCCACAGGGCAGTATTCCAACATGATAACGACCCCAAACACACCTCCAAAACGACCACTGTCTTGCTAAAAAAGCTGAGGGTAGGTGATGGACTGACCAAGCATGTTTTCAGACCTAAACCCTATTGAGCATCTGGGGGGCATCCTCAAATGGAAGGTGGAGGAGCACAAGGTCACTGGGTCACTGACATCCACCAGCTCCCTGATGTCATCATGGAGGCGTGGAAAAGGACTCCAGTGGCTACCTGTAAAGCTCTGGTGAACTCCATGCCCAAGAGGGTTAAGGCAGCACTGGAAAAAAAAGGTGGCCACACAAAATATTGGGCCCATCTTAGACATTTTCACTTAGCGGTGTACTCACTTTTGTTGCCAGCGGTTTAGACATTAATAGCTGTGTGTTGAGTTATTTTGAGGGGACAGCAAATGTACACTGTTATACAAGCTGTACAATCAATACTTTACATGGTAGCTCTGCTGAGCTGGCGTAACATCACCATAGCGCATTCGCACATTGTAGAAGACATTTTTCGATGGGAGATACCATTTCATAGGCAAAAAGGCTATGCAAACAGTGGAGGGAGAATGTAGTTGTCAGATTGTGCCTTGCTGTTGCGGGGTGGGTTTACATGGTGCTCAAGGTTGGCTTTTGTCTGTGTTTCAGGGTGGGTTTGGTGTGTTGAATGGCGGGTTTTGCCTGTGTCTAAGGGCGGGTTGCAACACAGACAAAACCATTCGAGCAAAAGAGCCACAACCCACCCTGCAACAGCGAGGCACAATCTGATAACTACGATCTCCCTCCGCTGTTTGCATAGCTTTTAATTATGCCCATCAAATGGTATCGCCTGTAGAAAATAGCCTCCTACAACGTGCGCATTTGCTATGGTGATGTCATGCCAGCTGATGGGGTCAGCTGGAGTACCCTTCCGTACTGCACATGCATGGGCACTTTTCGACGCCGGGCACTATTCAATAGAACACCGGCACCAGAGCAGAAAGACTGGATGTTCTACACACACCCTGTGTATAATGATAAAAAAAATTGGGCGTGTGTGCAATGCCCAAATTCTGCAACTAATTAATATAGTAACTTCCCTCCAACACAGTATTTCAAGCTGTGGCCTTCTTGTGCAAAGGCAAATGTTTCATGTAGCATTTACTTCTTGGAATCCATTTGCCCATAGATTGCAGGCATGCCAACAGGAGGTTGTGCTTAGCTGAGAAAACCCTTACTTACCTCTTGGAAACTCCTGGGATGTATGACATAATATGCTTTGGCCTGGAAACCAGAAATGAATTGAAGAAATGTAGTAAAAAAAAAGTAAATATATACTTTCTTATATAATTGCTATTGCTATCAGGAAAAAGGGTTAACCATAGTCAATGTTGAGTGACAGAGTGAGATTCTGATTTATTAAAAAATTATTACAAAGGATCTTTTTTTTTAATAACAAACATGTTATGCTTTGCACAGAGCAGCCCCATTCCTACTCTTCTCCCCCCCCCAAAGTTCTTTCCCCCTACTGAGTACCCCCCTAGCAAGCCGATTGCTAAGGGTGCATTAGTGTGGGCTCAATTCAAAACTGAATTGTCTATGTCTATTGACACACACAGTGCAGCTCAGCCCAACCACGCCTCTCTACCATTACTGTATTTGAGTGACAGCAGCAGGAGCCAATGGCTCCCGGTCTTCTCACTGAGTCCAATGAGAAGGGAGAGAGGGCAGTGTTTCTGCTCTCGGGAAAAGCACTGAATCCGTCATGGATAAATATTTAGGGGGCTGGGAGGGAGCAGCTCCTAAAATGATTTTTATCTTAATGCAGAGAATGCACTAAGGTAAAACAATCTTAAGCCCACGAGTATTATGAGCAATGTAAATCTATTTAAGTTGATTTATCTTTTTATACAGTTTGTTGGGTTTCAGTTGAGAAAAAAAAAAAGATTTTTACTTTCAGAGAAAGTTTAAAACATTTAAATATCAAAGGAACATAGCTTATCTTCATTGTCTCTAGCTGCCACCTTTTTTAATTGGATTGGTACTGAAAAATGTGTCAATTAGAAAACATCATTTGAACTGAGGTTAGCTAGCATTCTGTTCCTAGATTACTTAGCGTCTGGCATGTTACCTGAGAGAATACTGAGAAACATCTACCATGTGAATGACTTTTTGGCCTTTTGCCAGTAGACTGTAGAGAGAAGGAAATTATTATAAGGGCAGTTAATGATTTGATTTTACTTCCACCATATTTAACACATTAGTATTTATTAGACTTAAGTATTAATGTTTATTTAAGTTATTTGCACCTGGTAGTCATTTACCTAATTGATAATAGAGCCTTTTTGAATGCCCCAGTGGGACATTATAGTTCAAGACTGATCAAAGAAGCAAATTAGATTATAACAGGTTTAAAGTGGTAGTATACCCAGAAAAAAAAACCTGTAAGGCAAAGGCATAATGAGCTAGTGTGCACAGCACACTAGCCCATTATGAAATACTTACCTTAAAACGAAGCACACAAAACGAAGGCATCGCCTCCCGATCACCGCTGAGGGAGCTGACATGTTCCCTCAGTATTCCTTTCGTGTTCGCAGCTCTGGAGATGTGAGTTGCCAGAGTCGAAATGACGTCACCCCTGCGCTTGCAAAGGCCTCTTTCCGGCAAGGAGCTCTGATTTTCTGGCAGCGTCAGCCGGACCTTCAGAGCGCATGCGTTCCTGACGTTAGCGGCTGCATGCAACGTGAATATCTCCTAAATCGTACAGGTTTAGAAGATATTCACTTTACCTACAGGTAAGCCTTACTATATGCTTACCTGTAGGTACAAATGTCAAAGCGGGGTATACAAACGCTTTAAAGAATAAATATAAGTGAAATATTTAATGAAGTATTTTATGTTAATCAAATTAACTATTTATGCTTTAGCATATACTGTATGTACATTGTTTTATTTGCAAGAATCAGCTCTTATTATAATACTTTAGAAGTAAACCAACAGTAATGCTATTATCCTAAGAAATGTACTGAATCTTATGTTGTATCTGTATAGCAAAGAGTTTATCTTGATATCCATAGAAAAAGTAATAATCCTGGTGAAATAATTTGCTGATTAGCGAGAACATCACTCCATTGATAGATAGTATTACAAAGCAACTAAGACCTCTGTTCATTTTATTGAAAACAGGTTCTCAATTGAAAACACCAGCAAATGAACATGAATTCAACATGTCAAGGTGCATTATGTGTAAAGCATGGTCCTCTTCTAATTTATTGAACTACAAACGTTGTAAAACAAATATGGCAATCACTAAACTGAATTCAAGATAATCTGGAGGCTATGTCATATCTCACTGAAGGTTCATAAGGAAAACTGATAGACGTTCTAACCCCTAAACCACTATTTTTCCAACCTGAAAAAATGTGGACTTTGATCATTTACTATGATCTGTTATAGTGGATGGCATTGATTCTTTGGTAGACATAATTAGACCAGCCCTAGGCTACATACAATTCTATGAGGACTTATGGCCATCACCTTCAAGACCAAAAGAATTCTGGGAATTAAACATGTTTTATTTCTACATTGTTTTAGTGTTTTCACTTCTGACCTCAGGAATTGGGAAAGACAGTGATAAGGAACAAATTATATCAGCTCTGAGTTTGCCATCAATGACAGTTTGGTCTGCATGACTGTGTGCATGCTTATATATTTACATTTACATCATTTACAGTAAAATGATATTAAAGTCTTGTTTTTTTATTTAACAAAAATAACAAACATGTTGTACTTACTTACTCTATGCAGTGGTTTTGCACAGAGCAGCCCAGATCCTCCAGTTCTCAGGTCCCACGTTGCTGCTACTGGATCCTTCCTCCTGCCGAGTGCCCCCACAGCAAGCGGCTTGCTATGGGGGCACCCAAGCTGAGCCATTGCTCTCTGAGCTGCAAATCGGGCCTCGCCCCCATCTCCTGATTAGCTCACTGTTTGGGTTGCCAAAAGCCAAAATCAGGAGTGTGAGTCCCCAGAGAGGCAATGCTCTCCTGGATGTTGCTGGACCAAGAGGGGGCTCAGGTAAGTATTAGGGGGTGTTGGGGGTGTTCATGAAGGTAAAAAAAACCTTGTGCCTTTACAACCACTTTAAAAAAAAAGACACATGTCTATCAAGTTCAAACAAAAGAGAAAAATAAATTGATTAAAAACCTGCATCCTTCAGAATCCTAAACTCTGCCCTATGTACCTGCATATTTATTTAATCCTGTGTACACCCATAGGTATAGCAGTGGTCATCCACCCTGTCCTCAGGGCCCACTAACAGGGCAGGTTTGCAAGATAGCTGAAATATATAACAGGTGATATCATTTGTTGCTCAGTGATTGCAGTATGGGAGTTTGCATCTCCCCAAGGTAATACCGTATTTATCGGCATATACCGCGCACTTTTTTCCCCCTAAAATAAGGGGAAAATCGTGGGTGCGCGATATACGCCGATACCCGCTTCCCTGCGCTCAGTTTGAAGTGAGCCGCCGACATATACCGAGTGCAGTACACTCGGGTACATTCGGCTAGGCTCAGCTTCGCTCGTGCTCACTCATAAACGTCACAGAGCGTGAGCACGAGCGAAGCCGAGCCTAGCCGAATGGACCCGAGTGTACTGCACTCGGTATATGTTGGCGGAGGCGTTCAAACTAAGCACAGGAAGCAGGGATTCGACTCGAGACATCGCTGGAGAAGCCAGGAGGACACCACTGGAGCCGAAGATGGACGCCGGGCCGGACGATGGACGCCGCGCAAGACACCAAAACTGTAAGTACTAAAAGTATTTTTTTTACAGGTCGACATTAGGGGTGCGCACTATACGAAGGAGCGCGCAATACCCCGATAAATACGGTACATAAAATCTGGCCCGTTAGTGAGCCCTGAGGACAGGGTTGATGACCACTGGGTATAGGCAAGAATATGGGCGTAGTGGTGCTCAGTTCAAAATAGGTATGAACTTCATTTATAATAGTATATTTATATCTGTATATGTATAGTACATAAAACAGGACACACCACCTCTATGATTAAGAGCCTTATGGCGTGAAATGCATTAGAGGAGGAGGGACATCCATGGCAGCAGGATCTGGAGAGCGGCATCATGTGTTTATTGGACATTATGGAATAAGCTTATGGGAAAAGGAATGGTGGTCTTTTTACTGTCACAAGACACAGACCATGTTCTAAATTAAAATAAATAAAAAAAGGAGCATAAACCAATTGCTATGTTTTGTTTTATGTGCCTTTTTTTAATTTGCAACTTTTCTTCTATAAGCAGCATGCAAACAGCGGCTTTCAAAATGGTTAATATTGTTTAGACGTGTTTTCCGAAGTTTAAATGTAGCTGAAATGTGCTGAATTGATATAAACATGTAATGTTGGTAGTTGGCAATGGATTTTGATGAGACTGTAATTACCAGCGCACATTATTAAGTAACTGCATCCTGCTAATGTGTCTCCTGATGGTGAAATGTGTTTAGTGTATGTGCTCTAAAATATCAAGTTAACAGTGCTATGCACTTGCTAAACAATAGCTTTCAGAAGACAGAATGAAATGTCACCATTACATTAAAGAACCTTAATGAGCCAGTAATGCTGCTATAATTGCCACATTGTGGCTTTCGTTAAAGGAACTGTAATTTCTACACTAGGAGTTAAAAAAAATGCATGTGATGGCTGTATCTTTTATCAGAGACATTTCTATTTTCTCAGAAGTTAATAACAAAAAGCACTAGGACAAACAAGACACTGAGTAAGGATAGGGATGGCCAAGCATTGTTTATAATAAACATTTTTAAAGGGTAACTTTTGTGGAAAAAATATAACAAATAAAAAATAATAATAATAATATAACAAATACAAATACTACTCACATCATATTATAATTTAATGTTTAATAGTAATGTAGTTTAATGTTAATTCAATACAATATAGTAACCTAAAGGT
Source organism: Rana kukunoris (assembly GCA_029574335.1). NCBI lineage: Eukaryota > Metazoa > Chordata > Amphibia > Anura > Ranidae > Rana > Rana kukunoris. The sequence continues at coordinate 312,882,861 of CM056052.1, read as the reverse complement.
GTTCTGTACACAGCTGTATTTCTTGCTTGTGATTGGCTCATTGATTTCCTAGAAGTCTGCACACAGATTTTAGGCTGGGTTCACACTGGTACAACATGAGCCGCCGTACACACGGCCGAGGTTCTCGCTGAAAACCAGCGAGAACCTCGCTGGAATGCACATTCCAGCGAGGACCTCGGCCGTGTGTACGGTCTCGGCGAGCTTCCCGTCGGGAAGCCCGTCGAGCCGAAATAGAGAGCACGCTCTCTATTTCCTTGACGGCCCGCCCGGAAGAATGGCTGGTTGCCATTCCCGACGGGCGGGTCGCCGATTTCGACAGCCGGCAGGGAACCTCGACGGGCGGAACGATGTGTTCTGCCCGTCGAGATTCCCTGCCGTGTGTACGCCGCCTGACAGGGATACAACTTTTATCCTACTTTGCTCTGTGACATCAGTCCTACATCGGTCTGACATCCATCCGACTTTCATGAACAGGATACTACTTTGATCCGACTTTGTGATAGTCTGACTTGTTCTTTGACCAATCAAAACAATCCCAGTGTGAGATAAATTCCTTTTACTGCTGCTGTAATCACAATGTCAGATGCCACAAGTCGGATGGTTAGGACAAGGTTTCTACTTTGATCCAACTTCAATGATATTCAGTGGGCTGAAGTAGGACCAAAGTCGGACCAAAGTAGTGCAGGAACTTTTTTCAAAGTCAAACCGACTTGTGTCGGACCAGTTAAGATGGCTCTCATAGGAAAACATTGAGTTTTATACTATGGTCCCAACAGGTATTAGTGCGCTCCCTCTGTTCATGTATCCACTCAGCTTCTACGCGTTTCGCAGGTTTGCGTCATCAGGAAAGCTTTCCTGATGACGCAAACCTGCGAAACACGTAGAAGCTGAGTGGATACATGAACAGAGGGAGCACACTAATACCCGTTGGGACCATAGTGGAGTAGAAGTGAGGAGCGCACCCCTTAAAGTCACGCTGGTGAGCGGCTGTTCACGCTCGACACTGCCAGGGACACCAGGTGCTGGTCGGAAGCACCTTGCTTGAGAGTGGTTTTGTTTTTATTAAGTTTTAAATACATTTTTTATACATACTACACCATGATTAGTCCCTTGTTTTTGAGGCAATAAGGACTTGCTTGTGAGAGGAAAGAGGAGATCACATCCATTGGCCGGAAAGGATTAAGTTTGGGGCCTGATATCATTTGGGGTCTGGTGTGTGTCCATTTTAGCCATTGGTGATGGTGGCACATGTTTGACGGGTGGAAGATACAGCTGCACCTTATTTGTATGAGACACACCACCAGGATTCATTCCCCTAGTATCTCCCCATTGGAACTGTGAAGTTGTCTGTCACATCCCACTGCTTGGGATTCCACATGAACTTATATGAACTTTACCTATTAATCAATTTTGCACTTTTTTATGTCATTGCACTTTTTTATGTCATTGCACTTTTTATGCTATTGCACTTTATGACTGTTGTACATTTGGTTGTTAGCCTGTTTGTAGTTTTTTCAATATGCTTATATGCTTGAAAAAGAAAGATATTGTCTTATAATTTATTGTAGTTAGTCACGCACACTATTGCACTTTATATATGCCTATTTGCATAATTAACATTAGGGGTTAATTAAGCAGTCTTTTATGATATTGTTTATTGCCAATTTGTCATTTTATGTTGTACTTATGTTGCACTTTGTGGATTATTAGACCAGCGCAGTAACATCTCTACTCTTTTAAGCGTAAAAGACTGTCTGTTTAAACAGAAGAGTTTTGAAGGCAAAAGTTTGGTGTAGTTTTAATTGTCATTGCTCATGGCAACACAATCAGGAAAACAAAATGACCCTTTGTGAGTTTTATTTACTCTTTTAAATGCAGACTTGATGGTAGTTGAATAGTGACATTTACAAGAAAGCTGAATCAATATTTCATCCTTACTTTTTATGAGTATTGCTATGCTGTGTTAAAATCGTCGAACAAAAACAAACTTTGCTACTGCAATTTAAAAAAAAATGTGCCAGGCTGAGATTGTCTTAGTGATAAAACTACCTGCTAACCCCGTAGGTCCAAAAGACCTTTCCTTTCATTGGTCAAAAATTGTATTTATTTTTTGTTACAGAGCTATTTCGGTTTTGTGTCAATAGCTTTTTAGGGTTGTTATCTATTCCACTGTTTCTCTACCGGGGTGCTAAGGCACCCTATTGTGCCATCTCAGCTCATCAGAGGTGCCATGCAGCATCTGGTATTTTCGCACAATGTCAGGTGCTTTGAACCTTATTTAAAGATATTGGGCCAGATTCAGAGATCCCTAACTCCTGTCTAACTGGTGTTAGACTGGAGTAATTTCAAATTACGCGCGTTTTTTAGCTAGTCGGAAACCTCAAACCATGAATAGACGGCTGCGGGCTTCAATTCGACTGGATTACGTGATCTACGCTGCAATAAAATTGCAGCCACTGGGTGGACTTCCCGTCGTTTTCCGCGTCGGGGTATGCTAATGAGCTTTTGCCGGTGATCCCAGAAATGATGATCTTCAATTGCAATCTCTTACGGCATCTTTAGTCATTTTTTTTTTGCGTAACACTATACCAGCTTTTTGCTGCTCTAATATTAGACAGCCCATGTTAAGTATGGCCGTCGTTCCCGCGTCGAATTTCTACGTTTTCCGACGTCTTTTATTATTTTTTATGTAAGTCGTCCGGGAATAGGAATGTTCGTAAACGACGCTACTCAAACAACGAATGACGTAACGACGTGATTTCGCCCAGTGCACGGCGGGTAATTTCTGAACGGAGCATGCGCAGTTCGATCGCCGCGGGGACGCGCTTAATTTAAATGCTTCACGCCCCCTAATCGCGTATTTCCATTACGCGGCGAGAAATAGACTACGCCGCCGTAGCGTACGGGCAAAAATCTACCAGAATTCGGTGTAGAGCCTGGTAAAATACGGCAGCGTAGAGTATTTCGATTACGCAGCGCAATATTAAGTGTATCTGAATCTGGCCCATTATTTCAAATGAACATACACTGAGCTGTAAGGAAGTATGTTTGTCAAAAAAGTAACACTTATTGCTTGCATGACTTTAGCAAAGATTATCCCAGCAAACATTTCAAATAATGACATTTATATATATATTTTTATTCTCAACACACATGCCACAGAGCCTGGGGGCTTAAATTAAACAAGAAACTGCAGCTGGGGGAAGCTTTCAAAGGACAGGAGAGGAAGTTAAAAAAAGATACATTTGCAAATTTGCTAAGTGATACTAATGCCGCGTACACACGCTCGGAATTGGGAGCTCTTGGTTGGAAATTCCAACCATCTGTAGGCCCCATCGGACATTTTCTGCCGGAATTTCCGACAGCAAAAATTTGAGAGCTGGTTCTCAAATTTTCCGACAACAAAATCTGTTCTCGTTAATTCCAATCGTGTGTAGACAACTCCGACGCAAAAATTCCATGCATGCGTACTGAATCAAGTACGAGACGGAAGCGCTCGTCTGGGAAAACTAGCGTTCGTAATGGAGATAGCACATTCTTCACGATGTAACGGACTGAAAAGCACGAGGCTGAAAAGCGCAAATCGTCTCTCACAAAACTTCTACTAACACGACTGGTATTGAACTTCCCTTTAACAGTGTTGTCATACGTGTTGTACGTGACCTCGTTCTTGACGATCTGAATTTCCGACAAAATTTGTATGATGATGTGTATGCAAGACAAGTTTGAGTCAACATCCGTTGAAAAAAAAAAACACGATTTTGTTGTCAGAATGTCCGATCGTCTGTACACGGCATTAGGTTGCATTAACACCTGAGCTTTTAGCAATATATATCTATATATATAAAACTCAACGAGTGTGTGTGTGTGTGTGTATGTATGTATGTTCCAGCATCACGTTCAAACGGCTAAAGATATTAACATGAAACTTGGCACACATGTTACTTATATGTCAGCAACAAACATAGGATAGGTGGTTTAACCCTTACCCACCCCCATTTGCCATTGTCTGGGTTTTTCTTTAAAGCTCCATTCAACTCTATGGGAAAGGGTTTTTCTTTAAAGTCCCATTCAACTCTATGGGAAATACATGTTACTTCATAACTTCCAAACGGCAGTTTTTGTTTGTCAGCAACAAACATAGGATAGGTGGTTTAACCCTTACCCACCCCCATTTGCCATGGTTAAAAGAAAATATGAGAGTACTTCCAAGGGATGAGAATGCTCAATTTTTTTCAAACACACTTCTTGAAAACGGAGAGGGTAGACTACCAGTTGAATCTTCAGGAAACGTAAAACTTCCCTCTGATTTTTGCAAACTGGTATCGTCAGTTGCAGAACTAATAGATGCAGTATACCATAATATTTCAGACAACTTAGGCAATCTAAACTGGTTGTGTGAGAGGGCTCTTCTTGCTGCTAAAAATGAGGATGTCCATGAAATTAACAATCAAATACTTTCTATGATACCAGGAGCAGTTACTGAGTACAAATCTTTTGATACCGTAGTAGATGCCGATGAGGCTGTGAATTTCCCACCAGAATTCCTAAATTCCCTTGATCCAGCTGGATTGCCACAACATCGCCTATCACTTAAAGTTGGATGTCCTATTATTTTATTACGAAACCTTGACCCACCAAAACTGTGCAATGGAACAAGGCTGTGTGTGAAAAACATGTTGCCTAATGTGTTGGAAGCTACTATTTTGACAGGAAAGGGAAAGGGAGAAACAGTTTTTATTCCACGAATACCTCTTATTCCAACAGATCTGCCTTTTAGTTTCAAGAGACTACAACTCCCAGTGACGCTTGCATTTTCCACCATGATCAACAAGTCACAAGGGCAGTCCATTTGGTACTGCGGAGTTGATTTAAGATCACCATGTTTTTCACATGGGCAACTTTATGTAGCGTGCTCCAGGGTGGGTTCCCCAAATAATTTGTTCATTTTAGCAAATGCGGGAGAAACTAAGAATATAGTATACAAACAAGTATTGCAATAATATGTCAGTTGAGTTAACCGCACTTATTAAAGGTCTGTGAGTTGGTACTAATCTGCTTCATTGTACCATATTTTGCTCTGTTTCAACATTCACAAACTGAAAAGGAAAATGTTATAAAAGTTATGAAATACAATACTCTTTAATCAAATAGTAAATATTCATATTTTTATCTGTCAAATTTCTAAAATTAAACATTGTGTTATTTATTATTTATTTATTTATATTTATATAACTATGATTTTCCTCCCCAAAAGGTTAAGATAGGAAGACCCGGCAACGCCGGGTATTCAGCTAGTATTACATATATATTAGATATAAAAAACAAAATTATATATTTATTATATTAACTAATTTAAAATATATACTAAACAGAAAAAAATGTATATAAAATATATATTTAGCCATTAGGGTGAAAAAAGCCACTGGCAAGGAAATGGAGTGTTGCCAGTACCTTGCCCAGTGGCGGTCGGCAGATCCTCTCCCGTGTAAGAACAGGGGAGTCCGCGCTATGGTGAATAAAGTAGATGCTCCCTCCCAGTAGGATCCCTATGTGGGGACCTAATATAAATATGGATAGGAGAAAGGTAAATGGCGCTGCTAAATAATACCTTTGTCGGGTATATCCGCAGGGTGAGCACAATGGTAATATGCCCCCCTTTTGGCTGGAATTAGGGTGCAATTGGAGAGATACCCTGTGTTAATAGGAGGGTAGATGTTGGTTCCTCAGCTTCCACTAATTTCAGTGAAATTGAGTAAAGGTGGATTAATTAGGTCAGGAGCCTGTGCAGGCCAGCAGGCCCAAAGATTGATAAAGAAAAATGATCCTATGCTGCTATAAGGATGCCAGTTGTGTCTCTACAGTCTAATAGGTAGGAATCCCTACTAGTGTGGTTGATTACACTAGTAGGGATTCCTACCTATTAGACTCTAGAGACACATTTTTTTCTTTGTTTTATATGGTTTAGGATGCATTGGTCACAACTGGCATCCTTATAGCAGCATAGGATAATTTTACTTTATCAATCTTTGGGCCTGCTGGCCCGCACAGGCTCCTGACCTAATTAATCCACCTTTACTCAATTTCACTGAAATTAGTGGAAGCTGAGGAACCAACATCTACTCTCCTATTAACACAGGGTATCTCTCCAATTGCACCCTAATTCCAGCCAAAAGGGCTCACCCCACGGATATACCCGACAAAGATCCTCTCCCGTGCCCTCCTCCGTGCCCTCCTCCTTCTGCGCTCATCTAAAGTCAGTAGTATAGCTATGAGCAAGGATGCCCCTGGCATGTTGGCATACAGATTGTTGTCCTGCAAGTGTGGCTGCTCAGCTAGTCCCTAACAGTGTTGCTTTAGCTGACATGTAGACGGATTGTCTAATTTTAAGCAAGCTTTTATAAGGTCTAACTTTAGACTGGACGTGCAGCTGATGCGCACAGCGCGTAGCCTGCACTGCACAAACTTACTTTTGTGGATCGGCGTATCTCCCTCATTTGCATATTTGCCTAGGAAATCAATGGTGTGGACGGAATAAATGTGCACCTAGGATGTGCAGGCGTAGGCAAGTTAGGCCGGTCGGGAATAGCCTATTTTGGTGCGTATCTAGTTCTGTGGGTATGGTGCATAGATATTCCGGCGCAAATTTAGACTTACGCCGGAGTATCTCGAGATACTCCGGCATAAGTGCTTTGTGAATCTGGCCCTTTGTGTTTACACACACAGCTCCCGGTCCCCGCTCTGTAACGAGCAATCGCGGGTGCCCGGTGAAGAATGTGCCCAACGGGCTTGCAGACGGGATTCGGGGGAGAGCGGGGGGCGCGCACCTCTCGCGGCGCGCGTGCGCCCCCTAGTGGCCTGCGAGAGAGCCAACGTAGAGCTATGGGCTCTCGCGCAGGGGAGCCAAACTGCCGCCTTAAAATGACGGCGGCAGGTCGGCAAGTAGTTAAAAAAGGCATGGATTTTTTCTTAGATACACATAATATAACTGAATACTAATATTTATAGGTAAAGTTGATCCAGGGAATATCCTATTGGGGACCATGAAGATTTATTTATGCTATATTGTTGTTTTTTTTTGCCTTCCTCTGGCTCAACTGTGAATATAGGATTGTAAATATATATATACTAGCTGAATACCCGGCGTTGCCCGGTCTTCCTATCTTAACCTTTTGGGGAGGAAAATCATAGTTATATAAATATAAATAAATAAATAATAAATAACACAATGTTTAATTTTAGAAATTTGACAGATAAAAATATGAATATTTACTATTTGATTAAAGAGTATTGTATTTCATAACTTTTATAACATTTTCCTTTTCAGTTTGTGAATGTTGAAACAGAGCAAAATATGGTACAATGAAGCAGATTAGTACCAACTCACAGACCTTTAATAAGTGCGGTTAACTCAACTGACATATTATTGCAATACTTGTTTGTATACTATATTCTTAGTTTCTCCCGCATTTGCTAAAATGAACAAATTATTTGGGGAACCCACCCTGGAGCACGCTACATAAAGTTGCCCATGTGAAAAACATGGTGATCTTAAATCAACTCCGCAGTACCAAATGGACTGCCCTTGTGACTTGTTGATCGTGGTGGAAAATGCAAGCGTCACTGGGAGTTGTAGTCTCTTGAAACTAAAAGGCAGATCTGTTGGAATAAGAGGTATTCGTGGAATAAAAACTGTTTCTCCCTTTCCCTTTCCTGTCAAAATAGTAGCTTCTAACACATTAGGCAACATGTTTTTCACACACAGTCTTGTTCCATTGCACAGTTTTGGTGGGTCAAGGTTTCGTAATAAAATAATAGGACATCCAACTTTAAGTGATAGGCGATGTTGTGGCAATCCAGCTGGATCAAGGGAATTTAGGAATTCTGGTGGGAAATTCACAGCCTCATCGGCATCTACTACGGTATCAAAAGATTTGTACTCAGTAACTGCTCCTGGTATCATAGAAAGTATTTGATTGTTAATTTCATGGACATCCTCATTTTTAGCAGCAAGAAGAGCCCTCTCACACAACCAGTTTAGATTGCCTAAGTTGTCTGAAATATTATGGTATACTGCATCTATTAGTTCTGCAACTGACGATACCAGTTTGCAAAAATCAGAGGGAAGTTTTACGTTTCCTGAAGATTCAACTGGTAGTCTACCCTCTCCGATTTCAAGAAGTGTGTTTGAAAAAAATTGAGCATTCTCATCCCTTGGAAGTACTCTCATATTTTCTTTTAACCATGCACATGCCCAGTCTGTTATAAAAGTTATGAAATACAATACTCTTTAATCAAATAGTAAATATTCATATTTTTATCTGTCAAATTTCTAAAATTAAACATTGTGTTATTTATTATTTATTTATTTATATTTATATAACTATGATTTTCCTCCCCAAAAGGTTAAGATAGGAAGACCCGGCAACGCCGGGTATTCAGCTAGTATTACATATATATTAGATATAAAAAACAAAATTATATATTTATTATATTAACTAATTTAAAATATATACTAAACAGAAAAAAATGTATATAAAATATATATTTAGCCATTAGGGTGAAAAGAGCCACTGGCAAGGAAATGGAGTGTTGCCAGTACCTTGCCCAGTGGCGGTCGGCAGATCCTCTCCCGTGTAAGAACAGGGGAGTCCGCGCTATGGTGAATAAAGTAGATGCTCCCTCCCAGTAGGATCCCTATGTGGGGACCTAATATAAATATGGATAGGAGAAAGGTAAATGGCGCTGCTAAATAATACCTTTGTCGGGTATATCCGCAGGGTGAGCACAATGGTAATATGCCCCCCTTTTGGCTGGAATTAGGGTGCAATTGGAGAGATACCCTGTGTTAATAGGAGGGTAGATGTTGGTTCCTCAGCTTCCACTAATTTCAGTGAAATTGAGTAAAGGTGGATTAATTAGGTCAGGAGCCTGTGCAGGCCAGCAGGCCCAAAGATTGATAAAGAAAAATGATCCTATGCTGGAATTAGGGTGCAATTGGAGAGATACCCTGCCCAGTGGCTAATGGGGGTGGGTAAGGGTTAAACCACCTATCCTATGTTTGTTGCTGACAAACAAAAACCGCCGTTTGGAAGTTATGAAGTAACATGTATTTCCCATAGAGTTGAATGGGACTTTAAAGAAAAACCCTTTCCCATAGAGTTGAATGGGACTTTAAAGAAAAACCCAGACCATGGCAAATGGGGGTGGGTAAGGGTTAAACCACCTATCCTATGTTTGTTGCTGACATATAAGTAACATGTGTGCCAAGTTTCATGTTAATATCTTTAGCCGTTTGGACGTGATGCTGGAACATACATACATACACACACACGTTGAGTTTTATATATATAGATTTTAAATATTATTATAATTATATTATTTACTATTAAAAACATTTTTTTAAATATATATATATATATTAGGGCCTGCTGGCCCGCACAGGCTCCTGACCTAATAAATCCACCTTTACTCAATTTCACTGAAATTAGTGGAAGCTGAGGAACCAACATCTACCCTCCTATTAACACAGGGTATCTCTCCAATTGCACCCTAATATATATATATATTTATGTGCCTATTTATGCACTGGGCGTATCTCACTAAGGATGCCGGGCCTAGTTCCTATCTCACTGATTGCTCCGGGCCGAGTAGTGAGCATGTGCAGAGAGGCTCTGACCATAGTCAGCGTCATGCACATGCCCAGTCTGGCCAGCCCTTCATTTGCATGGGGTCACGGCTCATTTCAATGGAACACGCCCACGTCCTTCCCACTTTGAATTACACCACCTTAGGCCTCGGAATTTAAGTTGCGCCGGCGCAAATTTGGGCTCAAATACTCTGTGGATACGGCACTTGCGGCCCGAAATTGAGCCGGTCTAACGTAAAGGAGATGCTCTACACCAGTCTATATATGGGCCGATGTATGTGAATCTGGCCCAAAGCTCTCGGTCCTGTCAGCGGGGGAAATGCTAATCTTCTGTTCATACAATGTATTAACAGAAGATCAGTGATTTCCCCCAGTCAGTGCCACCCCCCCATACAGGAAGAACACACCCAGGAACATACTTAACCCCTTCCCCGCCCCCTATTGTTAACCCCTTCACTGCCAGTGGCATTTTTATAATAATCCAATGCATTTTTATAGCATTGATCGCTATAAAAATGCCAATGGTCCCAAAAATGTGTCAAAAGTGTCTGAAGTGTCCGCCATAATGTCGCAGTACCGAAGAAAATCGCTGATCGCCGCCATTACTAGTAAAAAATAATAATAATAAAAATGCCATAAAAATACCCCCTATTTTGTAAACGCTATAACTTTTGCACAAACCAATCAATAAACGCTAATTGCAATTTTTTTTATGAAAAATATGTAGAAGAATACGTATTGGCCTAAACTGAGGAAAAAAAATGTTTTTATATATATTTTTGGGGAATATTTATTACAGCAAAAAGTACATTTTTTAATTATTTTTCAAAATTGTCGCTCTATTTTTGTTTATAGCGCAAAAAATAAAAACCGCAGAGGTGATCAAATACCACCAAAAGAAAAAAGGACGCCAATTTTGTTTGGGAGCCACGTCGCACGACTGTGCAACTGTTAGCGACGCAGTGCCGAATCGCAAAAAGTGCTCTGGTCTTTGGGTAGCAATATGGTCCGGGGGTTAAGTGGTAAATCAATCTACTGAGCTGGACAGAACGAGTCTATTCCACATTTTCACAGTTCTTACTCTAAGGAAGCCTTTCTGTATTTGGAGAATAAATCTCTTTTCTTCCAGACATAAAGAGTGCCCTCTTGTCCTCTGTGATGACCTTAACCACTTCAATACTGGGCACTTTCACCCCCTTCCTGCCCATGCCAATTTTTAGTTTTTTAGCGCAGTCGCATTTTGAATGACAATTGCGCGGTCATGCAATGCTGTACCCAAACAACATTTTTATAATTTTTTGGAGACAGGTGGATTGGTGGTATTTAATCACCACTGAGTTTTTTTTTTTTTTTGCAAAAAAAGAAAAGAAAAAATACCAATATTTTTTTTAAATAACTTTTTTCTTTGTTTCTGTTACAAACATTTGTGCACTGATAAGCCTGCACTGATGGGCACTGATCGGCTGCACTGATGGGCACTGATAAGGAGGCACTGATGGGCACCAATGAGGAGGCACTAATATGCAGCACTGATGGGAACTGATATGTGGCATTGATATGAAGCACTGATATGCAGCACTGATGGGCACTGGTAGATGTCACTAATGGGCACTGATTGGCGGTACTGATGGGCACTGATAGGTGGCACTGATAAGCGGCACTGATGGGCGGCACTAATCAATGGAACTGATAGGTGGCACTGATGAGGAGGCACTAACAAGAATCACTGATGGGCACTTATTGGCATGAATGATGAGCACTGATTGGCACTGCTGCTTTGTACTGATTGGCATCCCTGTTGGCACAAGTGGGCATCACTGGTGAGTACAGATGGGCATCGCTGGGGGGCACCTTCAGGCATCGCTGATGGGATTGCAAGGATAATCAATGCCCTGTCAGCGCAAGTAGAGGAATTACTAATAACTGGCACCACCTGTTGAACACAGCTGATTACATTATAAAGAGTCCGTCTGTCATTTTGCTATAGACCGGGTGAGAAGGTTTTAAAATGAATAATTCAACACCAAGTTCTCTTTACAGACCACTTATGTATTTATACATGTTGATCATATGCTCCCTTAATCTTCTCTTCTCAAGAAAGAATAAATGCAGTTCAGCTAATCTTTCTTAATAGCTGAGCTCCTCTATTAGTTTGGTTGCCCTTCTCTGCACTTAGTCCAGTTCCCCAATTTCCTTTTCCTACATGGTGCTACAAATACTCTATCTGCTGACTTTTAATATTAGGACACTTACCTGTCCAGAGTTCCTGCGATGTTGGCACCCCAGCCAATTTTCAAATCGGCTGTCGAGTGCTGCCACCGCCATTCTTAGTAAGGGAAACCGGCAGTGAAGCCTTTTGGCTTCACAGCCAGTACCCTACTGTGCATGCACAAAGCACGCTGCGCTTTCTAATTGACCCGGCCGTGGAGGAAGGAGAGGGGGCGAGCTTCTGAGGGATGGCACTGTCTACAGAAGTGGGAAAGGGGACCTGTCAAAAACAGGTCCCCTTTGCCCCCTCCCCCCTGAAAGGTGCCAAATTTGGTGCCACAGGGGCAAAAGGCGACACATAAGCAAAAGTTTCACTTTACTACTTGCCATCCTGGGCAAATCTGAAACTTTGCTCCTATATGTAAAAATCTATGTGTGGGAGTAACATATGCATTTGCATTTGGGGAGGGGGAGTTAGCGCTCCAGGTGGGTCTGCTTGGTAATTAGCCCCCTCTCAGAAACCACGAGTGCTGACAATGCATATAGCAAAAGAATGAGGAAAAATCTTATTAGCCGCACTTTGAAAATATCTCTTGGTTACTATGACTAAGCGCTAGACTTTAGTGTGAAACACGTCAGTGGTGTGTCCCATTTTTGCTGTGGCTTGTAGTGTTTTTATCCTGTTTTACCAATAAAGGCAACCAAGAGATTTTTTCGAAGTGGGGCTGTTCAAGATTTTTCCTCATTCTTTTGCATTTGCACGTAAGCATGGTGGTTCAGGGGACACTTTACATTATTTTTTTTTATTATTATTATGAATTTTATAAAAAATACACATTTTTGGGGATTAACTTTATTGCTATCACAAGAGATGAACAACATCCCTTGTGACAGCACGGTCCCTGACAGGTCCTCTTTATGGAGAGATCAGGGGTCTATCAGACCCCAAATCTCTCCTCTAGCCTCCCATGCAGCCAATCACACACAGATCAGTCTGATTGGCTGCTTTCCTGGCAACTGGTGGCCAGGTAAAGAAAGAGGCGGAACCGGAAGTTATGACATATCTTGTCACTCCCGGCTTCTGCTGTTACAGAAAGAGGGGAATGACATAGGTGCAGGCATAATTCTGGTATAACCACTGAAATTGGAGGATGTCCAGGGAAGTAGTTAATGAAAACTACCTCAGTAAGTATGTTAGGTTTAAAGCATTAAATTGTGAGGTGGAAGGGATGTGCCCCTTCTTCTGCTACCCTCAGAGGCTTGTGAAATCTAAAGATGACCATACACATACAGATTTATATCTAACAGATACCTCCATTCATGCTAAACAGCGCACATGGTTGAATCTACTGCTGCTGTTATATGTTGACAGCTAGCCCTGCCTGCTGTCAAAAGTACCCAAACAGTGGCTGCATCTGATTGGATTCAGCCACTGTTTGGTCTCCAAATTTCTACTCAGCTCCTTCAATCTTTCAACCAAGGTATGTTTGGGTTTGCCAATTTCACCTGGAACTGCACGAAACTCATGCAGTGTATGGTCAGATTTAATCAACCGCACTTTAAAAAAGCCTTGTACTTTAGTTTGTTCTTTTGTTACACTGTTTCGTTTTATGCCTATTTGGCCAAAATGTTAGTTTGCAGAAGATAACACTTTTAGAAGTAAACAGCAATCTGCGTGAGATAAACAGTAAATTGTAATTGCCTTGTTTCGATTGAATTCGCTTTTTGCCATTTGTGTCTCTGTAGTATCATACAGTTAAATCCCTCTCATGATTTCCCATTTCCTGAAAGCAAATTTACCTAAATATGTCCTCCCTTTGAAAGAAATGAATTGGGATTGTGGGATTTGTTGTGTCGTCAATGTACCTGATAACAGGGTTCAGCATCACAAGTTCATGCCAATTAGAAAGTGTTCAATGGTACATTTAGCATCTCTTGTGTACGTGGATTGTTTGTGTAATAGTTTGTTTTTCTCTGCAGTTATTTAGAGGCCCAATAAAATGTAAGATTAAAACAAACATTTGCTAATGTCTTAATCACGTCTCCTTATGTTTTTGATTCCTTTGTCAATTTGTAATATGTGTAAAGGGCTCTGTTATCTGTAAAGCTAACATTTTTGAAAACATGCAATGTTTGCATAGCAGAAGAAAAGCATAAATACACACTTCTAAATGGTTTAAAAAACTGTTTACATTTTTTTTTAAATTTTATGACTAATATTGCTAAATTTCAATTGATTCATACACACTATTACACATTTAAAAATCATTTATATATACAGTTTTTCCAACTCTTAATTAAAATCTTTTGTCAAATTCCAGGGCATCTTAGCATACCAAGACATTATCTTGATTTTCTGTATTATTGTATTAATATCCATAGTAGTTTGAATATGTAATAGCAATAGAGTTCTAATAGTATGAGGGGCCCATTTAAACCTGAACATTATTCCTCTTATTTATTTTCTTGTTCTATTTTCATGGGATTAGAAAAAAAAACCTAGCTGGCTGATACCGGTAAGTTTTCCACCAAAGTCAACGGCATTGTCTGGTTCAATAGAAATTGGTCGACATTTGATCTGTGTGTATAGAGCATGACAGAAAAAGGTCTGCCAATTGGCTCCTCATCAGCGACCTGAGCCAATGACCGAAAACGCTGACCGGAATATTCTGGCAGGGGGGCCATCCAAAAGCAAAAGCACAGCAGGGTAGATCAATGTTAGTTAGTACAGTGGCTCCTCCTGAGTTACTAGTGTATACCAGGCTTTAGCTGGAAACACTGCAGAAAAATCTCTGCCCCCTTACTACATATGCTTAGCACTGAATTCCAATCTCAGGATTTTTTATTGAACTGGAGTGGTTATCTTCACAGGTGTCAGTGGCCCTGACTGTTGTAACCAAATAATGCAGAGCAGATTTCTGAAACCAAAATCCTGCTAGAGTGAAGATATATCCTGCCATTAATGGCAACCTAGACTCTTTCTTTAATGGGTAAGTCACCCAAATCTCACCATGTTTTCCACTAGGTTATGCATACGTCTAGTATTCCGGACATAGGATGAGTGATATTTAAAAACAAAATATGTTGAAACAAGAGCCATAAACTCAAATGGGAACAGATCATCTTTAACGTCTGCCAGAAATTACTCAACACTCTATTTTCCAATAATAGTTTTGGTTGAACGTGGCCTTTTTTTTAAAAAAACTTTTCAATGACCAATCTTGGGGGTCAAGTATACAGGCGCTTCTAATGCCCTGTACACACGATCGGTTCGTCTGATGAAAAGGGACTGTTTTCATCAGACAAACCGATCGTGTGTGGCCCCATCAGTTTTTTTCCCATCGTATTTTTCTTATGGTTAAAAAACCGTCTGTTGGGAAATCCATTGGACAAAAATCCATGCATGCTCAGAATCAAGTCAACACATGCTCTGAAGCATTGAACTTCATTTTTCTTAGCACATCTTTGTGTTTTACGTCACTGCGTTGGACACGATCGGATTTTCAACCGATAGTGTGTAGGCAAGACTGATGAAAGTCGGCTTCATCTGATGAAAAAATCCATCGCCCGTTTTCATCAGACGAACTGATCGTGTGTACAGGGCATAAAACATGCCTGCATTGATTTTTGGGGTAAAATTAGCTACCAGGTTCACTGTGCTGCACTACTGGATAGGCCAAAGTTGTCTGTACAGATTTATTACCACCCAGGAGGTTGCATGTGGTCACGGGAAGTTTAACAGAAAATTGACCGGAAAATTACACTTACCTTAATTTTATCAATCAATTACATATTGATGTAGTTCTGTACGCTCTACTGTATGTGTGCATATAATGTATTTCCTAAAGGTTATTTCCATTAAAATGTGTTAATATCTAACATTATATTATAAAGACTTTGACAGGAGCAGCAACAGTTCTAATTTAAAGGCTGTTCTTATAGTGTATTATTCACTTTCCAAACCAGATTGTATTTAGCTACACTGGCAACAATCAGGGCAATCATAGCCAACTGGGAGAGCTGGCATGAGATGTATCAAGATGTGTTAGACAAAATTACCTTTCTGCTGTTCCGGGTCACTCCTTCTTTAGATTAAAGTTAAGATGACAAATAAATGTCTCTGAATGGAGTTAAGTGAAATGGTATAAAGCTGCAGGTTTTCAAGCTTGCAGGCTTTTGTCTGATCTACAGTTGCAGGAGAAAATGAGGCAATTCAGCACCGTGTCATTGTATGTTGTAAGATGCTTGTCGCCTGTAAATCTTCTATAGCAGAACAATTCATTCCTAAACCGCTGGATGCATGAGATGGCAACATATATATCTTTTTTTTTTTTTATCATAGACTATTTGTATATTGCATTAGACTTCAGTTTATCTATTTCAGTCAGGGCCGCCATCAGGGGGGTACAGGCAGTACACCTGTTAGGGGCCCGGGGGCCACCAGGGCCCCAGATGGCAACCCCCTCTTTTTTTATTTATTTTTTTATAAAAAAATATATATTTTTGATTTATTTTTATTTTATTTGTTATTAAAGGGCCAATTTTTTTTCTTTTTTTTAGGGGTCCGGAGGTCCCCAGGGGCCCGGAGGCCCCCAGGGCCCCCTCTTTTTTTCTTTATTTTTTATAAAAAAAAATATATGTTTTTTATATATTTTTCTTTTATTTTTTATTAAAGGGCCAATTTTTTTTTCTTTTATTTTTTTTTAAAATAGGGCCCAGGGTGGCAACCCCCCTTTTTTTTATTTATTTTTTATAAAAAAAAAAAAAAAAATATATATATTTTTATTTTATTTTTTTATTAAATGGTCATTTTTTTTTAGGGTTCTGGAGGTCCCCAGGGGCCCAGAGATTCCCCAGGGACCCAGTTGACAACACCCCTTTTTTTATAGAAGAAAAAATATCTACAGTAAGAATCACACCTTAGGGAACACTTAACTCCTACAGCGCCACCTAGTGGTTAACTCCTTCACTGACAGTGTCATTTTCACAGTAAACAGTGCATTTTTATAGCACTGATCCCTGTAAAAATGACAATGGTCCCAAAAATGTGTCAAATGTGTCCGCCATAATGTTGCAGTCATGATAAAAAATGCTATAAAACTATCCCCTATTTTGTAGACGCTATAACTTTTGCGCAAACCAATTAATAAAGGCTTATTGCGATTTTTTTTACCAAAAATATGCAGAAGAATATGTTTTTTTATATCTTTTTGGGGGATATGTATTATGGCAAAAAGTAAAAAATTATCACTCTATTTTTGTCTATAGCTCAAAAAATTAAAAACGCAGAGGTGATCAAATACCACCAAATAAAAGCTCTATTTGTGGGAAAAAAAAGAATGTCAATTTTGTTTGGCAGTCTCGATGCACGACCATGCAATTGTCAGTTAAAGCGATGCAATGCCGAATCACAAAAAGGGCTTGAGTGGTTAATGATTTCATAATTTCAACAGACTTTGTCACCAGGATTATTATTTTTTTTTTAACCACTTAGCAACTACCTGCCGAAAAATAACGGCGGCAAGGTGGTTGCTTAACTCTGGGATCACGTTATATAACGTGATTCCAGAGTCGCGCGCCCCCCGGTCACGGATCACGGTAGATCGCCGCTGATAGCGGCGGTTTACCACGTGATCGCGCCATCCAATGACGGCGCGATCACATGTAAACGGACCGGCGTCATTTGATGACGCCGGTTCCTCCCTCCTCTCTTTGTACCGATCAGTACAGTGTGAGAGGGGGAGCGCGGATGGCGGCAGCGCTGTGGATGGATCTGTGACTATTGCAGTCACAGATCCATCCATCCCTGCAACCCCCCCAGCAATACTCAGCATACCCCCCAGCAATACTGTGCATACCCCCCCAGCAATACTCAGCAGTACCCCGGCGCAATACTCAGCAGTACCCCGGCACAATACTCAGCAGTACCCCGGCACAATACTCAGCAGTACCCCGGCGCAATACTCAGCAGTACCCCGGCGCAATACTCAGCAGTACCCCGGCGCAATACTCAGCATACCCCGGCGCAATACTCTGCAGTACCCCGGTGCAATACTCTGCAATACTCTGAACAATACTCTGCAGTACCCCCTGCGCAATATTCTGCAATACTCTGAACAATACTCTGCAATAACCCCCTGCGCAATACTCTGCAATACTCTGAACAATACTCTGTAGTACCCCCTGCGCAATACTCTGCAATACTCTGAACAATACTCTGCAGTACCCCCTGCGCAATACTCTGCAATACTCTGAACAATACTCTGCAATAACCACCTGCGCAATACTCTGAACAATACTCTGCAGTACCCCCTGCGCAATACTCTGCAATACTCTGAACAATACTCTGCAGTACCCCTGCGCAATACTCCCTGCGCAATACTCTGAACAATACTCTGCAGTACCCTGGCGCAATACTCTGAACAATACTCTGAACAATACTCTGCAGTACCCCCTGCGCAATACTCTGCAATACTCTGAACAATACTCTGCAGTACCCCCTGCGCAATACTCTGCAATACTCTGAACAATACTCTGCAGTACCCCCTGCGCAATACTCTGCAATACTCTGAACAATACTCTGCAATAACCCCCTGCGCAATACTCTGAACAATACTCTGCAGTACCCCCTGCGCAATACTCTGCAATACTCTGAACAATACTCTGCAGTACCCCTGCACAATACTCCCTGCGCAACACTCCCTGCGCAATACTCCCTGCGCAATACTCTGCGGTCGTTTTTTTTTTTTCAGGCTTCCCAGCCTAGAGGTGAGATGTGGGGTCTTATTGACCCCATATCTCACTGAAGAGGACCTGTCACGCTATATTCCTATTACAAGGGATGTTTACATTCCTTGTAATAGGAATAAAAGTAATCAAAACATTTATTTTTGGGGAAAAAGGTGTCAAACTAAAATAAATAAAGTAAAATGAACAATAAAAAAAAAAACTTAAAGCGCCCCTGTTCCCGCGTGCTCGTATACAGAAGCGAACGTGCACGTAAGTCCCGCCCACATATGAAAACGGTGTTCAAAAAACACATGTGAGGTATCTCTGCGAACGTTAGAGCGAGAGCAATCATTTTGGCTCTAGACCTCTTCTCCAACTAAAATGATGTAACCAGTAAAAATATTTAAAGCATCACCTATGGGGATTTTTAAGTCGCGAAGTTTGGCGCCATTCCACGAGCGTGTGCATTAATGAAGGGTGACATGTTGGGTATCTATTTACTCGGCGTAACTTCATCTTTCATATTATGCAAAAACATTGGGCTAAATTTAATGTTTTTTTTTTAAAAGCACAAAACTGTTTTATTTCCCAAAAAAATGTGTTCGAAAAATTGCTGTGCAAATACCATGCGCGATAAAAAGTTGCAACAACTGCCATTGTATTCTCTAGGGTCTTTGCTAAAAAAGCATCTATAATGTTTTGGGGTTCTATGTAATTTTCTAGCAAATAAATGATGATTTTTCCATGTAGGAGAGAAATGTCAGAATTGGTCTGGGTGCTCCAGAATGTCTGATGGTGCTCCCTGCATGTTGGGCCTCTGTATGTGGCCACGCTGTGTAAAAGTCTCACACATGGGGTATCGCCATACTCGGGAGGAACAGCAGAATGTGTTTTGGGGTGTAATTTGTGGTATGCATATGCTGTGTGTAAGAAATAACCTGCTAATATGAAAATTTTGTGGAAAGGAAATAAAAATGAAAAAAAATCTTGATTTTGCAAAGAATTGTGGGAAAAAATGACAACTTCAAAAAACTCACAATGCCTCTTTCTAAATACCTTGGAATGTCTTCTTTCCATAAAGGGGTCATTTGGGGGGTATCTGTACTTTTCTGGCATGTTAGAGTCTCAAGAAATGAGAGAGGCCGTCAGTACATCAGATGTGATCAAATTGATACATTTTCAGTAATTGGTACCATATAGCTTTTAGACCATATAACTTTCACCCAGACTAAATAATATCTAAAAAAAATTGGTTTTGTTACCAAAGATATGTAGCAGTATACATTTTAGGCCAAGTTTATGAAGAAAAATTAATTTTTTGCAAAATGTTATAATAGAAATGAAGAAAAATTAATTTTTTTTACAAAATTTTCGTTCTTTTTTCATTTATAGCGAAAAAAATAAAAACCGCAGAGGTGATAAAATACCACCAAAAGAAAGCTCTATTTGTGGGAAAAAAAGGACAAAAATTTCATTTGGTTACAGTGTTGTATGACTGAGTTATTGTCATTCAAAATGTGAGAGCTCTGAAAGCTGAAAATTGGTCTGGTTATTAAGGGGGTTTAAGTGCCCAGTGGTCAAGTGGTTAAGGAAACTGGTCATAGTTATGTTTCCAACAGATCTTAAAGACCTACGTCCTCCAAGAGTAGCTTATCATTTAACATATCCATTAGTGTCAAATGGTTGTACTACCAGCTGTGTGCTGTGGTCTCATCCCTACTTCACTACAGGACATAGTAGGCACATGGCCACAGGTGGTGGCCAGGCATCCTAAGCACCAAGAAGCATGTCAGATGCTGAAGAGTCTTTGGTGGTCATAACCAAAGAGGTGGGGTGTAAACAACCTACAATAACTGTAGTCTTTTTTTAATGTTGCTTTTCTCAACATCTCTTACATCTCTTACATTTCTTTAGTTACTTCCTGGTTTCCAGACCTAGGCAAATTATGTCATACATCCCAGGAGTCTTCAGGAGGGGAGGAGGGGTTTTATCAGCTAAGCATATCCTCCTGCCTGTATGCCAGAGCTAAGGGCAGATGGATTGCAGGAAGTAAATCCTACATGAAACATCTGTCCATTTGAGATGGTCATGGCAGAAATGGTAGGAGGTATGTTTCTAAGTGATTTCTTAGCCAAATAAAGCATGGAGATGTGGATGGATGGGGGCTTGCTTTGAATATTAAAAATGAATTAAATCAATGTTTTTGTTTTGTGGTACTCAGATTCAGTGTAGTTCTGCTGTAAGAATTATATGTGGGTAAATAAATAACTACTCTACACCACATAGATACTAAACCACTTTGTTTTCTCTCAATTTTTTAGTTCATTTTTCATACTATGGTATACTGTATTTACATAAAAAATAAATAGTTTTAAGCTAATTTATTTTGTTTTAATTTTACCTTCTATGTATAGTAAACAAGCATCATTGGGAATTATCCACTCTGGCATAAACATCTAGTTCAGATATTTAAAAGATGAAAAGATGGTAATTATGTACTGCATGTCATTAACAACAAACTAAGAGGCATCTTATTTGAAGTACTTAACTCTTGCTAATATAGCAAATGTAATTTAAAATGAATACAATTAAGGGATACTGTCACAGTACTGAAGCATTTAAACCGATAAAAAATAACGATAAAATACATATATAATGCTTACCATCCTTGCCATACTATGAATCCACACTGTGCTTATTTGCAGAGATTATGCCACCATTAGAATCTTGAGCAGCCAGCACTTCTGGGTACTGCCTGCATCTCCCCATTTCTGCCTTCTGGGGTTTCAGTAGTGTGTAAACTCAGAGCTGCAGGAACATTCTAGTGACAAAGCTGTTGGGCTGGCGTGGGGGTAAAAATTGGCAACAGTTAGACAAAGGCATCCAACACACCCTAAAGCATTAGAATGTTCTAGCGCAAGCTGTGGCACTGCAGGAGAGCAAAGATTGGGTTCAAGAAAGGAGCTGGTTGTAAGTATTAAACATATACTTTACACAGCTGTATTTGCTCAAACTATTTCAGTATTATGCCAGTGTCTCTTTACCATGAATATAGACCATTGAATGATCTGGATATTATAGTATTATGATCTTAGAACAGTTTATGCTATCATATTCTATATGATAGCATAAACTGTTCTAAGATCATAATAATATAATATCCAGATCATTCAATGGCCTATATTCATGGCTAAACCTTCTGATCCTTCCTGTGTATAATGTATTGTAGCACGCTCCTAGTGTAGGATGCTAGGTAGATTTCATTTTTGGGTCCTTCTCTAACCAAGGGACAGTGTTCATCTGTTCTGGTCTGTCCAGTGTTTTGCAGGTTGGGAGCTTGATTGATTCCCTCTACCTCTGGTAGAAGCTTCCAGAGCTTAGGGGGGAGATGCAAATAACCAGCCTGAATATATATCATGATCTAGCCAATCCCTGAAGAGCTGTTTGCAGATGGGGGCAGGAAATGTGATACAGTAAATAGTTGGAAGCATAGGATTGCTGCTCTCAGGAAGCAGCTGTTCTTAAGGTCTCAGTGATGTCAGGGCCTGGGTGGATTTCCCTAGAAGCCGGTTGCAGAACCTCACCACAAAGGATCTGGTCTGAAAAAAGACTGTCTACCTCACTGGACCATGTACAGAGAGAGCTGTCCTGTGGACTTTTAAATAAAGACCCTAAATTAATCCCTGCAGCTGTACAGTTTTTCTGGAAATCGCATTGACTACCAGTAGTTGGGCATAGATGCAAGGTAACCAGATGTCAAAAAACTTGTCTCATGGTCTTCAGCTGTGAGGCCTTAGACAGCTCAGAAACCCGCCTCATGGTCCCCAGCTGTGAGGTCTTATCCTGTTCAGAGGGTTACCTCATGGTCTTCAGGTGTGAGGCACTAGACAGCACATAAACCTGCCCCATGTTCCCCAGCTGCAAGGTCTTATCCTGTTCAGAGAGTTACCTCATGTTCTTTAGCTGTGGGGGGTTTAGGCTGTCCAACATTCATGTTTACTAAGGAGAAACTGGTCTTCTAATTGTTATGTGCTAATCATTTTGGAGTATCTCATGCCCCGTCCCCTCTCCTGGTAAAGCTTCCTAACAGGAGAGAGAAGGAGCAGAGGGTCAAAGGTGGAGGAGGGAGCAGAGTGTCAAAAGGGAAGCAGAGTATCAAGGGGGGGCAGAGTGTCAGAAGAAGAAGGAGCAAAGTGTCAAAGGGGGGGGGAAAGAGCAGAGTTTCAGAGGGGGAGCAAAGGAGCAAAGTAGCAAACGAGGGAATAAGAAGCATAGCACTCGGGGGAAGAGCAGAGTACTGAGGGGATATGCAGATTGTAAGAGGGGGGAGAGAAGGAACAGAGTGTCAAAACAGAAATGATGAACGTTGTGGGAGGAGCAAACAGTCAGAGGGGAGGGAACCAGAAGAGTTTCAGATAAATGGAGAAATATCAAAGTGTCATATGGGAAGAGAAGAAGCAGAATATCAGATGAGGAGAGACTATGGGTGTGGGGAGAGAACAGCAGTAATTCAGATGGACATAGAACAGGCAGTGTGTCATATGGGGACAGAAGAAGTAGAATGTCAATTGTGTTGAAAATTAGCTCAGTCTTGAGTGAGATTGGCTTTGTGGGGGATGTCGGCGAAGGATGGGAGGTGAAAGGCAGGGTGCAGAGAACATATTACTTTTATTATTTTATTTGTATTACTACAACTGAAATATAATGATGATGATATTAACAACAATAATTATATTAACATGTCCAATAGAGTACAGTTCTTATTGCAATGCAATACACACATTTTGCTACTTTCAGTAGACAAGATACTGAAACCACAAATCTGCGGGCTTTGAATTCTGCACTACTATTTCAGTTCTTAGAAAAGCAGAAATTGCACATCTGCTGAGCTACAGTACTGCATAATGTAGATGACAACATCCGTGTTTTCTTATCATTTATTTGGTCAATTTATAAAGCTGATTTTACGACTTTCAGCACAACCAGTAGCCATTTTTGAAATCTACCACTTTCCCTTAGGCTCCAGTGAAGGCCACTCAATACCTGTATACTTTTATGGCTGACCTTGGGATAGGAGTTCAGTTTAGGAATTTATGGCTAGTCCTGTCATCTAAGACCTATTTACAAGATTCACTGTCATTCAGTGCTAAGCGATTGTTCCCAACTCCAAAGACAATTTGAGCAGCTGACAGGGCAATCCCATAAAATTATTGCCTGTCCACCTAGGTGTCCTTCCCAATTATCTCAAGTAGAAATTAATACTTTTAAAAGCTGCTGGTCTTGAAAGGTTATTTCAATTTACTCCATAGTTTTTTGCCCATTATGATGAATGAGTTTATTAAGCCATTATTATCCATGTCAGCATTTCAGGAAAAGCATAATGTTTAAACGCTAAGGAGAAGGTGGCCTAGATAATATTGCAATTAGGCTAATAGATTGCTGCCAAAATAGATGCATATTATTTTTCATAATCGGGGATTGTTTTTTTTTCTGTGCATTGATGCTAGGTAAGCCCCCGTTCACACTAAGTAGCATGTCTTGTGTACACATGTTTTCAAGCATACATAGGGCAGCCCATTCATTTCATGGGATGAGCTACATGTGACAAACATGGAAAAGTCTTTCAAGTATTTTTTTTTTTTTGGCTTTGAGCATTTTTCAAGAGCAAAAACACGTCTTGCTGTGTTTGGGGTGCTATTAATGAATTGCACCGCAAGTGCAACATGCGTTTTTCTTTTTTTTGTATATGACTTTACACACTGTTGTAGTGTGAATACAGTCTAGTGTTGTACTTTAGGAACAGCTGCTAGATACTACTCAGCCTATTTAACCCCTTCCAGCCTGGTATTTTTTAGCCTCAAGAAATTAGATAGGCCATCAGCACATCAGGATTGATGATTTTTATATGTATATACCATAGTTTGTGGACTCTATACCTTGCCTACACAGGGCTGTCTTAATGAGAGGGCACACCTGGGCACTGCCCAGGGGCCCCAGCTGCATGGGAGCCCCACACTTTACCCAAAGCAGCTGGTCCTTGAGCCCACGCTGACTCAAAGTTGGGGGTCCCATGATGGCACTGAGTGATGGATACACAGGGGAGCCAGGCTAGCAGCAGGGAGGGGCAAGGCCAGAGTGCCAGTGATGCTCTGACCCAACCCCAAGCAGCTTGAATGCTCAGGACTCGAAGGCTGTGGGGTGGGAGTTGGAGTGGGAGCTGCTGAGTTGACAGAACTGAGAGCCCACCTGCAGAAATAGCATTGTGGATGGTGGCATGGTACGCCCAGCTGTCCAGAATTGTTTGCACCGAAAGGCTTGGAATGCCCAGAGGGATGCTCTCTCCTCCTCCCCTCCTTCCACCTGCTTGATTGGAATAGGTCAGTTCTGGAGGTGGGCATAGAGCCAAAAGTTTACATGCACTGTATCTCCACTGAAAAAGGGGGTACTACATGGATGGAATAATGGTGCTGGGGGATATCAAGGGTGTATTGCGGAAAACTATTCTGAGGGGGGATCTGGGATGTATAGAAGGTAACAATGCTTGGGGTAGCTTGGGTGGCAATAGTGGTTGAGGTATCAGGGATGTAGTGGGGTCACAATACATGGGGTATATTATGGTATATGGTTACAGTGCTTGGGGGATATCTGGGGTGTAGAGGGGTCAGAGTACTGGGGGGATGATATCTGGGGTGTAGAGGGGCAAGAGTGCTGGGGGAATATTTTGGCTGTAGAGGGGTCAGAGTGCTGGGGGGAATATCTAGGATGTAGAGGGGTCAGAGTTCTGGGGAGATATCTGAGGTGTAGAGGGGTTAGAGTGCTGGTGGGATATCTAGGGCATAGAAGGGTCAGAGTGCTGGTGGGATATCTAGGGTGTAGAGTGGTTAGAGTGATGGGGGGATATCTGGGGTGTAGAGGGTTTAGAGTGCTGGGGGAATATCTGGGGTGTAGAGGGGTTAGAGTGCTGAGGGATATTTGGGGTGTAGAGGGGTTATAGTGATGGGGGGAATATCTGGGGTGTAGAGGGTTTAGAGTGCTGGGGGAATATCTGGGGTGTAGAGGGGTTAGAGTGCTGGGGGATATCTGGGGTGTAGAGGGGTTAGAGTGCTGGGGGATATCTGGGGTGTAGAGGGGTTAGAGTGCTGGGGGATATCTGGGGTGTAGAGGGGTTAGAGTGCTGGGGGATATTTGGGGTGTAGAGGGGTTAGAGTGCTGGGGGATATCTGGGGTGTAGAGGGGTTAGAGTGCTGGGGGATATCTGGGGTGTAGAAGGGTCAGAGCGCTGGGGAGGCATCAATCTAGCAGATATATTACTTGCACAGGACAGCTTTGTTACTTTATGTATGTAGTATTCTCCCACTGTTTCTTTGCTGTACAGAATGATTGTTCATGTAGTTAATGCGAAGCTCCACCCAAAAGTAGAAGTTCTGCTTGTCTGCCTCCTACCTATTTAATGTCTGTTTACATGCACTGTCTCCATTGTAGGGGCCCCAGAGCATTACTTTGCCCAGGGGCCCATGATGCTATTAAGACGGCCCTGAGCCTACAGACTAAATACGGTAATATACACTGTTGGTGATTTTCACCTAAAGGAATGTAGCCGTATACAATTTGGCCTTAATTTATGAAGAAATATAATTTACTGGCAAAATGTTATAACAGAAACAAATAAAAATGTTTCATAATTTTTCATTTATTTAGCAAAAAAAAAAAAACTGTGGTGATTAAATTCCATCAAAAGAAAGCTCTATTTGTGTGAAATCAAATGATAAAAATTTCATATGGGTACAGTGTTGCATGACCGCACAATGTTCATTCAAAATGTGACAGCGCTGAAAGCTAAAAATGGGCCTGGACCGGAAGGGGAGTAAAACGTGTTTGGTTTGCAAGCAGTTAGTCTAAAACTTTTTTTGTTATAAATACGAGCATCTGACTATATGTACTTAATATTTTAAAATGAACACAAATATGATTATTTAGCTTGGCTTTTCCAAGTAGTAAAATGTCCCCACCTCCTGTCAGTCACTACTTACTGTATAAACTACAGATTTGCTTCTGTCTGCAGATTGGTATCCAACAGGTGTTCTGGAAGTGAAATTTGTAATTGGAAATCTCTGTTTTCATGAAATCTGAGATCTGTAATCTAGGGGAACGGATGAGTAAATTTTTCATGGGATTTTGTTGTATGGTCCATTAGAGTCAATATAAGCTTGCCAGAGCATGGGAAAAATAATCAATGGCTAGAAGTTCTTTCCTTCTCTTGATGCTCGTATAGATATCCATGATCAAATCCTATAAGCGTACCAAATATATGTATGGCAGACACCAAAGGAATATAAAGCTAATATTAGATTTACAACCCGGCCAGTTGTTATTTCTCTAAATGTTATTACCAGGAGGATGTCTTCTTCATTCTGCTTTGTCCCACGGGCCGCCTGATTAGTGTCCATTCCTGGTGTACATTACTGGTACAATCTCAAGCATTGGACAACAGGTATTTAATGGCTATGGACTCAAATGTAATGTTTTTAGCAATACACAAGTGTAATACTAATGCACACGTGTAATACTTCCTGCCATTAGAAGCATCCATGCACATAACAATAATATTTTCTAGGAGTCTACCCAATTCAATGGCAGAAATCCTTAACAATGAAACAGTGTCTAAGTTAAATTTAGGGGGGGAATGCTTCTCTATACTCACACCCTGAAGCCCCAATTCCCAATAATGAGTGCCGTAATCTGTGGAATACCGAGAGATTCACGCCATGGTTTGTGATATCCTGGGAGATTTACCGCACCCAGTATTCTTAGTTTGTTATAATAGTACAGCCTTGCCTATCAGGATCCTGACCTATCTTCTGAATGAGGTCTGGGCTAATACCTTTTCAAGCTGAACCATTGGTATGTTAATTTATGTAAGGTTAGAAAATATTATATCGTCACAAATAAACATATTGTCAAAATGGCTTGGCCACCCCTCCTTACAAGGTACCCCAAGTGTTGATAGGCATGTGACCTGGGGTTATTTAGAAAGGGAGGCAACATGCTTACTGCCCTTATTTTATCTGGCCACCCAGGTTGTGTTGCGGGAGAAGGACCTGGTTGAAAATGTAAGTCTTGGTAGTATATGTAGTATAAAGATAGAAAATATGTACAAAACCCACAGTTGAACATTGGAAGATATTCTGCATCAACATGACCAGTGATATTTTTTAATAAAACCTTTTTATTTTTTCATTATATACATTATTTTAAGTCATGTATGTCATTACTGGGTCTGTATTTTTTTTAAGCAATGCAGGCAGATCATGGTTGGTGGGAGAGGCAGGCAGGATGCGTTACATATCTTTCTGAAAACACCATAGCTCCTCTCCAGAGTCCTAAGCCCTGGTGCAAAAGAGCGCTGGCTCTTGGGAAGAGTTATGCAAATATCAAAATGCCTCCTTGGATGGGTGGCTGACTAGAGGAGTGGACAAGCCTAGTGATACTGCATTGCATGCAGATTGCTCTATCTAGGCAATGCCTATGTGTGATGCTTAGTCTCCACCATTGAAATAACTGAAATCCAGTAAATAAGTGGGACAGGACATACTGTATACAGTCAGGCTGAAGAGGAGGTGCTAGATGATACTGGCCATCCTCCAACCAGAAAATTAGATATGCTCTATCTGACTTGCTGCAGCTTGTAAAGCACACTGTGAGAAGCTTACAGTGTGCATTAAAGACTGCAGTGCTGAGTTGAGTGGTTACTACTGCCAATCCCTACATCACTACAGGATATGACAACTTTATAAGCAACTTTGTATAGGCAACAAAATCAATTTAAGCTTGGGTTTACTTTTAGGCATGAAGTTAACCCATCTTTTTTTACTAGACCTTACCGTAATGATTTTGCAAAAAAAAACTGCTAAACCGCTATAGGATTCAGGCTTTTTTTGTTTCCATTCAAGCTACAAATAACTGCATTAAAGTCTCGCCAAATAGTGTGAATTCCTGCATTACAGTCTTTCTAGTTGATTACCTGAGAAAACAAGCAGGGCATGGAAAACTGATTACAACATTGGTGTGCTGCTTTCTGCTGGATTTTTGACAGCTTTCCTTGGAACAAATTACGTTTGCTGTATCAGATGATAGATGGATATCGGTAATTGTAGATTGATGTGCTGTTCCTTTTATAAGCCCTAGTACAGCTTATTTAGCTGTGTTAGTCTGAGGATGATCTCTTACAGTATAATTTACTGACATCTGACACAGAATCTCCTGTCAGGTCAAGTTGTATTACAGGTGACATTCAGGTGTGGTCCTGGCAGTGCTTTAATGAGGAGGGATAGCATATGGTAATTGTATTCCTGCTAGTCACAAACTTTATTTTATATATATATATATATATATATATATATATATAGATATATATTTATCTATATATATCTACAGTATATATTTATATATATATATATATATATATATATATATATATATATGTAGCACTACCTCCAAAGGAGCTGCTGGTTTGTTTTGGGTGGCATGTTACCTCCATTTCTCCGCCGTCTAGGGTACTGGATGAGAGCTGAAACAAAGTCAATGTCCACACGTTGCGTTCTTTTTTCTCTGCTTTATTTACCGAACGTGGTAAAAGAACGAACAATAGATTGAAGAGGTGAAATAGGGTATAGGCAGTGGGTTCAGGTGTAGAACTTGATCAGAAGCACTCCTGCTTCCAGATATAAACTCTCGTCGCCACTCTAGCTAGAGTGGGTAGTGTGCCCCTGGATAGGCCTCTCTCACTAGTCCTAGCAGCCAGGTCGTCACACAGAACTTTGGTACAGTCTCTGCCATTGACCATCCCGAAGGTGGAGATACGTTCGGTCCAGAATCCTCTCACTATAGGATTAAGCACCCGGATCTCTTCTTAAAGTAATTACCTGTGAATTCAGGAAACTGACAGGCGACCACTGATCAGCCTTTTAGTATTAGTGTGTCCTTTCATGAAGTTCAGGCCTCCCTGAGTGTACCAGCCTTGTGCTTGGTGCTCTCCAGGACAGGTACTTCATTCTGTGACTTCCTACCTCTAGGACGGACAGCGCAGGACCAGTTTGTTAATGTAGACCCAGTCTGACTACTGGGCCTACCCAGAAAATTACGACTCCAGACCAACGTGGTCCCGGAGCCAGGAACTCTGAACACGCACCCCCGGCCAGGAGGGCCACACAGGGGTGGTCGGATGACTGCCCAGGGCGGACGACAATGACCCAGAACCCGTGACGTCTGTCCCTTAAATAATCTCCCCCAGCATGCACAGCGAGGCGATCAATCCCCACTGATTGGCCACTGAGAAAGAATACCCAACACACCTTGATCTGACTGCTGCCACCCTCGGCCTGGGGCGGAACCGACACCCCAGACAGAAATAGTGGTCATCCGCAGTACAGCCATGGCTGGAACAGAGGCCCAAATTTGAAAACAAATCGGTCAGAGGTAACTAATCCTCTAACTACCTTCTAAATTTAAAGCAGGGTCAGCAGAGAAAAACAGCTGCCCCGCTACACACACACACACACATATATATATATATATATATATATATATATATATATATATATATATATATACATACCTTTTTTTTATTCTGTCAAGAGATATTTCATACAATGACTTACAAAAAAACTATACTTGAAAAAATGAAATTCTATTAGCAATACATTCCAGGGATCTCCAAACTACGGCCCTCCAGCTGCTGCGAAACTAACTTCCCATGAGGCATTCTAAAACTCTGACATTCACAGACATGACTAGGCATGATGGGAATTGTAGTTCCTGAACACCTGGAGGGCCATAGTTTGGAGACCCCTGCATTATACCTTTCAACTGTCTGCATCCAGGACTGATCACTGCATACCAATTTATTTTAAGTGGACACAATTAGCTGCAGGAGACGGCAGCCTCCTAATGGTTTCAATAGGGCTGCCTCCTGTAGCTAATTACCAAGAACCTCTGCTGGGATTCTCCTATGTAAATGCTGTCAGGCACATTCGCAAATGTGAATGTAGTCTTAGCTAATGGAAAGCTGGTTACTAAAAGGAGATGGCAGTGGTTAGGTGCAAAAAGGAGCCAAATATGCATGATCATGCCCCAAAGAAGCTCCTCTACAATTTCTGAGCATTGAGCGACCGCACATCACTCAAGTGCTTTTTTTGCATTGATACATGTCCCCTGGACTTGCATTTTAGCCTTTAAATATAGCACTTTAGATTTCAAACGTTTGAGTCCCATTATTTTTAACAGGGTTCTAAATTTCACACAAACTTTTGGTCTGTTCGCAGGTTCTGGTGCGAACCGAATGGGGGGTGTTCGGCTCATCACTAACCTTCAACCACTACTTATTTTTCTCTCTCCCCTCCGCTCCTTTCCCTGTTTCCTCTAACCCCTCTATTTTTTCTCTTTCACCTATTTTCCTCTTTTTTTCTCCTTCTTTTCTCCTTTGTTGAAATTTTGCACTATAATTCAAAACCTGGGACAACTCAGGACAACTCAGGAGGAATAAAGGATGGAAGGATTTTGTTTAAAAAGTGGGACAGTTCCTCCAAATAAGGGACATTTGTGAGCTATGGCATTACAGATCATAACATCTGTGTACCATCCCTCTAAATTGCATTAAATTGCATTTTTTTTATACTACATAGGCCACAATGATTGTTCTCATACCTTTTACAAGCTTACATTGACCTTAATGTGACTGATTAATGATATACTGTATATGGTATATAACATTGTTAGAAGAGGATCATTTGCATACTATCTGACCCATCCCTCTAATTACTCGCTCTGTAACAGAATTCAAGGCACTGACTCACAGCACCTAGTAATTAGAGTGAAACAAAACAATACTTCCTTTTGTTTGGAATAAGAAGTGCATATTAGTTGCGGTCATGTGTGTTGATCAATGCACAATTCAAATGGCATATTCTGCAGTGCATACTTCATAGTCCATCTCTGGAGCGAGCAAGAGAGGATGGCTACATTCCCACATACAGTGGGACCATGGAGAACCAACTTAGCCACACTCTAACAGGATAATTGATCACAGCAGGAAAAAAGGAATCTGGGTATATGGAGGAGGATTGGAGCAACAGAGGGTACTTTTTTTGACTTAAAGTGGAACTCAAGGCAGTAATGCTTACCTCTGTTTCAACAGTCAAACACCCTTGAGGTCCCACGCCAGCACCAGCATTCTTCTCCCCAGCTTTTTCCAAATGATTGGCTGGTGCAAGATGACATCACTTCTGAACATGAGCAGGAAGGAGTGCAGTCATCCCAGCACACAGGTAGTATGCCGGAATGTAAACTGTGCTGCGCTTGCGCATAAACTTTACAGGCATGTATTTTGATGCAGATGAGACTTTGCATGTCTCTACTGCAATAAACAGCTTGCCTATTTGCAATTTTTATTTTTCCAAAGTTAGTTCCACTTTAGAAATGCATTAAATAGAATTGTTTTTTAAACCAGAGTTTAGTGTCACTTTAAAGCTTCAGGTACACTTAAACTACTTTGATCGCCGGTGTTCAAATTGTTCCTATCCTAAATGCAATTGCATACCTCTCAACCTTTTTGAAATGGGAATGAGGGACACCTACTAGCAAATGTATGTAGGCATAGGACACGCCCCTGTCACACCCTCTTAAAGGAGAATTAACCACAAGGGATTTTTTTACCACTACTATTCCTTTATATTGGTTTTTAAAATTTACAAATGCAATCATTTAGAAATTAGATGAAAGGTTTAGCACTGGGAAACACTTTTTGAAAGATAAAAAGTGCATTTTATATAAAACTATATTGATCAGACCAAAATGAGAAACAAATGAGGGGGGAAGAGGGACAGAGGGACTTCAAATTAGGGACAGTCCCTTGAAATTAGAGACAGTTGTACAATTGTTTCGTGTTCAGGAGAGGGTGGTTTAAGGAGGTTGAACTTCACATAACTGCAGTGGCTCTTAAACTTTCCTAAAAGAATAGGTGTGCGCAGTCTATTGCATTAGGGTGTGCACCCCAAAGCTCACACACACACTACTGATCACCCACGATGTTCATTCAGAAAGGGAAGGGGATGGTCAATTACATATTTACCAGCCCCTTCCTCCACTCATCCTAAAATATCCTTGCAGCAACAGCTGGCGGGAAAGGAGGGAAGCTGGTAGCACTGCAGGGGGAAGGAGGGAGCTAGGGATGTAGGTGCTGTAAAGGGTAATTAGGGTGTGCCTGGGCACACCTGGCACATCCTGTGTGCACGCCTATGCCTAAAAGCCTATGTGTAGACATAGGTTTTTTATGGAGTTGAGTTTAGGAGCTGTGGCAAAAAAACTCCAAAAGCTCCTAAAGTTTAGAAGCTGTAGTGTACATGATGCCTTAATGAATAAGCAAGCAGCCTTAGGAAGTGGTCAAAAACTGCAGTGAATTTGGAATTTCACAATATCTTTGCTTTGTTCATCTACTACAAAGTATACCACTAACAGATGTGCCTCCCTCCCAAAGGCTAAACTGTATGAATTGGAAAGTCATTAACCTCTTCTCATCTTTTAATGTCAATGGCTCTTTATGGTCAAGTCAAAGAACTATCCTGAACATGAAACATAGGATATTTTTTTGTTGACATTAATTCACCCTATATTAATTATGCCCATAAATCAATGCAGGAATGCAGAAGCAAAAGCCGCACTGGTCAAGCACAACTGAGGAGGGAACACTTGTGTCATCAGGATATAAAAAAAACGTTAAAATGTATTAATAAGTTTATGTGTTTTGAAAGATTGTATGCAGTCTATTTCTATATTAATATTTTAGTGTATGCAGAAATTTTGATCTATGGAGTCATTTTGTGTTTTCAAGCAAAATGTACATAGGGACAAATAGCTCCACCTAGTGGTAAAGTTAGGGATCGTACTCAAGTTATTCTCTGTACATTGCCAAGACAGGTCGTTTCAGTGCATCATTTAGAACTTGAGATGTAGATCGATATAGAACCATTTGTGGATGTAAAACTGTAGATGAGGCTTTTTTTTGACCATCCTATAATAATGTGTAGTTTAAACTCCCCAACCAACACACCTTAAACTATTTGTCTTAGTTTGGTTTATTTTTTAGCCTAGCCCCAAGTGGCACAAAGACATTTCACATTTAGAGCTGCAATCCAGTTACCAGCACAGAAAAACAAACAATCATTTAGCTAACAGAGTTAGTGCGTGGCACAGGAAGTACTTGTTTAAGTCCCTGCACCGCAGCACAACAATACATAATTCACACAGCACTTTTAATCTTGTTTGTTTGCCGCCTAATTGGTTTTGCAGGCTTGTTTTGACATTCACTACAAGCAAGAAAAAATGCATTGGAAAATAAAAGCAACACGGCACACACAATCACAAAGCAGGTCTTGGGTGCAGAAATGTGTTATCTGTTATTTTAAATCAATATTTC
The DNA here is from genome assembly GCA_029574335.1 of Rana kukunoris. Lineage (NCBI taxonomy): Eukaryota > Metazoa > Chordata > Amphibia > Anura > Ranidae > Rana > Rana kukunoris. The sequence continues at coordinate 312,848,806 of CM056052.1, read as the reverse complement.
TGATGGACTGGAACATGTCTACTGGATAAAGTATGCATGGCATGATTTTTAACCTAAAAACACAGTTGTGCTGTGAAAAACGGCTATGTTGTGTGTCTAAGCATTGTCTTTAAATACAAGGATTCATTTAATTTCATTTTAAATTAGTATGTATACTTTAACTGTATGCAGTAATTTATTGTATGATTTGCTCATTAAAGATTATAGCCTAGTACAGAATGTCAGGCAGCACTGGAAACTGTCCAACATTCGGCCTTGTGTACTGCATGACCAAAAAAAGCCTGCCGATCAGCTTTCGGCTGACCAAAGTGTTCTGGGGGGGAAGGGGGGGCATCCTCCTGTCAGAACAAAATAGAACAGCAGGGGACCAATGCTCAGAAGAACAGCGATTTCTATACACTTATGCCGCGTACACACGATCGGAAATTCCGACAGGAAAAACATGATTTTTTTCTGACAGAATGTTGGCTCAAACTTGTGTTGCATACACATGGTCACACAAATCTTGTTGGAAATTCCAACCGTCAAGAACGCTGTGACGTACAAGACATACGACGAGCTGAGATCAAAGTTCAATAGGCAGTTCGGCTCTTCTGCTTAATTCTGAGCATGTATGTTTCTTTTGCATTCCAATAGGAACTTTTTCCGTCGGAAAAATAGGGAACCTGCTCTCAATCTTTTGTTGGCAGAAATTTCGACAGCAAAAGTCTGATGGAGCATACACACGGTCGTAATTTCCGACCAAAAACTCACATCGGACTTTTCTTGTCGGAAATTTTCGATCGTGTGTACGCGGCATTAGAATTTTGTATACTTTTTTGTTTTAAGAAAGTCAATTTGATTTCCTAATGGTTAGCGGGTTCAAACATTTTCAACTAGGCTGATGATGCAATTTGAAGGAGAAGGATGGGAAAAAAATTCTCAAAGTGAATTTCTAACAGGGAAGGTGTTTTGTTTTTTTTTTGGAGGAATTTACATTCATTCCAAAATTACATTTTAAAGTACTTTCAAATGATATTCGTCACGTCATCAAATATAATGAGAACTTTGAGGCATGAAAAACGTTTGTGGCTTACCTGGGCTGTGAGGGTGAAAATGGATGACCATTAGAACTGCACCTCCTAGAGTTGTATCTACTGATATATTTATGGAGGATTAAAATATAAAGAGTCTTCTAAGCATCCACTAATAGATTTCCCCCTTAAGATACAGAAAAAAAAAACTGTATTGAGACACATAGGGGAAGGGGACAGGACGGCACATTTGCACAGGTGATCATACCATCCCGATACCAGTCCGGTATTCATATATATATATATATATATATATATATATATATATATAGTATATTTAATATATGTGTTCATTTATTGCACTATTGTCACTTTCCACTGTTAGGAAAGATGTTTTTTTTTTTCACTATTGGAGGTTTTTATGTTTCTTTTTACACTGGTATTACTTTGGAAGGCGCAGCCTATATATTTATTTATATTTATGGAGGCGCCTACTTTTCTGAGAAAGCCTTATTATATAAAGAATGCCCAACTGAGTTCATTAATGGGAAATGAACAAAACTGAAGACTGGGCTTGTCTTAAATTGACTGTTTTTACTGTGCTGCAAGAGACTGAATTACCGATGTTCCTGTTACTGGTGGTAATACAAAGTGAATGCAGTCTGAGCTAGCTGAAATATTAGCTTTGCCTGCAGTAAAAACATAAGAGCTGTTCAGCATTAAAGAGGTCTGTTTAAGAGAGAAATGTCTCAGTGTTCTAATTCGTTCTTACCTATTTTCTATTTTTAAAAAAGAACAATAACTTCCCTCGTTTCTATCTCCACTACAAGCATAGGTTATATAGCCAAGCTTAGTTGCTTTACATAAGCAGCTAAATGGACTGATTGTGGGCAGGAAGACAAAATCCAATGTACTAGCTGACAGCAGGTAAAACAATAAGAGTGATTTTGGCACTATATTTTTGGCTTTCTTAAAGCTGAACTTCCAGCAGATATTTAAAAAAAAATCAATTGATGCAGCCATGCATTATTTAAAAAATAAATACAGTAAAACCTTGGTTTGAGAGTAACTTGGTTTAAGAGCATTTTACAAGACAAGCAAAATGTTTTAATAAATTTTGACTTGATATACAAGCGATGTCTTGATATACAAGTAGCAGCGTCATGTCACAACTGAGTATATAAGAGAAGAGAGGCGCCTCTAAGTGTAGCAATATGATTACATTTAATGAAGGTACAACATTTAGCAACTCAGATGGTTGATGATTAAAAGAGGCACATCTAAGTATGCAGGCATCTGGGGTAAAGCTGTCCACATAGACCATCCTCCTCACCGCCATCGACATCATCTCTTCCACACTGGGCTCCACTTACAGGTGTCTCTTCTCTTTGCTGGATATTTCTTCTAATGCCCTTGTGGAGGCGGCCATTTTTAAATGGACATTTTATGGTTACACAACACATTGCTATAATCTTTTTATATGGACTATAAACCAAAGGACTTATGAATAAATGGTTGTGGAACAAATCATTGTTTTTGTCATTATTTCCTATGGGAAAATTTGATTTGATATAAGAACATGTTTCCTGGAACAAATTATGCTTGCAATCTAAGGTTTTACTGTAGATGTAATTTTACTTTGCAGTGTATTTGAATATGTTGTTGTGAGGCTGGGCGCCTGTTTTGAGAGTTCCAAGCCATGCTGTAATGATGCCTGAACTACAATACTAGCTGAACAGAATTACATAACTTTTGACAAGTGCAACCGTTCCAGTAAATGCATTTCCAGCTGTGGATTAAACTACTTGTCTGAAGTTCAGGTTAAGTCATTCACAATTACATGGGACAGGCAATATTTGAGAACACAGACATATGGTTGTAAAAGCATATACATTATTAATCTACATAAATTAGTATTTGATCAATATAGTAAATACATGTGTATAGTAGTATACAATTATAACTTAAATAATAAGAATACATATGATAAGTGTACAGATTTATACTCTAAATCTCCTTTTAACGTAAAGGTTTAACCAAAGCTTTTAACAGAAGCTCATAAACCTTATAATTAAAATAAAACATCTAATTAAATGCAATATTGTATCATAACAGGCTAGAATTTTTAGAATGTTTTTCTAGAAACAAATTTAAGCAATGTTGGGACTAAATACTGTAATTCGTCAGCAGAATTGTATAATGTATTATATTTTATAATAGTATTATAGTATACCGTAATATGGTCTGTTTCATCCACAAATATTTGCCACTCAAAATCAGGATTTTTAAAGGTAGTAAGCTGATGAAGATACTTTCCTCAAGATAATATACAGTATGTTTAATGTATCCCCAGTTCTATCTTTTTTTAATACAAACTTTGTTGCCAATATATTCATATTATATCATTTTTTAAATGCATGTTACTGTATTATTACAACTTTGCATTCTGTACTGCTTGGACCTTGAAGAAGGGGACACACCCCGAAAACTCATCCATGAAAAATTGTATGTTAGTGCAAATAAAAAAAGTATCACGGACAGTACTCAATTTTCTCTGTCACAATTGCACAAATATGGCTACAATCACCTCAACTTTGCATTCTAACATTATTCCCAGCCAGAACCTAAATCCGCTTTGGATAGAGTGAGAAAAAGTTAGAACCTCTGTTTGCTTTATAGTGCTGCTTGTGTCTCATTGTGGAGTTTTCCCTGCACTTCCTGTCCCTGTAGACACAACGGGAAGTTTATGGTAATCTCACTGAAATGAGGAGAAATTCATCTTGTTCAGGATTTCCACCTATTCTATTTTAGTGACAGCTGTAAAAATATGCATTGTCCTTTACTTTCTCTTTCAGTGATAATGAACCCCAGAAAAATAGACTTCTCTAATAAAGACCTCGACAGCACAAATAAGCAGACAGCGGGAACGCAACCTATGACCCTCCAGCTGTTACGGAACTTCAATTCTCATCATGCCTCTGCCTTTGGGTGTCATGTTAGCAACTGTCAGGAGCTTACAATGCCTTATGGGACTTGTAGTTCTGCAACAGCTCGAGGGTCACACGTTGAGCACCCAGTCTAACCATTCCAAGCTGGAAACAATCTTTACAAACCTCATAAGTTTTATGAATACAGAATGGCTTCATCAAACAAGAAATACATTTTTTCTACAAAAAAAAACAATAACTCTCTTCCCATATGGTTGCAAAAAAAGGTCTAATATTCTGAATAGATAGATAGATAGATAGATAGATAGATAGATAGATAGATAGATAGATAGATAGATAGATAGATAGATAGATAGATAGATACTTGTGGACTGAAATCCAATGTGTAAATATGGAATGCTGGAATTCTGCATGTCACGTTGTTCTTTTAAAAAAAAAAAAAAAAAATTAGACTGTGCAGCCAGCATACGTTTATTCGTGACAGTGTCCTACTGACAACTGGATAATCCATTTTGTTTAGACAAAGAAGAAGTACCGCTTAAGTCAGATGACAAGATGATCCCTTTAAAGCTGGTCATACACTTTGGAAAGCCATTGGATGTACACTAATTGTCTAGCAGCTGTCAGACTTTAGTATTTCTTGATGACTAATACAGATGTTTACTTTTACTGCACAAATAAGCATGTGTTCTAGGCTCAGGGTCCCATGGCACTATCACTTTTTTAAGAAATACAATAAATGTAACATCCTAAATATGTGACCTTAAAGAAGTTGCCGACACCCCGGATGAATAAGAATAATAAAGAATCCCCCAAAGGAGGGGCTTTTTAGGCAACAGTAGTAAGCGTAATAATGCAAAATACAAAATTATATTTTTAATATTTAATCGTATAAAAAAGATCATACAATGTGGTACATAAAAGTACAATAACAAAAAGGGAGTCTAGACTGATCCACGTGAAAACTAATTTTTTAAGAAATAGGTGTCTTTCATATACTGTATTTTTGTAAAGGTAAAAAAAAAAAAAAATCCCTAAATAGCTTCCTTTACCCTAGTGCAGTCCTCCTTCACTTACCTCATCCTTCCATTTTGCTTTTAAATGTCCTTATTTCTTCTGATAAATCCTCACTTCCTGTTCCTCTGTCTGTAACTTCACACAGTAATGCAACACTTTCTCCCTGGTGTGAAGAAAGCCTCTTGAGGGGGAGGGGGCCCACTAACACACAGCTCCTTTCTCTATTTGCAAAGTAGAGAGTGTCCTGACTTGCCTGCTTGCCCCCTCCCCCCTCAAGAGGCTTTCTCCACACCAGGGAAAAAGCCTTGCATTACTGTGTGGAGTTACAGACAGAAGAACAGGAAGTGAGGATTTCTCAGAAGAAATAAGGACATTTAAAAGCAAAATCGAAGGGTGACATGAATGAAGGAGGACTGCACTAAGGTAAAGGAAGCTATTTATGGGAAATAGAAGGAAAAGTGAACCAACAATGCACTAGCTTAAAGGAACCTATTTAGAAAAAAAACGAACCTTTACAACCCCTTTACGCCTCGTACACACTACTAGTTTTTTTTCTGGGTTGAGCTCAGGTCAGAGCCACTTTACTAAATATCCAATGTTAGTTCATCGATCTTCTCTGTTAGCTATTTTGTTCTGACAGGGGGGCTGCAAAATACTGCAATCAGCGCTCTCAGCCATTGGCTGAGAGTGGCGAGTGATACCCAGTGGGCAGACCGTTTTTGGTCAGGAGCCTTTAACAAAAGCCGAACTGGATGCGGTACACACAGGCCTGTGTGTACTAGGCTTTACACAGGTAGTCTGTAAAAAAAATGTAATCAAGCTTTGCATTAAGAACATGGGGCCAGATTCACGTACATTGGCGCATATATTGACCGGCGTAGCGCATCTCCTTTACGTTACACCGTCTCAATTTGGAGGCACAAGCACCATATCCTCGTAGTATTTGCGCACAAATTTGCGCCGGTGCAACGTAATTTCCGAGGTGTAAGGCGGTCCAATTCAAATTGGGAAGGACGTGGGCGTGTTCCATTGAAATGAGCCGTGACCCCATGCAAATAAAGGGCCGGCCGGATTGCGCATGCACACATGAAGCAGACCATGGTCAGCACCTCTCTGCGCATGCTCACAACTCGGCACGGCGCAATCAGTCTGATTGGAACTAGGCCCGGTCAACTTAGTGAGCTACGCAGAGAGCTTAAATAGACAGAGACAAACGCCCTTCCTTTGTAAAAGTACATCCCTTTGTATCCCTTCCTATACAGCAAGGTGCTTTTGTTCTGTTGTTTGTTAGCGTTTGTTGGTTTGTGATGTTTCTTTGAGATATTTGGTGACTGTTTTGGATAGTGTTTTGGAGAGTTATTTTTGTCTTTTCTGTGTTTTCTTTGCTGTGTTTTTTTTTTTGCTGGGCAATTTTTGAGTTTTTGGATTTTTTTTTTCTGTTTGTGAATGAATTTGGAATTTGGGGGTGACATTCCTGCCGGAAAAGGGGTGTCACCCTCATTTGTTGTGGAGAAGGGTTCCCCAGGACCAGGGAGAAGTGATCCCCAGGTCTGTGTGAATGGTGTATGAATGTACAGTGACATAATTGGAGCCGTGGCGTTGCTGCTCACAAGTCCTGCATGGTGGGCTTGTACTAATCCAATGTGATGAGGATGTGGTGTGTGTGATCTAGGGACCACAGTGGTGTGCATTCATGCATTCTCATTGTGCCATGATTAATGTGTGTGTTTAACGTGCAAAGATGCCTAATGTGAGCTGTCTCCTGGCTGCTCTTCCCTCAGAAGACGGGGTAGCCTCGGTTAGGGGGGGATTGTCTGGTTCGGGGGTCAGGTCATCACGTATGTCAATCTCCAGGCCCTTTCTCACTGCAAAAGATGTGCAGCATGCAACATGCACCGATGATTTGGCATACAAAGTTTGGGGAATACAACAGGGTATCATTGGGGGGTTCCGGATAGGAGTCATGAGATGGGGTCCCAGGGCATATGCAGAGTCACCTGGAAGGCAAAAGACAGGAGGATGTTAGTAGTGCGTGTGCCTCTTGTGATTTCTGCATCATGGGGGGGGGGTCAGTCATGCCTGCCATCCATGTCACTCACCAACCAGCCAGCTGTCCCCATACATGTTCTGTTTCTAATTCTGTTGGGATATGTAGCTGTCATGGGTGTCATGGGTGGTGTCATGTGTTAGGCTGGTGATGTCCTCCTGCAGGGTTGTGGTTAATTCCATGATGGCACGAGGGGTGAATCTGAAGATGCGATATACCTCAGAATCACTCATGCCAAAGAGGTCTATGCGTGTGCGGTATATCCTCTACCGTGCCCTCCTCCGTGCCCTCCTCCTTCTGCGCTCATCTAAAGTCAGTAGTATAGCTATGACCATGGATGCCCCTGGCATGTTGGCATACAGATTGTTGTCCTGCAAGTGTGGCTGCTCAGCTCGTCCCTAACGGTGTTGCTTTAGCTGACATGTAGACGGATTGTCTAATTATAAACCTGCTTTTATATGGTCTAATTTTAGACAGGACGTGCAGCTGATGCGCACAGCGCGTAGCCTGCGCCGCACAAACTTTTGTGGATTGCCGTAACTCCCTCATTTGCATATTTACCTAGCAAATTAATGGTGTGTCTAGCGCATTTTTTTGCGCGCACGATGCGTCGGTCTATCGAAATTACGCCGTTCGTAAAAATCTAGATTTCTGGCGTATATTGTTTTGGGGATACGGCGCATAGATACGCAGGCGCATATTTACAATTACGCTGCGCATCTCCTGAAACGCCGGCTTAAGTGCTCTGTGAATCTGGCCCATAGATTTTAGTTGCACAGCATTTGCAAATATATGTAAAAGGTGCACTGCCTCATCAAGGCCCTTCTATATACTGTGGTCTTAACTCTTTGAGAGTCTCCATATTGGAGCATATATAGCAATGGATAAATTAAGGGCAGTTAAGCCTGGAGACAACTTAAAGCACAGAGACACACTAAAATTTCAGATGAGCCCAAGGGCAGCTCAAGGTGTCCAGTGTGTCCGAATGCCATTTACAGCAATGTCAACAAAAATGGCAATCACCCCAATTTATAACAAGCTTTGTGCATGTGAAAGGGCTTTGCACAGCTCCAAGAAACATGTTTTTCCAGCATATTTATTCAGAAGAAAAAAAAAATTGCACTAACAATTTACATTAAAAAAAACCCTATATTGAATGTTTATTTATAAATTTAGAACAGAAAGAAAATTGATACAGAAACCCAGTTTCTAATAAACCTTCAAAATAATTCAAACCTAAAAATTTCCTTTAAAACTAAACTGACCAAAATAGAAGTAAGCCTTAATTTCAAGGTGAACATGTTAGCTTTAATCAAGCTTCTCAAAGTCGCCATGTGCCGCCATGTGCCGCAGATTCCCCTGTTTGGACCCTATGGGCCAGATTCTCAAAGGAATTATGCCAGTGTACATACACAACCACCGGCGTAATTCGAATTTCCCTCCGGCGTATCATTGTTTTCTATTCTGAAAACATGATACGCCGGTTCTAAGCTTGGATCCGACTGATGTAAGTCATTTACATCCTAAATGCAATACTACGCCAGCCGCTAGGTCGCGTTTACATTGAATTCACCGTCGAATATGCAAATGAGCCGATACTCCGGTTCTCGAAAGTTTTTGCTCCGCGGCGACGTAGTTTATGTAGGTTGCGTACACGTAAGGTTACCCCTGCTATATGAGGGGGTAACCTTACGTCAGTCCGCCGTATGCCATGTTAAGTATGGCCATCGGGTTAGCGGCGGCTTTTTCCGTCGTTTCCGTCATTTACGTAACGCGTCGTGAATAGTGAAATGCGTTAATTACGTTCACGTCGCAACCTATGTATTTGTGGCGTATTACGGAGCATGCGCAGTGGCCTATGTTTAAGGCCTGCGCATGCGCAGTTCGTTCGGCACGGGGGTGCGCTTAATTTAAATACAGCACGCCCCCTCCTTCACTATTTGAATTACGCGGCCTTACGACGCCGCATTTACGCTACGCCGCCGAAAATTACGGAGCAAGTGCTTTGAGAATACGGCACTTGCTCCAGTAATTGGCGTAGGCGTAGTGTAAATGCGGTACGATACGCTACGCCGCCAGATACGCAAATTTTTAAGAATCTGGCCCATAGTATTTCACTGAAGTCTTCTAATGATGCTCCTAAAAAAAAATAAAAAAAATCATGTAAAAATAATAAAAAACAAAATAATAAAAATGAAAAAATAATGATACTGTCCACTGCTCTACCAACACCAACCTCTACCCTACTGACACTGTCCACTGTTGTACTTACACCGTCAATATATATACACATGCACACACACGCATATGTGTTTGAGCTTTGGGGGGCACACCCTAATGCAATAGGCTACGCGCACCTCTGGATACCCCATATACTGTGCAACTTGTCTTTCCTCATCTGATAGCAGGTACTGGATAATGGAATCGAATACTGTATGTACAGGTACCTTGAAATGCAACTCAGCCCTTTTTTATTTATTTTTTTGGTTAAAGGGAAGCATTAGAACCTAGTGGTAGGGAGACATTTCACTTAGGAGGGTACAGACAGGAAATAAAATATGGGAGTTGATCCAATTCTTCCCTCTTCTATCCAAAAATGTATAAAACAGTTTTTTGATAGAATTCTACTTTAAGATACTTTTGGCACATATCCAAGTGATACTAAAGGCAATTTTAAAAATTAAAAAAAATGGTTATACTTAACTGCTTTATGTATTGGTATTGCACAGAAAGGTCACTTTCCCCCTTCCTGTTCCAGTTCCTGCTAGCGCTGTCGACTCCTCCCTCATTTGGGTGCTAACTGTAGCAAGTCGGGTGCTAAGGAGACACCAATGCATGCACACACCTGTAAATGTAACAGGTTTGCATTAAAGCAGATCTTCACTGCAACTGAGCACCACAGGTCTAAATCACTATTTATTTCATTTTTATTATTCACGGAAAACTCGCCCATCCATTCATGTCTCTATGCTTTACTTTATGAGAATAACTTTGAAAGAACATCCCTAGCATTTCTAGCCATGGTCATGTTGAGTAAGAGCAAATTATTCATGTAGAATTTACTTCCTGGAATCTGTCTGCCCCCAGCTCAAGCATGCATGCAGGATAGATTGTTTGGCCAAGAAAACCCCTCCTCCTCTCCTGAAGACTCCTGGGATGTATGATGTCATTTGCCTAGGTAAGCAACCAGGAGGTCACTGAAGAAATGTAAAAACAATTGTTTAAAGCAAGTCTATATAATATACTGTTGCTAGCAGCATGGGGATTGAAAATAGTTAATGCTGATTAGGAGAGAAAAGTTCCCCTTTAAGCCCACCCTCCCAGCATATACTTACCTGTTCTTCTTCCCCACTGGGAGCCAAATAAAGTACCTGGTACTTCTAGATATGAAGGAGAATGTGACTCACATATGTGACAGCTCTGGGCTTAAGCTAGTTAGTGCTGTCACTGGGGAGTCCACTGCATTGTAGCTTGCACAGATATTTTCTTTTACTACTGCCAACTGAACAGAGTGGAAAGGGAACAAAGTAAGGCAATTACGTATATGCTGCTGGAAAGGATGCATTGGGGTAAACTTGTTTTTTTTTGCTTTTTTTTGTACTGAATGAACAAAGCACAGATTCACTAATCTGTTTTTAGAACAAAAAAAATCTAATGTGGGTATAAAATGCAGTCACCTATTGTTGCTGGGGGTCGATTGTTGCTGGGGGGTTCTATTGCTGCTGGCTGCAGGGGATCTATTTTAATGCTTCCTTGTTGTCATTACTTTGCACTACAAAATTATACTTGGCTCTGTATTCTTTAAAAACTGTGGCGACCTGTCCATTAGGGGCGCATGGGTGCCACCCCACATCCATGCATCTGGCCCCCTAATCCACATGCAGGGTGCCGGACGCATGGATTCCAATGTTTTTTAAGCATGCGATTAGAGTCAGAGGCTTCCTAAAAAGGATGGGCTCGGGGCACAGAGCACTGCACTCTGAGCCCACCCAGTTGTGTGAGAATAGCGAATGGATATTCGCTATTCTCACACTGATCCTCCAACCAGCCAATCAGGACACGGGTCCTGAGATCCATCACCCGATGGGCTGAAAGGACAGCCCATCCTATTGGATGCCTAGTAGGAGGAGGGAGAAGACGCATTGCAGAAGCCTCTGTGATGCAGAGGAGGAGGAGACGCTCGCTGCCCATCACACGTAGGAGCTCTACCCGCTGGCAACCTAGATGGGGTAAGTGCAGGGCTGGATGACCGACCAACCATGAGACCCCTGGGGGGTGCAGGTGACCCGACCGAAAAAATAAACACCAGCCACCACTGTCTAAAAGGAAGCTGGGTAGGGGTGGAACTAAGGGTCAGTGTTCAGATGTGGGTAGGGGTTGGAGACACAAAGTGATTCAGAAGGGGGAGTTCCTGCACCTATTCTCTGAAAAAAAGAAATGTCTGTATATACACGCAGCAGCCTCCAAAACCCATCACAGCTGAATCCTGGCTGTTTCTGACATTCAAAGCTCTGCCACACCTGGGTAATATTGGTGTTTGCTGCTAAGCATCTCTGACAAATAGGAATGTGCAGGAAGGGGTAGAAAAGCTTTGGGAACTGTGGCGGCCCGTCCATTAGGGGCACACAGGCGCTGTCCCCCCCCATCTATGCTTCCAGCCCCCTAATCTGCATGCAGAGTCCCGAACGCATGCATTCCAGTGGGGGGGTTTATGCACCTGATTAGAGGCAGAGGCTCTACTAGGCTTAAAAAATGGTGGGCTCAGGACGCTGAGTATTGTGCTCTGAGCCTACCCAGTTGTGTGAGAATAGCGAATTAATATTCGCTTTTCTCACACTTATCCTCCTCCTGGCCAATCAGGAAGCGGGTCTGAGTTCCATCACTCGATTGGCTGAAAGGACAGGCGATCCTATTGGATGCCTAGGAGGAGGAGGGGGAGATGCACGGCGGATGCCGCCATGTTTCAAAGGAGGGGGAGGGATGAAGGTCACCACCTGACGCTCATAGGACACGCTGCCTGCCCGCTACCTAGATGGGGTAATTGCGGAGCTTTGATGTCCGACCGTCCTCCCGCAGGGGGGTGCCAGGGGGGTTGTATGCCCCCCCAAAAAAACACCAGCTGCCACTGTTCGGGAAGTATCAAAACTTTGCCTGTCAGAATGTCCTTATATGTTACAATAACAAGAAACATTTGGGGGTTGCTACTGGAAACTGTTTTTGTATTAGGGAAAGCACCAGCTTGGTTACTACAGTGGTAAGGTGTAATAACAATGATATGGTTATGTTCCCGTTACATTGAAACGCAAAGTGTTAACATTACTTGACTATTTCACAAATGACCACTGTTGAGTCAGTTCCCCATTGTCTGACATATTAAAAGAGTGGTTTGTCATTCCAAATCATGTCTTCTCCAAACCCTAGAACAAATTATTACCCTTGTTGAGGTTAAAGAGCCTGATCAGGGATTGACGGCCCTGGTGAAGCAGAAAAAAACTGAACCGAGGCATCACATGATGGATGTATTCAATTATCGTGTACATGTTAGTGACGGCCAGCTGCCATCCAATTTGCCCCATTCTATATGACACAACGGCATGTTGTTGCTGAGAAAAGCTTATTAGAGGTCCACCTTTTGTTAAATCCTTTCAGACAAAGCCAATTTTGCCTTGCAGGTTGAAGAAGTAATTGCATGACTCCTTGGGTCAGTAACTTAATTGCTTTATTTCAGAGAGAAAAATAAATAAAAAATACTTCTTTCAAAATATATCTAGATTGTTTTACATTTGAAGAATTACAACACCATTCTTATTTCCACTGGTGGAAAAGTTCAGCGCAGAATTTGAAGTATGCACATAATCGTTTTTATATGGCGAAAACCTCTTTGGACATTAAATCTGGCTTAATAGTATATCTTGTTATACAATAGGCACTATGGAACCTTCAGTGAACTTTTGATTGACATTAAACAACCTACCTTAGGCCGCGTACACACGATCGGTCCAAACCGATGAAAACGGACTGAAGTCCAGTTTCATCGGTCCAAACCGACCGTGTGTACGGCCCATCAGTCTTTTTTCCTTCAGTCCAAAGTTTTAAAACTTGCTTTAAAATCGGACTGATGGACGTTTGACCATCGGTCAAAACCGATGGTTAGTATGCAAAAGCATCGGTTCAAAAACCCGCGCATGCTCAGAATCAAGTCGACGCATTCTTGAAAGCATTGAACTTAGTTTTTTTCAGCACGTCGTTGTGTTTTACGTCACCGCCTTCTGACACGGTCGGTTTTAGACTGATGGTGTGTACGCACATCAGACCATCAGTCTGTGAACCGATGAAAACTTCAGTCTGTTTTCATCGGTTTGGACTGATCGTGTGTACAAGGCGGTTCTGCCGCTTGATCATTCTTACAGGCCGCGGGAGGGGACATCCGCCCCTCCCATCGCCATCCGGTGCTTCTCCGGGCTCTCCCATGCCTTCGGGGGCCCGGAGAACGAATCGTCCGGCGTCGGCAGGAAGCATAGAGATGACTGGTGACCAGATGGTCACCAGTCATCTCTATGACCGTCGGAGGACCCGGGTGCGATGTGATGACGTCACGCTCGGGTCCCCGTACGTAAACAAAGCTGCGATTGCGGCTGTAAGCAACCATTCATGAGATCGGTGAATTTTTTTTCACCAATCTCATGGTTTTCAGCCTGGAGGAGAGATGTGAGGTCTTATTGACCCCGCATCTCTCCTTAAAGAGGACCTGTCACACAAATTTCTTATTACAAGGGATGTTTACATTCCTTGTAATAGGAATAAAAGTGGAAATTTTTTTTTTTTTAAAAAGTGTAAAAATAAATCAAAAATAAATCAAAAAATACATAAAAGATAAAAAAAAAAATTAAAACGCCTCTGTCCCCGGTAGCTCGCGTGCAGAAGCGAACGCACACGTAAGTCCCGCCGACATATGTAAACGCCATTTAAACCACATAAGTGTATTGCCGCGTGTGTTAGAGTGCCAGTAACAAATCTAGCACTAGATCTCCTCTGTAAATCTAAAGTGGTAACCTGTAAAAAAAAATCAAAGCATTGCCTATGGAGATTTTTAAGTACCGAAGTTTGGCGCCATTCCATGAGTGTGTGCATAATTAAAGCGTGACATGTTGGGTATCTATTTACTCGGTGTAACATAATCTTTCACATAATACAAACAAATTGGGCTAACTTTACTGTTTTGTTATTTTTTTAATTCATGAAACAATTTTTTTTACAAAAAAAAGGCGTTTAAAAAATGATTGCGTAAATACCGTGCAAGATAAAACGTTGCAATGACCGTTTTATTCCCAAGGGTGTCTGCTAAAAAAACATATATAGGGCCAGATTCACGAACACTTGCGCTGGAGTATTTGGATATGCGCCGCGTAACTGTGATGATGCGCCGTCGTTTCTATGTGCCCGTACCCAGCAAACTAGATGCGCCCAATAACGGGTCATTTGCGACCGGCGGAACGTTCCGACGCCAGAGTATCGTCAGCGCTTATTTTCGCTGGGCGCATCAGTCGCGCCCATTGATTTCCCCTGCAAATATGCAAATGAGGTATTTTTCCCAATTCACGAACGGATTAGCACCATACGCTGGCTACATGCGCCGCGCGTATCTGGTCCGTCCGGCGCAAAGTTATTTCTACAAAAGGCTGCTTTATCTTTACTCCAGACGGTCACAGGTCAGCAGGAGAGCAGCTACAGCAGCGTTACCGACGATAGGAGCTTGCTGAGCACCCCCACTTGCAAGGACAACACCTCTGTGTGCCAACATGCCAGGGGCAATTGTGGTCCTAGAACTACTGATGGGTCCCCCGGAACCAAGAAGGCGGCCACGTGAGAGGATATACCGCACTCGTATGAACCTCTTTGGCATGGGGGAGGAGGAGGTGTATCGCCTCTTCAGATTCAGCCCTGTTGCAATACTTGAACTAACCACAACCCTGCAGGGTGACATCACCAGCAAGACATACCGCTCACAAGCAGTGCAGCCACTGGTGAAGGTCCTGGCAACACTTCATTTCCTTGCCAGTGGATCATTCCAGCGTACAAGTGGAGTGGTGGCTGGGATGTCACAGTCCTCCATAAGCAGATGTGTGCACCAGGTTGTCCCTGCAATCCTCAGACGCATGTCCAACCAGTTCATCAGACCCACCAATGAGGAGCTGCGGCAGAAGGCAATGACAGATTTCTACAACATTGCCAGATTCCCACGCACTGTGGGGGCCATTGATTGCACACATGTGGCCCTACAGCCCCCCAGTGCCACAGAGCACATATACCGCAATCGGAAGCATTGGCATTCCATCAACGTACAGGTGATAGCCGATGCCCAACGCCTCATATGGCACGTCCGTGCCAAACACCCCGGATCCAGCCATGACAGCTACATATACAATCAGAGCCCCATCCCAACGGAATTTAACCAGAACATGTATGGGGACAGCTGGCTGGTTGGTGAGTGACATGGGTGGCAGGCATGACTATCCCCTCCCGTGATGCACAACAGAAATCGCACATGCATGACTAACATTCTCCTGTCTTTTACCTTACAGGTGACTCTGCATATGCACTGGGACCCCATCTAATGACTCCTTTCCGGAACCCCCAAACCAGAGGAGAGAGAAAATACAATGAAGCACACATCAAAACCCGTGCAGTGGTGGAGCAAACATTTGGGCTCCTGAAGTCCCGTTTCCGCTGCCTGGATAAGTCCGGGGGGGCCCTATTGTATTCCCCTACCTTTGTGTGTCAGATCATCGCTGCATGTTGCATACTACATAACTTTGCTATGAAAAAAGGCCTGCATATTGACATACGTGATGACCTGACCCCCGACCCACACAGCCCCCCCCTGCCAGAGGACACCCAGTCTGCTGATGGAAGAGCAGTCAGGAGGGTCCTCGCCGTAGGCATCTTTGGACACTAATCCAAAACATTAAACACACAGACAGTGCACGCTTGTACACCACTGGATCACACACACCACAGGCACATCGCATTGGATTAGCCCAAGTCCAGCATGTAGGAGTTGGGAGCAGTAACGCCAGCGTCAAGGCCCCAATGATGTCACTGTCCATTCACACACCTTTCACACATCATTCATTCAGCCGTGGGGTTCACTTCACCACCACGGCCGAGGGTGACACCCCTTACTTTCAGGAGTGCCACCCCCTCACATTCACACACCATTCACACTGTCCCCTGCACTCCTGACCGTGTGCAGTACAAAAAGAAATTAATAATATCATATCCTGATAATAAAAAGAAACAAAATCTCATAACCTGAGAAAAAGAAAAAATAAACTCATGACCTGAGTATGTCCAAATCAAAAATATAAAACAACAAAAAAAAAGGCCTCATCGGGGATGCCGGGGGCTTCTTCTGGGGGCCCCTCTCTGGCTCCTCTGCTGCCTGGATGGAGTGGGTGGGGGTGGGGGGGCATCTGGAGGTGGCTGATCCCCAGGTGGGCCACTCCTGGCAGGTGTGGCCTGCGTGCCCTCCAAGGCCCTGGCTATCCGTCCAAGGTAGGAGTTGGTCTGTGCCTGCATCCGGAGCTGACGGGTGACCTGGTAGTGCTGGGCCCGCCGACTCAGCCTCCCCTGGTCCCGGATGGCAGCACTGTTGGCCTGGACGGCTGCAGTAAGGTGCCGAATATCCCCCTGCACCTCCCCCAAAGTGGTGACCACTGCAGCGCAATTACAGCTGACATCCTGCACTGCGTTGCTGAGGTTGGCAACGGAGCCCAGGCTGTCAGACACTTTCTCCAAGTGCACCGCTATGGCCCCCATCTGTTCCGTCTGCCTGGCGTGATCCCTCGCCAACTGGTCCTGTATACCATCAGACACCCCCCTGGTCTTCTGGGTCGCCTTCCTGGGGCCAGAAGATGGATGTCCTCGGGTGGAAGGAGTCGCCCTTGAGGGGCTTCCAAGGATGGGGGAGGGGACGACAGACGGCCCAGGAGAAGGGGAGGAGACTGACAAAACTAATGAAAAGTCCTGCTCTGCCACAGCAGGATCCTCCACAACCACCTCGGCAGGTGTGGTGTGGCCACTCTCCTCCTCCACAACCTCTTCACCACCCAGTGGCTCAGGCACACGATGGCGTGGGGGGGATGGGGTGGAATGCACGCTGACAGATGATGGCCCAGCTCCGTCATCTGTGGATGACACAAAGCAGACACATGTTGGTGGTCCCACACACTTGGCACATGTACCCCCCCCCCCCCAAATGCAAAACAACAAATAGGGGATTAAAAAACACTTACCTGTCCTTGTGCCTTCCTCCACGGAGTCATAGCCTGCGACCCCCTCCACCTGCTCCCTCTCCAGGCAGCGAGCAACCACCTCCTCCTCTGCGGTCAGGGTGACAGGACATGGGGGACCACCACCTGTGCCCCTCTCATACCTCCTGATGGAGGCCACCTTGTCCCTCACCTTGCGCCGCAGGTCATTTATTTTTTTTTGTATGTCCCCAGCAGTCCGGGTGGAGTAGCCCAGGACATTGACCCTGGCAGCAATCGACTCCAGGATGCCCTGCTTCCTTTCCCGGCTGGTCTTCCGGCTTTTTTTGCCATGGAGAAAATCATTATCCCTCTCCATTGCCGAAATGATCACTGAGACCTCCTGGGCATTAAAATTAAGGTTCCTCCTCTCTCTGGGGGTAGCGGGAGCAGCCATCACAGCACAAAAGTATCTTCCCTGGGGTGGGGGGAAGCGGAACTACTTTTGCGCCGGAATGGCGTTTCCGCCAGCGCTTTTAAGCGCCCAGCGGAACGCATTGCGCTGACGTTTCCCAGGAAGTGGTGCCGACGGAAGTTGTGAGCATGCGCACAAGGGGGGCGAGTGGAGCCGCACTCACTGCGCATGCTCCGTGGATGATGCGCTGAACGTAAGCCTCTGCGCTGGGCTCTGCCCATCATTAACATATGATCACACCCACTTCCACTTGCGTCGGGTTACGCCAGCGCATTATCGTTACTCTGGCGCAAGTTTACGCGCAACTGCTATGTGAATTACAGGACTTGCGCTGAAAGGGTCTTCAGAGTAACGTAAATGAGAAGCGTTACTCCAGAGGAAAGATACTCTCATCTACCTGAATCTGGCCCATAATGTTTGGGGGTACTGCGTAATTTTCTAGCAAAAGAATGATGATTATTACATGTAGGAGAGAAGTGTCAGAATAGGCCCGGTATGGAGGTGGTATAAAGGCCCGGTATTGAAGTGGTTAAATATTGTACCTGCTGGGTGTCTATAGTTTGCCTGTGAAAACGTCTTTGAGAACCCGGGTCTTGCCCCAGAGAACATGTATCAATGGAATTTTTTTTTTAAATGGATGTTTTTCAGGAGTCCTGCTCCTGAAAAAACTACAGTTTTTTAAACTTTTTTCCATTGATACATGTTCCCTGGGGCAAGAACCGGGTTCTCAGACGTTTTCCAACAATAACTTGAATATTGGTCTTTAAAATGATAGTTTTTGAATTCGAACGTTCGAGTCCCATAGACTTCAATGGGGTTCTAAATGTTCGCGCGAACGGTCGGTCTGTTCGACGGTTCTGGTGCGAACAGAACGCGGTGGTGTTCGGCTCATCCCTAGTTTAGAGATTATGCTGCCTTCTCCACCCATAAAAATGTTGCCCCTTTGGGTGAATTTTGTTCATGTTATGTGGTTATTGTTGCAATTATACGTTAAGGCCAAACTCTGAATTTCCAGTCCCCTTAAGCCCCATACACAGTGGCCAAATGCCAGGCGGCAACTACCGGTTTAATAGAAACCAGCTGACGTTCGGTCCATGTGTACTGCAGCCAGTCCGACAGAAGCCAGCGCTTCAGCTGGCTTCTGTCAAAGGAGCAGGATTGAAAAAGGTTTGCTGACTCGCTCCTGATCAGCACTCTCTGCCAATGGCTGAGAGCACTGACCGGAGAGTTCTGTGGGCGGGGGCCATCCTCCTGTCAGAACATAATAGAACAGCAGGGCAGATGACTGTATTAACATTGTATTGTTAGTACAGTGGCTCTGACCTGAGACGTCATTTTTTTTTTCCTTCAGGCCAGTGAGTTGAAAGAAAAAAAAAAACTAGCAGTGTGTACTAGGCTTTAGACCAGGGGTCTCAAACTGGCGGCCCTCCGGCAGAGCTTCACCTGCCATGAACATTAAAAAAAATAAAAATCGAGCTTCAAGGGTCGTAGCTCGGTGACCTGAGGTTACATTATGTCTTTGTCTTGCAGGGTTTTTTTTTTTTCTAGGGTTTACTTCCTCTTTAACCCATGCTACCTAGGCCAATTCTGACACTTCTCTTCTACATGTAATAATCACAATTTTTTGCTGGAAAATTACTCAGAACCCCCAAACACTATATATATTGTTTTAGCAGGCACCTTAACCACTTAAGGACCCCCGCACGCCTATGTACGTCCACAACATGGCTCGTACAGGCACAAGGGCGTATATTTACGTCCTCGCCTTTGTGCGATCGGGACCCCCTCCGCGGCATGCGGCGGCCCCCCTGGCTCTGGGAGCGATCGCCGACGAGCGGGCGGATGTCCGTTTATTTTCGCCCCCCTGCCTGCGAACGCTCCCAGCCAATGGGAGCGCTCCCCCTTCGTGTCACTTCCTCCTCCTGTGTTTACACAAGAGGAGGAAATGATGTCATCTCTCATCGCAGCAGTGTTTCCCACCGCTGCTGATGAGAGAAGACATCCACAGTAAGTGTGCACCAACACAACACTGACACACACATAGGCACATTAACCCCTTGTGATCGCCCCCCCCACCCCCCTGTCACAGTGTCACTGAATGCAGTGATCTAATCACTGCATTTAGTGTCAGTGTGACAGGCAGTGTGAAAGTTAGTTAGTGTTAGGTTCAGGATAGCCCCTGTACCCCCCCTAATAAAGTTTTAACCCCTTGATCACTGCCCTAGTTAACCATTTCACTCCCTATTGCCAGCGTCACTAAGCGATCATTTTTCTGATCGCTGTATTAGTGTCGCTGTTCCCGCTAGGTAGCTATTTTTTTTTTTATTGCGATTTTTTTTTTTACTAAAGACATGTGGCTGAATTCATTTTGGCCTAAATGTTTTACTAAAATTTAGTTTATTCGATTTTTTTTTAACAAAAGGTAAAAAATAGTGATTTTTTTCAAAATTGTCGCTCTATTTTAGTTTATAGCGCAAAAAATAAAAATCCCAGAGGCGATCAAATACCACCAAAAGAAAGCTCTATTTGTGGGAAGAAAAGGACGCAAATTTTGTTTGGGAGCCACGTCGCACGACCGCGCAATTGTCTGTTAAAGCGACGAAGAGCCAAATTGTAAAAACACCTTGGATCATTTAGCAGCATATTGGTCTGGGTCTTAAGTGGCTAGGGAATAACATGGTTGCCATTGTAACTTGTTATGTGGTATTTGTATATATATATATATATTAAAAAAACACTAAAGACAACCTGATTTTTTTATATAATATGAAAGATGATGTTACGCCGAGTAAATAGATACCTAACATGTCACGCTTTAAAATTGCGCACACTCGTGAAATGGTGCCAAACTTCAGTACTTAAAAATTTCTATAGGCAATGATCGCGCCGTATGTAACCTGTGTATATCTGGCTCTACTAACCAGTGCCTCACCAGCCACTGACCTCACCACACGTCCCTGGTACTGACGCTCTGCATAACTGTATGTGAGTGCAGACACCTCCTCACTGGCAGCTCCATGGTGCCCTTTAAATACAAGATGTCCTCAGTTTTCTGGGTTGCATCATACTGGGGGGCATTTAGTGGAGCAATGAATTATTGTGGGGGATGTCACAAGAGAGATAGTGAGTATTGCAGCCAGAGCTGTTTTTTTTTCCTTTGTTATAAACCTCTGCTGGCGTTGGATTGTCTGGCGTTGGATTCGATTTCGAAATAAGAGATGCTTTTATGTCACTTAAACTAAAGGGAGTCTTTTGACTGGTCTCAACAGCATATCACAAACACATGTACTGCACCCTATTTCTTTTTTTCTTTTACCATTAGCACCCTATTTTTTATGTGTAACCAGACAAGGTATACATGAAACTTAGAATCTGTTATCACACCAAAAGAAATAAAAATTCTCTAAGTGTAAATAGCAGACACATCTACTTACATCAACCCCTAATACCTTGATTTTAATGCTAACTCCCAGCTTGTTCTGACAGAAAAAGTTCCAAAATTACCAGGGACTGTTGGCTTACTTCTACCTCCTGCCCTCGTGAGCCTCTTTTTTTTTATTATATGTTTTTTTGATGATAAATAATCCTTTATATATGCAGTGCTTGGTAGCTGCTTTAAGCATTTACTCACTAGTACCTCATGATGCAATTCCATTACAAAGAAGGTTGTTTTAATTTCTAAAATAATTAAGCAATAATCCTGTATTGAGTTATGTATAAAATACCAAGGAAAAATATTGAAATTGGAGATTCAAACAATGTTTGTGGCATAATATAGTTTTTATTGCCTCTCAAACTTGTGAATGTGAATTATAGTTACTGAAATAGGCATTATAATTCATCTTGATGTAGGGAAGTGATGCTTATGTTTGGTGTGTAGTTGAGTTTCAGACACACTAAGATTCAGTCACATTTTCCTTTAGGAATGCTCTAACAAGCATTGGGACCTGGCACATATCCTCCTCACGGGAAGAGGAAAGAATCTTCTTGGCAAGAATGTATAAAATATGATACAAGCCAAAGAAATCCTAATATTTGTAGTAGAAACATTCTAAAATAAGGCAGACTTGTCTAGCTATGGGTGCAAAATGTGTTGAGTTTTGTTATCAATAGTGATGATTGAATCGTTTTACAAATTGGGCAAAATTCGTAAACTGCAATTTGTGTTTCATTTAAATGTATACATATAAATGTGAGCAATCTACAGAGATTCATACAGTTCTTCTATCAGAATTGTGTATTTTTGATCAAATAGAACTACACATAGTATTCAGACAAATAAAAACATCATCAAATCAGCAATTTGTTTATTACTATTTATCAACGAAATAAATGAATAGAACATTTATGAGCGTATGTATAAAGATTCTAATATAGCAGAAGTGACTTTGCAAATACATAACATTTTTACAAAAAATAAAGAAAAACGGAACTTCTGGAAAAAAGCAGGCAGATGTCAGTCACCAGTATTGCCTGCAGCTGATCTTTATCATTCCCAGCTTACAATGCCTTGTTCTGCACTGTATCTCTGTGTGGAGGCGGCCATTTTGGTAGAGGCAAGGCTTTGCTTCCTCATGTCCCTGCATGCTCCCAGAATGGTAGTCTGTGGGGATAGGTAAGCTCCAGATCCATACTTGCGATCAGGAGCTTTTCAATCATGTGACCACTGTGATAGCCAATCACAGCTGTCACATAAATCAAATACCTGCCTCCGCCTCCCGGCTTTTAGAACTCTTAAAGGACTGGGAGACGGTAGGCATGAAGGGGTTAGGAGTCTGATTTTCAGTTGATTTTAGCCTCTTGCAGTCCCCAATACAGTAGCAATCAAAATGGGTGATACTGAGAGCCAACCACCTGTGTTGCAGAGAAATATACTGACAAGAGGAGTGAGCTGAGAAATGATCTTATCACTCTGTTGCTGAACCTTCATCATCCAATCAGCCGACTGAGATTTCGCTGTTTTCCTTCACTGTAAATGGTGCCATCTTCCTGGCTGTGCTATGCGTTGTGTAAAAGTAAGAACCAAATGAACATAAATGCAAATCATTTAACAGGTAAAATTGCTCCCCTATATGTGTTTAGATCTTTGAAGTTCTGCTTGAACAGATATCAATAAGACTGGTTAATTAAACTGATTCCTTTCACACGTACATCCAAAAAAAACATTACACAGACTACAGTTTTGCTGATGTGGCAGCAAACAGTTAAATCCCCACTGTATTATCAGCAGAGTCTGTCTTAGAGAAGGTGATTAGACTGAGAAGCTGACTTCAAATTGCCTGCAAAGTGATTTAGCTGGAGTAATGTACTAGTGATTTAACCATCAGCCCATTAGTTTTCCTGTTTACTTGTAAGTGCGCACCAACAACTTGCAAAGTGGAGTTAGCTTCAATTTTTGCCTTGCTATGCTTTAGAGAAATTTATTAGCCTGAGCCATTGCCATTTGCAATGTTTTATAGGCCTACCTAGAAAGAAATCAATATAATATTTCAGGGAGAAATGGTGGCTATTTCATTTAGTTTTATAAAAGGAAGATAGAAGAGCTAAAATGGAGTCACTTAAAATCTAGTACTGCAAGAAAATCCAGATCATGATGCATAGGGACCAACAGAGCATTAGAATCAGACAGCAACTGTTCACATTCTAATGGATGGACTTTCTCTTTATTGTTTACTCATGCACTCAGTTTCCATTTCATAGTAGCCATAAGTATGGGAACTCTTTGGTGTGTTTGAGAATCGTTTTTATATAGATGGGGTTTTTATTTCTATATCCCAAAATAAATATACTGTCTCAATCTCAAAATGTATTTTGGTAAAATAATTGAGTACTGCGTGTAATACTTTTACATTGGCACTAGTTCATGTTTCAGGACAAGCTTTCAAGAGATTCACTCTCTTCATCAGGTCAAAAATAGTATTGCTGTTGATTAAAAGAGTGCATATCTCAAAGGCTTGTCCTGTAAAATGAACTCTTAATGCTAATAAAGTATCAAGTACTGTAATCAGTTGGTTGAAGCACACTAAAGTGCACTAAAACATCTACAATCACTTTATTTTTGGTAAAATTAAAACTAGGCATTGATCTCAAGTGCAGAGCCCAATTTTGGTTTCAAGTGTGGTCCATTAGTGTATGATGTAGATCTGCTACTAGCCTACTATGGAAGAGAATCTGCATTGTATACTAGGTATTCTAATTTATAATACAGTAACTATAGTCATTGGTAAGCTGGCCATAAGCTAGTAGAATTTCATTAGCAATTTTTTTTTAAGAAACATTTGTTACATTCTTTATTGCTTAGTGAAGTCAAAGTGATGTCTGTAGGCTCCTTTCACACTAGCCTACACCAAAGTTGCGTGATTTTCAGTGCAACTTTGAAGTCCGACTTTGATATGGCTTTCAAAGAACTTTGATAAGACTTCTACACTTTCTGGCATTAAAGTTGTGTTAAAGTCGGATCAAAGTGGTGCAGGAACCTTTTCTGTAGTTGCAGCGACCTGAATAGTGTCAATTGGAACTATTCTCATAGAGATACATGGCATTTCACATGTTCTGTGACTTAGAGTTTCACAAACTGGATCCTAAGTCACACAAGTGTAAAAGGAGACTTACAAGACAATTTTAAAGAGCGGAATGGGAAATTTCTCTGGAATAAATAGATTTAAAATTTGGCAAACAAAGACAAAATACACAAAATACACAATCTTTAACATTCAATGTTTCTACCCACGCTTGGCAACAATAGTAATGCTACAAAGAAAAAAAGCCGCTGTGGTGGAATGTCTCGTAGAGTGCCAGCGCCGACCCGCCTCCATGGGAAACTTGTAAGAAAAGAAATGGCTGCACATCCAGGAATTCTGATTGCCTTTTATTGTTCAAAGTGATAGCACCAAAGACACCAACACAAGGTCACGCAGACGCGTTTCACACATACATCTTGTGATTAATCATTTACATAAAAATATGACATCTGAAAATAAAATGTAAACACACTTGCTAAAATGTCATCAAAGCTTTAAGGGTCGGCTATTATTACATTGGCGTTCTGATGTGAATTGGCCCTAACAAGTTCAAGTAATTTATTTTCAATATTTTGAAAGTTGGACTCCAGGGGAACTCACTGCAAGGGCAAATGGCTTATTTTTTTCTAGGGTACCATGTAAAAGCAGTTTTACAGTTTTCCTTAAACCCTGCTCCCCCTGCAGCCTGCGCTCTCCTTTTTCCCTCTCATTCTCCAGGTTGCCTGCTGGTCCTGCATGTATGTGATGACATTGACTGACAGAGGCGTGACAAAGAGAAGTGACTTCAGGGGACCGGTCACATGAATAGAAGGAAGGTTGCAGGAGAATGGAGTAAAGTAAGTAAAACTGATTTTTAATGGTAACCCAGACAAAACTGGCAATTAACCCTTGCAGTGCATTGGTAGTCCCACTGGAAATATAACTTTAGATTTCCCCTGGTTCTGCTTTAAATCCTAAGCTTTCCTTATGATGATGATTCTGATTCCCGACATAAACGCGTTTCTAATTATGAGGTGACAATACTCTGTCCCTATCTCTCCACTGGGCTCCTATGGTGTCACACGGCCACGTAATTTTCTGATGGAGACTGCATGTGGCCATTTCAACACAGACATGGTCCACTGTCCACTGTGTATGAGGAATTCCAATGTTAGAAATGCTATACAACCATCATTGGAGTATATGTGTATAACCATGAAGGGGTTGATTTACTAAAACTGGAGAGTGCAAAATCTGGTGTGAATGTGTGTGGTAGCCAATCAGCTTCTCTCAGTTTGTTCAATTAGACTTTGACAAGAAAACTTGGAAGCTGATTGGTTTCTATGCAGAGTTGCAGCAAATTTTCACTCTTCAGTCTTAGTAAATCAACCCTGAAGTGTCTGTAAAAAGAGCATTTGTATTTTATGGTATTCTGTTTATGGTACACAGTGCTTTAGCAAACTAAATATAATTCAGATACTCTGAAAACCTACCTATTCATTAATTTTTAGATAAAGAGGAACTCTTACCAATCCATTATCCTAATTTCAAACAAGGTGAGGAAGGGTAACTATGATATGTTAGATTTCCCTTCACTATCCATCCAGAACAGAACAGAAAATGTACTAATTTAGCACAAAGAGCAATAAAACCCATAAGAAAAAATAAAAATAAAAAAATGACTGGCATTCTACTTTATACTTATTTATGGAAGTTAGTTTGTTTAAATTGTTATTTTTCGTTCACTTTAAACTAAAACCTGCCTTAACTTCTATCAAGATGGATAATCAAAACTGGCATTGAAGTAAAAATAATTAAAGTCAAAATGTGAAGTACTCTTTTATCTGTCTTTCTTAGTGCCTGCCTTTGATAATGTAAAAACAGAACGAGAGGAAAGATTAACTAAAGGTCACTCTGTTTGTTAATGAGAACATGTGCATCAAAAAGTCTTCCACGCGACCTTTGTTTTTACTCCTCTTGTCTCCTGCAGAGATGCATCTGTCAAAAGAAGACAATTTTATTTCTATCTTGTAATTTTTCCATGTAAACTACTCACCTGCTCTGCATCAAACTAGATGGTGCTTCACGGCTTATGAATTAGTAACTACATTCTAACAATAAAGAAATCCTGTTGGAATTCCGTGCCAGAAATATAAAGTACCACTCGTATACCTATAGCAGCACCGCCATGGCTGGAATATTCAACATTTTCTGTTTGCAGCTAGTTTGTTGGCAGCCTGAGTTCTGATTGTTATTGTTTTCTAGGTTCATTGGGTTTTCCCTAAGACCATGAGATTGTTAGCTTCTGCCTACTGCTGGTATTTTCCAGTGAATAGAGTGAGAATATACAATATTGTAGGTTATGAATACAGTAAAACTTTGTATTGCAACTCAAATGATTCATTCCACAACCATGTATTCATAGGTCCTTCAGTTTATAGTCAATATAAAAAGATCACAGCATTGTGATAGGTTGTGTAACCATAAAATGTCCATCCACAAATGGAAGCCTCCACAAGGGGATTAGAAGCAAAATCCAGCAGGAGCTACAGAGTATAAAAGAAAAGAGATGGTCTCTAAGTGTAGGAATATGTTGCTAAATGTTGTACTTTCATTAAATTTAGCCATATTGCTACACTTAAAGGCACCTCTCTTTTTTTAAAATCAGTTGTGACATGACTCTACTTGTATATCAAGACATCGCTTGTATATCAAGTAAAAATGTATTCAAAAATTACTCTCAAACCAAGGTTTTACTGTATTTATATTTTTATGACAAATCACCAGGAGATTTTTGCCAGTGATAGTAGCTGTTGAAGAGGATAAATATTTGGGGGGACCTTCTAGAAGTGTTCTTTTCTCCTAGACTTTGCCTAGATAGGATGCATGCTTCAGGGATCTAGTCATTACCTTCCAGGCCTGCTGCCTGTGATGATACATTTACAGATTTAAGGCCCAAAGACTGGAAATTTATGACAGGACGAGGAAACACAAGAAGGTAACTACTAGGAGTTCTGTCCTGACAAAATTTTAGATTTCCATTCTCGAACTAAAATGTCCACTACTGTCCAGTGAGAGAGGCTGCCGGTATTGCAAGATAGCTGTCTGTCTGACCTACCCAGTTCTAATGCCGCATACACACGATTGGAAATTCCAACAACTAATGTTCGATGTGAGCTTTTTGTCGGAAATTCTGACCATGTGTAGGCTCCATTGGACATTTGCTGTTGGAATTTTCGACCATAAAAATTTGAGAGCTGGTTCTCAATTTTTCTGACAGCAAAAGTTCTTGTCGGAAATTCCGATCGTCTGTATGCAATTCTGCTGCACAAAAATCATACGCATGCTTGGAATCATTGAACTTAATTTTTATCGACTCATCATAGTGTTGTACGTCACCGCGTTCTTGACGTTTGGAATTTCCGACAACATTTGTGTGACCGTGTGTATGCAAGACAAGTTTGAGCCAAGATTCTGTCAGAAAAAAATCCACCGTTCTGTTGTCAGAATTTCCAATCCTGTGTACGTGGCATTAGTCTTTGGCTGAGGAAAAAATACTACAAGATACTACTAAGTGGAATGCTACTTTTGTGAGGTATTCTGTAACCCTAAGCTACTCTCTCTTGGACACTAAGCCATTAAGGATTTCAGCAGGTCACCGCTGATGGGTCAGTGAGTATTTATGGCAGTTGTAGGCCAGATCACCAGTAAAAAGACTAGGAGGGCCTGTAACATCCAGCAGCTGTTAACTTGTATTGCTACATATAAAGTGAAGGTATAAAGATTTATCACACATTGATGGACAAAATCATGAAAGAGACCCAAGTATTCTTGACTTTTGTAGATAACAAATACGTGGTTGGCTGTTAACTAAACATTATTTGGTGCTCCAGGTATAATTAGAGTTATACAGTAGTACCAGGTACATGCAACAATAATTTAGCATGCTTTTCTTCTTTCCCATTTTCGACAGAGGATTTTAGGGAGAGTTCCATGAACATAAGAGGTCACTAGAATCGATATAAAAAATGTAAACACTGGTACTGAGTATATGCTCTAGTAACAGGGACGGACTGACCATTCGGGCCCTTGGGCACTGCCACTAGGGGACCCCATCAGGGTTGCCAGCCTCAGTAAAACCAGGAATCTGTGTTTTTTTACATCTGTCCCTGAAATGTCCCTTACCGACATCCTTTTGGTCTAAAAATCTCAAGATTATAGCTGTCCCACCTCTCCAGTACCTTCTCAGTGTGTGTATGTGTATTGTGTGTGTACTGTGTGTACTGTGTGTGTATACTGTGTATGCATACTGTATGTGTATGTGTGTGTATACTGTTGGGCCCCATAATCTCCTATTGCCTGGGGGCCCCATAATCTCCTATTGTCTGGGGGCCCCATGAGTTGTCAGTCCGCCCCTGTCTAGTAATGGGATTTGATAAGTCATTATTTAAATGTGACCAGTTACAGTGCCTTGCGAAAGTATTCGGCTCCCTTGAACTTTGCGACCTTTTGCCACATTTCAGGCTTCAAACATAAAGATATAAAACTGTAATTGTTTGTGAAGAATCAACAAGTGGGACACAATCCTGAAGTGGAACGAAATTTATTGGATATTTCAAACTTTTTTAACAAATAAAAAACTGAAAAATTGGAGGTGCAAAATTATTCAGCCCCCTTAAGTTAATACTTTGTAGCGTCACCTTTTGCTGCGATTACAGCTGTAAGTCGCTTGAGGTATGTCTCTATCAGTTTTGCACATCGAGAGACTGACATTTTTGCCCATTCCTCCTTGCAAAACAGCTCGAGCTCAGTGAGGTTGGATGGAGAGCGTTTGTGAACAGCAGTTTTCAGTTCTTTCCACAGATTCTCGATTGGATTCAGGTCTGGACTTTGACTTGGCCATTCTAACACCTGGATATGTTTATTTGTGAACCATTCCATTGTAGATTTTGCTTTATGTTTTGGATCATTGTCGTGTTGGAAGACAAATCTCTGTCCCAGTCTCAGGTCTTTTGCAGACTCCATCAGGTTTTCTTCCAGAATGGTCCTGTATTTGGCTCCATCCATCTTCCCATCAATTTTAACCATCTTCCCTGTCCCTGCTGAAGAAAAGCAGGCCCAAACCATGATGCTGCCACCACCATGTTTGACAGTGGGGATGGTGTGTTCAGGGTGATGAGCTGTGTTGCTTTTACGCCAAACATAACGTTTTGCATTGTTGCCAAAAAGTTTGATTTTGGTTTCATCTGACCAGAGCACCTTCTTCCACATGTTTGGTGTGTCTCCCAGGTGGCTTGTGGCAAACTTTAAACAACACTTTTTATGGATATCTTTAAGAAATGGCTTTCTTCTTGCCACTCTTCCATAAAGGCCAGATTTGTGCAGTATACGACTGATTGTTGTCTTATTGGCAGAGTCTCCTACCTCCGCTGTAGATCTCTGCAGTTCATGGGCCTCTTGGCTGCATCTCTAATCAGTCTTCTCCTTGTATTAGTTGAAAGTTTCGATTTTTAGATTTTTTTCAAAATTGTCAGTCTTTTCTTAACTGCTTGCCGACCGCCCACCGCAGTTTTTGGTACAGTGTTGCATGACTGAGTAACTGTCATTCAAAGTGTGACAGCACTGAAAACTGAAAAATGGCCTGGGCAGGAAAAGGATGAAAGTGTCCAGTAATGAGGTGGTTAATGGAACTAATATATGTCTATACCCTGATGTGTGTATAAATATATTTGGAAAGTGAATGTGTGCTGCTTATAATGGTGTGACTTGTTTTTATAATAAGAGTTTGACTTTTACAGCTGTCAGTCCTTGCATAAAAAGAAATGAAAGCACTACTATTTTTATATCATACTTTCAATTCTTTTATTTAAATTCTACATCTAAAAGTTTTTTTAAATTACAGTGCTAAAAAGTCAGCTGAAATGTAAGCAACACTAATCTTCCTTTAGTAAGTACAGTTTATATAAAAGGCCTAGCGTAGATATTGAGGTTATTTTACTAATGGAGTTTGGCACCTTCACTGAAGAAATTGTAACTGTGTTCACTTTAAATATGCAATCATGTACAGATAAACAGGAACCTGCATTTCACACAGTTGGATAATTAATGTACATTTTCGCTCAACTTTTTTGAGAGAAGATTCTCAACTCCTTAAGTGAGTTACTCATAAGTAGGGATGAGCTCCGCGTTCGATTCGAATGTATGTTCGACTCGAACATCGTCTGTTCGTACGTTCATGCCAAATTCGAGTGACGCGTCACGGCCCATTATTCACTGCGGCATTGCGCGCTGATGATTGGCCAAGCATGCACTATGACCCGCAGGCTTGGCCAATCACAGAGCGCAAAAAACGGAGAGCCATAATTGGCCAAAGCTAGGGTGGCTTTGGCCAATTATGGCTCAGGGGGTTTAGTACACGCCCCACCCTATAAAATGCTGCCTGCAAGGCGGCCTCGTGTAGTGTGTTGGGGCATTGTTAAAGAGATCAGTCCTATAGAGAGAGAGAGGGACAGTGTCTGTTTTACTAGATAGATAGATAGAGCAGGCAGGCTAGTCAGTTTAGTTAAATTGACAGTGTGTAGAGGATATATATACATCCCAGGAGTTGTACATATATTTATACACTGTATAGCTTAGCTAGATCAGTTCTTCCTAATTTACTGGCAGGCAGGTGATTGTGCTATTTAAAGACGTTATCACAGGTATAGACACCCAGCAGGTACAATATTTAAAGGAATTTTTTTTTTTTTTTTTTTTATTTAAGCATCATTAAAATCACTACTCCTGGAGCAGTGATTTTAATGATGCTTAAAATTAAAAAAAAAAAGAAAAAGAAAAATTCCTTTAAATATTGTACCTGCTGGTGTCTATAGTTTGCCTGTGAAAACGTCTTTGAGAACCCGGGACTTGCCCGAGGGAACATGTATCAATGAAAAAAATGGTTTTAAAAACGGTTGTTTTTTCAGGAGTCCTGCTCCTGAAAAATTGACCGTTTTTAAAACTTTTTCCATTGATACATGTTCCCTGGGGCAAGACCCAGGTTCTCAAAGACGTTTTACTACAATGACTTGCATATTAGGCTTTAAAATTAGCACTTTTGAATTAGAACGTTCGAGTCGCATAGACGTCAATAGGGTTCTAAATGTTCGCGCGAACATTTGGTCTGTTCGACGGTTCTGGTGCGAACCGAACGCGGGGGTGTTCGGCTCATCCATACTCATAAGGTTTAGTCTGCTGTTGGCTAATTCTGGATCACAAGAGTGCGAAAGTTAGTGCACTCCTGTGACCCACAGGAGAAGTATAACCAAAAAAGCTTTGGGCATACTTATTTTTTTAAAGTGTACATAAAGGTTTTTTTTTTTACTTTTGGAGAGAAAGGGAAAGGCTTAGACCAGGGGTGGCCAACCAGTGGCCCGGGGGCCACATGTGGCCCGCGGAGCCCTCTGATGTGGCCCGCGACCTCCTGCACTGGGATGGAATAGAATACTGTTATTAAAGGTCAGTTTATTACTAAAATCACAGGCCCAGATTCAGGTACATTTGCGCATTATTGGACCGGCGTAGCGCACCGCCTTTACGTTAGACTTGCGCAATTTTGCCGTGTAATCACCCTATTCTCATAGCTTTTGCGCAGGAAATTGCGCATGCGTAACGTTTTTTCAGAGGTGTAAGGAGGAGTAATACAAATTGGGAAGGACGTGGGCGTGTTACATTGAAATGAGCCGTGACCCCATGCAAATGAAGGGCCGGCCGGCTCGCGCA
Organism: Rana kukunoris; assembly: GCA_029574335.1. Lineage (NCBI taxonomy): Eukaryota > Metazoa > Chordata > Amphibia > Anura > Ranidae > Rana > Rana kukunoris. The sequence continues at coordinate 312,816,795 of CM056052.1, read as the reverse complement.
TGCGCGCTTGAAGCATTCCATGTCAGCTCCGCTGTGCGCATGCTCACAACTCGGGAGCGGCGCAATCAGTGAAATTGGAAATGGACTAGGGCAACGTTGTGAACTACGCAAACAGCATAAATAGACACACACAAACGCACTTGCATTGCAAAAGTACATCCCTTTGTCCCTTCCCATTTAACCAAGTGCTTTTGTCCTGTTGTTCGTTGCGGTGTGTTTTGTAGTTGTCAGATTAGTGTTCTGTGTGATCAAGTGTTTGTTAGTAGATTTTTGAAAGTGGTTTTTGATAAGTGTTTGAGAGACTGTTTGTTTGATTGATATATTTGTGTTTGTTTGTTTTCCTGCTGTATTTTTGTTTTGTTTTTTTGTGACTGTTTATTGCTGAGTAGTTTTCTCTCTGTGCGTGTTTTTGCTTGATTGGTTGGGCTTGTTTGTGTGAGTGAATTTTGTGGACTGGGAGTGAGTTTTTTTGGAAGGATGACAGAGAGAAAACGAAAGCTGAATTTTACAGTTGTGGAAAAACAAATTCTTGCCCGGGCCATTAGCGAGTATGGGCGTTACCTCCACGGCCCAGAGAGTGCCAACACCACCCCGGCCAGGAGGAGGGAGATTTTGGATAGGATCACTGAGCAGGTCAATTCAGCGGGGCAGGGGGAGACACGGACCCGGTATGGGATTGACAAAAAAATCAATGACCTCCGGCGTCTGGTCAAACAGAAGCTGGCCAGAATGCATGCCCATGCCAGGGGCACAGGAGGGGGCCCACCATGCCGTATTAGGCTGACAGCGGAGGAGCGTGCGGTGGCCCTGACCTTTCATCGGCATGAAGTTGAGGGCCTGCCCGGCTTTGACTCAAGTCCGGAGCCCGTGGTGCCAGGTAAGTTTTTTTTTTTAATATCAGGTGTGTAGCATGTGTGGGGGAGGGGGTGAAAGGGAAGATGTGGCAAGTGTGTGGATCCTCCAACCTGTGAATGTTTTGTGTCATCCACAGATGTGCAGGAGGGTGCAGGGCCATCTGGCCTGACCGCACCAACCCAAGGACAGCAGCCTAATGAGGCCCCCCAACAAGGCCGGAGTCCGCGGAGGAGTTTCAAGAGGAGCAGGAGAATCATGAGGAGGAGGAGTCCATGACAGGCACTGGACGTTTGGTTTTTGAGGACTCTTCCCCTCTGGCTGGCAGCAGACAGGCCTCCCTAAGGGGGACCCCCCCTCCTCCCCCAACATGGCTCCCCTCACAAGGGCCCCCCCTTCTCCCCGGCCACAAGCATTAGCTGGAGGCAGGATGTCATCCCAGACCACCAGGGGGGTGGCCGATCTCCTGCCCGCCACTCTGAGAAGGGACCAGTTCCTCCAGACCCGCCATCTGGGACAGGTCAGCCAGACATTGGTGCGGATGGAGAAGAGCCTGTCCTCCATCAAGGATACGCTGGGGAACCTGGACTCCCACTTCCGGGCTTTCACAACCTGCCTAAACGAACTGCAGACGACATCAGCAGGCGTTGGGCAGGATGTGAGGGCCCTTACCCTGGCTATCCAGGCCAACACGGCAACAGTTGGTGCTGCCCTGGACAGAATAGCCGTGGCCTTGGAGGGCAGGCCGCCAGGTGGGCAGAGATCAGGGGCTGCTCCTCCTTCCCCGGTTTTACCCCTCCCCCATGAGTCTCCCCTGAGAAGCCGGGGCCGTGGCCGGGGGCGCCCCAAGCGTGGCTCACGCAAAGGGCAATCATTTGTTTTTCCCCTTTTTATTTTTATTTTTTAATTTTTATTTATTTTTTTTTGCTGGAATTTTTTTGCTTTTGCAGGTAATTTTTTTTTTTTTGGGGTTGTGAATGCTGTGTGAATGTGGGGGTGACATTCCTGCCGGAAAAGGGGTGTCACCCTCAATTTTGGTGGAGAAGGGTTCCCCAGGACCAGGGAGAAGTGATCCCCAGGTCCGTGTGAATGGTGTATGAATGTACAGTGACATAATTGGAGCCTTGGCGTGGCGTTGCTGCTCACAAGTCCTGCATGGAGGACTGGTGCCAATCCAATTTGATGTGGATGTGGGGTGTGTGTGCTAGGGACCACAGTGTTGTGCATGCATGCATTCTCATTGTGCCATGATTAATGTGTATGTTTAACGTGCAAAGATGCCCAATGTGAGCTGGCTCCTGGCTGCTCTTCCCTCAGAAGATGGGGTAGCCTCGGTTAGGGGGGGATTGTCTGGTTCAGGGGTCAGGTCATCACGTAGGCCAATCTGCAGGCCCTTTCTTTCTGCGAAGTTGTGCAGCATGCAACATGCACCGATGATCTGGCACAAAAAGTTTGGGGAATACAAAAGGGTACCCCCAGACTTATCCAGGCATCGGAAACGTGACTTTAGGAGGCCAAAGGTGCGCTCCACCACTGCTCGTGTTTGGGCATGTGCTTGATTGTATCTTTCCTCTCCTGGGGTTTGGGGGTTCCGGATAGGAGTCATGAGATGGGGTCCCAGTGGATATGCAGAGTCACCTGTAAGGGAAAAGACAGGAGGATGTTAGTCATGCATGTGCCCCTTGTGATGTGCATCATGGGAGGGGATAGTCATGCCTGACTCCCATGTCACTCACCAACCAGCCAGGTGTCCCCATACACGTTCTGATCGAATTCCATTCGGATGTGGCATTGATTGTATATGTAGCTGTCATGGCTGGACCCTGGGTGTTTGGCACGGACGTGCCATATGAGGCCTTGGGCATCGACTATCACCTGTACATTGATGGAATGCCAATGCTTCCGATTGCGGTACATGTGCTCTGTCTCCTGGGGGGGCTGGAGTGCCACATGTGTGCAATCAATGGCCCCCACAGTGCGTGGGAATCTGGCAATTCTGTAGAAATCTGTCATTGCCTTCAGCCGCAGCTCCTCAGTGGTGGGTTTGATGATTTGGTTGGCCATGCGTCTGAGAATTGCAGGGACAACCTGGTGCACACATCTGCTCATGGAGGATTGTGACATCCCAGCCACCACTCCACTTGTACGCTGAAAAGAGCCACTGGCAAGGACATGGAGTGTTGCCAGTACCTTGACCAGTGGCTGCACTGCATGTGAGCGGTGTGTTGGGCTGGTGATGTCCTCCTGCAGGGTTGTGGTTAATTCCAGGATGGCATGAGGGGTGAATCTGAAGGTGCGAAACACCTCAGAATCACTCATGCCAAACAGGTCTATGCGGGTGCGGTATATCCTCTCCCGTGCCATCCTCCGTGCCATCCTCCGTGCCCTCATCCTTCTTTGTTCATCTAAAGTCAGTAGTATAGCTATGTGCGACGATGCCCCTGGCATGTTGGCATACAGATTGTTGTGCAACACGTGTGACTGCTGAGCTCCTCACTAACAGTGTTGCTTTATCTAACAAGTAGACTTTTTTTCTCTTTTTAGACCAGCTTTTATATGCTCTAATTTTAGACAGGACATTTTGCTGTTGCGCACACTGCGTCGCCTGCGCTGCCCCAACGTTGTTTTGTGGATCCCCGTAAGTCCCTCATTAGCATATTTGACTAGCAAATCAATGGTGTGTCTAGCGCACTTTTGCGCGGACGGATGCGCCAGTCTAACGAAATTACGCGGGACAACAAAAAGTAGATTTTTTGCGTATCTCGTTCTGGGGATGCCGCGCATCGAAACGCACGTGCACATTTCGACTTACGCACGCGCATCTCCTGTTGCACAGACGTAATCGCTCTGTGAATCTGGGCCACAGTGTATATAATGGGCATATCTGTTCTGCAGTGGTTACTGGGCTGCTTTCAAACGAATCCGCAGCTGCGGGTTACCTGCACTGTGCCATAGACTTCTGTTATTACCTGCGAGTTTGGTGTGCTTTCTGAAAGTGCACCAAACCAGCAGAATATAATAGAAGTCTATTGCAAATTGCAGAAAAGCCAAAGGTACACTGCGTTGTACCCGTGGTGCGGGTAAACCGCAGCGCATCAGTGTGAAAGCAGCCATGGGCCACTTTAACACAGTCAGTCCGACCCAATTGGACCCTCCATTCACCTCTAAGGAGTGGCAGATGTAAACCAACAGTTACCAAGTCGCTTAAGTGGCCCTCACGCTTCAAAAGGTTGGGCACCCCTAGCTTAGACCCTTTGTCAAGGTTTGTTGCTGCAGGAGAGATTCCCACCGCTATCTTTACTGATTACCATTTTCATTAAGACAGAAAGTCTCAGTCAGAAAGAGAAATTAAAACATTTTAAGTTGTCGCAAGAGGTGAGGGTACGTTATCCAATGGGGACACCTGTTTCTGTGACAACTCTCTAGGATGGGGATACCATTCACTTTGATGAAATGTCCTCTTATTTCCTGGTGTGCCTCCAGGGCAGGAAGTAAAGGTAAATCTCCCCAGTGGGATGCATGCAACAGAAAATAATCTAAATCTTTCACCTTTCCTTACTATGTCTTAAACCAAAAAAAATGTTTTTGGCTTTGCACAAACTTAAGAGAGCCTCTGAGAGTTTGATAAACATGTATAACTCTCTCTGCTGAGCATATCAGGTTATTATACTTCAGAGAGGAATCAAAGGTGAAAAAGAGGAATTGTTTTTCTAACCTGTCAAATTGGTGGCCCACCCATAGACATCAGATCATCACTCAATAATCTTATGGCTATATAACAATACTGATTGTCACACAATTTTTTTTTTTATCTATAGGTAAGCTTCTCTTGCGGTTTTTGATTGCTAAGAAAATTTTTTTTTATTTTAGCTATGTTGGTGATTTTAAGCACCCCTCGATAGTAAACTATTTACTTTTAATTTTACTCTCTGAAGTAACACTGTAGGATTTATTCAATATACAGGCGTTCAGTACCTCTCCCAAAAGTCATGCTCTTTTGATGCGTTTCATTCTGCTTGTTCCTTATTTGTAGAGTTGGGAGTGGCTGGGACTAGAGGACATTTAAACTCCCTGACTAATTAAACAATAAATAAGAAACAGCACAAAAAAACGCCAAAAGCACTGAACATTGTAATAAACATTATGGGCAAGCTGCCATGTTAATTCTGTATGGGGGAGAATCAGGTAAATCCGAAAAAGTCTCATGCACACTTGCATACAGGCTTATAGCCAATCTCAAAGTGCATCCAAAAAGGCATCCCTATCATTATCACTATCACTATCTTTACCCTGACTCAGGACAAGAAGGTAATCATGTTACACAATGCAGCCACCAGTGATCATGACACAGCTGAATAGTTGAAGCTGTGCCATGATTCCCAAAGAAAATAATCAGTGATCTGTAACTGCAACCAAGCTACTAGTATGGCACGACCCTAATATAGGGGCATATTCTTTTACAATATAAATATGTTAAACTGCCCCATTTTACAACAATACGTTTTTCTTATTCTAAAGATATAAATAGTTTATATTGCATTTCTTTGATTTACTTTCCTCCTTTTGGTTTCAGCCATTTTGCCTTTTGCAATAGTATTTTTCTTTAAGAGTTTTTTCTTTCATTCAACCTGAAAGAAACGAGAGATCCCTGCATGAACATTATGGATCTCTCTCATTGCACTATTGTATTGTGACAGTAGGGACCCCCCCCCCCACACACACACACACACACAAACACACACACACCATGCCATTGCTTCCAAGCACTGACCAAATGTTTCCAGCATGAACGTTCAACAGAAGTTGCTCGTTAGACCAGTTTCTGTTGAACAGACAGTGGTACATGCGTACCAAAAGTCAGATGGTTCTTGTTAAACTAGCCAATCTTAGATACATGTATACCCAGTTTAAGTTAAAGCTGATCTCCAGTCCTACCTTTATGCCGCGTACACACGGTCGTTTTTTGCGATGAAAAAAACGTCATTTTTTAAAACGTCATTTAAATTGATGGTGTGTGGGCAAAACGTCGTTTTTTGTCTTAAAAAAAACGACCAAAAAAAATTCCAACATGCTTGAATTTTTTGTGTCGTTTTTCAAAACGTAGTTTTTTATTTCACAAAAAGTCACCGTGTGTAGCAAAAACTTCGTTTAAAACGACGTTTTTCAACCCGCGCATGCCCAGAAGCTAGTTATGAAGCGAGCTTCAATGGAAAAGTGTGGTGAACGTAACCTCGTTTTTTGTGAAAAAAACGATGGTGTGTAGGCAACATCGTCTTTGAAAGTGACGTTTCAAAAACGTCGTTTTTTACTTCACAAAAAACGTAGTTTTTTTTCATCGCAAAAAACGACCGTGTGTACGCGGCATTAGTCTTGAGCAGCTGTACAGGATCCTCTCCTGTACTCACAATATGAATTAGAAGCTGCAGAAAGTTATATGGATTTTTCCTAATTTCCTGCCTGAAGGACATCCAACATCATTCAGCCTTTTCTTCTTTGACCAAACTTTTCCTGACCTGCCCCATCATTGAATTTTAGTTATTTCGGGCATGGAGGCTCAATAACATACAGTATATGGGCATCACCTATGCCAATTTATGTACAAATGCATTCTCCCTGGGAAAACCAACTCCTTCAGACTGATACCCATCCAATAAAGTGATTGTAAGCCCCCCTTTTTTTTTAAATAACAACCATGTTATACTTTTCAGGTCACCCTCTGGCACTCCTGGCGACCCCTCCCCCACCAAGCGCCCACCGTAGCAAGCCTCTCTCAAGTTGGTTCATGTTTGTACTCAGCCCTGCCCTCGCTCCATCCTCACTGGTTGCTAATGTCAGCAGTGGGAGCCTATGAGCAGGGAGAGAACCAAGAGATTGACTGCTCTTGTGCACATTGTTGGATCGAGATAGGATTCACGTAAATAGAAGGAGGGGCTGGGGGGGGGGGGCTGAAGATGTCTCTGGGTCTAAAATTAGGTACATAATAAAGGTTTTATTTGCAAGTTCCTTAAGCATGTTGATGTGATGGGAGGGCATTGAACTAGGGAAGACTAGATATATGCAGATTTAATTTCATCTTTTTTTATTATTACTTTTATTGGAAATGTTCACTGTGAGGTACAAAACAGGACCATTGGGGCATACCCCGGCCAATTGGTGCACATAGCCATGTGCATAACAGCGTACAACTCACTGTGCATCTCAAAACTAAACATATTTACCTAAACTAAAAAAAAAAAAAGAAGAAAACAAAACAACCACAAAATGGGTACCCAGGTTTCACATGGTAGGATGGTGGCAGGGGATATATTTTCCTGTGGGACTACTTCTCCCTCTCTTCTGTCTGAGCTAGACGTTACGAGAACAGTTAGGATCAAGTGTGATCATATGACCTCTGCACTAGCACCACCACTCAGGGGCATGGACCTAAGCACTCTACATGGCCAGGTAAGTATGGAGGGTATCTTACCAGGGTGATCCCCAATGGGCTGATCATCCGTCGTAGACTCAGAGTCCTAAACAAGATAATTTGAATAGCAAGGCTGTCTCCCTTTTTAAGTTATGAAACTAGTCAAGAAATCCTTCTAATATCTCTCCATCATCAAGTGCACCATTATAAAAATGACTGACGACTTTGATGATGTTTGATTATGTAATGATGACCAAATGACCTCCACAGTTCTTCAGTGATCAGCTGTGTAGCTGCAGGAATATGACTAAAGTAATCCTGCTCAAGTGTGACTTTTGAGAGTCTTCATACTTAAATTATCTCTGCAGAAATGACAACTTCTTTTGCATAATTGAAAGCCTACATTCTGCTATCGTCAGTATCAAATTTTAAAATACTTATCTTTCCTGTCAGTTTATGGGGGAGTTAATCCAGGAATGTGATTTTATCATTGTAGCAAGTTCCATTACTATTCTATAAAAGGTTGAAGAATAATTTCTGAACAAGCTGGACCGCTGCAGAATTTCATGTTAATAATAAAATAAGCAACACTTGAGCGTTTCCAGTTACTATTGAAAAAATAGTATTAGGTTTGTAGCAATAAAGTACGTTATTAAATGACATCACTTCAGTATCTAACTTGAAATTGTTGGAGAAGCAACAGCAAATAGCTTTTTATATTGTGAACTATATATATGCATTATACCTGTCTATACCAGTGGGTGGCACTGCAGTATTAAAGCGTGTATTTTATAATGCGGAGTAATGACAGGATGTACCGTCTGTATTCAAATGTGTAGTTGTATCCTCCTGTTTCCTGTACCATGATAAAGACATGATTTGATATCCTCCATGAAAGTAAAGGTATACTCTGCATACAACAAGCTTCCAGCGCATGATTCAATAACCTGTTAATAGACATTACTTTGCAAATTAGGATCCCCTTCAAACAGAAAAATGATATCCTATCAAGCTGTAATCAGACAGACACCCATGTCCAAAGTGGATTTATTTAAATGTGATCCAAATAATTCCCATATCATATATTCTGTCTTTTGTTAAAGGGTGTACACTACAGTACACAAGTATTTTTTTTTCTTTTAACGTATTAGGTTTGAATGGGGCAGAGTTAAACCTAGGTTTAACAGATTATGTAATAGAGAAATATATATGATTTTAACCCTTGACTCTCTAGCATTAAAGGGACATAAGGAGGAACTAGAGATAAACAACATATTGTAATGCAATGTGTTCAGGAACATGTATATTATCAAATAAAAATCCCTCAATATATCTGTTATTATTATAAGTTTGCATTAATAGTAGGAAAATGTATCACCATTAGAATTTCTATTTAGTACATAATGGCAACAATTTATGCAGTGTTGTGCATTTGGCATCAGCTTCTGCCCTAGGTGAGCTTGCAGTCGGAGGTCCCTATCTCACATTCATACACACACATGCTTGGGCCATTTCAGATAGGAGCCAACTTACTTGGAGTATGGGAGTATGGGGGGGGGGGGCAGAGTTCCCAGATCAGACCTGTGCAGGCAGGCATGGGCAGAGCATGCACACTCTATGAGGTAGTGCGGTAGTGCATGGTTGGGATTTAAAGCAACAACCCTGGCGTGTCCAGGCTAAAGTGCTGACTACTTAGCCACTGTGATGCCCTAATTTACAAATGAGGACATTTTTCTGATGGACTTTGTTTTTTGCTTGTATTCCACGTGCTCTTTTATACATATTTCAATATACCCATGTATTTTGAGTATTACTTTAAAGTTTTTGGTTTTATTTTCATTCAGGTTAGTACACACTATTATAATAATTTTAACTCACAACAGCCATTGATTTGTGTGAGTGAATCTTATTGGTTGCTGAACTTTTCAGATGTTTTTTATACATATTTGTTTTCTCATTGCAGTTTTCACACAGAATTAACAATACTGCACAAGGAGCAAAAAAAATAGAATGGGATGAATTTAGGGGAGACGTCCAATCACCATAAACCTGTGTCCCCTAGCCTACATGGTCCAGAAGGTGGTCTAACAGCAGAAACCAATGACTTGTCTTGCACACAAAGGGTAAGTTTTTTTTTTTCTTTTAATAAATTATTAAATACCACATACATTGCTTATAAATAGGGATGAGCAAAATTGAGTTACTGCCTACATTTTACAAAATCGGTGGAGTCAATGCTGTAACTGGAATTACAGTCCAATTCAAATGAAAATAATAGCTATGCAATTAGCATAGCATCATTTGACCAACTAATTATAAGGAGACAATGCACCAGAATTTTCTTGTATTTTTGGTTGATTTGATTGTCATTTCATGTTGTTGTTTTTTTAAATATTGTTATTATTAATATATTATTACTACTATTAAATATACCAAAAGATATCTCCTACATTTATAAAATGGTTTTGGAGTTAAAGAACAGTAAAATAAACAAAGAAAACAAGGGAAAGCCCCCAACCCCAAAAAATTAAAAAACTTTCAAATCTTTTTTCCTTACTTCTTTGAATATATGTGTTATGTTATGTTATGTTATCACAGCATGTATATTCATGAAAACTGATCATAGTTACACATAATGTAATAAGAAAATCAAAACTTAAACTGCTGATTTTTTTATGATGTGGGTCTTGTATACCAACAGGTCTTTAAAGTGCTTGTAAACTTGACAAGCCTCAGGTGATACACAGAGATGAAACAAATCCACCTGTATAAGTAGTACCTGTTTATATGAGACCACTCCTCTCTACAGCCTTCCAAAGCACACAGGTCAAAGGCTATTTCTCAGCTCTAGAAGGCAGGAGTTGGGGATCTGATGTCACACCAGGGAGCTGGCTTTAATCTAAAACCTGATTAGAGGGAAGGGAAACAACCCCCCCCTTTGACACAGTCTTAAGAAAACATGCACAACTGAGGCTGTCTATCACCTTTTGTGTGGGGTCGTTTCCCAAGATTCTGGGGTGCCCAGATAACCTGTCAAATGCAGATAGCAGAGTGAAGAGAGGAGACAAAGATCACATGACATGCTTTGGATTGAGGCTAGTGCACAATATAAACAATATAAAGGGATTTTTCATTTTTCATTTCAGAGCTTTACAACCACTTTAATATGTGGATTCTCAATTCTGTAATAAACAATAAGATGGGTTTTGATGGGCATCAGTCACTAACTTTAAAAAACTTTTTTTAATTATTCCACCTTGTAGGGCAAAATTACATGACAGTCTAGCTCACGGGTGCACAACCTTTTGAAGAACGAGGGCCACTTAAGCGACTTAGTAACCGGTCACGGGCAACAATGAGCAGAGCGGGCAGATGTCTTGTCCGTGTCTGCCTGCATATGCAAAGCAGACATTAACACAGCCCACTCTAGTGAATGGGCCCTCCAGATGGAAGGGGATGGATCCCCTTCAGTTTTTTGGAGGTAGGTGGGTGTAAATGAACACAAGTCCGTCTACATCTGCAGCTCCATAGAGGCGAATGGAAGGTCCGATTGGGTTGAAACGATCGTGTGAAAAGGGCCTAAGGCTGCTTTCACACTGATGCACTGTGGTTTACCCAGCAGCACCTGTGACTTTCATGCAGCTTAGCTGCATTTTTCCATAGACTTCATATATATATTGGGATTTTTGTAATTACCTTTAATAACAGTCTTCTATTCAGGTATCGCCAGTAGTTGCTGTCCCAGGAAGAGTGCATTAGGTATCACTCTGCCTGTGAAAGGAGCCAGTGCAATACAGGAAGCATCGGCTTATGCTGCTCTGCTCCATAACTGCTTGCTTCCTCTGCCGCCAGCTTCATTCACAACACTGATTCTCTGGAATGGCGGGTCAGCAACCCACGATCTGGGCTTGCTAACCTGCCATCCCAAGGCAGGAGGTCACGGGCTATATTATTGGGCTCCATGGGCCACTTGTTGGGCACCCCTGGTATATTTGAAACTTTGGCAATTTCACTACAAAATCAAGCTTGCGAAAATTTGCTGACTATCCCTATTTATGATTTCTACCTTAAAAAAATATGCCAAGTTTGTCAATATAATATAGCCATCTCTGTCTGATAAAAAAAACTGTATTTTGCATCTGCTGGTGTATCAAGGGGGACAGAAGACAATCATTCTTGAATAAAGATAAGAGCAGGGACTTGCAAGGCTGTTGGCTGTGACTTGGATGGTTTATAAGTTATTTCTAAGTTTTCATCTTCTTGAAAATAGGGAAGAGCAGGGTCTTGCATGGTTGTTGGCTGTGTACTGTGCATTGGATGGTTTATAAGTTTTATTTTACATCTATCTATCTATCTATCTATCTATCTATCTATCTATCTATCTATCTATCTATCTATCTATCTATCTATCTATCTATCTATCTATCATAATTAAGTTGTGGTATTGTATGTTCTTTAACCTAGAGTACTATTTAGCTTTTGTACTTTTACTTTATTATTAATACAACTGGATTATATATAGATATCTTTTTTTTAAAACAAAAGATGCTTTCATTTTATTCCATTTGGCAGTAAGTTTCTTCACATATCCTGTAAATAATGCTGAATAATACTAGAAATGTAAACACAATATATCTATTAAGATCAACATGACATTATTCCCAAAGCACGCCAGGTATTAAATGAAAAAATGGATCATGTGGAAATTTTAGATTAAGATGGATACTTCCAAAATGTTCACACCATGATTAATGTTGCTGTCACTTTGAGAAATGGAGATCCCTGGGTTACATTTGTGTTTCTGCCCTGTGACCTCATGCTGAACTGTAGTAATGTGGAAATCTGTAGCAATTAGGGAACTTTTTAGCTTCTGCACTGGAAATGTTTTTGTACCCAAATGACACAAATCTTTAATTTGTTCTAGCCTGCAAAACCTTTTTTTTTTTAAACCACCGTTATGTAACAGGAACACGCCTCACCAATGCCAAGGGGTTCAATGTGAGCTGCAGTCTCCTACAGATTTTTGATGTTTTATTCTGCAGCCTCCCTGAACTGTTGTGCAATTAAATCTGAACAGTGTGACACCTAACGATGCTGCATTTGAGTTAAAAGAGAGCCAGGGCAAGAAACCCACGATTGTCAGATAAAAAAGATTTTGTTTTTTGTGTACTTGAAGTTTATGTGTGTTTTCTAACTTCCCCAGAGTAAACAGACAATACTTTATAGTTGTATGCATTATTTAGAGACATTTAGATGTGTTTTTTTGGGGGGGCTGCCAGTTTCCTATCTTATGAGATTCTGTGCCTAAAGCAAATTAATGACTGCCACTAATTAGACTTTTTGGCTGAGGAGGTAAGACAATATTTGTAGTATGATTGATGCTACTGATGAAATCATTTTTGAGGAAGTGTCATAAGATAATGTTTAAACTTTCTAGTTATACAAAGCTGGCATGGTTCAAAGGCACTAGAAAGCAATTTTGTGTCTTTTTTTTCTGGGACTCTGTTTTTGGGACTTTGTAAGCTAAAATGACACTCATATCAAATGTGCCAAAGCTTGTTCTGGATGACTGTGAAGCTTCATAAACATAAAACTCTAGCTACAAATAAGCCCCAGGCATAGAGAAAATAATTTTGTTCAAAAGTAGACTGAAGGCAGAACAAGTACAGTACTGACCCTGTCTGTATAGTGATTTAGACTAGCGGCTGTAGCATGTGGAAATGTTTTGAAAACTACAAATAGTTCAGACTCTATTGGATTGCTTTAATTGGTCTTATAGTGTTATTGCTTTTGAATAGAAAAAAGTCTGAAGCCGTGTACACACGATCGGTTAAACCAATGAGAACGATCTGATGGACCGTTTTCATCAGTCCAAACCGATCGCGTGGGCGCCATTGGTTATTTATACATCGGTTAAAAAAAAGCAAACTTGTTTTAAATTTAACCAATGGATACCTAACCGATAGCAAAAAAACGATCATTTGTAGGCATGACCATCGGTTAAAAATCAGAATGTTCAGAATCAAGTCGACGCATGCTTGGAAGCATTGAACTTCATTTTTTTCTGCACGTCTTTGTGTTTTACGTCACCGCATTCTGACACGATAATTTTTTTAACCGATGGTGTGTAGGCACGACTGACCATCAGTCAGCTTCATCGGTTAAGTGATGAAAACGGTCCATCAGACCGTTCTCATCGGATGGACCGATCGTGTGTACAGGGCTTTAGTGGTGTTGACTTATCGAAATCCAAAATGTGTTGTGTACTGTTTGATAGTGTAGAGCTCCCATCAGGTTTATACTGCTGTCTTTGTCCCTGCTGGGGAAATTCACTTTCTATATTCACTCTTGTGACCATTGATACTAGGCCAAAATATGAGGGAAACACAACCTTTTCAGTTGTCACTAGAACAGAAAAAGGGAGAAATATTCCCATTGGACACATGTCCCGTGACCATTGTCTAAGTGTGGATTTCACTTAGGTTGGACAGTTTTCCTTTACTCCCTGTTTCAGCTATAAGATGGAAAGTAAAAATATCTCCTACCTTATAAAAAAAAGTGCTTTTGATAAACTTGGCTTTACATATAGTTTAACCACTTGTCATCTGCCCACCGTCAAATGACGGCGGGCAGATGACTCCATTGTTCTGACATCACGTCATATGACGTGATGTCCCTTTAAAGCCGCGGGCGGGCGCGCGCGCGTCGCCGGCGGCGCGCGAGCGCACCCGCCGCTCAGCGGGGATCCCGTGCGTGTGCCCGGCGGCAACGATCGCCGCCGGGCACACGTGATTGCTCAGTAACTGAGCTGGGACGTGCAGCTCTGTATGTAAACACAGAGCTGCACGTCCCTGTCAGGGAGAGAGGAGAGCGGTTGTGTCCCTTGTACATAGGGACACAATCGGTCACCTCCCCCAGTCACCCCCCCTCCCCCTACAGTTAGAACACTCATAGGACACACATTTAACCCCTTCCCCGCCCCCTAGTGGTTAACCCCTTCACTGCCAGTCACCTTTATACAGTAATCAATGCATATTTATAGCATTTTTCACTGTATAAATGTAAATGGTCCCAAAAATGTCAGAAAAGTGTCCGAAATGTCCGCCATAACGTCGCAGTCCCAATAAAAAAATCGCAGATCGCCGCCATTAATAATAAAAAATAAATTAAAAAAAATGCCATAAACTATCCCCTATTTTGTAAACGCTATAAATTTTGCGCAAACCAATCGATAAACGCTTATTGCATTTTTTTTTACCAAAAATATGTAGAAGAATACGTATCGGCCTAAACTGAGGGAAAAAATATTTTTTATATATATTTTTGGGGTTATTTATTATAGCAAAAAGGAAAAAATATTGCATTTTTTTTAAAAATTGACGCTCTATTTTTGTTTATAGCGCAAAAAATAAAAACCGCAGAGGTGATCAAATACCACCAAAAGAAAGCTCTATTTGTGGGAAAAAAAGGACGCCAATTTTGTTTGGGAGCCACGTCGCACGACCGCGCAATTGTCAGTTAAAGCGACGCAGTGCCGGAAGCTTATATTTTGTCTGGGCAGGAAGGGGGTGTAGGTGCACAGTAGGTAAGTGGTTAAAGATGTAGGTTAAAGAATTAAAGGGCCTTCAACTCAAAGAGTTACTTTCTGAGAAATGGATAGTATGAGGTTTTAGATGACTACTTCTAAGGATGAACCTTTGCTTTTTATCCCAGCATTATATATATTTGCAATTTTTCTACCACTACTATAGATAACAGCTTTCTTCTTCCACTGTGAGTGGTTATTAACCACTTGACCACTGGGCACTTAAACATGCTTAATAACCAGACCAATTTTTAGCTTTCGGTGCTCTCACAGTTTCAATGACAATAACTCAGTCATACAACACTGTAACCAAATGACATTTTTGTCCTTTTTTTCCCACAAATAGAGCTTTCTTTTGGTGGTATTTGATCACCTCTGCGGTTTTTATTTTTTTTGCTATAAATAAAAAAAGAACAAAATTTTGCAAAAAAGTAATTTTTCTTCATAAATTTGGCCTAAAATGTATACTGCTACATATCTTTGGTAAAAAAAAAAAATGTTGGATATTATTTAGTCTGGGTGAAAGTTATGTGGTCTACAAGCTATGGTACCATTTACTGAAAATTGATCAATTTCATCACACCTGATATACTGACAGCCTCTCTCATTTCTTGAGACCCTAACATGCCAGAAAAGTACAAATACCCCCCAAATGACCCCCTTTTGGAAAGAAGACATTCCAAGGTATTTAGAAAGAGGCCTGGTGAGTTTTTTAAAGTTGTAATTTTTCCCACAATTCTTTGCAAAATCAAGATTTTTTTTTTTTTTTTTCACAAAATTTTTACATTAGCGGGTTATTTCTCACACACAGCATATGCATACCACAAATTACACCCCAAAACACATTCTGCTATTCCTCCCGAGTATGGCGATACCCCATGTGTGAGACTTTTACACAGCGTGGCCACATACAGAGACCCAACATGCAGGGAGCACCCAGGCCAATTCTGACATTTCTCTTCTACATGTAAAAATCATCATTTATTTGCTAGAAAATTACATAGAACCCCAAAACATTATATATGCTTTTTAGCAAAGAGCCTAGAGAATACAATGGCGGTTTTTCGCAACTTTTCATCACGCATGGTATTTGCACAGCAATTTTTCAAACGCATTTTTTTTGGAAATAAAACAGTTTTGTGCTTTTAAAAAAAAAACATTAAAGTTAGCCCAATGTTTTTGCATAATATGAAAGAAAAAGTTACGCAGAGTAAATAGATACCCAACATGTCACCCTTCAAACAAAATTGCTCATGCTTGTGGAATGGCGCCAAACTTCGGTACTTAAAAATTCCCATAGGCGACGCTTTAAATATTTTTACAGGTTACATGTTTTTAGTTACAGAGAAGGTCTAGGGCCAAAATTATTGCTCTCGCTCTAACGTTCGCAGAGATACCTCACATGTGTGGTTTGAACACCGTTTTCATTTGTGGGCGGGACTTGCATATGCGTTCGCTTCTGCATGCGAGCTCACGGGGACAGGGGCGCTGTATGCCCAGAGTATGCCCAGAGTATTGCGAAGTATGCCCAGAGTATTGCGAAGTATGCCCAGAGTATTGCAGAGTATTGCAGAGTATTGCGAAGTATGCCCAGAGTATTGCAGAGTATTGAAGAGTATTGCGAAGTATGCCCAGAGTATGCCCAGAGTATTGCAGAGTATGCCCAGAGTATTGCAGAGTATACCCAGAGTAGTGCAGAGTATGCCCGGAGTATTGCAGAGTATGCCCAGAATATGCCCAGAGTATTGCCCAGAGTATGCCTAGTATTGCAGAGTATGCCCAGTATTGCCAGAGTATGCCCAGTATAAAGCCCAGTATTGCCAGAGTATGCCCAGTATTGCAGAGCGTTGCAGCAGGGATGGCTGAGCAGGGAGGGATGGATGGATGGATCTGTGACTACATTTGTCACAGATCCAGCCCACAGCACTGCCGCTGCCATCCGCTCCCTCCCCTCTCCTCTCACACTGTGCCGATCGGTACAGAGAGAGGAGGGAGGAACCGGCATCAGCACATGACGCCGGTTTGTTTACAAGTGATCGCTCCGTCATTGGACGGAGCGATCACGTGGTAAACCGCCGCTATCAGCAGCAATTTACCGTGATGCGCCGGGTCCTCTGGACCTGGCGGTCACGGATGCTCCTGTGTGCGCGCCTCAGGGGGCGCGCGGGAGCGCGATTCTAAGAAGCCGTTAATTAACGGCCACTTAGAGTTAAGCAACCGCCCTGTAGCCGTACTTTCTCTATAGGGCGGTTGCAAAGTAGTTAAAGCAGAACTTGACCCACCAAAATAACTTCAACAGTTACAGTCAAAGCATGCCTTAGGTGATAACTGTTCTACTAACTAGTGTGCTTATGATAGCACTCAACCAAACTGTCAAGCTATCAAATGGCTGGTGTCATAGTTGATCCCATGTGTAGCACCACGACAACTGTAGATAAAACTGAAGCTAAGAATGACACTCGTTTGGCTGTAAAGGACAGGAGGGTTTAATTTAATTTTAGGGAAGAAGCAACTCTAGCAACAAGTGATGTCACCTGGCCCCATTCATTTGCTTGCAGAAAATTCTTGGCCACAGGGATAGTGGCTCACATCATTGCCCAAACATCAAACATGACCCACATAGTCATTATTTGGAAAATTATATTGACCAAGTATGGCCATTGCCTAATTTGGTAAATTACATACCCTGTCCCTTTGTTTACATTTAAGGTGACAGCTTGTTGGTATCTTTATTTACTATTTACTTTTCTTTATAAACGAGTAGGGATACTGTATACCTTTTACTCATTCATGTGGGAGGGTATCTGTGGGCCCCTTTATTCAAAGGGGCCTCTAGATTTCAATAAGCCCTCTACCCTCAGACCCACACAACTATCAGCCCAGGGTTGGGGAAGAAGTTCTTGACCTCACCCACATGGGGAGAAGGTGCTTTGCCAGGAGGATCCCCCATGGCCAGGTACCCCCTATGTGGAGGGAATGTGGCCTGGTATGATTTATGAGGAGTGGAACACACTTGCCCCCCTTTTCTTGCATGCTCAAATAAGGGTCTATTATGGATTTAGGGGTGGATCCAACACTTTTTTCCTGGTAACCAAAGGGTCCTATATGTAATTTGGAGCAGACCCCCACTTACTTTTTTTTTTTGTGTGGGGCCCCCATTAACATTTATTCCAGATCCTCACCTTGGATAAGGTCTGTTACCAGGCATGTTCAGTTTATTATTAGTGGTACAAACAAGCAAAAACTTTAGAGCAAATTTGTTATAAAACTTCTCATATTTTTCAGACTGCAGTGGCCAACATTGTGCATGTGGACAACAGACAGATATAAGAACCATAAAATTGTATATATAACCTGGGGTCTGCTTCTCAAGAAATTCATGGACATTGGTAAAGACTGCTGTTTTTATCCAGCAAGATCAAAATGAAGCATATAAATAAAAATGCCTATTTAACAATGTATAAACAATACAGTTATTACAGCAATGTAACTGTCATAAACATTAAGGTAACATAAACTGGTAGTTCATTCGGTATTACAAAAAGCAATGTTTTTATGCAAAGTATAATAATCCAGAGCAACTAATCAGATTTACAGTAATTATACTGGCAACATATCAGTGAAAAGCAACAGCTGATTGAATAACTGCCAGAGGTCATCATACAATAACTGATATCCAATTTAAGTCAAGGTAGATATATTTGCAGTATATTTGTTTTACAATATAGGGGAACTTCTGATAAACATCTTTTGGAAGAAAAATGTATGTATAGAAATGGAAAGCTTAGTCTGACACAGGATTCAATTATTCAGAAAAAATGGGTTATACTGCCACCTGTATGAGGAATTGGACACAGGCAAACAAAAAAAGCCAGCCAGGTGTAAGTCCTCCCACTTCCATCATGCCTACGTGTTTTGCTAGAAATATTGAAATATTTTTTATATTAAGAAACCTTTCAATTTTTTCTAGCCTTTTTCTAGCCTTTATGTGGTCCTTGTGCAATTATCCAGATTGGTGTACCACCAGCGGTAGCTTTCTTGGCTGTACCTGGACTCCAATAGACTGCGGCACTTGCCTGTAATGTGACCATTGGGCACTGGGCTCTGTGCTTGGGATAGCACTTTTAAGATCTCTGTGTGCTGTGTAAGTTAGCTGCAAAGCACTTTTCAGGATCAAAGCTATGGAATAGCCTCTAGTATGACCCAGTCCCCAAATTCTCTCTAATGAGTACACCATGTTGGTCATGCATTGGGAGCGACAATGTATTGAAAGTATTGAGTCAATGTCTGCCTTTTTATGTTTGTTTGCACAAAAAGGGTTAACACACTGGAGAATTAAATGCTTCATTAGCTTCAGTGTCATGTGTGCATACTCTATACATGCATTCACCTTGGTCAGTCTGCTCCCTACATAGACAAGGTTACCTCTGGCCATTTGAAGCTCTCCTGCTTCCACAGCTGCTTTGTGAGTACTCATTGTCTTTACCTGGGGTTCTCAATTAAGTTGTCTTTGTAAAAAAAGCCATACATGGATTGAAAACTGGCCAGATCAGCAGGGATGAATTTCGATCCATGTATGGGTTAGTTGGTTGTACACAAGTCGGTCTGTCGATTGAATTGTGTACAACCAGCCTGTCTGGTTTTTCCAAACGATCAGTGCTGATAAATAACTGGCTAATTGGTTATCGTATTCAATAGCTTAATGAGAGTGATTCTCCCTTGCACACAGAGAAATCTGTTAATTTTTTTCCATTACACCCACTGGTTAAAAAAAAAAAGAATTATGTATGGCCAGCGAAAACAACATGTCAGATTGTAATTACAAGGAGAGCAGCCCTGTTGCATCTGGTCCCTACAGCTTACGATCCACTAACAGTTTGGGGGCATCCTACAGTGTCCCTCCTCAGAAACCTCACACAAATAGCCTAAATCATTGTCCCCTGTTGATCCCATGCACTCTTTGGAGTCTTCCTTAGCTCTGTCAGGTGTGACTTAGGACCCTTTCATATGGGCGGACCGTATGTCCACTTTTTCATCCATCTGTTTACGGATGACAAAGGGACATACTGTCAGAACCTGGGACCTCTTCGGTATCTGGCATTGAATCCTCCCATTGAGCTATCTGGGATGCTGGACAGCTCTCTGTCTGATCTGCTGGACAAACCTATCTGACCTGGTGCTAACACGCAGCAAAATCCATCTCCACCATCAGGAGCTCTGGTGAACACCGGTTAGCACTTAGAATCTGCACCTCAGATGAGCCTGTGTCATCTGCCAGGCCTATGTACCTATCTTGCTGGTCAGTGGTAGTCCTGCCACTGCTATTGCTATTGGCCTTCAAGCCAGATGCCTGATCGTGACACATACATTGATCCCTATGAGATTGCGGGTGTCAGCGGATGAATATTTGCTAACACCCAATCTCATCCAGGTCCGCAATCCTCTGATTCTGCAGACGGAGGAAAACCCTATTTTTCCATCCATCTGCAGATCGGATCGGGGAAACGTGGACAGACGGTCTGTGTTCATCCGATCCCTCCATAGGGGAGAGCGGAGATCTGACAGGGCGGTGCCTGCGCAGGAAACATGCGCTACTTTGCAGACATACTATAGACACCCCCAGTTACGAAATTTAAAGGAATATTTAATTTTTATTGTTTCACTTTAAGCATTATTAAAATTACTGCTCCCGAAAATACGTCCATTTTTAAATCTTTTTTTGCATTAATACATGTCCCCTGGGACAGGACCCAGGTCCCCAAACTACATATTAACCTTAAAATGAGCACTTTTGATTTTTTATGTACATTAACCTTTAACAGTGTTCGCTTTTTCAAACAAATTTGCCTGTTCGCATGTCCTGCTGCGAACTGAACCGGGGGGTGTTCGGCTCATCCCTACTATCAAATAGTATTTATATTAAAGACGAGTGCTACTTAGTACTTTTTGAAATTAAGCTTTCCATATAAAGTAACCCCCCAAGGCATTTTTCAGAAGCATAAACCTTCACATAAAAAGAAGTCATAGCCATAGCTAATGTGATTTACTGGGGGGCTTTCTCATCTCTAAACCTGCATAAGCCATGCTGTCAATCAGCATAATATAGTATATATGATGTCCACAGACACATAGTTTATGAATGTGCCAGGTACTAGTCTTTTCTCCCGTTCTCCCATTCTAAAAGATAAATGTTTTAATTCCTTCTATTTAAGGAATTCAAAGGGTTTACTTTTTTAAGGCTAATCATTGACTTTTATGTCCTATTATACAGCCTAAGTACCTTTCCATGTTAGTGTGTACAGTGACAGTAAGTGCACCACATTTAACTATTATAGAACCCTATATCCTATTCTTCCAGTACCCTAAAAGTCATGTTTGCTGTGAGAATGAACACAGATGGCAATGAAGCATCGTGTTAAATAAATGAGTTGTTATATAACTAGATGAATAATTAAAACCAGAGGCAACGCTGAGAATTTACTTCCTTCTTTCAACACTTAGGAGCTGAAATATTTAAATCGACATGTAGTAGCAAAGTCATAAAAATTAACATTTAAAACAAATCTATTGACATGCAGGGTAGAGGTAGTAAAAGTGTTAGGAGATGTGCTAATATACTTCTATAATAAAAAGTTAACTTTTATATTTTTTTTCCTTAAGTTACATAATGTTGCTCATACAACATAAAATACTTGCCACTTGCTGCAGTTGATAAGTAGTGATGAGCGGAATACGCCATATTCGATTTCGCAAATTTCGCGAATATTTCAAATAATATTTGCGAATATTCGTTAATATCGAATATTCGTGATATTTTATAAAAAAAAAAATTGCGAAATTTCGCTATTTTTTTTTGTGTGACTTTTAATATCGAATATTCGTGATATTTTATAAAAAAAAAAAAAAAATTGCGAAATTTCGCCAGTGCGAAATTTCGCCAATGCAAAATTTCGCTAATGCGAAATTTCGCTATTTTTTTTTGGATAAAATATCACGAATATTCAATATTTACGAATATTCGCTATATTTTATAAAAAAAAAAAAATTGCGAAATTTCGCCAATGCGAATGCGAAAATGATTGCGAATTTGATTGCGAAATTTGAAAAAATACGAATATTCGAAATAGCGAATATTCGCCGCGATATTCGAGTTATTCGCGAATACTCGAATATGCAATATTCGTAGCGAATATTCGCAATGCGAATATTCGTGAGCAACACTATTGATAAGCGCTACAGTATTAAATAAAAAAACTAAAAAAACTCTGTATATGTTTTGAGAGGGCTGGCAATGCACCAGGCCATTGTTTGAATGAGCTAGAAGTGCACCAGGTCATAGTAAAATCTGTACACACACCATTTTTTGAAAAGCAGTACTTCACAATGGACAGTAGTGCATTGCATTGCAGTGTGCTGCAACAAAGGTGTGTTGGCAAGATGCATTGGGGTGATATTAACAATGTCAATTCCTGCTGTGATGTCAATTCCCATCACGTTCTGCCTTATTGAAAATGGTAATTAAGACAAACGGAAAGGATACATTTCCAAAGGCAATTATTTTTTTCCGGAAAGCAGGGTCTTTTTGCTGTATGTGACCCATAGGGGAGATTTTCATTTACTTCCTGTCACTGAGAAACCACCTCAAGTGACAGAAAATCTCTCCAAAATGTATCACCCCATAGATGTGCCCACTTTAGAATTTGTTATTTTCTTTGCTTCTATATATGTACAGTCCATAATAGAAGATAAGAAAAATAAGAAAAAAAATCCAAAATGGAAGAGGCCGGGGTACCTTCTTGTAATTGCCATGTCAGGTGTGTAGACCTGTGAACTGTATTCAAGTCAATGCAAGTCACCCGAGTCGCCCCCAAAGTCGTACAAGAACCTTTTTCTAAGTCGGAGCGACTTGAGTCGCTCCTATTAGAACGGTTCTATTGAATAGAGCAGAGCCTGACAAGTCGCCCCTGTGTGAACCGGCTCTTAAAGGGGTTGTAAAGGTAAAAAAAAAAATCCCCTAAATAGCTTCCTTTACCTTAGTGCAGTCCTCCTTCACTTACCTCATCCTTCCATTTTGCTTTTAAATGTCCTTATTTCTTCTAAGAAATCCTCACTTCCTGTTCTTCTGTCGGTAGCTCCACACAGTAATGCAAGGCTTTCTCCCTGTTGTGGAGTGTTGTGCTTGCCCTCTCCCTTGAAGTGGGAGGGGGTGAGCAGGAGATTCAGGACACTCTCTACATTGCAGATAGAGAAAGGAGCTGTGTGGTAGTGGGCGTCCTGACTCTCCTGCTTGCCCCCTCAAGGGAGTGGACGAACACGACACTCAACACCATGGAGAAAGCCTTGCATTACTGTGTGGAGATACAGACAGAAGAACAGGAAGTGAGGATTTCTCAGAAGAAATAAGGACATTTAAAAGCAAAATGGAAGGATGAGGTAAGTGAAGGAGGACTGCACTAAGTTAAAGGAAGCTATTTAGGGGAAACAAATTTACCTTTACAACCCCTTTAAGCTGGGTAAAGCTTGAACAGACAGCAGTACACATTTATTGAAAATCATCCGATTCCTGCTAAATTGGCCAACTTTCAGTATGTGTATACTGGGCTTAAGTAATGTAAGTAAATGATTAAACTAAACATTCTAGAACCTTAGGACAAACTGACCCTTTAAATCTTTCTGTTCAGAAAACCATGTCGTGAAAAATTGTAGAAGTAAAGGAAAATAATATTGTATATCTGTGGTGCTTAGAAATCAGTTGGAAAAATTGTTAATATAATTCTACATCATATTGGATTTAAGAGCTTTGGCGTAAGGCCATCTGTTCCTTAAAATGACACATAATTATAGATACAGCAGTAAACATATAATCTGCAAAGGTTTCTTTAAATGTCAGTTGTCCTAAAATGTTTATTATAAAAAAGACATTATCTGCTTTCAGCTGGAAAACAAATAAAAGATCCCACTCAAATTGTGACAAGCCATAATGACCCGTAAAAGACTGCTGCATGAGTCAGGAAAGGAAAACTAGCAATAACTACAATACAGTTATATCATTTACACAACATTGCCCTAAACATGCCACCGTAATTGTTTTAAATGGTGACTAGACCAGTCTGTATAAACATCTAGTAGACAATCCCTGGAGATCCAAAGCAGAGTGTAGAGAATATATGGTATAAAACATTAACAGCCAATAAACACGATTGTGTCTCCTGGGCTTAGAATACACATATTAATTAAATGTAGCTTTAACTAATGGAAATTGTTGAAACAATGTGCTGAAGTAATACTTTCTTGCCTTTGTGTACAGAAAGGCCAGATACATAAAACAATGTTATCACACCATACTAAACATGCCAGTTAAAAGCACACAAAGAAGCTTTTATGACATTATCAGCACCTGAAATTCAATGCTTATGTGTTATTTAAGGGGCAAGCTCCAGGAATATTATCCTCAAAATATTGAGTCCAGTGGTGGTGCGTCCATAGGGACGCAAGAGCGCCGCCCCCACTGGCTCGCTCACAGCCAGTAAAATATACAGATTCATACACTGTATGAATCTGTATATTTTCGCCGCTGCCGCCCACTATTTAGCTGACCGGACATTGAGCGCCGGTCAGCTGAATAGCGGCAGCTGACTGGCTGTGTGGAAGTGCCTACTAGGGCCAGCGGCCCTGATAGGCTGTCCGAGTACAGCCCTGAGGCTGTAGTCAGCTTCCTGAAGCTCATCCTCGGGACGCACCGGCCGTGCGTCCGAGGATAAGACTGACAGGCGTCTCAGCCAATCAGGTAACCTGATTAGCTGAAGCGTCATCGAGGGCGGGACGGGGGACATCGAGGGACATAGAAGCCATAAAGGTAAGTGCCATGGGGGGTACTGGGCATAGTGGCTACAAGTGGGGGCACAGTGGCTACAAGTGGGGGCTTAGTGGCTACAAGTGGGGGCACAGTGGCGACAATTGGAGGCACAGTGGCAACAATTGGGGGCACAGTGGCAACAATTGGGGGCACAGTGGCTACAATTGGGGGCACAGTGGCTGTGTTTGATGGCATAGTGGTAACAATTGATGGCACAGTAGCTGCGTTTGATGACGGTGGCTACAAGTGGGGGCACAGTGGCTACAAGTGGGGGCATAGTGGCTACAAGTGGGGGCACAGTGGTGACAATTGGGGGCACAGTGGTGACAATTGGGGGCACAGTGGCAACAATTGGGGGCACAGTGGCTACAATTGGGGGCACAGTGGCTGTGTTTGATGGCATAGTGGTAACAATTGATAGCACAGTAGCTGCGTTTGATGGCATGGCACAGTGGCTGCGTTTTGATGGCATGGCACGATGGCTGCGTTTTGATGGCATGGCACAGTGGCTGCGTTTTGATGGCACAGTGGCTGCGTTTTGATGGCATGGCACAGTGGCTGGGTTTTGATGGCATGGCACAGTGGCTGGGTTTTGATGGCACAGTGGTTGCGTTTTGATGGCACAGTGACTGCATTTGATGGCATGGCACAGTGGTGACAATTGATAGGTACAGTGAGGCTGCAATTGTTTTTTTTTTTTTTCCGGTTGCACCCCCCCAAAAATGTTGAGCACCAGCCGCCACTGATTGAGTCACTTGTTCAGAAATAACAGGCATCACTGAAGTGTTCCCTTTCATGAACACTACCAACCTGGCACACAAGGCTTGGAGGGAATATGTAGCTGAAGCCAGCCCTTTTAGCATCGGAGTTTGCTTTGGGTTCAAATTACAAGTAAAAAGGACCGGCCCATCTAAAGTCCTGGGTTTGAGTGCAACCTACTTGCCACCCTCATGAGTGTAGGTTGCAACATGCTCCCTGGTGTACCGGCAATGGGTCCTGTTCCTTATGTATGTGTGTTGATTATGTAAAAAGAACAGGTAAGCCTCTCAACAAAGTGTTTATTGTTTTGTACATTCTTAAAAAATCTTCTGTAGAGGAGAACACATTTATCCCCATTTAATTAAAACCCCACTTTAGTCTCTGATTCTTTTAGCTCCCCACTCTTTATTCTTTGCACAGTAATCTGCATACCTAAATTCTGCCATACCTTACTGCAGAGTAATCCTTGTTTTTATGGCCAGTAATTTCATCAGTAACTGTCTGAAAATGCTCCAAGTCTAGAATGTTGGGAGGAGGGTTCTT
This sequence comes from Rana kukunoris, assembly GCA_029574335.1. NCBI lineage: Eukaryota > Metazoa > Chordata > Amphibia > Anura > Ranidae > Rana > Rana kukunoris. The sequence continues at coordinate 312,790,794 of CM056052.1, read as the reverse complement.
CAGTACTCCCTATGTCACTTCCTGAAGTTCTAAGAATTTGCTACAGAACTATGTTTCCCCTGACCCTTAAGCCGACATACAGCATGTATGAGTGTGCAATGGCAGACCTGTTGCTGAGGTAAGTAGTACCATGGGCTGTGACCACTGAGCTCCATATTTTTCATTGTGACTGAGCTGGATAGCAAACAGTGCTGGGTGGCGTCTGGCAGGTAGAAAACAGCTTAATTTGAATAAGTCTGCCCACAGATTGAGAAACTGCTGGTGTGGTTAAATGATAGCTAATGTAGCTAAAACTACAGGGGGAGTTAGGGGACTGGTCATCCTGCTGCACAAAGAGCAGGTAGGGTTATTCCATCCCCTGGACAGGAAGTGAGAGGCCGACAGTCTACAAGAGGCAGACTTGTAAATGCTAAGTAGAATCAAACCTTTACTAGATTACATGTTTGTTAAAGCACTGTATATAATAAACAAATGCCATGTGTTCACTTAGAAAATGCGCTTTTCGCCTTATTTCATCAGTTTTTTTGCACTTCAGTGCTGATGATCTTCTATGTCCGTTTTTTAGCCATGTTCTGTTTCCATGCCCTTGCTATAATGACTTAATGCCGTTGCTCAGGGCAGCTTCCTGATTGAAACAATGATGCATCATGAACTTTGGGATGGCCATTTATAGCCTCCACCCAGTGCTCGTGGGACATGGTGACAACGTAGGAGGTAAATCGGGACACGGGGGCTATGCAATGTGACCAAAAAGCAATGCAGTGACTCAACAAAGACCTTCATGTCAGGATCACCAAAAATATTTTAATGAAAGTTGTAGTTTTAAAAAGATTATATGAGAATTTATTGACAATGTTTAGATTTTTTTTTACCTCTTAGAAGTTGGGAGTGGTATAGCTGTAAGGCTGGGTTCACACTTGTGCAGTGAGAATTTCAGCTCTTTTATCTCTGCAGACAGATAAGAGAAGTGTTCAGCAGATTAGCTCCGTTTTTGCTGCGAATTTGGAGACCTGGGGGAAGTTCTGAGTGAGAGGAGAGTGGGGGAGAAATGTATTGAGCTGAATGAGAGAAATTCCTGAAGAGAACTGAACACATCTGCGAATCAGCTGCGTACCCATAGAAGATAATGGGACTGAATTCGCACCTGAGCCGCACCGCAAGGCCTCCACAACGCATACGGATTTCCGGCAATGCGCAGTGCGAATGCATCGCACATATGTGAACCAGCCTCATTGAAAACAATGTATTTAAAAATGTTCTGCGTATTAGATGCGGTTTAAGCCGCAACCAATTCGCATAGGTGTGAACCCGGCCTTAGAGTACATTTACAAATGCAAATCAAAAGCAGTCATATGGACGATTTAAAATCAGAAGCTTTCTTTATCAAAATCTCCCTCTATATTTGTCTGTATTGACGTTTTGCTTTTAAACTGTCTGCATCAACTCTTTTCACTAAGTAAAAAGTCAATAGACAGGTATAAGAGAATATCCAACAATCAGTGTTGCAATTTGGACTTTTTTCTGATCAATTACAAAAGAGGAAACAACTCGCTTTTATCTTTCCTTTGTGTTTGTTGAAGAAGAATGCACCCAAAACATCTTCCCTAAGCCCAAGCTTTGTAAAGCAAACCCCTTTTACGTTCCATAGAATAAACCAGTTGCGGAGCATTAAAAGCTACCTATTGATTTGTGCTTGGACTGAAAGCCTTGCTGTGATGTAAATGAAAATGTGTCAAGAGTCAATATTGATTTTTTTTTTAAACATGACTGGCCCATGGGAAATACCGCTGACCATTGTACCAGTGCTTGTCAGTGAATGAAATAAGACTTTTTCCACGAGGCTACACATGTCCAGACATGGACTTTTCCTCCACGATATTTTTCCTTCATCCTCTACTGAGAAAGTATGTAGCATAATTAATTACTGTCAGAGATGAAGAGACAGTGGCTAACATCTATCTTTGCAAGCCTTTACATGAGCCTTTATTGTGGGCCAGGTTTCTAAATATTGTTACGTATGCATGCTGTTTTTATTTTCTTAGACAGTATTTTATTTAAGTTTTTAAGCAGTTAAATACAAATAGGTTTGTGTCCACTTTACTCATCTGGTCTCAGCAAGGGATCACCTAATCCATTTTAAATTCATACATAGGATATACTTTGCTCCAGCAAAACTAGCTGGAACTTACCCAGGGGTATCCGCAGAGTGCTGGCGCTGTTCCTTCTTTCCATCGACTTTTGGTCATGTGTTTTGGCATTGCCCGGTGGTTAGGGATTATTGGACCACTATTCTTGAGTGTATAATAGATGTCACCTCTTTACCTGTGCCCATGATGGTAGCAGGATTGGTGGAGCGCCTGGCGCCTACTAGGACACAAAGTACATTGCTAAATTTGTTGTTGTATTATGCCCGTAAGGTATCAATCTTATATTGAAAAAAAAACACCACGCCTTTTATCCCCTACTGGAAGGGATTGGTTAATAAAATATTGCGGCTCTATAGAGCTACATACTTGAACAGGGGTTGTTCCAAGAAATTTGGGAAAGTTTGGCAGATTTGACTAAATAGCCCTACCAACGTTGCACATAGGGAAATAACAATTAGGATATGACTGCCTGAGTGGGGTGGTGTTTGGTGGGGTAAACTGTGCTAGTTTTATCTCTAACCTGTTGAAAAAAATCCTTGCTTGATGTCATTCAAACCTTCGGTCCTTAGGCCCTCATTAGCTTGGGGTGCTCTGCCCTGGAGGGATACGCTGTGATTACCTATGATTCTATATGGGAACTGCATTTATGTCACTGGTTACGCTACTATTATGTAAACATCCTATTCTTTATTCCTGAGGGACACAGAGCACTTGATGCTGTGAAAGTTCTTCCTGGGATTGGGGTGGAGGGTGGGTTTGTGTTTTTGTGGAGAAGTTTCTTGTTTCTGTACTGAGCCCTGCGTCATGGAAACTTTGGGCCAGATCCACAAAACTTTTACGGCGGCGTATCTCCAGATACGCCGCCGTAATTTCAAATCTCCGCTGTCGCATCTTTATGGTAATTCTAAAAGGCAGTTACGCCTAAATTTTACCAAGATACGACCGGCGTAAGTCTCTTACACCATCGTATCTTGGTTGCGTATTTACGCTGGCCGCTAGGGGGCGCTTCCGTATATTTTCCGCATCGAATATGCAAAAGAGCTAGATACGCCGATTCACGAACGTACTTGCCGGCGCATTTTTTTTACACCGTTTGCATAAGGATTTTTTCCGGCGTAAAGTTACCCCTTCTATATAGAGGCGTATGCAATGTTAAGTATGGACATCGGGACAGCATTGAATTTTCCGTCGTTTGCGTAAAATGTTTGTGAATAGGGCTTTGCGTAGGTTACGTTCATGTCGAAACCAATGAGTATCTGTGGCGTAATTTTGCGCATGCGCACTGGGATACGTCCACGGACAGCGCATGCCGTTCGTTAGAAACTTCTTTTACGCTGGGTCATGGTTGATTACCGTACTACACGCCCACTCCAAGCCTACTTTGAATTACGCAGGCTTACGCCGGCCCATTTACGCTATGCTGCCGTAACTTAGGACGCAAGTGCTTTGTGAATATGGCACTTGCCTCTCTAAGTTGCGGCGGGGTAGCATAAACAAGATACGATACACCCGCACAAAGATACGCCGATCTTTGTGGATCTGGCCCTTTGTTTTTTCTTGTTATTCTTGCAAAATAGTAATAAAAAAAATACAAATAGATTTCCCTACCACTAAGGGGCACACACAGCCACAAGACTACATCTCACAGTCTCCTCGGAAACAGATAAAAGTGAAGTACCACAATACATTGATTTGTTCAGTTTCTAGGAGCTCTCAAGCATCAGGAATAGGTAACTGCCTACATCTCTCAGAAGGCAATTAAAAACCTGCCTGTCCACCTTGAAATCACTGCACAGGACCCATGTTGGTCTGTGTTGGCCATTATGACACCAGTGTACACACACTGTACGGATAACTATCCAATTCTATATAGAAAAAGAGTAAAAATTGCCTCGGTCCACCACAATGAAAAATGTGCAATTACAAGTGTCACTCGTAAGTTCTTGTTATTGCTCTATAATCTCAACACAGCCCAGTAATTACAGTGGGATATTTTTCAGCACTTGCTTTTATCAGGCTTTATACAGCAAACTTAAGGCAGATCACCATTAATAAACACAGAATATTGAAGAAACTGAAAGGTTTATGCCAATTTAAATACATCATTTTAAAGAATGTAATCAATAATATTCTATTCTATAAACATTTTGTATCTTTCTCGATGTTTTATACTTTTTCATGTAAGAATAATATAGAGGAGACATCACAAGCGATCTTCTCAAGTTTATGTAAAATGACATTTAGTATGCATATGGTGAAACGGAAAGAGTATTTCTGCTGCTACTATAACTTATTTTTAAAGCATTTTTTTAATTCATGGGATGAATGATCTTATAAACAAGGTATGTAGGCAGAGTTCCCATCGTTGATGTGTTTCAAGTACTAGCTTTATAACAAATGTATGAAAGCGATCTTTAATGTGAACCCATTGGACAAGGTAAAAAAAAATACTATCAGCAAGCACCAAAATGTGCCTTCTTTAACCTTTACTAAGATTTTTTTTTCTTTTTTTTATGTGTGCCATTGTGATCTTGGTTTTATTACGTTTTCTAGGCTACAAGAGTGCCTCCTGGGTCATTGAGGTGCATTAGTTAGTAGGACAGTGGGAAGATAGGGTTTAACTCAGGGGATAAATCTTAGTCCATAGCCAATCAGAGTGTATCTAGGATCAGAGAGACACCTTCAATAGGGTTTTCTTTTGTTATTACATAGCAGGATACCTTTGATGCATGCTTTTTGGTGAAGATAGGAATATTCAGTTTAAGAATTAATAAATATATTTTATTAAATATTATAATTGTATCTGGCTAATTACAGTATAAAACAGAGCCACACTGCCATCTGTAAGCCTTTTAGCTTTCATAAGATCACATGTCTGGGATCCACTCAGATTGATTCTTTATCATTACTGGGATTCAAAATAGAGCTTGACAGCTAGCAGACACACACATTGTTGATGTAAAATTGACACATCACCTTGTATACGGCACATCCCCATCAGGGATATAAACAATCATGATAACCACTACCTACTTTATCTAAAAGTAAAAAAAAAAAAAAAAAAAGTTTAGCTTTAGATACATTTTAATCTACAAAGTATGGGCAGGGGAGATTCATGTATGAGGCATGAATTATCAAAAACTGTATATAATGATTTTGAAATGAGCAAGCTTAGTATACTGTCAACCAAATAAGAAAAGTGTGTGGATATATTTTTACACCTTAATACAATTTCTGTTGCTGGCTGTATACTACAAGAATTTCACAGATAAACTTGTGATAGCTGGCATGTGTGTTGAGAAATGAAAGATGATCACAGTTAAGCAGTGACAAAGCACGTAAATTTGCTACTATGCTGGGAAATGCTGCATAAAATTAGCTTTCAGGGAGAGATAAATAGCTGGTCTTGGAACTTGAAATTGCAGGGATGCTGGGTACTGTTTTCAAATGTCCAATTTGTAGAAATTTTAGATATATTTGCCATAATTATGTTTTGTCCAAATGCCCCATCTCAGCAAAGAAATAATTGCAGAGCCAGTGCCAGAATAGAAATGCATTTTATTTAAAGAAAATCTGTATTCTGTTAATCCTATATAAGAAAGTAATTATAGTGATATGTATATATAAAATGTAATGTTTTCCTAATTTTGGGGACAAGGTCTATTTAAGGTTCTTGCACACGATGGAGGCTATATTAAACTTGCAATATAAAGCAGCAGTCCTTCCATCTGCCTTAGAGGAAAATGCATTAGGAGACGTCATTAATATTTAAATGTACTTGTACTGTTTCCTAATTGCATTTTCCTGAACAAAATGTCCACATTTACTAAAGAGAATCTTTCAAACAAGCCAGAAAAAGAATGGTCCACATAGAAGAAAAAAAAATGACTATGTAGTGTAAAATACCAATGCTAGCTGCCATGGACAAATTACATTTACATAAATTCATTTACCTTATTTCAAAAATAATTGATCTTTTGAATGTAATTAAGAGAATGGAATGCTGGGCAATGACAGGATTGTACAAGAGCATTAGGAGGCTAAAGCACCTTGTAAAATTGCTTACCTAAGTATTAGGAACATGAGAGGCTAGAGTATTAAAAAAAAGGTACATTTTCAAATTTTAAGTAACTTATCTATGTGCACTATCAGGGAAATCAAGATAAATAGTGACATAAGCCTATAAATTAGTGTCGCAAATCTTCAGTACACAGGGCACTAGGGATGAGCTTCGAGTTTGAGTAGAACTCATGTTCGACTCGAACATTGCCTGTTCGCCGAACAGCGAACTATTTGGGGTGTTCGCGGCAAGTTCGTGTGAACTTTAGAACCCTGTTAAAGTCTATGGGACTCGAACGTTTGAAATCTAAAGTGCTCATTTTAAAGGCTAATATGCAAGTTATTGTAATAAAAAGTGTTTGGGGACCTGGATCCTGTCCCAGGGGACATGTATCAATGCAAAAAAGTTTTAAAAACTGCAGTTTTTTTGGCAGCAGTGATTTAAATAATTCCTTTAAGTTAAACAATAAAAGTGAAATATTCCTTTAAATTTCGTTCCTAGGGGTGGGGGGGGGTATAGTATGCCTGTAAAGTAGCGCTTGTTTCCCATGCTTAGAACTGTCCCTGCACAAAGTGTCATTTCTGAAGGAAAAAAAGTAATTTAAAATCACTCGCAGCTATAATGAATTGTCGGCTCCTGGCAATACATAGAAAAGTCATTCATAAAAAAAAATGTGTGGGGGTCCACAGCATTTTTTTTTAATTTGGAGTGGAGTTCCCCTTAAAATCCATACCAGACCTGGAATGGATATTTGGGGGGAACCCCACATAATTTTTTTTATTTGACGCAGGGTTCCCCTCAATATCCATACCAGACCCTAAGGTGAGTGATTTTAAATTACCTTTTTCCTTCAAAAATTACATTTTGTGCAGGGACAGTTCTAAGTACACGCTACTTTACAGGCATACTATACACCCCCCTAAGTACGAAATTTAAAGGAATATTTCAATTTTATTGTTTCACTTTAAGCATTATTAAAATCACTGCTCCTGAAAAAATGTCCATTTTAACTCTTTTTGCATTGATACATGTCCCCTGGGGCAGAACCCAGGTCCCCAAACACTCCCCTGGGGCAGGACCCTGGTCCCCAAACACTTTTTAGGACAATAACTTGCATATTAGCCTTTAAAATTAGACTTTAACAGGGTTCTAAAGTTCACACAAACTTTTGGTCTGTTCGCAGGTTCTGGTGCGAACCGAACCCAGGGGTGTTCGACTCATCCCTAGAGGGCACCCACTAACTCACAAACATAGGCATGAGCACGGGGTGTCAGATGTGCCACATCCCAGGACTTTTTTGCTGACAAAATGTGTGAGAACTCTTTTTTAGCACCTCTGCCAATTGACACTGATAGCTGCAGATGGGACTATTTATCATTTGGATGATATCACTCCACCACCTACTGTCAGGGTTGATGTAGCATGTGAACTGAAGAGGCAGCATTGGATAATTCCTGACTGCTTACTGCACGGTATGTGGTTGCAGTTTTGATAGGAGTTAGTAGTTACCCACCATCCAATGCTCATGTTGCCAGAAAACAGAGCCTTGGATGCACCCTTATTCATTGCCTAATTCCTCTCTGAGCGGCAGTCGTGTGAAAACTCACTCTCTCCTTGGCCCAGATTCAGGTACATCTGCGCATTATTGGACCGGCGTAGCGCACCGCCTTTACGTTAGACTTGCGCAATTTTGTCGCGTAATCACCCTATTCTTGTAGCTTTCGCGCAGAAAATTGCGTTTTTTCAGAGGCGTAAGGCGGAGTAATACAAATTGGGAAGGACGTGGGCGTGTTACATTGAAATAAGCCGTGACCCCATGCAAACGAAGGGCCGGCCGGCTCGCGCATGCGCGCTTGAAGGAGACCATGGTCAGCTCCGCTGTGCGCATGCTCACAACTCGGAAGCGGCGCAATCAGTGAAATTGAAAATGGACTAGGGCAACGTTGTGAACTACGCAAACAGCATAAATAGACAGACACAAACGCACTTGCATTGCAAAAGTACATCCCTTTGTCCCTTCCCATTTAACCAAGTGCTTTTGTCCTGTTGTTCGTTGCGTTGTGTTTTGTAGTTGTCAGATTAGTGTTCTGTGTGATCAAGTGTTTGTTAGTAGATCTTTGAACGTGTTTTTTGATAAGTGTTTGAGTGACTGTTTGTTTGATATATTTCTGTTCGTTTGTTTTCTTGCTGTTTTTTTGCTGTTTGTTTTTGTGACTGTTTCTTGCTGAGTGCTTGTGTGATTTTAGTGGGTGTTAGTTTTCTCTTTGTGTGTGTTCTTGCTTGATTAGTTGTGCTTGTTTTTGTGAGTGATTTTTGTTGACTGGGAGTGAGTTTTTTTGGAAGTATGACAGAGAGGAAGCGAAAGCTCAATTTTACTGTGGGGGAAAAAAGAATTCTTGCCCGGGGCCATTAGCGATTATGGGCATTTCCTCCACGGCCCGGACAGTGCCAACACCAACCCGGCCAGGAGGAGGGAGATTTTGGATATGATCACTGAGCAGGTCAATTCAGCGGTGGAGGGGGAGACACGGACCCGGTCTGGGATTGACAAAAAAATCAGTGACCTCCGGCGTCTGGTCAAACAGAAGCTGGCCAGAATGCATGCCCATGCCAGGGGCACAGGAGGGGGCCCACCATGCCGTATTAGGCTGACAGCGGAGGAGCGTGCGGTGGCCCTGACCTTTCATCGGCATGAAGTTGAGGGCCTGCCCGGCTTTGACTCAAGTCCGGAGCCCGTGGTGCCAGGTAAGTATTTTTTTTAATATCAGGTGTGTAGCATGTGTGGGGGAGGGGGTGAAAGGGAATATGTGGCAAGTGTGTGGATCCTCCAACCTGTGAATGTGTTGTGTCATCCACAGATGTGCAGGAGGGTGCAGGGCCATCTGGCCTGACCGCACCATCCCCAGGACAGCAGCCTAATGAGGCCCCCCCAACAAGGCCGGAGTCCACGGAGGAGGTTCAAGAGGAGGAGGAGAATCATGAGGAGGAGGAGAATCATGAGGAGGAGGAGTCCATGTCAGGCACTGGACGTTTGGTTTTTGAGGACTCTTCCCCTCTGGCTGGCAGCAGGCAGCCCTCCCTAAGGGGGAGCCCCCCCTCCTCCCCCAACATGGCTCCCCTCCCAAGGGCCTCCCCTTCTCCCCGGCCACAAGCATCAGCTGGAGGCAGGATTTCATCCCAGAACACCAGGGGGTTGGCCGATCTCCTGCCGGCCACTCTGAGAAGGGACCAGTTCCTCCAGACCCGCCATCTGGGACAGGTCAGACAGACATTGGTGCGGATGGAGGAGAGCCTGTCCTCCATCAAGGATACGCTGGGGAACCTGGACTCCCACTCCCGGGCTTTCACAACCTGCCTAAACGACCTGCAGACTACATCAGCAGGCATTGGGCAGGATGTGAGGGCCCTTACCCAGGCTATCCAGGCACACACGGCAACACTTGGTGCTGCCCTGGACAGAATAGCCGTGGCCTTGGAGGGCAGGCCGCCAGGTGGGCAAAGATCAGGGGCTGCTCCTCCTTCCCCGGTTTTCCCCCTCCCCCATGAGTCTCCCCTGAGGAGGCAGGGCCGTGGCCGGGGGCGCCCCAGGCGTGGCTCACGTCAAGGGCAAATTATTTTTTTCCCCTCTTTTTTTTTTTTTTTTTGCTGGAAAATTTTTGATTTTGCTGGTAATTTTTTTTTTTGGGTTGTGAATGCTGTTTGAATGTGGGGGTGACATTCCTGCCGGAAAAGGGGTGTCACCCTCAATTTTGGTGGAGAAGGGTTCCCCAGGACCAGGGAGAAGTGATCCCCAGGTCCGTGTGAATGGTGTATGTATGTACAGTGACATAATTGGAGCCTTGGCGTGGCGTTGCTGCTCACAAGTCCAGCATGGTGGACTGGTGCCAATCCATTTTGATGTGGATGTGAGGTGTGTGTGCTAGGGACCACAGTGGTGTGCATGCATGCATTCTCATTGTGCCATGATTAATGTGTGTGTTTAACGTGCAAAGATGCCCAATGTGAGCTGTCTCCTGGCTGCTCTTCCCTCAGAAGACAGGGGACCCTCGGTTAGGGGGGGATTGTCTGGTTCAGGGGTCAGGTCATCACGTAGGTCAATCTGCAGGCCCTTTCTTTCTGCGAAGTTGTGCAGCATGCAACATGCACCGATGATCTGGCACACAAAGTTTGGGGAATACAAGAGGGTACCCCCAGACTTATCCAGGCATCGGAAACGTGACTTTAGGAGGCCAAAGGTGCGCTCCACCACTGCTCGTGTTTGGGCATGTGCTTGATTGTATCTTTCCTCTCCTGGGGTTTGGGGGTTCCGGATAGGAGTCATGAGATGGGGTCCCAGTGGATATGCAGAGTCACCTGTAAGGGAAAAGGCAGGAGGATGTTAGTCATGCATGTGCCCCTTGTGATGTGTGCATCATGGGAGGGGATAGTCATGCCTGACTCCCATGTCACTCACCAACCAGCCAGGTGTCGCCATACACGTTCTGATCGAATTCCATTCGGATGTGGCATTGATTGTATATGTAGCTGTCGTGGCTGGACCCTGGGTGTTTGGCACGGACGTGCCATATGAGGCCTTGGGCATCAACTATCACCTGTACGTTGATGGAATGCCAATGCTTCCGATTGCGGTACATGTGCTCTGTCTCCTGGGGGGGCTGGAGTGCCACATGTGTGCAATCAATGGCCCCCACGGTGCGTGGGAATCTGGCAATTCTGTAGAAATCTGTCATTGCCTTCAGCCGCAGGTCCTCAGTGGTGGGTTTGATGATTTGGTTGGCCATGCGTCTGAGGATTGCAGGGACAACCTGGTGCACACATCTGCTCATGGAGGATTGTGACATCCCAGCCACCACTCCACTTGTACGCTGAAAAGAGCCACTGGCAAGGAAATGGAGTGTTGCCATGACCTTGACCAGTGGCTGCACTGCATGTGAGCGGTGTGTTCGGCTGGTGATGTCCTCCTGCAAGGTTGTGGTTAATTCCAGGATGACATGAGGGGTGAATCTGAAGATGCGATACACCTCAGAATCACTCATGCCAAACAGGTCTATGCGGGTGCGGTATATCCTCTCCCGTGCCATCCTCCGTGCCCTCATCCTTCTTTGTTCATCTAAAGTCAGTAGTATAGCTATGTGCGACAATGCCCCTGGCATGTTGGCATACAGATTGTTGTGCAACACGTGTGACTGCTGAGCTCCTCACTAACAGTGTTGCTTTATCTAACAAGTAGACTTTTTTTCTCTTTTTAGACCAGCTTTTATATGCTCTAATTTTAGACAGGACATTTTGCTGTTGCGCACACTGCGTCGCCTGCGCTGCCCCAACGTTCTTTTGTGGATCCCCGTAAGTCCCTCATTAGCATATTTGACTAGCAAATCAATGGTCTGTCTAGCGCACTTTTGCGCGGACGGATGCACCAGTCTAACGAAATTACGCGGGACAAAAAAAAGTAGATTTTTTGCGTATCTCGTTCTGGGGATGCCGTGCATCGAAACGCACGCGCACATTTCGACTTACGCACGCGCATCTCCTGTTGCGCAGACGTAATCGCTCTGTGAATCTGGGCCCTTGAGTTCATGTCTGACTTACACATTTCCAGTACAAATGGGCAGAGGAGGAAGAGATCATTACAGTGCAACCCCGATAACTTCTTCCTGCTCAGCACACACCAGTGCTCACCCAAGCCAGAATGAAGATCTGAGATGACAGATGGCTGGCTGAATTTACATGTGAGTATTGACCTTATTTGCCTATTACACTGTACATTGCTGTGATGTAAACCTGCCCTACACTTTGCAGGGAAGGTTTACTGAAAGAGAAAGTAACTTTTTTGAATAGGTTAGGAATTACTGGGACTTCTGAGGTGCTACATTATTCCACATAATCATTATAGCTTATTAAATCATATTTTTTTTAAGATGTAATGTGTATGACTATGTGGAATACATCTATGTAGCACCCTAGAAGTCCCAGTAATTCCTAACCTTTCAAAAGTCTTAACATAAACAGCAAGGAATGTGATTGCATCTCAACTTCAGGAAAGGAAAAAAAAGTACATCCTTGAGCAGTGTGTGTGTGGGGGCGGAAGCATCTTTTAACTGATTCCATTCTCTCTTCCTTCATCCAATTTCTTGACATCATAACATACCATACAGGGACATTAACTCAGTATAGTACGATGGGGAGGCTGGAGTGTGGCTATAGCCAGAAAAAAAGCCTGGTACACACCAGTAAAAACTGCCAGCTGGTACACATCAGTTGTTTTTTTTTCATTCAACCCAGCAGGCTGAACAAAAAAACGAACAGCTCTGGAGGAGCCGCTGTACTAACAATCCGAAAAGACAGCGATCTCCCCTACTGATCTAGTGTGTTCTGACGGATGGACGGCCCCCTCCCCTAGCCAGAACACTCCAGTCATCGCTCTCAGCCAGTGGCGCACTAATCGGGAGCCGATCATCATTCCCCTTTGATAGTTTGTTACACCGACTCCAGTACACACAGGCCGAATATCAGCCAGTTTCTATTGGACCAGCTGATGCCCTCTGACATTTGGTCCTTGTGTACTAGACTTAACTTATATAGAACCTGAAGAGGACAAGTCACAGTAGTGGAGGGAGCCTGCTGGAGCAAGGAAAAACATAAAGCTGGGTGCGCACAGATTGACATTTGTCTAGTTCAGGGATCATCTGAATTTCAGTTTGTGTGTACCCCTTCCTGTTAGACAGAAGTTGATCATTAAATCAGCTTCTTTTGGACAGGAGTGCTGGAAACCTTATTCAATTAGTGTCTTGTAGCCAATTAACTGCATCACTAATCAGTGTATTCTGACAATGGAGAATCCCGGCTGTCAGAATACAATGTCCCAGCAGGAGGGATTCCTCTATCCACATTACTTGTTTGGGTGCAGGAACCTGTCAGCTAGCAAAATAACCTGTGAACATGAACCAACTTAAAGCATAGTTTCACCTTTTAGAACATGTTACGCCAGTATACAGGTTGTAAAATGTTTTAGTTGCCCCCTCTCTTCCTCTGCACCCCCCCACACAGCTGCCTAATTAATTCATAGGAATCTGTGAATGTATAAACTACAAGTCTAGTCCACCACTGCAGCAAACAGACTTGTAGTTTAAAAGAACAGCAGCACACCCATATTTCATTTACACTACCTACAGGTCTGCAATGACAGCCATACATAGGCACGGGCACAGAGCTGTAGGCAGTGTCTGCAGGAGCCTGACACTTCACCCACAATCTGCTGATCATGGGTGCAATACTTTACAGGCTCCTGTTTTAGAAAATTCACAGGCAAAAATATGTGCATTTATTATTTTCTTAATGAAAAGGTGAACCTATCCTTTAGGTATAAGGTTTAGGTTTTATACCTTATCTCTCTGCCCCTAGACTAAATGAGCATTAAACCCATGCAGTATGGGGGCCCTACTGCATAGATGATTTTTTTTTTTTTTATTATGAACAAGAATGTCAGAGAAGACTCTTGGGTCAGGCAGAAACATAAATGGGCGGTATATATGTGAGTGTTTGTGTGTGTGTATGCAGTATACAGCCCTCTACTTCCACTCGCCTTCTCGCATTTTGCGAGTGGAAAATAATGGCTGGCGAGCGTGGGCTGTCTGGGAGTGGGGAGTGAGCACCGCCGACAGGCGGGGTTAAATGGGAGCCTTTCTCTCACTGATCACCGAGGGTAAGAGAGAGGAGAGCAGGCGGCCGGATCATCAAAGCAGGGAACATTGCTGTAGCAGCTTTAATTTGCATTGTCGTGTGTTCCTGCAGCTCGCCGCCACTTACAGCCCCACCTCCTGGCCCGGGTACTTTGATAGACAGATCACTAGTCCAATGCCAAGACATGTGACGTATAATAAAGTACCCGGGCCAGGAGGCTGGGCTGTATGTGATGGCGGAACACACAGAAATTCAAATGAAAGCTGTTACAAAGATGTTCCCCGCTCTGATGATCCAGCCAGCTGCATTGTTGGACACAGGTAGGCTGCATTAATGGGTACAAGTAGGCTGCATTGTTGGACACAGGTAGGCTGCATTGTGGACACAGGTAGGCTATTTTTGGAACTTAAATCTGCATGAAACATTTAAGTGTCATTTCATGAGATAATTTATGAGGGTGTGTTTAGGGACATGTTTCGGGTCAGAAATAGGGGCAGGGTAGGGTAGGGGTTGGGTGGGGCAACTGGTGGTAAGTAACGCTTAAGGCCTGGCTAGTAGCTTAGGACTTGAAATTTTGAACTCTGCAGTATATATACTGTATATATATATATATATATATATATATATATATATATATATATATGTAAATACACACACACACATACAGTATACAGTGCCTTGAAAGAGTATTCATACCCCTTGAAATTATCCAAAGTTTGTCATGTTACAATAAAAAATGTAAATGCATTTTATTGGGATTTTATATGATAGACCAACACAAAGTGGCAAATAATTGTAAAGTGGAAGGAAAATGATGAATGGTTTTCAACATTTTTTACAAATAAATATCTGAAAAGTGTGGCATGCATTTGTATTCAGCCCCCTTTACTCTGATACCCCTAACTAAAATCTAGTCAAACCAATTGCCTTCAGAAGGGACCTAATTAGTAAATAGAGTCCACCTGGGTGTAATTTAATCTCAGTATAAATACAGCTGTTCTGTGAAGCCCTCAGAGGTTTGTTAGAGAACCTTAGTGAACAAAAAGCTTCATGAAGGCCTAGGAACACACCAGACAGGTCAGGAATAAAGTTGCAGAGATGTTTAAAGCAGGGTTAGGTTATAAAAAAATATCCCAAGCTTTGAATATCTCATGGAGCACTGTTCAATCCATCATCCGAAAATGGAAAGAGTATGGCACAACTGCAAAACTACCAAGACATGGCCGTACCCCTAAACTGACTGCCAGGCAAGGAGAGCAAAGAGAGCATTAATCAGAGAAGCAGCCAAGAGGCCTATGGAAATTCTGAAAGCGCTGCAGAGGTTAAACCATTGTTTAAAGAAAGCCATAAGAAGTGCCATTTGTAGTTTGCGAGAAGCCATGTGAGGACACAGCAAACATGTGGAAGAAGATGCTCTGGTCAGATGAGACCAATATTTTAGACCTAAATGCAAAACAGTATGTGTGACAGAAAACTAACACTGCACTACACCCTAAACACACCATCCTCGCCGTAAAAACATGGTGGTGACAGCATCATGTTGTGGGGATGCTTTTCTTTAGCAGGGACAGGGAAGCTGGTCAGAGTTGATGGGAAGATGGATGGAGCCAAATACAGGGCAATTTTAGAAGAAAACCTGTAATGTTTCGTACACACGATCGGAATTTCCGATGGAAAAAGTCAGACATTTGATTGGACAAAGGTCCAATCATGTGTACAGGGCATTAGAGTCTTCAAAATACTTGAGACTGGGACAGGATTCACTTTCCAGCAGGACCACAACCCTAAACATACAGCCAGAGCTACAACGGAATGGTTTGGATCAAAGCATATTCATGTGTTAGAATGGCCCAGTCAAAGTCCAAATCCAATTGAGAATCTGTGGCAAGACTTGAAAATTGCTGTTCACAGGCACTCTCCATCCAATCTGACAGACCTTGAGCTTTCTTTCAAAGAAGAATGGGCAAATATTGCACTCTATAGATGTGCAAAGCTAGTAGAGACATACCTGAATAGACTTGCAGCTGTAATTGCAGCGTAAAAAAAAATTAAAACGATTTATCATTTTCCAGTGTCACTTTGTGTTGGTCTATCACGTAAGTTCCCAATAAAATACATTTACGTTTTTTTGTTGTAACATGACAAAATGTGGAAAATTTCAAGGGGTATGTGGCAAATGTGGGAACTGGTGTTCCTACCTCTTGCTGGAGCACCAAATTTATGTTTGTGGTCTAGCTATAAAAAGCAGTTTAGGAATGCAGCGATTGAAGATACACATGTGAAAAATTCCCTAATGGATATTGTTAGGTAGCTCAGTGATCAGATTTAAAGAAAAGTCATTCATAGCTTAACCACTTTCTTACTGGGCACTTAAACCCCCCTCCTGCCCAGACCAATTTTCAGCTTTCAGCGCTGTCATACAACACTGTACCCGAATTAAATATTTATATATATTTTTTCCCCACAAATAGAGCTTTCTTTTGGTTTGTATTTGATCACCTCTTCAGTTTTTATTTTATTTTAAAAAAAACATAAAAAGACAAAATAAAAATAAAAATACAAAACCATTTTAGATTTTGTTATAAAAATTTTAAGACAGGTCATTTTCTCATTCATTATGGCACTGTTATGCACTGGTGGGCACTGATTTGTGACACTGTGGGCACTGGCAGGTGGCACTGGTGAGCACAGACGAGATAGCTGTGCACCTTCCTCTTCAGGACCGATGTCCCTTGCACAAAAGCCGGTGATTGTCTTTTTTTCTCCTTGTGCTGTCATCGCGAGGAGAAAAAAAAAATGATTACTGATCTTCTGTTTACATTGGCTGTCATTGGCTGGCGGCTGATCGCGTGGTAAGGGGCCGGGATTGATGGCCTCCCGGCAGAGTAAGCCCGCAATGTAATTTCAATTATTTTAATATTATTAAATGTGCCGTTTTTCTCATTTAAATACCTGGTGACTTTGCCAGTAATGTTCCTATGCAGACACTTTCCTTTATGGGATGACATGGCTCTGTCCCTGTCTACCAACGGTTCCTGCATTGTAACTCTGTCAACCTTCCAGTGAAGACCACAAGTTGCCATTTTAACTCAAATTGCAAGTAAGATGACTGGAGGCAAACATAGAAAGAGTTGAGGGAACTAGAGGTGATGTGAACATTAGTGCAATACTTATTCTGCCTATGAATGTTTCTAGCTGTGCCAGAACAGTGCTGGTCAGGTCTGTGCACATGTTTGCATCTGTACAGTGCTGGTTGAGTCTCTCACACAATTCTAGTTGTATCAGTAATGTACTCATTATGCAGTGTACCCTTCCCCACTATGGTATAAATTATCTACCGATATTCAAAAACAATCACACCACAGTGTATGATCAGCTGCTAGAAGAGCCGGTTCACACAGAAGCGAAATGACTTTGTGGGCGACTCGGCAAGGCGATCTCAAGACAACTTCAGAGGCGACTTGCAAAATGACTTCTGTATTGAGGTCAATGCAAGTCGCCCCCAAAGTCATACAAGAACGGTTCCATTGAACAGAGCGGAGCGCGACTTGTCAGGTGGCTGAGTTGCCTGACGAGTCGCCCCTGTGTGAACCAGCTCTAAGTAAATTAACTCTTAAAATTCAGTGTAAATAAATAAACACAGAGTTGAAAACACACAGTATATCCAAGCAGTTAACAGTCAAACCAACAATAAAATTAAAACCAAAAAAATTACAAAATGTGAAGTTATCAACTGTATCTACAGTATACGTCCAATCAAACATTGATAATAAAAATAATTCAACACAGTGCTATTCTTCCAATCTTTAAAGTGCTCCCTACGCCATGCACTTACCAAAACTGCATGCCTATCTTGCGAAAGACTAGACAAACACAGCTTGTACTGTATAAATCCAAGGTGTTCACATTTGTCCTTTAGATTACTGCCCTTTCCACATTCCACTTCCCCACTCCACAGGTGGACATAAAATACCAAAAAAGACTCTAATAGTGTGCAACTGTTCATATCATTTTATTAAGATATAATAAAATGTACTCACATTAAATTGTGTTTTACCAAGCAAGTAATAAAAACAAGCAAGCACTCTTTCAGCAGCAGGATGGCCATCAGCCACTCAACCCCTCCACCATTCTTTCCACAGACACAATCCATTGCAATAGACAACATCAGACTCTGCCCCCTACGTGTTTCATCCACATTGACATTCTTAAGGAGGATAGAGAAAGTCAATGTGGATGAAACATAGTCTCACATTGTCTATTGCACTAGATTGTGTCTGCTTGGCTGTAAGTGCAGGAAGAATGGTAGAGGGGTTGTGTGGCTGACAGCCGGCTGATCTCTCCATCCAGCTGCCAAAACAGTGCTCTACTGCAGTTTCATACTATTGGAGTCTTGTTTGGTATTTTATGTCTATTTGGGGGGGGGGGGGGGTCGAATGTGGAAAGAGCAGTCATTTTAAAGGTAAACACAACACAGGTAGGGTGGTTGTCTTGGAAATGTTAAAATGATAGGTTTGCGTTATGTAGCAAGAACCCATGTGATAATCTTTGTTAATTGACCGTTAAATGGAGAATTCCACAAAACAAATATTGCACTGTGCATGTGGAAATGAAAATAATATATGGAAAATGCTTCGCTAAATTGTCTGATTTACTAGGATTGATTTCCACAAGGCATAAAATGTTTACTTGCTCGATGCAGCTGTGTTTATTTCAAACATCCAATCAAGCAAATATATATATATATATATATATATATATATATATATATATTTTTTTTTATTCTCCTGCACAAGATTGGGTACTTGAAGTGAGTGCAGGTATACAGGGCCGAGTAAAGGTTTCGGAAAATCAAGCCACAATATCAGCTGTGAACAGCTTTAAAATGGTAAAAAGTTAAACATTTCTGTTTGAGAGAGAGACATGTCATTTGATGAATGCTTTAAAATCTGCCACATAAGGACCTAAAAATGTTTCCATCGTTATTTTGATCTCAGAATGACAATTTTATGTTTTCAGAGGTTGAAAACTGGTGAAAAGGTATCTGGCATATTATAGCATGTATCAGTCAGTCTCCTGAGTTTGGATGCATACATTTTCAGCTGTGTTTTCAGCACATTTTATTTGCGTGGTTATCGAGCATGAAATTATATATCGGACACACTATTGAATTGGCTGTGTCAGAACGGAAATATAATATATTCACGCAAAAGACTTATTAGTGACAGGAATGATAGAATCAATACTGACATAAAGCCTAAAAAGATGATGAGTGTTCTGTGAAAGAGACGTGGCATGTACTAGAATCTAGTTCTGCAATGTAGACTTCTCTTCTTCTGACGCTCTATTACTCTAACTGCAAAAAAAAAATCATCATGAAGAACACAAAGTTGTGTATTTTGTTCATAAGCATTAAAGCCAGGCAGTCAGCTTCAGTGATTGTCTTGTTTTGTTTTTGATTTCCAATTATTGGTTTCATTAGACAAATACATAATTTTAATAAATCCATGAAGGACCTTTACTTACAACAGAATAAAGCATATCTTAATGTTCATTAAAATTTGCTAATATATCAAGGATGTAATTGTGAAAGAACATTTCACGTCTTTTTAATGACCCAAATATTTTATATAACGCTGCTGTGTTTTACAGTGCAGGGAAACTGTTTTATAAATACTCAGGGCTTTTTTTCTGGGGGAACTTGGTGGAACTCAGTTCCACCACCTTTGGCTCAGACCCTTTGGTGCCCGCTCACCACAATCACTTGTGAACACAGAAGTCTGGTTTCTGTGTTTACAAGTGACTGCTTTGTAACCCCCTGAACTCTGCACACTGTATGTAATGCAATTCTGGTATTTAATGCCCCTTTAAGACCCTTCTACTGTTTGTGAAATCTGAACGGGTCGTGGTTGAGTTCCTGCACCTATTTTCTGAGAAAAAAAAGCTCTGCTTGTTCTAACATAGGGCAGCACAGCACTATCTAAGGGTTTTGATTTGGACTCATTCAGATTCTGTATATTTTGCACTGCACCTGAGCTATAAAAATATAAAGGCTGTTGTCCCGGGAAGGTCTGTCACTTAAATATTAAAGCAAGAGGTGGAGATCTCAGCAATAGTAGCCTCCATATTTCTATTACACCAGGTTCCATTAAAGTGTATGTAAATCCCAAATTTTATTTTAAAAGAATAAGAAAGGCAATGGTTAACTTCTCTGTTAGCCACTTTTTATGTCTGTGTTTTATCATGGAAATTTTTCCTTAATTTCCTGCCTCAGAGACACAGCTGGAAATAAGAAGAGGTCTCTAAAAATTGAGGCGATACCCCCTCTTAAAGTGGTCCTTCACTGAAACATATTTGAAAGTTGCTTTTTTATGTAAGTTTTGCCCACCCCAACCCGCAACCTCCTGAAACATGTCACACGCCCCAGGAGGCTGCGGGACCAATCTGAAATTGTAGCACAATCTTGCGCATGTGCAATGAAAAGCCGGCTGTGGGCTCCCAAAGCCAAAATGGCGGCACCAGGCATCTAGCCCGGATGAAGACAGCACTTGACTACTTGGCTGGTGAGTGTCTGTTTCAGTCAGTAGGTGCAGTATTTGTATAACAACTGAGAAAGAAAGTGGAAAATACTCACCTTTCCATAATCTTCTTTACCTGGTGCATCTTCATGGCAGCATACAATGGAGTAGTGGCTCTGCTACTCGCAGCATTCTCTGGAACTATCTGTATGCTGCCATGAAGATGCACCAGGAAAGAAAGATTTTTGGAAAGGTAAGTATACAATTTTAAGTTTCTCTGGCACATCATGGCAGCATACAATGGGTACTAACTCGCCAGATGGGAGGGTCCAAGAAAAAAATTGCAATTTTCAGTAGCGTAAGTATACGCCTGCACTACAAACTTTGAAATTCTACTGTCGTGAGTTTACCTAATAAAGCATAATAAGGTGTTCCAGGAGGACCATGTTGCTGACTTGCAAAATAGCCTCAGGAGACACTCTACTGTGCTGTTCTCAGAGTTGCCACTGCCCTGATTGTATGTGACCTTAAGTCTTCCGGAACAGGAAAGTCTTTTGAATGGTAAGATCCTTTAATAGTCTTAACAATCCAGGAGGTGATTGTACATGCTAATGCTTACTGACCCTGCCTTAAACCATGCAGGGCCAAACACAGGTTTTAGCTTGCCTGAATAAAGAGGTAGCTGTGAAGTAGGCCATCAGAGTTAGATCTGCATCCAGTAGATGTGGTTCTCCAGCTTCACCAAAGAAAGATGGTAAATTGACATCCTGGTTAAAGTGAAAGGAAAAATACACCTTAGGGATAAAGTGGTCTGAAGGTTTTAGGGCTACTCTTTCAGGGTAAAATGTTAGGTGAGGTTCCTCCAGTACAAAGCCTGCAGCTCTGAAACCTTTTTTGCATAGGTTGTGGCAAACAAAAAGATGTTTTTTATAGTTAAATTACAAAGTGTAGCCAATTCTGTAGTATAGAAATGAGGCCTTGATAAAGCTTTAAGGACCATAGGTAGGTCCTACCTAGGGAACAATCAGTTTCCTGTGAGGTCTTAACTTTATACAAGCCTTTATGAATTGCATCACTAAAGGGTTAACAGCCCATTTAACCCCTGTAAGTGTGGACAAGGCTGAAACTTGAACTTTTAATGTATTAAAACCTAGGTGTTTGTCCAGCCCCAGTTGTATGAACAGCAGAACCTTGGCTGGTTCTGGTGATAAAGGACTCCAGACTTTTTGCTCCATGAGATCTGCAAATTTTACCCATATTCTCTGGTAAGTTCCATAGACCTTTCTAGCTTGAAACAAGGTAGCTACTACCTGTATGGAACATATTTTATTTGATACCCTCCACCTCTTAAATGACATGCCATCAAATGTAGTCTCTTGGGGCTGGATGGCAAAAGTGGCCTTGAGAGAGCAGATCCAATGCCACTGACAAAGGCAATTGTGACTGTAATACTGCTCAATACTGGAAGTTCCTGTGGCAGTCTATAAAAACCTACCCTTCCACTGGTGATTATGGTATTTTCGCTAGGAATCTGCTACAATTCATACTCCAGGGAGTTTTGCTAAACCCATTTGGGGGGATCCCCCCTTTAGAGTTAACTGATTTAACTCCCCAGCTGAGGGACTACTCGTTTGATAAGAAGGAGTGGCTCAACAAGTTTGTTAACTGATTCTGAGTTGCTGGCATACAGACTGCCTGGTCTTTTCGATGAATCGGAGCTCATTCAATTAACAGTCACACTTCCACACCAGGTGTATATATGTAACTGCCATTTTGTTGTTTAGGCACATTGCAACTCGTTTTTCTCTTCTAAAAAGAGTGAATGCCAGAAAGGGCCTTGAACTCTGCTTTCAGTTCAAGAGCATTTAATAGTATGCTTCGTAAGCTAAACATCCCATGATCTTGAGCAGCCTTCTCCTTGAAATATGCCGTTCAAACTTTCTGGTTGGTGCCTGATGTGACAAAGTTCTATTCAGAAACAACAATTGGTCAATTAAAAAGACCCAAAGATACTCAGGCACTGATCTGCTGAGAACAGCTCTTCCCTCGTGAAAGTTCCACTGAATTTTTCTGTGCATCCAAAAATTCCCCCATGAACATTATTCTTTGGGTTTGGCAGATAAAACACTTGACTAGCACCAGACAGTTGACTAGCTACCCAAACTTTTGTAGATTATTTAGCAGAGCATCCCGATGCTGGCTAAACATCTCCTCTCTCACTGGCTAAAAAAAGATGCTGTCCAAGTAGTTGTGTATTCTCATCCCCCTCGCTATGGCAGACAGTAGGACCTTTGTGAATGTCCTGGTTGGAGCTGGACAGACTGAAGGGAAGGCACCAAACCTGGTAGTGGGACTGAAACGCAGAATGGAATGGGATGTGTGAGTAGGGGTCTGATAAACCTACAGACTGACAGTCACTATCAGTCAGTCTGCTACAGTCTGGCTGCCACAATCCTTACCAGTCAGTCTGCTACAGTCTGCCTGCTACAGTCACTACCAGACAACCCTGCTACAGTCTGTTGCCAGAAGTCCTGTTATAAAGCCACAAAGAGTCACAGCCGGATGCCCATGCTGCCCCGGGGACTCAAAGACTGGTGAAGTCAGAAGCTACAGTTTTTACCAAGTGAAGCTTCATATTACAAGGAAATTAGTGCAACAGCCTTTAGTAAATCAACACCACTTATTTTAATACCGGTCAGTGGTCACTGACTCAAAATATGTATCTAGATGAATGAACAGTCAGCAGCCCTTAAAAACGAACTTTTTCTAGGACAGTGATTAAAAGTATTAATGTAAGTAGGTCAGCATGACAGCCAGACAAATAGCATATTCAGGAGGAGAGATTAGCAATGCCAACCTCTATGCTTGTCTCATTACATATTTCCTAGGAAAGTAAAATGTATTTTGTGTTGTTTTTCACTCTTAATTATACTCTAGAACACATTTTATTTCTAAAGCAATATGAAACAGCATGCAAACAATGAGTTGGTATGGTACAGCTTTATTATTGACAACAGCCTCAGTGTTTTTTGTTTTTAACAGTGTGCTTCACCCAGATCCACTGACGTGAAGATCATATTTTTAAAAGATGCTGAAAGCACCATCCTAGTTCTTTGTCATTATTGTGAAATATGCTGTACAACAGACACATCAAACATGAAGCCTACAGACTGCATGCAGCCTGTGGCAGCCTTCTGTGTAGCCCACTAAAGGTCTCCGCTGAAGGTGATGGACAGGCAAGGCTTAGATTTAGCATTTCCCATGAAGATGGTTTGTGGGCAGGAAGATGCTAGACTAGCATCTAAACCTAAAAAGCTATTATATGGTAATGCTCTTCAATATAATGGATCCCTACATGCCGAACGGTATCTGAGTGAATTTTAGATCTCAATGGGATTATTCTTTTGGAAAAACATACATAAGGAATTCAATTTTTTGGGGTTGTGTTTTGTTTAAAGCGATTTTGTTTGTATAATGTGTCTGTATTATCTTAATGTTGTTTGCATATAAATAATAAAAAAATGATTTGATTTAAAAAAAAAAAAATTGTGGTGGAAGCTGCAATGGGAGAAAATAGCTGATTGTAAGGAAAAAGAGACTTTGCCAAAAAGATTTTTCTCTTTTTCTAAAAATAGTTTTTATATTGTTTGCACTTCCTGCAGTGCAGTGTTCACTCCCTGCCCACTTCCAGCATCTGTACGATAAAGCATTCATACATCATCAGTGGTTCCCACCAAAAAAGAAATGGCAGTGGGAAAAGCAACTACAGTATGAACCTTCCAGCACTGGAGGAAATCAGATTAGGTTGTAAATCTGCCATAATGTGCAACTATGATGTGAGTCTTTATCTGTTTTGGCTAAGTATATAGACATTCACCTGAGGGCAACTGCAATGTTGATGTACATTGTACTGTATGGCTGAATTTTTCGTCAAAGTCCATTATTGTTATTTTGTCGTTGCTATAAACGTAATATCAACTTGTAGCAGACTTTTTTAACAACCTATTGGGTATTAGCAGATTACTTTTCAAATAAGCTGACCTGTAGTACCGCATTTCAATTTCAATGTGAGCATGAGGTGCAATTTCAGATTAGTACAGCTAAAGCAACAAGAAGCAATGATACGCTTGGTTGTTACTTATAAATAATCAGTAACCATAAAAAAATACCATTTAGTGGGACATACTCGCTATTTTCCTTAAAGGGTCATATCACCAAAAAGTAATATTTTAGTTATAGAGTCTAATGTCCTGAGTCAGTTTCTGGATTCTTGTACATCTTGGATGCTCCAACAGCAAGATGTTCCTGAAATAGCAATAGTCCTGTGAGCCACCTCTCCTATAGGCTTAAATGTATTCAATATAAAAAAAAGCTGCTAGCGTGAAACACCTCTCATAAATTTGGGCCAAATTAAATGAATAAACAAAACGCAGCACTGAGAAACTTAGTAGTAAACACACCACTACAAAAAAATGGTGAGTGTCCAGTAAGTGATACAAAAATTATAAAAATACCAGAAAATTAAATGTACAGTTCAAATCGCATAATCATGCAAAAACATGCATAAATATAAAAAAATGGTGATAAACAATAAATCCTAAAGAATGAATATATATTGACACACAAGTCTTCGTATAAATATTATTTAAGTGCTCCAGTGCATATGATGAATACTTCAAAGTGCTTCAGTGCATGTGATATTCAAATAGCAGCATTTCTGGAATGATAAGTATTACAGTTCATAAAACCACACAGCCCAGTGAGTGATCGAAAAAGCTGTATCAGAGTGCTGTCACACAGGTGTGTCCCCAAGGTAATGGACGCTCACCTCAAAGCGTGCGACCTTGCAGCTAAGCTTGGTCTATGCACTCTTATGAACCACACCTGGGTTCTATTGGGCAATCTTGGGATCCAGGTCTCCATAGTAAATGTTCCAGATCATAGAAGATAGAAAAAAACTCAGATGGTGCAAGTAATGTTTTTAAAGGTTTATTAAATAAAGAAATCCCCTGCCGGGGTACTCACACAGCGTGGGTGCCGAAGTGCACCACTCTAAAACAGGCCCCTAATGCTGTATAGAGATCGGGATATGGTAAAGTCCTCCTTGGCCTCACACTGACTCTCCTGCCATCATGTCCCCTCCCCTACGCGTCTCGATACAGGGGGTGTCGTATCTTCTTAAGGGGGACATTTCAAGATGTTCCTGCCTTAGTTCTTGACTCTGTTCCACGCCTTTTGGAAATTGTCTTCTTCATACAAACTTCATAAGAGATGAGTACTCTTATAATGGCCTCATCTGCTGTCCAGGTCCAAGACCTAAAGTTAAATATTACTTTAGGGTGGACTGAGTTTAACCACTTAACGACCGCCCAATGTATATATACGTCCTTTTTTTAAAGATGGATATCTCGGTAACGGCAGTAGCTGCTGCCACAATCGAGATATCCATCTTTACAGTGGGCGGTTCTGTCAACGATAACAGTGGTCTCTGCGGCAGATTCGCCACTAGATCGGCGTTATCGGTGGCGGGAGAGGGCCCCCCCTCCCGCCTCTCTCCCGCGCCCTCCGCCGCTTACCGTTGCCGTCTGTAGCAGCGGAGGCGATCGGGTCCGCTCGTCTGCTGTCCGGGGATGCGACTGAGGGAAAAATTTCCCTCATCCGTCCCCATAGCTCTGCTGGGCGGAAGTGACGTCAAAACGTCAGTCCCGCCCAGCGTCTTAAAGAGACAATTTCTTTGTTTACCTTTTTTTCTTTTTCTTTTTTTTTTCATTTAAGCCTAAATATGAGATCTGAGGTTTTTTTGACCCCAGATCTCATATTTAAGAGGACCTGTCATGCTTTTTTCTATTACAAGGGATGTTTACATTCCTTGTAATAGGAATAAAAGCAATATTTTTTTTATTTTTTTATTTCAGTGTTAAAAATGATAAAATAAATAAAAATAAATCCGAAACCCCCAAAAAAATGTTTTAAAGCGCCCCGTCCCGACGAGCTTGCACGCAGAAGCGAACGCATACGCGAGTAGCGCCTGCATATTAAAACGGGGTTCAAACCACACAAGTGAGGTATCGCCGCGATAACGACCGCCCAATGTATATATACGTCCTTTTTTTAAAGATGGATATCTCGGTAACGGCAGCAGCTGCTGCCACAATCGAGATATCCATCTTTACAGTGGGCGGTTCTGTCAACGATAACGGTGGTCTCTGCGGCAGATTCACCGCGAGATCGCCGTTATCGGCGGCGGGCCCCGCCTCTCTCCCGCGCCCTCCGCCGCTTACCGTTGCCATCTGTAGCAGCGGAGGCGATCGGGTCCGCTCGTCTGCTGTCCGGGGATGCAACTGAGGGAAACATTTCCCTCATCCGTCCCCATAGCTCTGCTGGGCGGAAGTGACGTCAAAACGTCAGTCCCGCCCAGAGACAATTTCTTTGTTTACCTTTTTTTCTTTTTCTTTTTTTTTTCATTTAAGCCTAAATATGAGATCTGAGGTTTTTTTGACCCCAGATCTCATATTTAAGAGGACCTGTCATGCTTTTTTCTATTACAAGGGATGTTTACTTTCCTTGTAATAGGAATAAAAGCAATATTTTTTTTATTTTTTTATTTCAGTGTTAAAAATGATAAAATAAATAAAAATAAATCCGAAACCCCCAAAAAAATGTTTTAAAGCGCCCCGTCCCGACGAGCTCGCGCGCAGAAGCGAACGCATACGCGAGTAGCGCCCGCATATTAAAACGGGGTTCAAACCACACAAGTGAGGTATCGCCGCAATCGTTAGAGCGAGAGCAATAATTTTAGCCCTAGACCTCCTCTGTATCTCAAAAAATGCAACCTATAGAATTTTTTAAACGTCGCCTATTGAGATTTTTAAGGGTAGAAGTTTGACGCCATGCCACGAGCGGGCGCAATTTTTAAGCGTGACATGTTGGGTATCATTTTACTCGGCGTAACATTATCTTTCACAATATGTAAAAAAATTGGGCCAAATTTATTGTTGTCTTATTTTTTTATTCAAAAAAGTGAATTTTTTCCAAAAAAAGTGCGCTTGTAAGACCGCTGCGCAAATGCGGTGTACCAAAAAGTATTGCAATGACTGCCATTTTGTTCTCTAGGGCAGGGGTGTCAAACTGGCGGCCCTCCAGCTGTTGAAAAACTACAAGTCCCATGAGGCATTGCAAGGCTAACGGTTACAAGCATGACTCCCACAGGCAGAGGCATGATGGGACTTGTAGTTTCGGAACAGCTGGAGGGCCGCCAGTTTGACACCCCTGCTCTAGGGTGTTAGAAAAAAATATATATAATGTTTGGGGGTTTTAAGTAATTTTCTAGCAAAAAAAAATGTTTTAGTCTGAAATCTGAAAAACACCCTCGGTCCTTAAGTGGTTAAAAGAATGTGTGAGAAAGGGACTGTATTTGTTGTAGGGTCCGAAGCAGGTAGGGTATATTTATGTTACAGATCCTTTTGTGGATCTTCTGGTACATAATGATCTAGGAAACTCTTAAGCCCTGTACACACGATCGGATATCTGATGGAATCGAATTCAATGGATTTTTTTGTTGGATATCCGATGAAGCTGGCTTTCATCAGTCTTGCCTACACACCAACAGTCAAAAATGTGACCGTGTCCAAACGCGGTTACGTAAAACACTACGTCGTGCTGAGAAAAGTTCAATTCTTCAGAGCGATGCGTCGACTTAATTCTGAGCATGCGTGGATTTTTGACCGATGGACTATCACACAGACGATCGTTTTTTTCTATCGGTTTCTTATCCGAAGGAAAATTTTAAAACATGTTCTATTTTTTTTTCACCAATGGAAAACAAACCGATGGGGCCCACACGCTATTGGTTTGTCTGATGAATACGGTCCATCGGTCCGTTTTCATCAGACAAACCAATTGTGTGTACAGGGATTTAGATGTTAGCATTTTACCACAAGGGTTGAATGAATGAATGAATAAATAAGATAACGCTGGCATATCTGCATTATGTCCTAATGGTTACCACAGTGGACAACAGTGAAAATTCTACTCATAAGCACTTTTTTTCCCACAATGTGTCATTTTAATAGATCATTGTACATTTCTGTTTTGTGAGGTAAGTTTGCCAAATTCCATTTTTAGTTATGTGCAGAGATTGCTTGATGATACAAGCACTTTGATTGACTGATATGAGGAAAAAATCTACATGTTCATTAGTTAGCCTTTGAACCCTAAAAGCAGATTGCTTTCATTTCCATTAGTTATTTAATACTATAATAATGCAGAAATGACATAAAGAGACACTTTGGAAATATTTTACTGTATGAACAACAACAGGGGTCTTAGACAGCTATTTGTCATTTCATGTACAGGGTCTGTGAGTACTTTGCCACGCCATCTGCCAAGATTTTTGGCCTAAGTGTATGTGGCCTTCTTTCAGACTGACATAATCTCTTTTCAATTGATCAGAGCTCTAATGCTCAAGTGCATCATTTATCATCTTTCTGTCAGATGTTACCCTCTTGAACAGTTGTTGCACTATGCCTCATCTCCATCAATTCTAAAGTATTTGGAACAGTATTGAGATACTCCCTGAGTGGGAACTGTGACAGTGCTGATTTTAACGGCTCTTGGGCATAGCGTGGCTGCACTTTGTGATATTTTGTGCAGATAAGTGGCAGGCAATGTAAAATGCAGAGATTAAAAGCTGAACTCCAGCCAGTTAAAACAATACAATTTCATGTATTTTATATATTCAATTAAAAATCGTTAAATGTAATTTTACAGAGAGTAAGTACATGATTTTATCCTGATACCAGTCTCTTTTAATCCCATGTAGAGACGCACTCACATTTTATTGCAGAACTAAACTCATAGGGCCAGATTCAGGTAGAGTTAGGCTGGAGTATCAGTGATACTCCAGCCTAACTGTCACTTTGAGCCGGCGTTTTTGTTTTCTGAAACCAGAAAACAAGAAACGCCGGGTTGGAGTTCCGATACGAGCGGCGTAATTGAATTTCGCCGTCGCATCGCAACTGCAATTTAAAAAATGGCGCTGGGGGTGTTCCCGCTGATTAACGCCGAAAATATGTTAATCAGCGGGAATCAGCAATTCATGATCGTATTCGGGCGCGACGCAGTGACTTTCCGACGTTTCCGTAAGCGATACGCAGCGTAAAGATAAAGCAGCCCCCTAGTGGAGTATCTTATGTTAAGTATAGCCGTCGTCATCGCGTCAAAAAAAAAATTTGCATCGCTTGCGTAAAACGTCCATGAATGGGGATTTGACGTCATTGACGTTCACTGACAGAATTTGGAGCATGCGCACTGGGATGCATTGACAGTCGACGCATGCGCAGTACGTTCGCCGCAGGATCGCGCCTAGTTTAAATAATACACGCCCCGTACCCGCCCAATTTGAAATACTCCAGCTCATTTTCGCTACCCTGCCGCAACTTTAGGAGCAAGTGCTTCATGAATAACAGCACTTGCTCCTAAAGTTTCGGCAGAGTAACGTAAATGAGAAACGTTACTCCAGATTAAAGATGCTCCAATCTACCTGAATCTGGCCCATAAAATAAAGCAGAAATACTGGAATGTAGAGTTTTCGGGTGGTCTCCAAACTGTGGCCCGGGGGCCAGATTTGGTCCTTTGCTTGCGTTTATCCGGCCCTTGGGGCAGTGTTCCTCTGGTACAAGACACTATTCCTTACACTGATACTAATGATGGTGCATAATTCCTCACACTGATACCAAGGATGGGGCATTATTCTTCCTACTGACATAGATTATAGGACACTATCCCTCCCACTGACACCAACAATAGAGTACTATTTTTTCCACTGATGCCAATTCGGCATTATTCCACCAACTGACACCAACGTCTGGCCCCCCTAATATCTGAAGGACAGTAAACTGGCCCTTTGTTTTAAAAATTTGCAGACCCTTGCTCCAGACTGTACATATTAAGTTCCTAAAGTTGCTCTTGATATGTTTTATCCCCCAAACCTTTCACCATTTTTTACCCATCTCTGGACTCTATTTTATCAATATCTTTTTGTAAGTGAGGTCTCCAGAACTGGACACAATATTCTAAATGAGGTCTCACTAAAGATCTATATAGGGGAATCAGTACCTCCTTCCCCCTGCTGGCGACCCTCTAGTGATGCACCCTAGAATTCTATTTGCTTTTCCCACTGCCTGGTCACACTGTTTTCTCATTTTGCATTAATATAAAATAATTACCGAAAAAAGTGTGCGTCACTAGGCCTAGAGGCACATCTTAGCGCCACAGATGCTGGTATGTTTGTAAAAGTAAGTAGAACACAAACAGTTAATAAATAATTGATAAATAAGGATAATAACAATTAATTCACTTAATGTCCTGAAAGGAAAATAAGTGAAAAAAGCAGCTATCTCAAAACACTATCAGCCGAAAGCTGACAGGGTAAACATGTAGTATAATATCAAAATTAGAACACAGAGTCCAGATGATAGACAGCGCTAATAAGGCTGGTTAAAATGTCCAACAACATATAATGAGCTCAGATGGTGTAGAAAAGAAATAAACAGCGATGGGTGCTTCTCAGAAGATTCTCAGGATCCTACACCTTGTCCTAGATATTTCACCACAAGTGAGGCACACTCCCCTTCGGGGGTTTAAACTCACCAGAAAGGCAGTAATATCAAGCCTTAAGAGAATCACTTTTCACCACAAACATCCGTCAGCCCAGCAGGAGATCAATAAGGGTTAAAGCTCCACATAAAACAAATAAAATCCGAAATAGTGTAATTCCGCTTTAATGTTTAAAAAGGAACAGCCCTTAACCACTTCCTTACTGGGCACTTATAACCCTTCCTGACCAGGTGAAATTTCAGCTTCTGGCACTGCGTCGCTTTAACTGACAATTGCGCGGTCGTGCGACATGGCTCCCAAACAAAATTGGTGTCCTTTTTTCCCCACAAATAGAGCTTTCTTTTGGTGGTATTTGATCATCTCTGCGGTTTTTATTTTTTGCGCTATAAACAAAAAAAGAGCGACAATTTTGAAAAAAAGTCAATATTTTTTACTTGTTACTATAATAAATAGCCCATTTTTTTTAAAAAAAAATAAAAAAAAATCTCAGTTTAGGGCGATACGTATTATTCTACATATTTTTGGTAAAAAAAAAAAAATCGCAATAAGCGACTGGTTTGCGCAAAAGTTATAGCGCATACAAAATAGGGGACAGAATTATTAATAACTTTTATAATTTTTTTTTACTAGTAATGGCGGCGATCTGTGATTTTTATTGGGACTGGCAGTGAAGGGGTTAACACTAGGGGGGGCATGGAAGGGGTTAAATGTATTCTGGGTGTGTTCTAACTGTGTGGGGGGAGGGGGGGTGACTGGGGGAGGTGACCGATGCTGTGTCCCTATGTACAAGAGACACAGATCGGTCACCTCACTCCCTGACAGGACGTGGATCTCTGTGTTTACATACAGAGATCCATGTCTTGTCCCTGTAACCGCCGATTGCGAGTGCCTGGCGGACATCGCGGCCGCCGGGCACGCGCATCGGCATCTCTGGAATGCAGCGGGCACGCGCGCGCCGCCGCCGGCGCTCGCGCGCCCTCTAGTGGCCATTAGAAGCACAGGGCGCATATATGCGCCCTGTCAGAGATTCAGGACATCCCGACGGCCGCATATATTCGTACGGCCGTCGGGAAGTGGTTAACAATACATAGAACCCCCGCTCACAATGCACGTACCATTAATCAGCAGAGATGAGCCTTAAAACGACAATTTTCAGATGGAATCAGAAATCCCAGAAGCAGGCATGTAGTGTGTGAGACCAAATGTACTTCCTGGTCAGAAACCACCCGTGGAGCGCAGAAAACGTCACTTCCGGAAACGCCGCGTTAGCCCCTTCCTGACCGGTTTCGTCTTCCAATCGACTTCAACTGAGGGCGTGGCTAAGCAGCAAATGTTGAATACTTATAAAGGCCCTCCCGTCCTGTCATTGGGTAAACTGGCAGCATGGAGAGATCCCCCATTGGTCAGTCACTGAGTCCCTCAATGACAGGCACAAGGGAAATAATCATACAGGCACGATCACACAGGGTAATATGCAGAGCGCATATATTAAACGGGGAGCTTATTTCTCATATAGAGATGCACTCAGCGTTCCTGACATAGTTTTTATGTATCAATGAAAACGGAGAGTTATGTTAGCATCGAACTCATTCGAGAATGATACCAAACTAAAAGATGCTGCTTCTGGGGTTAATGAAAACCAAACCAAGCATAAAAGGAAGTGTACATATAGCTAATAACCACTGCAAGAAAACTCAAAATAAGAATCGCAGAACATATTGCGAACATAAAATTGGGCTATAAAGACCAGAACGTGTCTCTGCATTTTAAACTCCATCATGATAAAAATCCGGCAGGTCTCAGATTTTGGGGGGCGGAACAGTTGAAACCTCCTTGGAGAGGGACTCAGCGACTGACCAATGGGGGATCTCTCCGTGCTGCCAGTTTACCCAATGACAGGACGGGAGGGCCTTTATAAGTATTCAACATTTGCTGCTTAGCCACGCCCTCAGTCGATTGGAAGACAAAACCGGTCAGGGCGGGGCTAACGCGCCGTTTCCGGAAGTGACGTTTTCTGCGCTCCACGGGTGGTTTCTGACCAGGAAGTACATTTGGTCTCACACACTACATGCCTGCTTCTGGGATTTCTGATTCCATCTGAAAAATGTCGTTTTAAGGCTCATCTCTGCTGATTAATGGTACGTGTATTGTGAGCGGGGGTTCTATGTATTGTTAAGGGCTGTTCCTTTTTAAACATTAAAGCGGAATTACACTATTTCGGATTTTATTTGTTTTATGTGGAGCTTTAACCCTTATTGATCTCCTGCTGGGCTGACGGATGTTTGTGGTGAAAAGTGATTCTCTTAAGGCTTGATATTACTGCCTTTCTGGTGAGTTTAACCACTTTAGCCCCGGACCATATTGCTGTCCAAAGACCAGAGCACTTTTTGTGATTCGGCACTGCGTCGCTTTAACTGACAATTGCGCGGTCGTGCGACGTGGCTCCCAAACAAAATTGGCGTCCTTTTTTTCCCACAAATAGAGCTTTCTTTTGGTGGTATTTGATCATCTCTGCGGTTTTTATTTTTTGCACTATAAACACAAATAGAGCGACTATTTTGAAAAAAATTCAATATTTTTTACATTTTGCTATAATAAAAATCCCAAAAAATATATAAAAAAAACATTTTTTTTCCTCAGTTTAGGCCGATACGTATTCTTCTACATATTTTTCGTTAAAAAAAATTGCAATTAGCGTTTATTAATTGGTTTGCGCAAAATTTATAGCGTTTACAAAAAAGGGGGTCGTTTTATGGCATTTTTATTATTATTTTTTTTACTAGTAATGGCGGCGATCAGCGTTTTTTTTTCGGTACTGCGATATTATGGCGGACACATTGGACACTTTTGACACATTTTTGGGACCATTGGCATTTTTATAGCGATCAATGCTATAAAAATGCATTGTATTACTATAAAAATGCCATTGGCAGTAAAGGGGTTAACACTAGGGGGCAGGGAAGGGGTTAAGTGTGGTCCTGGTGTGTTCTAACTGTATGGGGGGGTGGCCTCACTAGGGGAAGTCACTGATCTTCTGTCCATACATTGTATGGACAGAAGATCAGCGTTTCCCCCGCTGACAGGAACGAAAGGTATGTGTTTACACACATACCTCCCGTTCCCCGCTCTGTAACGAGCAATCGCGGGTGCCCGACGGCGATCGTACCCGCTGGGCACGCGCGCGGGACTCGTGGGACGAGCTGCTAAAGGGAGGACGTGGAGCTACGTGCTCCCGCGTAGCAGTGCCACCGTCCCGCAGTAATATGACGGCGGGCGGTCGGAAATCAGTTAAACCCCGAAGGGGAGTGTGCCTCACTTGTGGTGAAATATCTGGGACAAGGTGTAGAATCCTGAGAATCTTCTGAGAAGCACCCATCACTGTTTATTTCTTTTCTACACCATCTGAGCTCATTATATGTTGTTGGACATTTTAACCAGCCTTTTTAGCGCTGTCTATCATCTGGACTCTGTGTTCTAATTTTGATATTATACTATAAAATAAGTACCCCCAAATATTTTTCCTCTGTAGTGCTGGCTAACACTGTATCCTCAATGTTGTACTCTCTTGGGGGATTATTTTTCCCTAGGTGAATTAATTTACATTTAAAAACATTGGGGCAGATTCACGTAGATCGGCGCATTATCATTCCGGCGTAGCGCACCACTTTTCCGTTAGACTTGCGCAATCTAGCCGCGTAATCCGGCGATTCACGTAGCTTTTACGCAAGAGCTTGCGCAAACGTAAGGTTTTTTCCGGAGGCGTAAGGAGGAGTAATACAAATTGGGAGGGACGTGGGCGTGTTACATTGAAATGAGCCGTGACCCCATGCAAATGAAGGGCCGGCCGACTCGCGCATGCGCGCGTGAAGGAAACCATGTCAGCTCCGTTGTGCGCATGCTCACAACTCGGGAGCGGCGCAATCATTGAAATTGGAAATGGACTAGGGCAACGTTGTGAACTACGCAGACAGCATAAATAGACACACACAAACGCCCTTCCATTGCAAAAGTACATCCCTTTGTGTCCCTTCCCATTGAATCAAGTGCTTTTGCTCTGTTGTTCGTTAGAGTGTGTTTTGTAGTTGTGAGATTAGTGTTCTGTGTGATCTAGTGCTTGTTGGTAGTTTTGTGAAAGTGTATTTTGATAAGTGTTTGAGACTGTTTGTTTGATTGATAGATTTCTGAGCGTTTGTTTTCTTGCTTTATTTTTTCATCTGATTTTTTTGTGTGTGTTTCTTGCTGAGTGCTAGTGTGATTTTTGGCTGTTCTTTTTCTCTTTGTGTGTGTTCTTGTCTGATTGGTTGTGCTTGTATTTGTGACAGATTTTTGGTGACTGCTAGTGAGTTTGTTTGGAAGTATGACTGAGAGAAAAAGAAAGCTCAATTTTACTGTGGGGGAAAAAAGAATTCTTGCCCGGGCCATTACCGACTATGGGCGTTTTCTCCACGGCCCGCAGAGTGCCACCACCACCCCGGCCAGGAGGAGGGAGATCTTGGATATGATCACAGAGCAGGTCAATTCATCGGGGGAGGGGGAGACACGGACCCGCTCTGGGATAGAAAAGAAAATAAATGACCTCCGGCGTGAGGTGAAAAAAAAACTGGCCGCAATAAATGCCCATGCCAGGGGCACAGGAGGGGGCCCACCATGCCGGGTTAGATTTTCAGCGACGGAGCGTGTGGTGGCCCTGACCTTTCACCGGCATGAAGTGGAGGGCCTGCCAGGCTTTGACACAAGTCCGGTCCCCGCGGTGCCAGGTAAGGTTTTTATTTCTCTCAGGTGTGTAGCATGTGTGGGGGAGGGGGTGAAAGGGAATATGTGGCAAGTGTGTGGATCCTCCAACCTGTGAATGTTTTGTGTCATCCACAGCTGTGCAGGAGGGTGCAGGGCCATCTGGACTGACCGCTCCAACCCCAGGACAGCAGCCTAATGAGGCCCCCCCAACAAGGCCAGAGTCCGCAGAGGAGGAACAAGAGGAGGGGGAGGATCATGCGGAGGACGATCATGAGGAGGAGCAGAATCATGAGGAGGAGGAGTCCATGGAAGGCACTGGCCCTTTGGTTTCTGCGGACTCTTCCCCTCTGGCTGCAAGAAGCCTGCCCTCCCTAAGGGTCAGCCCCCCCCCCTCCTCCCCCAACATGGCTCCCCTCACAAGGGCCTCCCCTTCTCCCCGGCCACAACCATCAGCTGGAGCCAGGAGGTCATCACAAAGCACCAGGGGGGCGCCCAATCTCATGCCCGCCTGTCTGAGAAGGAACCTGGCCACCCAGACCCGCCTTCTGAGACAGCTCTGCCAGACTATGGGGCGGGTGGATCAGAGCCTGTCCTCCATTAATGATAGGCTGGGTAACCTGGACTCCCACTCCCGGGCCTCCACAACCTGCCTAAATGACCTGCAAACTACAGCAGCAGGCGTTGGGCAGGATGTGAGGGCCCTTACCCAGGCTATCCAGGGCAACACGGCAACACTTGGTGCTGCCCTGGACAGAATAGCCGTGGCCTTGGAGGGCAGGCCGCCAGGTGGGCAGATCTCAGGGGCTGCTCCTCCTTCCCCGGCTTTTCCCCTCCCCCATGCGTCTCCCCTGAGGGTCCGGGGCCGTGGCCGGGGGCGCCCCAGGCGTGGCTCAGGCAGAGGGCAATAATTTTTTTTTCCCCCTTTTGTTTGTTTTGAAAGCTTTTTGATTTTTGTTCTCTGCTTTTTTTTTTTTGTTCTAAGCAATTTTTTTTTCCTATGCATTTTTTGTTTCTATGCATTTTTGTTTGTTTGACTTTTTTGGCATATTTTGGGTTGTGAATGATGTTTGAATGTGGGGGTGACATTCCTGCTGGAAAAGGGGTGTCACCCTCAATTTTGGTGGAGAAGGGTTCCCCAGGACCAGGGAGAAGTGATTCCCAGGTCCGTGTGAATGGTGTATGAATGTACAGTGACATAATTGGAGCCTTGACGTGGCGTTACTGCTCATCAGTCTTGCATGGTGGACTGGTGCCAATCCAATTTGATGAGGATGTGGGGTGTGTGTGCTAGGGACCATAGTGGTGTGCATGCATGCATTCTCATTGTGCCATGATTAATGTGTGTGTTTAACGTGCAAAGATGCCCAATATGAGCTGCCTCCTGACTGCTCTTCCCTCAGAAGACGGGGTATCCTCGGTTAGGGGTTGATTTTCTGGTTGGGGGGTCAGATCATTACGTAGCTCAACCTGCAGGCCCTTCCTCACTGCGAGATTGTGTAGCATGCAACATGCAGCGATGATATGGCACACGAAGTTTGGGGAATACAACAGTGTACCCCCAGACTTATCCAGGCATCGGAAACGTGACTTCAGGAGGCCAAAGGTGCGCTCCACCACTGCACGGGTTTTGATGTGTGCTTCATTGTATCGTTCCTCTCCTGGGGTTTGGGGGTTCCGGATAGGAGTCATGAGATGGGGTCCCAGTGCATATGCAGAGTCACCTGTAAAGGAAAAGACAGGAGAATGTTAGTCATGCATGTGCCACTTCTGTTGTGCATCACGGGAGGGGATAGTCATGCCTGACTCCCATGTCACTCACCAACCAGCCAGGTGTTCCCATACACGTTCTGTTCGAATTCTGTTCGGATGTGGCTTTGATTGTAGATGTAGCTGTCATGGCTGGACCCTGGGTGTTTGGCACGGACGTGCCATATGAGGCCTTGGGCATCAACTATCACCTGTACGTTGATGGAGTGCCAATTCTTCCGATTGCGGTACATGTGCTCGGTCTCATGGGGGGGCTGGAGTGCCACATGTGTGCAATCTATGGCCCCGATGGTGCGTGGGAATCTGGCAATTCGGTAGAAATCTGCCATTGCCTTGATTCGAAGCTCCTCAGTGGTGGGTTTGATGATTTGGTTGGCCAAGCGTGTGAGGATTGCAGGGACAACCTGGTGCACACATCTGCTCATGGAGGATTGTGACATCCCAGCCACCACTCCACTTGTACGCTGAAAAGAGCCACTGGCAAGGAAATGGAGTGTTGCCAGTACCTTGACCAGTGGCTGCACTGCATGTGAGCGTTGTGTTGGGCTGGTGATGTCCTCCTGCAAGGTTGTGGTTAATTCCAGGATGGCATGAGGGGGGAATCTGAAGATGCGAAAGACCTCTGAATCATTCATGCCAAACAGGTGTATGCGGGTGCGGTATACCCTCTCCCGTGCCATCCTCCGTGCCCTCCTCCTTCTTTGGTCATCTATATTCACTAGTGCAGCTATGAGCGACGATGCCCCTAGCATGTTGGCAGTCAAATTGTAGTGCAACACGTGTGTGTGGTCTGCTCCTCAGTAACGGTGTTGCTTTATCTGACAATTAGACTTTTTTTCAAAAGTTAGATCAGCTTTTATGTGCTCTAACTTTAGACAGGACATTTTGCAGTTGCGCACATCGCGTAGCCTGCGCAGCAACTGCGTTTTTTTGTGGATCCCCGTAACTCCCTCATTAGCATATTTGACTAGCAAATCAATGGTGTGTCTAGCGCAGTTTTGCGCGAAGGGAAGCGAATGTCTAACTCAATTACGCCGGACCAAAAAACGTAGATTTCTGGCGTATATTGTTTTGTGAATCGCGTCCAACTATACGCACGCGCACATTTAGACTTACGCACGCGCAACAGCAGTTGCGCACGCGTAATCGCTCTGTGAATCTGGGCCATTGAGCTGCAGTTTCCACTGATTTGACCAATCTTCCAGCAATGCCAAATCATGTTCCATGTTAGACACCCACAGGGATATCAGCCCTAAAACACATTTGTATCATTAGCAAAAATACATACCTTGCCTAACAAACCTTTAGTCATATTACTTACATATCAGAGGCATAACTGGAACCTTCAGGGCCCCGGTGCAATAAACCATAAAGGGCCAGTGGCAGTGGCGGTGAGGAAGGTGGGATCAGTGGTAGTGGTGCCATCCTAACCCACCACCACCTCTGCCTCTTACTTAACCCATCACCCCACCACCATCACTGTAGTTCTCATCCCTATCCTACTGGGGGGATATGGATGAGATCTGTAGTGGGGGGTCAGTAAGAGGCAGAGGTTGGGATCAGTTACACTGACAATTTGTCAGTTAGTTAGTTGGTTAGTCAGTCAATCCCTTCCCCTTCATCATTATTCCTGTGCCTCCATGGATGCTCCTGTGTCATGGAGGAATGACACAGAAGCTGGTCAGAGCTGGTCAGAGCTCTTGCACACTACTGTCATCAACAGTTTGAACAAAAGGAGAAAGCAAAGTGACTACCTTCTCAGTGTGTTGCTTTTTTAGTATCTATTTACAGGCTGGTGGTTTTTGAACAACCCTCCACCCTGCATTGCTTAACGGAAAAGTAGTGCCAAAATGTTTTTGGCTCTACTTCTCCTATGGATCACAGGAGTGCAGTTCGTTCTGCACTCCTGTGACCCATTTTAAACCCCGCGTTTGGCTGACATTACAGTTCAGGCTCTGAAAAGATCCTGACCATATAGTTAGGCTCCACCAAGATGCATGGACTGGCAGATGGCTCAGCCTCTCAGCAAGATGCTGATAGCCAAAAACCAGATACTCCTGTCTTCTCCATAGTGACTGACAGTTACCAGCTCTCTGCAGCCTAAAGGCCAAGAGCTGAGTGATCAGCAGTATTTGATCACTCAGTTCTTGGTCTTAGAGCCGACAGGGGACCAATGCTGCATCCATCTGGGTGAGTATAATTTTTTCTTTTATGAATCCTGAACTTCATTTTAAAGCAGAATAAAACCCAGCTATACTTTAAGGTCAAGGAAGCTGCCATCTTGGCCTCTGTTTGATCCTCATTTGCCATAGTGCTGCACATGGTATCAGTTATGACACTAGCCATTTGATGGCTTGACAATTCAGTTGAAGGCAAAGGCAAATGTGGCATGCCTTGAAATGTAACCAACTGTGTTATCTGGTACAAGATGGAATAAACACAGTTTTAAGATCAGTTATTTTAAATTGTATGTATTAACAGGTTAAAAACAATACATAACAGGAAAGGTTGTGTTATAAAACTGCTGCTATTCCTCCCTTAAATACTTATGCCGCGTACACACGATCGTTTTTTGCGATGAAAAAAAACGTTGTTTTTTAAAACGTCATTTAAATTGATCGTGTGTGGGCAAAACGTCGTTTTTTGTCTTCAAAAAAACGACCAAAAAAAAATTCCAACATGCTTGAATTTTTTGTGTCGTTTTTCAAAACGTCGTTTTTGGTTTCACAAAAAGTCACCGTGTGTAGCAAAAACGTCGTTTAAAACGACGTTTTTCAACCCGCGCATGCCCAGAAGCTAGTTATGAAGCGAGCTTCAATGGAAAAGAGTGGTGAACATAACCTTGCTTTTTGTGAAAAAAACGATGGTGTGTATGCAACATCGTCTTTGAAAGTGACGTTTTAAAAACGTCGTTTTTTACTTCACAGAAAACGTCGTTTTTTTTCATCACAAAAAATGATCGTGTGTACGCGGCATTAAACCTAAACCCAGCAGCCAGCTCACAATATTACATGGTTCACACATATAAAGATAAAATATGCTGTATATATGAATAAGTGCAGCACTACTACTATGGTCATATACAAAGCAAAAAATAACTTTTTTAAGTAGACAAAACAATTAAGCTTTAAACCATACTTCGACTCTTGCATGGATACACTTTTCAACTTTTGGAAAAATCACTTTGCTACCAACAGTCTATTACTTATCATGAAGAAAATGGGAATCAAATCCCATAGTGTATGTGCTGCATCCATTAGCCAGCCAAACTGGGAATAAGATTTCAGCTGGTACTAGCAAATCACTCTTCCTACAAGTTGGCAACCCTGGTCTTCGGTGAAACATCTGTGAATCTTTATTTTCATTTGTTCCTCAACTGATTTGTTTGCCTGTATAAAAATCACTGTATGTTTAGCTCTGGGTTAGAGCCATGAGGTATTAGATACTGTAGCTGTAACAATCCATGAAAGAAAATGGTTAGCTATTTATATTATAGTGAAGTTATGGTAGTGCACTGCACTGTACTGCACTGCACTGTACTGTATCTTCTATGTTAAATCCGAACTCCAGCTAAAATCATAATCTTAATTTCATGTCCAAAATAATTGTCCTACATTAGTCTATAAGTACAGAAATGTTCCATGTGTGCAGTTCAACACTCTTCCCACTCTTCCCCTCTGAGATTATGGCAATAGTATTCACTTATCTTTCGGGTGCCTCAAATTGCTTCCAAAAATCCAAATACTCAATCATTTCTCTTTCACCAGCCTGTGGCTCACCAATGAAGAAATGTCAGCACATTGATGGCATAATTCCTGTCCTCTGTCCTCCTGCAAGCATGTTTACAGTGTAAGACAGAGCAATTTAAAAGACTGTATTTCGACCGGTTTAGGAATTCACTTAGTGGATAGCCCCCTCCTGCTCAACATACCTTGATAGAAAAATTGAAGAAGCCAAGTGGAAAATTGTTAACCAAAAAGTGGCTGTATCTAACCAGATACAGATAAAGCTGCTTTTTCAGTATTCTGACAGCCCCTGGAGCTGACTGTCAGAATACAATAGCACCAGGGGAAGATTGATTCATACATCTGTGATCTATAGCATGGATAGAGAAATCTGAATTTGTGCATGGCTAGCCTTAAGCCCTGTACATACACTCGGTTTTCTTGGTGGTAAAAAGTCTGCTGAGAAAACTGAGGGGAAAGCCATTAACCCAGAAGGAAAACTGCCATGGAGCTTTGGCTGGGAATCCCGGCCGTGTGTATGCTCCATCGGCACTGCCTCACAGTCTTTCCCATAGGTAAGTAGTAGATCTGACAGAAAAAAAAACGTGGGGATCTCAATGGGAAAATAGAGAGCAGGTTCTTTATTCTTCCAACGGAATTCCCAGCTGTTTTCCTGATGAGAAAACTGTGAGGAAGCATACACAAGTCCGGTTTTCCTGGCCAAAAGCTCTCCTGGCAGATTTCTCGTCGTGTGTATGAGGTTTAGGCATCGTACACACGACCGTTTTCATCAGCAAAATCCATCAAGAAAAAAGCTGGCAGAGCATTTTTGCCAAGATAAACAGTCGTGTGTATGTTTATTGTCAAGAAAACTGTTGTGGAACTCAATGAGAAAAAAAAAGAACAGGTTTACGACGAGAAACACGTTTGTGTGTATGCTCAGAATAAAGTATGAGACGGGAGGGCACCTTCGGTAAAAGTAGCGTTTGTAATGGAGATGGCACATTCATCACGCTGTAACAGATTGAAAAGCGCAAATCGTCTCTTACCAAACTTATACTTAACACGCAGTAACATGAGATTAGCAAAAGCAGCCCCAAGGGTTGTGCCAGTGGAATCGAACTTCCCCTTTATAGTGCCGTTGTATGTGTTGTACGTCACTGCGTTTGAGAACGATGAGATTTTGTCTTGACAGTGTGTATGCAAAAAAAGCTTGACAAGATTCTCGACAAGCCTGACAAGAAACTCGTCAAGGAAAACGACGTTTCATTTACGACGAGATTCTTGGTTGTGTGTACGAGGCCTAAGGCCTCGTACACACGATCTAATCTGTCTGCTGGAAACGGTCGGCCCGACCGTCCCAGCAAACAGATTCGACCGTGTGTACGGGCAAGCTGACGGATTTGGCCACCCGACAGATTTCAAAGCATGCTGGGAACCCGTCCTCCCGACATGTCTGCTGGTTAGTATGCTAACCAGCAGACATGTCTTCTCGCACACGCGCCGAATGATTTCGATGCATGCGCGGAAGTGTTTTACTTCCTGGTGCGGTGACGTGGCGGCGTCAACGTCACCGCCACGTTACCGACACGTCCGCGTGCTGTCTGCTGGTGGGGATTTTGGTTTGCTCGTGTGTACACGCGAGCAAACCAAAATGCCAGCAGACAGATTTGTTCAAATCGGTCGGACAGACCGTTTTGAACAAATCGATTGCCTCGTGTGTACGAGGCCTTAGAGTTTTTGCTGGTGTACATGGGATTACAAGAAGGTAAAAGAAAGGTAGATTCAGGTATTAATACAACCAACTTTTATACATACCTTTAAGGCCCATTCATGCAATGGGGTTGATTTACTAAAGGCAAATCCACTTTGCAGTACAAGTGTACTCGAAAGTGCACTTGGAAGTGCAGTCACTGTAAATCCGAGGAGAAGATCTGAAATCAGGGGAAGCTCTGCTGATTTTCTCATCCAATCACGTACAAGCAAAAATGCTGTTTTTTACTTTCCTTGCATGTCCCTCTCGGATCTACAGGGACTGCACTTCCAGGTGCACTTCCAAGTGCACTTGCAGTGAACTTATAGTGCAAAGTTGATTTGCCTTTAGTAAATCAACCCCAATGTGTTGCATTAAAGTCGATAAATATACGCAACACATTACCATGGGTTAGGAGTTGGACCAGTCTAAATGGAAGGCAAATCAACACAATGCAGATTGTACATTGCTATGTTAGGCATTTTCTAGAATGGATTACTGTATGTATGTCTGCACGAGCCCATCATGATTTATAATGTAAACCTAAATTGCTTAACAAGTTCTTTTCTAATAGTTGCTTGGATTTTAATTTTAGAGAGACACTGATATCTCTTTGGGGATTTCCAAAAAGCCTGACTTGAATTTTTTATTTATTTTTCATTTGTACAGTATATGGACCATCTAGGATTTGTGGATGCTTTATCTTTTCTAATTTTGTCAATGTTGATGGCCTTCAATGTTCAATGGCCCTTGCCACGTTTAATGATACATGTAGTGTGGTGAGACAAAGGTATCATATGAAGGAAAGAAGTAAAGGACATGTAGAAATAATACAATATACAAGCCATATTAACAACAGGAAAATAAAGGATTCCAGTTACCATGGGATAGCTTTAGACTAAAATAGACCGGTAAACATTCTGCATGGGTCTAGCTGATGCTTAGCTAGTGCTGACTTTTATAAATGTTCAAGTTAGGTAGGAAAAACAAAACCTTGTAATCAGCTACTGCAGCTGTAATGGCTCTCATTTCTGTGCAATTTACCACATGCTCGAAATAAATGAAAATTATTCTGCAAATATTGTGCCAGAGGATGCCTGCAACATATGATAAATATTTTATACACAGAATCAAAAGAAGGATGTGCTCTACACATGGTATTTGGGGAGATTTGCTTGGAGTAAATCTTAGAGCATTCCCTATGCTAATGTAATGAATAAGATTAGCACAGATATATCAATGAGACGGTATTTAAATGGGAATTTTGGATTCATTGTCTGCATATGGCACGCTATCTCTAGAAACACAATCTGTTCTAGCTATGTAGGTTTATAGATCAAGTATGTAGCTGATTACATAAATATAGAAATTCATTTTTTTATTTTTATTCTAGTATTCCAGCCCATAATAACTTGTCACATTCACAGTCCTAAAATGGAACCCAAACCATTTTTTTTTTTTTATTGTCGATAGATTGGGGAAGGATTAGGACATTTGACAATATTTTAATCACTGCCTGTGTGTCTGCTGCTTAGATTTCCCTTTACTTATCATCCCTAGAATCACCAATTTTCAATAAGTGAGGAAAACTGTCTCAGGACACAGAAACAAACAGGAGGACTAACTAAGATTGGCACGGAGAAAAAGTAATGTGCCAATTTCCATATGCACACCTATTTAGCCTATTTTGTGCCAATCATGTTTACAACATGGGGGAAGACAGTACAATTACAATACATTTAAGACATTTCTAGAATGGTGGAAATACACTAGTGAACATTACTTCAGTTTTTGCATCAAAAAGTTGGGGTATGAGTGCTTGCATCTGGTGCAATACCACCACCACGTAACAAATTAAC
The DNA here is from genome assembly GCA_029574335.1 of Rana kukunoris. Classification (NCBI taxonomy): domain Eukaryota; kingdom Metazoa; phylum Chordata; class Amphibia; order Anura; family Ranidae; genus Rana; species Rana kukunoris. Next base: position 312,745,934 of record CM056052.1, on the reverse strand, counting down.
AAATTAGCAGGTGTCACTTGTTGCAGGAAGGTCTAATGAAGCATTAGCACCTCTCCACCTTCTGCAGTAATGCTCCTCACTACAGTATTTACACCATTGTGGTAGTGGTATACATTTTAGAACCATTTGTAACCTAAAATATTGGTTCAAGTGCTGAACTATTTTGGAGAATGCTATCAGACTTTAAACGTGATCTGGCATAGTTGACACAACACATAGAACAATTGTAATAGCATTGTTTATTTGAAGCAAAGAAAATGTGCCAATATTTACACTAAAAAAAATTATATATTTTCCTTCATTAACCACTTAAGGACCCCCGCACGCACATATACGGCCACAACATGGCTCGTACAGGCACAAGGGCGTAAATTTACGTCCCCGCCTTCGTGCGGGTTCGGGGGTCCCATCGGGACCCCCTCCGCGGCGTGCGGGGGTCCCCCTGGCTCCGGGAGCGATCCGGGACGAGCGGGCGGATGTCAGTGTTTACCCGCCCCCCCGCGATCGCTCCCAGCCAATGCGCGCTCTCCCCCTTTGTGTCACTTCCTCCTCCTGTGTAAACACAGGAAGGGGGAAGTGATGTAATCTCCCATCGCAGCGGTATTTCCAACCGCTGCGATGGGAGAAACACCTCACAGTACGTGTGCACCAACACTACACTGACATACACACACATAGGCATACTTAACCCCTTGCGATCTGCCCCCCCACCCCCCCTGTCACAGTGTCACTGAATGCAGTGATCTAATCACTGCATTTAGTGTCAGTGTGACAGGCAGTGTAAAATCAGTTAGTGTTAGGTTCAGGATAGCCCCCCCACCCCCCTAATAAAGTTTTAACCCCCTGATCACCGCCCTAGTTAACCCTTTCACTCCCTATTGCCAGCGTCACTAAGCGATCATTTTTCTGATCGCTGTATTAGTGTCACTGTTCCCGCTAGGTAGCTATTTTTTTTTATCGCAATTTTTTTTTTTTACTAAAGACATGTGGCTAAATAAATTTTGGCCTAAATGTTTGACTAAAATTTAGTTTATTTGATTTTTTTTTAACAAAAAGTAAAAAATAGTGTTTTTTTTTCAAAAATGTCGCTCTATTTTTGTATATAGAAATCGCAAAGGTGATCAAATACCACCAAAAGAAAGCTCTATTTGTGGGAAGAAAAGGACGCAAATTTTGTTTGGGAGCCATGTCGCACGACCGCGCAATTGTCTGTTAAAGCGACGCAGTGCCGAATCGCAAAAACACCTTGGGTCATTTACCAGCGTATTGGTCCGGGTCTTAAGTGGTTAATGGCTCCCACGGTGTTTCATGAACATTAGTGTCCCTGTTGTAGAGATTGTCCTCACTTCCTATTTCAGATTAGACTGATCCAAATGAGAAGAAATCTCCCAAGTAGGGAAAAAAATAGCAATACAAATCTACCAGAAGTTTGTATGCTCACCTATGCTATCCAAACCAATAAAAGGTTTGACTTCTAATTTAAATGGACCTATTTTCAAAAGGTAGCATACAGCTAAATCCAAAGAATTATGTGGGTCACAATTATCCGTTTTCTTCAATTGAAGTATACACATAAATTGTTTGTTTTCATTTTATATTAAAATGCCATCCATATTTTTAGTCCTAAACTGCATTCATGTGATATTTTGTTCCCTTTACATTGGATACACCAAGCAAGATCATGGTATGACAAACATTGGGGGGGTTATTTACTAAAACTGGGAAATGCAAAATCTGGTGCAAGTTTGCACAGAAACCAATCAGCTTCTATTTTTTTTGCCAAAGGTTAGTTGAACAAGCTGTAGTTATAACCTGGTTGGCTAGAGTGCACCCGTTTTAGTAAATCTCCCCCAATGTGGCACTTCATTAAAGTCCATTACAGTGTTACCAACCAGTAAAAAAACTTTAACACAAACACTCACTGACCTCAGTGGCTACATGCACTGTGAAAAAATGAATCCCCAACATTTACAACAGAAGCAATCCAGTAATGTCACCCAGCATTGGGGAACAATGCTGAAGAACAGATAAGTATAGTACCAAGCACTGCTTTTTTACTTTCAAGAGCTTTTTTTGTTTCATGTCCAAACTTAAATTGGGCTTTAAACAACGTTGCTTAAAAACAGAGGTACCTGCACAGAAGCAAGTGACTACTAACCTCTCCTGCACCACCAAAAATCATTGTTAATGCAGAGAAATTCCCAGGTAAAGTTTATTTTCAAAGTAACAGTCTCAGGAGTGAGGACCTACTATTTTACTCACTGTCCTTAGTTGTTCCTCTCAATGACCCCTGACATCTGTACTCTAACAGGTCCTCTGTGATCTTCCTAGCTGCTACAAAATGTATTCTTAAAATTCACATAAAAAGCACTGAAGTCATACAGCATTATTTTACAGTATATGCCCCAATGTGTGCTTTCTTATAATAATTTAAGGCCGAATATTCAAATTCTTTTATCTGAAAAATGCTGCTTATCTTAAAAGGTGAACATCATTGAATAGTTTTGTGTTAAAGTTGAGATATGCTGTATTAGAAAGAGACACCTCACCACTCCTATGAAACTTCTTCCATTCACTTCTGTGGTAAGCAGAGTTTGTCACATACATAGAGGGCAAATCAGTGCTGCAACCCACTTATAGCTCATTAGATATAACATTGTTGCGGTCCGCTGATCTGAAAGCGTTGCTGCAAGCAATTCCACAGATAGTTTGCATTTTGCAAAGAATATATTATTATTATTCAGGATTTACTATATATAGTGCCTACAATTTTGAAGTGCTTGACAAAATAAAGGGGGAAATGATGGTTACAATGAAATGTAATACAAGAGGATCAAGAGGGCCCTGCTTTTTGTGGTGTAAGGTAGTGGTTCTCAACCTTAGTCCTCAAGTACCCCCAATGGGCCATGTTTTGGGAACTTCCCTTAGATAAAATAGCTCTTATCAATACCATGTCATTGATATTGATTTAAAGCAGCTGTCCTAAGTAAAGGAAAACCAGAAAACATGGCCCATTGAGGACTGAGGTTGGGAACCACTGGTGTAAGGGATATCTGACACCCGGCACCACATGCCTAGATAGTCCTATTGTACTTTCAAATGCTTCAATACAACAGGACTTTTAGTTGCCACATATGAGACAAAAACTATATGTTACAACATTTACATATGCTTAATAAAAAACACATGCAAGACTTTTTAAAAAAAAAAAGACAATTTCTTACAATCGCCATATGATTAGTTAATAATCATAAAATTCCAGATTTTTTTTTTTTTTAACAATCTTGCCTCTCAGCCACCACTTATAAATGTGGGTATACATAAAATCTCTACCTATTGTCATGTACCTGTAGGAGGAGATTGAGATGATGAGGGTGGCCTCTTTGCACAATTCCCATCTGAGCACCCCTGGAGCTTGAGACAGGAACTTCTAGAGCAGTGGACGGGCACAAATGCCAGGAAGCTGGAACTGTGGACTTAAACTTGGGAGCGCTCATGTCAGGTAGGTAGTAGTACAGTGATGAGGGCACCCTGACTTTATCCAGACCAATAGAGAGAAGACCTGGGCAGCACAGTAGTGCGGTGAGTAGCACTTTTCGCCTGGCAGCAAAAGGGTCGCTGGTTCGAATCCCGACCACGACACCATCTGCCTGGAGTTTGCATGTTCTCCCTGTGTCTGCGTGGGTTTCCTCCGGGTACTCCGGTTTCCTCCCACACTCCAAAGACATGCGGCTAGGTAAATTGGATCTCGTCCAAATTGGCCCAGTATATATGTATATATGTGTGTATGACTGTGTGTCCCTAGCGTGTCAAGATCCTACGGATCCTGACCGCACCAGCCAAGCAGACACTGGCTGGAAAAAGCGCCCAGAGGCGATTCAGTTCGCACGCGTTGCGCTATACAAGTCATTCATTCATTCATTCATTCACAAGTCAAGTCAACAGTCGAACAGGACGGCACCAAACCACAAGCAGGATTAAGGTCAGAGATTAGCAGATGCTGGCAATGGGCAGGCATTAGGGTGCAAAATCGAAAGGCAGATCATAGTTAATAGTTTAGGACAAGGTAGGTAACACGGGTAGGCTGTAGGCATAAACAAGCAGAAGAAGTCCAGAGGCAGGTCAGATGACAGATGGTGGAAAAACAGAGTCAAGCAGGATTAAGGATCAAGGATAACATAGATACAGGCTGAAAGACCACTCAGCAATGATATGTAAGGCCCAGGCTTAAATAGGCCATTAGGCACCAGTATCAATGGTGGTCGTGCCCATGTTTCCACATGCACGCCGTTGTACACATGATTTTATGAGGATGTGCATTGTTGCATACTTAGGCTCCCATGCCTAAAAGCATATGCACATTTATGTACAATACATACACACAGCCTTATGGCTGGCATGATCTCTCTGATGGCATGATGTTCCATACACCCATATACACTTTAGATTACATGCCCTTACCTAGGTCAGAAAAAACCCTCTGTCCCAGATAAACACCTCTCCCTTACACCCTTACACATCTGTCTGCCAAATCCTAATGTAATTTTTCCGGTTTCCAGCCAGGGGGGCATCTGCTGTAGGCTTTTTAGGAGAGCTTGTCACTAACCTTACATGGGGCAAGAAACCAAGCATATCTGGTTGAAAGTAGCAAGTAATTTATTTAACCACTTCAATACCCACCCATCCGCAGATGGGATCTCCCATCCTGGGTGGGCATCATATAACGTCCTCAGCCTCAAATCGGCACCGATGCACACTCCCGGCGCCCGCAATGTCAGCCTAGCACCCTTGATAGCTTGTGACAGAGCAGGAAAGTGGATCTGTGTAAATGTGTAGATTTGTGTAGATTTACATCCTGTCAGGTTGTGTGTTCCTAGTATATAGGAACAACAATTGGTCTTCTCCCCCTGTCAGTCCCCTCCTCCCACAGGTAGAATCACTCCCTAGATAACACATTTAACCCCTTGATCTCCCCCTAGTGTTAGCTCCTTGACATTTATACAGTAATCAATGGCTATTTATAGCACTGATTGCTGTATAAGTTTTAGTGGTCCCAAAAGTGTCCGATCTGTCTGCCGCAATGTCGCAGTCCTGATAAAAATATGTAGAAGAATACATATCGGCCTAAACTTAGGAAATAACTTGTTTGTTTTTTTAAACAAAATAGGGATATTTATTATAGCAAAAGTAAAAAATATTTAGTTTTTCAAAATTGTCACTCTTTTTATTTTTGCTTATAGCGCAAAAAATAAGAAAACACAGAGGTGATCATATACCCCCAAAAGAAAGCTCTATTTGTGTAAAAACAAATTATCAAAAGTTAATTTGGGTACAGTGTTGCATGACCACGTTATTCAAAATGTTACAGCACTGAAAGCTGAAAATTGGCCTGGGCAGGAAGGGGGTGAAAGCGCCCAGTATTGAAGTGGTAAAGAAATTGGAAATCTAAGATTTAAGCCTTAACAATAGTAGAGAATTGTGGAATCTTCTTCCTGCTCTTACTTTTGCTCCTGGCGACCCCCATAGGGGGGGCACCATCGCCCCTATACAGGCATGATGTTTGGATCCCACTGGGCTACATTACTTTCTGTTTTCTGATTTTACTTCTCCTTTTGCCTCAACTTCCTGAGGAAGCAGATAGCAAAACACGCCAAGAATACAGTCACCGCCTATGTATACCACATATAGAATGGACTCTTATAAAGAGCACTGTTTACGTTGTGATTAAATGTGTATAAGCAGAGGTTATAAGTATATACACATTTAGAAATGGCGGCTGAAAGGGAAGATTTGTTTTTAAATATATGTAGTTCATGTCTTTTTAAATTCTGAACAAATTAAAGTTACAAAATACCAGTTTTAAGATATTGCCTTTTTAAAAGATCTTAAAGTGGCGTTCCACCCAAACATGGAACTTTCGAATTTTTGTAACCCTCCCCCCTCCGGTGTCACATTTGGCACCTTTTAGGGGGGAGGGGGTGCAGATACCTGTATAAAACAGGTATTTGCACCACTTCCGGGTATTGACTCCCATGGGAGTCACGCCCCTACGCGTCACCCCCACCAGCTGTCTTCTGGGAAACACACTGTTCCCAGGAGAGAACGAGACCAGTGACAGTGCACCGTGCTACTCGCACATGCACAGTAGAGAACCGGGCAGCGAAGCCGGAAACGCTTCACTTCCTGATTCCCTCACCGAGCATGGTGGCGGCAGTATCCGAGAGATGCACAATTGCTCGCCCTGGACAGGTAAGTGTCCATTTTTTAAAAGTCAGCAGCTGCAGTATTTGAAGCTGCTGGCTTTTAAAGGAAAAAAATTCAGATGGACCTCCGCTTTAAATAAATGTATGCATTTGTAATAAAGCATGCAGTATGTACTGTATTTATCGACGTATAACACACACTTTTTTACTCTGAAAATAGAGGGTAAACTGTGCCTGCGTGTTATACGCAGGGGGCTGTGGAAAGTCTTTTTACCGAAACTTCCCTTTTAAAGTTAGGGTGAGTGTTATATGCCTGTGCGTGTTATACGCCGATAAATACTGTATATATTTTGAATCTATGATTTTTGACTCACAATTTTGTACCTTAAAAGTCCCATCCTATTTCAGCATTTGAGTGTACAAAACAATCTTATATATATATATATATATATATATATATATATATATATATATATACAGTATATATACTGTTTGTATATTTATTTTTATATATAAATATATTCAAAGGAATCTGTAGTACTAGAGATATAGATGTTGACATTGCTGTTCTCCTTCTGAAAATGTTAGTTGCCTGGATGACTTTGTCTTCACCACTTAAGCTGTTGGCCTAGAACAAGTCAGATGACCAGGATAGTCAGTTTGAGGTTAGTGCTCCCAATCCATACTTGTTAAAGGGGAGTTCCACCCACAATTTCACTTTTTAAATATAAATACCCCTGTAATACACAAGCTTAAAGTATTCTAGTAAAGTTAGTCTGTAAACTAAGGTCCGTTTTGTTAGGCTGTTACAGCATTTAGATTATTAGTTTACAAGGATGGACTGGCCATTGGGACTACAGGGAGTTTCCCGGTGGGCCGATGGCTCAGTGGGCCGGCTTCAGTGACAGTGGACCACCACCCCCCTCCGCTCCTCGTCTCTCCCTTCCCACAGCGCTCACCTGGGGGGAACAAGGGAGCAGGGGGAGGACCAGAGGAGCAAGGGGGATGACAGAGGAGCATAGGGGAGGGGACAGACAGCTGACTCAACAGCTATGGCCTGGGAGTCTCTCCCTTCTGCCTAATCTTGTCCTATCGGGGGGGGGGGGCACCAAACTGATTCTTTGCCCCGGATAAAATAATGTCTAGGTTCCCCATTGGTACTGCCTATAAGAGAACCAGTACCGGCCGTTCTACTCTAATAAAGTAGAACAGCTAGTGGCTAGTGAAGGGGGAGTGGGGGCTTGGGTGGCCGGGGGGAGGGGGGTTGCGGGAGTTGGGAGAGACCTGTCAAAGTGGGCCAGTCTGGATGAAGTCCAGGGCCAAATTTCTGTCCCAGTCCAGCCCTGTTAGTTTATAATCTAGAAATAGACCGTGGCCATCTTAAGTGTGGGCATCATGAAGCCAGACTGTATGACATCCTGGATTTCAGCTTTGCATATAAAATGGGTGGAACTCCACTTTAAGGGTCAAATAAATCAGCCTGACAGCCAGGAAAATAGCATTTTCAAGAAGAAAATATCACAAATGTCAGCTTCAATGCTTTCAGACTACAGATGTCATTGAATTTGCGATGGTACAGAAAATAATTACTTTATATGAAATCCAAATTCTACTACAGATTTTTTAAGACATTGTCCATGTAATAAATACACATTTGGATTTAAGTTGTCATTTATGCTTTGGAATGCATTATAAATTGCATTTTTTTCTATTTAATAACAACAAAACCTAGTGATTTATGTTTTGTTTTAGTGTCTGGTAAATATGCTAGCAAACCCTTGGGAATCTTTCAGTAAACACTGCTGAATTTAATAAGTAATTCAGTTTTAGGTAATATTTTTTAAAATTTCATGGAAGTTGGAATTGTGATTAGGAATATCCAAATGTTCTAGCTATGTGGGACACTATGGATTTGAAGTGAATGTACATAAAGTAAATACTGTAAAAGTGGTTGACTAGTGACATCTGCTGGTACCTTTTGTAAACTGCTTTTCAATAAACTCTTCTGAAGACATTTTATATACAGTATTGATAAATGCGATACTAACACTGTCTGTGAAATTTTTAGAGAAATACAGAGGCATTTTAAAGACATTTATGGTATATTTGTTGATGCTGAAAAACATTGATTATTTTACCAGTAACTGAAGGCACTACTGGTGTACAAATATTGATGCAAATGAAAAAAAACTTGATCAACATTGACTATTTTTAATCCTTATGCCGCTGGCATTAGTAAATACCATAGATAGGAAAGGAAAGTGTATCATACTTACTTGTTTTAAATGTTTTACATTTCTTTCAGTTACTTCCTTTTTTTCAGGCCTAGGCAAATAACATCATACATTCCAGAAGTCTTCAGGAGGGGATGAGGGTATTTCTTGGCAAGGCACACCCACTTGCCTGCATGCCTTAACTAAGGGCAGATTTTTTTAGGAAGTAAATACTACATGAATCATTTGCCCATAGCCACAAATGCTAGTGGGGTATGTGATTTCTCAGCCAAATAAAGCATGGAGACATGAATGGGGAGGTGGTTGGAGTTTGCATTGCATATAAAAAATGAATGAATGAAATTGGTTTGTGGTGTTCAGATGAAGTGTAGTTCCACTTTAAGGCTGAACTCCATCTTGGCAACCAGTGGACCAAAAAGAGTGGAAGCACATCTGCTGCCATCTTGTTGACTGGCTGGCCTGGATTCAGGGAACCCACTCCTCCCCCACAGCCATGGAGCAGTATCACATAGTGGGGGGTGTGGGGGGGGGGGTGAAAGTTTGGCCACTGCTATCTCTTGTAGACATTTGTTCTCCAACTTATTACTGTGACCATGCATAGGCTTGCATACACATATGCAAATAAGATAAAAAATAAACACCTTTAAGATTAAAGCAATGTAGTGTATACATTTTTAATGTGGACCAGACAGGGACACCCAAAGGGATAGATGTGGCCGGGAGGGGGGGGGGGGCGTAACATGCCCAGATCTGAGTTAAAGTATTTACAGCAATACCTGCACAGTTTAGCAGATATTTACTCAGTACAGCGCTATCATGTTTTTCTTATTTATTCTTATGTAACTATTATGAGATACAACATTCCTTTCACTTGCATCACATCTATGTTTCAAGCTAGGCATGTGTACTTAATATCCAGATAATTGTAAGGTTCCTATTGTAAGGAAACAGTGGCTGCCGTGGAAACAACCATGTGAAAAATCATAATAGGCTTGAAAGACATACATACATACTGTACATTTGCACTAATTAAGGATTATTACATTAATTAAACAGTGTGTGACTTTCCTTAAAAAAAATACATAGGATGAAGAATTGAGCGAAAGGTAGCTGACTGGTTAGCAGTGATGCCTTGGTATATTTTGCTTAATAATTGTGTTACTGGAGGCTAACAAACACCAAAATCATAAGTGAACAATATCATTTTATTTTTGTGCAGCACTAACCCCGCAGGAGCCGCTGGTTTGATTTGGGATCGGCGTGTTACCTTCATAGCATGTCTAGGGGTATGATGAAAATGGATGATATGAGCAGTAATAAAATGTCCAGACAGCGAGATGTCGTTTTCTGTGCTTTTATTCTGCCAACACGGCAACAGGTAACCTCAGGTGAATACAGGAAAGGATGACGGAAAAAAATAAGAAGTTGCAGATTCAGGCCTTAGTTGCGCAGGAACAGTCCTGCTTCAATGATACCCTTTTTACACGTTGCCACTCCAGCCGGAGTGTGTATAGCCCACCCGGACATGAATTCCTGAGAAGGAAGCAAACCTCTGCCACAGGCTTGGCTCAATGGAATTTAAAGAAGTGCCTCTGTCACAGGCCCCCGCTCTGGAATGCGACTTGACGGAGCAATTCCTTCTCAGTAAGCATTTGTCTGAATTGTCTTCAGATAGTTCTTGACTTTTTAGGTCACCGACTGACAGGTTGCCGTATAACAAACTCCCAGTGTCCAGTTACCTTAATCCCCAATGGCTCGTCAAGACCCTATTAGATCGCCTGCCTCCGGGCTCTCCTCAGACTGACTACCCACCGAACAGCACAACTCGCTTGGGATCTTTTCATAGAAGTGGGGTCCCAGTAAGTCACTGGGGCCCTTTTGCAGCTTTAGTTGCTCCAGGCCATAAAGGGCCCAGATTTAGAAGCTCTGCGTAGCACCTGCGCCCCGGCCTGGCAGGCCATCTCACCGGGGCCCGAGGCGTGCGCACACCTCAATGGTGGGTGCCGCACCCGGATCCAACCTCGAACTCCCGACGCCAAGATGGCGCCCTGAAGAAGTACCCTCCCCCAGCATGCCCCGAGAGGGAAAACCTCCTCTAATTGGCTGCTGGCAAGAAGGCGCTCTTGCTGGTCTCCTCTGCTGCCACCTGTCGTTCCAAGATGGAAAAGCATCCATGGAACACAGAATAAAACAGCAGGACAGCACAGCACTAAACTAGCACAATTACATGATTGAGAGCAGAATAAGTCTCTCATCCCCCTCTAAATTTGAATAGCGTCCGTACTTGGAAGTACAGGGGCGCTACATTTGTATAGATAGCAATCCATCCGCCTTCTTTCTTTTTGTTTCTTTTTAAACGTAATATAGAAGATTTTCACTGCAGCCTGTATACATGCCCACATGTGTGATTTTAATATCATGTGACCTGGCTAGCTCTGAGAACAAGTAAATGTTCTCTCCAGCATAAAAGACACAACTGAGCATGTGCAGGTTGGCTACTCTGCCTGTGTTAGACAGTGCAGGAGGGGTGGGATCTGTGCATACAAGATAAAACAACCTTTTTACACAATGCAGAGGATTAACCCCTTAAGTTCCACAGTATAACAATCATGCTATGCTGCATGTATAGATTGATTTTACTGTTGTGGGTTTAGTAACACTTTAACTTTCTTTAAAAAGGTTACCAAGAAATTAATAGTGGGTGCATTTCTCCACCCACTCTATTCAAAACAATAAAAAATGGCTATGAGTGCTTACAGATATCACAATGTCAAAATCATATTTAAAATGTTTAAAAATAGTATAAGGCTCCATTCAGACCTAAGCATACTGCAGCGACACCTGCATCGCATTTTTATAGCTATTTTGTGTATTTTTGTGGCGTGTTTTTGGAGTGGCACCATTCATTTGAATGGGTTTCCCTTTGCTGTAAAAACGCTCCAAAGAAAATCATGTACCAAATTTTGCCGCAGAGCCAGGTGCATTTGGCGCTGCGGTTTTTGCTGGGATTTTAGATGGGATTTTAGATGCTCAACATTTATGGCAAACCCGCACCATGCTTGGGATGCCATTAAGAAATAATTAAATCGGATACCTGTCCTGTGTATTGCTGCAATTCTGGAATTGTGGGCAGAATCACGCGATTACGCCCGCAATTCCAGTACGCTTAGGTGTGTATGGAGCCTTATAACATAGCATGTAATATTATAGTATTTGTTATAGTGTGCAAATATTATTTAATATATTTCACAATTTATAACTAAAATGACACAACTTAATTATTAATAGATTTGATTTATTTTTCCAGAAGCATCATGATCGTGCTTGCATTTTTTTTTTTTAAATGCATCTTAATCACTTGTAGCTAAAGATTGATTGACTGCCTTTTAATAAACATTAGCTTGTACATTGCCACTTGCTGATGAGTGGTTTGTGTGTGCTGCTCTCCACAGACAGAAGACGTCCTGAAGATTGATGGAGGGCCATGCTATTCAAACAGCAGGCGTTGCTGAGACAGAAGCTCTTTGTGCTAGGCAGTCTTGCTGTTGGAAGTCTCCTTTACCTAGTTGCCAGAGTTGGGAGTTTGGATAGGTGAGTACCATTTAGCCAGATTCTTATTTACAATTGGGAACATCATAGCATTTACAGGATTTTATTTGTCTAACAGGTATGTTCATTGAAAATCATATTAACATCTCTAATGTTTTTACATGCTATATTACAAACATGTTCTATTGAAAATCTTAGCATTTTTATTTTATGGTTCTCTTTCTTTAGTTGCATCAATGTGTATTGTGAAATGTAAACCCTTTTCCTGATTCTTCAATAACAAACTAAATGATATGTATGATACAAATTGAATATTTGGAAAGAGTTTCTGTGTTACTACTTTAAAGCGGAGGTCAACAAAAAAAATGGAACCTCCACATTTTGGAACCCTCCCCCCCTCCGGTGTCAGATTAGGCAGATTTCAGGGGGAGAGGGGTGCAGATACCTGGTATCACGCCCCTTCCTGTCCCCCCCCCGCCCCTCTGCTGTCTCCTGGTAAACACACTGGTAACAGAAGACAGCTGGGACCAGTTAGGACAGTAGGGAACCTTTACCGAGGAACGATTGATCGGCTTTGGCTGCCGACATCGCAGGTAAGTGTTCTTTTATTAAAAGTCAGCATCTGCAGTATTTGTAGCTGCTGGCTTTTAATATTGTTTTGACCTCCGCTTTAATTTGTTAAATTGCCCAAGATATATTTACCTTGTCTACAGATAGTCAGGCTGATATGTTTTTACTTTCTATGATTTATATTTATCTATCCATATTATAAATATGATTTATCATACTATTACCAATCCTGTGTATGAACAATTCATGCTCAGGGCTTCAATTCAAGAACTGTATTACCTGGTTAATAAAATTCTCCAATGGTGGGTTTTAATATGCCATACTAATATGGTACATCATAAATTTGATTGTTGTTCTCAGTTGTGCTAATCACTAAAACAAGGCTGAGACTATTTACCAAAATTCAAGAAAAGAAAGCAGTAACCAAAGTAGAGTTGTTGCACACAATGTCCAATCATGTGTGATATTGTGTTCCCTCAGAAAATCAACCATGAAATTTAATTTGGCGTCATGGACAACAACCTGACTTGCTTTTCTGGTTTTTTTTTATTCAACTTTATTAAATAGGCTGCGTGTGTTTTGATTTTCCTAAACCAAAGACTGCACTGTCTATTTTTTTGTACTACCATACTTTAGCATTAATATTTGAACACTAAAACATGCTGAGAACACATTGTGTAGGTGTTTGATTCTGTTATGTCATAAATTCCAAGAGAGGGTTTGTAACAAATGTGTTAAAGGCCAACTCAAGTCTCACACATTTTTTATTCTCTTTATAGTCGTGTAAGCTGGCATGTTATGATTTCTGACTGATGTTTGCTAGAAAATGCCCAAAAATACCTGTTTCTCTCAGTCAAAATGCTGCTTCCTGCTGTCCCCTCCTGGTCTCTCCTGTTCCTGTTTGCAGAGCTGAGTAACAGTAACACCCCTTAGCATAGTACCGAAGAGTCCTCACACAGAATAGTTTCACAGATGAGGGGAGAAGGTGTGTTTGACCAGCTGTTTGTGAATGTTTAAGGCCTGATTCACACCTATGTATTTTTAGTTTTTTTTTTTGCATTTTTCAGATTTGCACTGCAGAATGTGTTCCACTTCCATAGGAAACCATGTTAAATGGACTGTAGTGCAAATCTGCAAAATGCAAAAAGCACAAAAAATGCATAGGTGTGAATCAGGCCTAAGAGCGATAACAAGAAGTGACAGAAGGGGGAACACTGATGGGCAAATATGTGAGTGGGGCACACTCGTGGGCATATATTATGTTAAGGGGGCATGCTGATGAGCACATATTATGTTAAGGGGCACTCTGATGGGAACACCTGATGTGATGGGGACAGCTGCTATATGGGATTTGCACTAAACATTCACAAACAGCTGTGCCACCTTACATCAGGTGTTCTCATCAGAGTGCCCCCTGATGTAAGGTGGCACTCTGATGGGGACACTTGATGTAAGTGGACACCCTGATGGTAATACTTGATGTAAGGGGGCACTCTGATGGGGACACTTGATGTAAGTTGGCACCCTGAGGAGAATACCTGATGTAAGGGGGCACGCTGATGGGGACACTTGATATGAGAGGGTACTCTGATGGTGGCAACTAATTTATGGGGGTAGTCTGATGGGGGAACCCAATGTAATGAATTACTCTGGTAGGGGCAAATTATGTAAGGGGGAACACTATTGAGGACATTTACATTTACATTACCAGAGTTTGTGGAGGAAACAGTAAAAAAAAGTGCCAGAGAGTGCGGCTTGCACCAAAAAAGAGAAAATAGGACACTTCTAGCCGAGGTCCAAATCACAAGTCCGTGCTATGAAAGATTGTACTTTCATAGCACGGACTTGTGATTTGGACCTCGGCCGGAAACATTTTTTATTTACTGGACCTCCTTGAATTGTGATTCACTATCCTGCTCTATACCAAATGTCCTTACTGCCCACCGCTGATATAAAATATACACAATTTTAAAGATATATAAATAAACAATACAGTATATAAATATATTGAAAAAAAGTATATTTAAAGGACTGATTTTGTCCTATGTGTACCTTAAAAGTACTTTTTTTTCAATTTCTCTGTGTTGGTATTGTAATGTAGATATGGCACCCTGTACTACAAGTTCACCTGCACCTGAACCTTATCTGATAAAAATATATAATGTGGGTACTGGTATAGTTTTATGCAATTATCTGCAGAAGGACTGAGGATAACTACAGCACTGACAGAGAAATACAATTCACAACTTAGAGAAATTATGCTTGCCAAGATATCATATAAATATGCACCATTTTTTGCTTGCTGTTTCTGTCACTTTGAAATGTAATTAGTCCTGCTTATCTTTATTTCATTACAGGCTACCACCGATTTGTCCAATTGAAGGTCGATTCAGTCCACAAAGTCCGGATGCGGATACTCTCCGTGCTATGCAGTATAAGAGAGGACTCTTACATGAATTTCGTAAAGGCAATGCAACTAAAGAACAAATTCTTCTCCACAATTTGGTCCAGCAGGTACCAAAGGCAATTATCATTGGTGTGAGAAAAGGAGGAACTAGAGCCTTACTTGAGATGCTCAATCTCCATCCTGCAGTTGTCAAGGCCTCTCAAGAAATACATTATTTTGATAATGATGAGAACTACGCCAAGGGTATTGAATGGTACAGAAAAAAGATGCCCTTCTCTCACCCACACCAAATTACTATTGAAAAAAGTCCAGCATACTTCATCACAGATGAGGTTCCAGAAAGGATTTATAAGATGAACTCTTCCATTAAGTTACTAATCATTGTTAGGGAACCAACGACAAGAGCCATTTCTGACTACACACAGGTGTTGGAGGGAAAAGAGAGGAAGAACAAGACTTATTATAAATTTGAAAAAATGGCCATGGATCCCAACACCTGTGAAGTGAACACAAAGTACAAAGCAGTGAGGACCAGTATCTACACAAAGCATTTAGAGAGGTGGTTGAAGTATTTTCCCATTGAACAGTTTCACATTGTTGATGGGGATCGACTCATCACAGAACCATTGCCAGAACTACAGCTGGTGGAAAAGTTTCTTAATCTGCCACCCAGGATAAGTCAATACAACCTGTATTTTAATGCTACCAGGGGATTTTACTGCTTGCGTTTTAACATTGTCTTTAATAAGTGCCTGGCAGGTAGCAAGGGACGCATACATCCTGAGGTTGACCCCTCAGTTATTACCAAATTGCACAAATTCTTTCATCCTTTCAATCAGAAGTTTTTCCAGATCACTGGCAGGACATTTAACTGGCCCTAATTACTACTGTCTACAACACTATGTGTTGCACAATGCTTTCAGTAAAGTCTATAATAGGACAATTATGCACTTTTCATTGACACGTTTATTAGAATATGTGTTGTTTATTTCTTGAATAAATGTAATTTATGTATGTGACCAAATATTTAAAAGGGATCAGTTTCTACTGTGAAGTGATAAAATAATTACCCTTCCCAAAGTTTTAGCTAAAATCCCTATAACTATTATAAGGGGGAGATATTTCAATATAAAGCTTATTAAAGCAGAACTGTCAGGTTGAAAATAAAAGGATTTATTGTTGAAAACAATAAAACTGTTCTACAACATAAAAACAATGTATTTCCAAACCCAGCACTGTCCTCTGTTGGCAGGACACGTTATAATTGCTACTGGCAAATATGACATACTGTAGTATTAGTTCATTACTACCACATGGATGCATCAGCTGACTTACACACTTTCTGACTTAGCTGCTTTGCATAAGGCAGTTACTGGCTCTAAATTTATGGTCAGGAGAGACAGATCCCATCAGGTGACATATTATATTCCTGGATGTCTATGACTGTGATGTCAGGGAAAAAAAAGACCAGTCCACGGGATATCAAGAAACAGGTTACTTTTTTTTTTTTTTTGCGGATCAATAAAACTAGGTTATGTTTATAGTGTTCAAACGGTGGTCTTTAAATTGTTAGCGCTCTCTAGTTATCTATCCTTATCAACTAAGGGCAATTATGTCATTGGTAGCACATAATAGCATAGGTTGGAATGTCTTGCTGTTTGCACAGTTGCCCCCAGTCCCCTAAGACTAAATACAACAGAGGAGGGGATTCTTTCTGCCACAGCAAGGTTGCATTCAGATAAACTTCATAAGGGACCCTTGAAACATCTTTTCAAAACATTCAAGCAGCCCACCCTTAGCCCTTACTCTTAAAGGGTGTACTCCATATGCACTTCCACATCTATTGGGCTTTCCTCTCATGCCAAACATAGGCTATGTTTATAGATTTTAGATAGTGGTCTTTGAATCACTGTGACTCTCTAGTCATATATGCTATTCAGCTGGTGGCACATGGTAGCATTGAGCTGGAACTTCCATTTTTTTTTTTGCGCAGTTGCTACCAGGCCTCTACAATTAAATACAACAGTAGGAAGGATCCATTTTTATACACCTCTACACAGTAGTGTATTTAGGTTTTGTGCTGCCTTAGGCCTGACTAAACTTGTGGACCCCCTAATTTAAATATGACCCACCCCTTCCTGTCAAGGCCACACCCCTTGCTGTTTAAGAATCGCCCTTCCCTTACTCTATCCAAAATGAAAAAAAAGTGTTCATATAGTTCTACTTTAGGCACAGATTTCTGATAATTTTATAGTGAGGACTAAAAAGAACCATGCCAATGGTGCAGCAGAAAATACATGGAAGGGGACTCTTTCCGTGCTGCCCCCCTGCAATGTGCTGCCCTAGGCCTGGGTGAAACCTTTAAAATGGGTACTTTTCTGCATACGAATCCTATGTGAACATAAACTAAGTAGCAGCGAGCTCTGTTCACTAATCAAAGAGTGAAGAGTAGATGGTAATGGATTGATTGTGTGTAAGCACATGACTTAAAGATGGAACATAGTGGTCTGAAGTGGAATGGAATAGGAGATATTAAGGTAGGTGGACAGAGTATAAAATAAATCAGATGAACAGAGAAAGTGAAGGACTTTATGGAGTAGAGAAAGTTGTGCAGACAGGGTGAGACCACTTTGTAGTCAGAGGAGTTAGAAAAGGGCCTCAAACAGGAAGCTACGTCTGGATTTAGGTTTCAATTTTCATAGGGTAAAAGTGAATACTGACATATATGGTCCAAGGCATCTGTTATTTGATTTAAAGTGGATCATGGACCATAGTCATTTTAATCAACTGCTTTATGCAAAATAGCTATACTCACAACCAATCAAACATATGCATATAAAGGCTAATTGCTTGGTCTTTGTATCAGTATATCTTGCAAAACACATTATAGCCGATTTCATGTTGCAAGCCAATTTAGACTAAAGGCTGGTAACCAAATGCTGTTAGTATCATTCAATATGACCTTTAATAGCTGGACTGCTACATGTAGTCTCCTCAGAAATGCAAATTCCTTTAAAAAAAATTAATATTCCAGATATTTTATAGAAAGTATCTTTGTAAAATGTGTCTAAAGAACACAACAATCTATTATATTGCAGCTTACCATCAGATGTAGAGGATGCACTTGTTTTCATTTATTCAGGCTAGAAACATTTTCAGCAGGCACAGAAAATACCTGTTACTATATAGTGAAATGCTGCACCCCAATTAGTTTCTGTGAGTTTAACTCAAAGCACAAACATTTCTTTCTTGTGTAAACTACTAGTCCCATCTAGTAAAAAATGTATTGAAGAAAGATTCAAAAGGGCACCGAAAGAGGATAGAAGGAAATTCATCCACCAGGAAGACACCCAAATGTGGTAATGTAGTCTCCTTACCCTGCCAATGTGATCACCATTACAGTGATCTCAACGCGCCCGGGGGTTTTAGGTCTCCCTAGACCCTCTGTAAGATGTATGGAGGAGTGCCTAAGATCTCGGATGGTCAGGGAATGAAAAAGAAGGGACCATAGCATAATACCGTAAAGCTGAGTTTTAATGAGCAAAATAGCTATGCACTTACAATTTCGATGATATCTGATTGGGGTTTTTAAAATTACGTCTGCTGGAGAAGCGGCGGCTTCTCCTCTCTTTCTCCTGTGATATAGGCTCCCTATTTCTTTGTCTGAATTTCTCACTTCCTGTTTCTCCTCAGTAAGCTTGCCCCCATGATCTGGCTGGGGGTTAGTCAGCCAGAACAGTTTCCTGAGGAGGAACAGGAAGTGAGAAATTCAGACAAAGATAAATAAAAAATTTAGAAGGGAAATCGAAGAAAAGAAAACAAAAACAATGCACTAGCTTAAAGGAACCTATTTAGGAAATAAAAAATGAACTTTTACAACACCTTTAAACACAAACAGGCAGAAAGTGTGTAATCCACAGGATTACCAGGTGAAAATAAGGCCTACAAAAGCTTGAAGAAAGAAAAGTAATGTAGCCACTACATTTTATGGTCAAGTAAGCCGCAATATATTATATTTTTAGTTTGAGGTATAGATATGCTTAAAAAAAAACAGAGAGAACGGTGATATTGGAGCTGCTATTGTTGACATGTTTTTAAAGTGCAATTTCCAAAGTTGACATGTCCTTCCCTGCCCTACCTCTTGAGTCTGATCTGAACGATGTACTGCAGAATGGAAGTTCAGACATTTGAGACTTCAGTAGCTGCCTCATTGTTGCAGTTCCTAACTCAATAATTAGAGAATCGGGATCAGCAGTTTTTAGAACAAGTAAGCAAGTACAGTTACCATATTTCTACTCTTCTGGATTCACCACTTTTAACTATTGTGCGTTTTCTGTAAATATACACTTTGAGTTATGACTGTATTATTTTACTGAACGCTAGTTTTTGAAATGGCTCACATTTTTTATTTGCCTGTTGTTTTTTTGTTTAAATATTTTATTTTATTTACATATTTTAATCTGCTCCATCTAGTGGCCATCTTTATATCAGGGAACATTGTTAACATCCTGACTATCTTTTACCTAAGAGCAGACGCCATCAAATATCTGCTATTTATACTTTTATTAGCCATAAAAGCTTCCTATGTGCCCCTCTCTGATTTCACATCACTTTGTTACTGACACTTGGTTTTCTCTGACTTCATGGCAAGGCAAGCCACCCCCTGACTGCCTCAGGGCCCAATAAGGGCACCCTTCCTGCACAGTATAAAATTGGTTGTTATGGCTAGGCTATGAGGTCATGGAATGTCAGGTTATGCAAAGAGTAGTAATTATGCAACAAGCAGAAAATCTCAGCTGCTATCATTTTCAATGTTGTGTGCAGTAACCATACATTTGGTTGGCTGCTATGAATTTCTGCACTGTAAACATAGTGATCTTGTTAAACACTTGAGCCCCCAGTGCTGTTTTAACTGGGCTAACAGTTAATTGTCATAGCACCATTTTTAAATGGTACCTGGTCTAGATTGAGCAACCAATGCTAGAAATACCAGACAACAGTGACCTGTTAAAGATGCTCAGTAAGAGTGCTCCATAGCAGCACAGTACAATGCCTTCACATGATCTTTAAATATGAAGTGTTGTGATATCATAGCACTTCACTCCAGAAATCATCTATACCTAGGGCAGAACTGGATTCAACTTTGCCATGATTCGCCTTGCAGCAACATATAAATGGAATGGTTATTTATTGCTGTTTTTTTACAGTGAGCACTTGGTCAACATTTCATGGGGGCTGAATCAGCTGTCTCAAAGAAAAAAGTGTAGAAAATGAATTTAAAAAGATAGGAAATTAAATAAATCAATCACAAAAAGAAAAACATTTATTCTCCTATTTTAATCCCAAGGCCCCAACAATTACATTGAAGGCTCTGAAAGTAATTTGCGTTTATTATTGGAGCATTAAATGCTCACGTGACTGCAACGTCATTTGGAATTTTGCAAAATTGGGAAAAAAATTCTGTTAATTTGCATCTGCACAAACTCGACTTGTTCTTATTTAATGCTATAATAAAGCTGAACTCCAGGTAAACGGACAAATACACAATGAAATACATATAAAGGAACTTTTTTATCTGCCAAAGGATTTTTATTTCTGCATATCCAGTTCCAATATTTACACAGCTCTGCCACACCACACAGCCTGTCTGCCAAGGTAGAAGTTGTAAGTTTGCTCTGAAATCTGATGCATTTAGTAGATCTTACCCCTATACATGGTCTCATCTGAGCCACTAACTAAACTTATGTCAGTTCCTAAACCCCTAATGGGTTCCCAAAAAAATAAAAACACGTAGCTCTTATACGTTGCATGCATTCTATCAGCTATCAGCCTTTTCACCCAGCAGAAGGCTCCTAAAGCAGAGAGAGACAGAAAGACCGAGTGAGCCTTGAACATCAGTAAGCTCAGACATATAAGACCCTGTGGACAGCTAATTGGTAAGGTCTAGTTACCAGATAAGATGTGAATATAGGATCTAGGACTAGATGCTTTATCCAACCCAAGGCCCGACAAAGCCTCCAGGCTTTTGGAGCCAGATCAGAACTTATTATCTGAAGTATTTCCAAAATGAAAAAGAAAAACACTCTGGTACTCAAGGGGGGTAAAGTGGAGCAAGGGCTCTGTGACTCAAGTGCTCTTCTCTGTCTTAATCCTATTATACCTACTAGCTTATTTTGAAGAGCAGTAATAAAGTTTATTCTGGTAGAAGGTGATTTTTAAGGCCATAAAGACAAGCAATAAAGCACAACTGAATGTTTCTCTTAGGTAATCAAGAGTCCCAAAACACTAGGAAGTAGTATGTACCCTAAGTAAACATATGTCCACCACCTCCATATTTACACACTCTCCAGATAAGTCCGCATTTAGGCTACCCGTACATGGGTTTTAATTCAATGACTTACATCCCATCATCTATATTTAGGTGTTTATTAAACATTCAGACCAGCATACAATTTTACAAAATTCCTTATATTTCTATGCACCTGCATTTTGCTAGGCATCTTACTGGCTTCTATTCACTGGGGCATAAACCTTCACATGAGTAAGTGGTTTCACAGGCCGCGTACACAGGACCAAATACATCTGTTCAAATCGGTCTGGCAGACCAATTTGAACAGATTTGTCTGCTGGGATGTATTGGTTTGATCGCTGTACACACGATCAAACCAAAATCCCCGCCGGCAGCGGTGACGTGGCGGTGACGTTGACGCCGCCACGTCACCGCACCAGGAAGTAAAACACTTCCGCGCATGCGTCGAATCCATTCGACGCATGTGCGAGCAGATATGTCTGCTGGTTAGCGTACTAACCAGCAGACATGTCGGACGGACGGATTCCCAGCCGACAGATTTTAAAGCATGTTTTAAAATCTGTCGGCTGGCCAAATCTGTCTGTCCGCCCGTACACACAATCGAATCTGTCTGCTGAAACGGTCTGGCAGACTGTTTTCAGCAGATAGATTTGATCGTGTGTACGCGGCCTGAGATGTAATTCTACGCTGGCCGCTAGGTGGCGTTCCCGTCGATTTCAGCATCAAATATGCAAATGAGCATGATACGCCAATTCCCGAATGAAGTTGCGCGCCGTCGACGTAGTTTGCGTACGCGTAAGGTTATCTTGTTATATCAGGGGTAACCTTGTGAAGGTCCAGCGGAAGCCATGTTAAGTATAGACGTCGGGACAGCGTCGTGTTTTTCCGTTGTTTACGTCGTTTGCGTAACTCGTCACGTATAGGCCTTTACGTTAATTACATTGCCGTCAAAATCAATATATTTGCTGTGTACTATGGAGCATGCGCAGTGGGCTACGTTTAGGGCCGGCGCATGCGCAGCACGCCCCCCACCTTCCCTATTTGAATTACGTGGGGATACGCCGTCCCATTTTTGCTACGCCGCCTCAAATTACAGAGCAAGTGCTTTGAGAATACGCCACTTGCTCCTGTAAGTTGCGGCAGCGTAGTGTAAATAGGATACCCTACACCGCCGCAGAATCTACATGAATCTGGCCCTCTGGTTTTAAACAATGTGGACAATGATTCAAAGCAGCTTGTGGTATGGATGTCTTCTTCTTCTGTAGGCACAGACAAACTTAAATGAGATTTCCACTTTTTTCAATAAAAAAAGAAAATAAATAAATGCACCTATTTGGCGAAAAGCAAATGTGCAGTTATTATTTTTTTGCATTTGAGCCTGCAAAGCGTTGCATTCACGATCAGTGAATCACAGGTGCAATGTTCTGGCTCCTGAAAACGATTTCTCCAGCCCTTGCTGGAGAAGGAGTCTTCAGCTAAAGAGCTGGAGGAAGTATCAATGGACATTGTCGTACTTGTGCTCCATTAAGAACAAGTCTCTCTACTGTGGGGGCAGAATTTTCATTCACAACTTCAGTAAAAAATTTACAAAAATCTGCAGAGATTAGAACCCCACAAACCTGTAAAGGAAAGGGGGGATTGGGAGGCTGTGCATGCTGATCATGGTTCATGTTACACTGTAAATATGGGTGTAACATGAAACATGGTTAGAATGATGGAGTTATCTTTTATGAAAAACAGGTTGTTTTCAAAGCACGGGCAACAAGGTCAATTTTTGTTTGGTTGGTATTTCTGGGTATTATAAAATACAGCAAAACCATAAACTGCTTATACGCCCCTAGATCAGTTAACCTGAGTTTTACCTTTTGTGGCAAAGGGCAGTCTTATTTGCAGCTGGCAGAAGTCCAAGCAAGTGGTGGTCTCTTTTATAGTGCAGGGGTTGTTAGAAAGGCTGAATTAACATATGTAGTAATAGAGACCTTTGCAGGAGGTTTTAATCGTTGCCTAGTGCCTAAACTACTGGGCAGATGTCAGGGGGAGTGCAGTGTGCTAAAGTTGGCAAACCATTAATTGAATGTTCATGTCTTGCAAATGTAATGCATACATCAAATTCTACTCCAACATCATGGGCATTTATCATTTGTATGAATTAAGCCAAACGGAGCCACATGTGCACTGACTGAGCCCACAAACATCTTTATTCCTGAGTTCCCAATATTCAAGGAGATAATTATTGGATAGAAATGTTGTTGGAAGTTCATCCAAGTTCTGAATTCTAGCAGATATTGTCTAACACAAGCCTTTCCTGCAGATGATCTGCATGCGTATGGGCACCTTATAATAAAAAATGTTAAATATTTCCAGTGAAGAGATAATACTATTTTCATATTAATCAAACAGTGCGTGTGTCTTTTCCTGTTCCAAAGTTCCTGTGGTGAATTTGCACTAGTAGTTCATAGTACAAGTATCTGTCACTCGTAGCATGTTGACTATATCAGAAGACATACTGTATCATTCCCCCCAACACGTGTTTGTCTACTGGAAGAATATGATGTATATATTGTAAATTTTATTGTACATATCGGTTTCACATTAAGTAATTATATTTTGTAAAACTAAGTATGACTCTTTAAATTATTGTGAAAAGTTTTATTGTGGCTATTTAAAATGGAATGAATTAAATCACTAAATGTAGATTTCTTTGCATTTGCCTCTCCTTTATGGACACTGCTAAAAATAAACAAGGGAAAATTACTGTCTTCTTTTAATGAGTTGAATGGCGTTTTTTGCATAAGAGTGAAGAAAAATTATGTGTGGTAACCAAGAAAAATCAACCAAACTGTACTTTTCAACATTGCATGGTAGTTTGAACAATGGGAAATTATTGGCAAATAGCTGATATGGTTTAGTAAAAGCATAACCAGATACTGGGCACTGCACCAAACCTCTGCCTTCTGGTATTCACAGGCCATTCAGGTGCTGGTTCCTTGCAGCTAGTCTCTGCTACAACAAGGAATATTGAAAAATAAGAGTCACATGCTCAGTTCTAAATTCATCTTGGTGCCTTATGCCCCGTACACACAATTGAAATTTCTGATGGAAAAAGTCTGATGGACTTTTTCCATCAGATTTTCCGATCGTGTGTAGCCCCAGCTGAGGTTTTTCAACGGAAATTCCGATGAATTCCATCAGACTTAAGATGAAGAACATGTTCTATATTTTTCTGATGGAATTCTGTCGAAACTCTGATGTGATTTGGCCAGGCAAAAGCCAGATCGTCTGTACACTTTTAAGTCAGCTATATACAGAGTACATTTCCTTCAGGAAAATAAATTTGCACGATTCCCCTACCAACAAAGACAGTGTTGACAGGGGAATCCCTCCCACCGAGCCAAAGTGTTGTGGTATGGTTTCTCATAGGTGTACCTTGTCTTAAAGCAGAACTAAACCCTCCTATCATTTACAGATATCTGCTGCCATCTTAGTCTCTGTTTGATTTTCAGTTTACATGGTGCTGTACAAGTGATAAGATACCAGTCATTTTTTGGCTGGAGAGATTGGTTCAGAGCTAACCAACTAAACTATTCCTAGAAGCTTTACTCACACCAACTGGGTGTATCACACCCTTCACAAACACAAACAACATATAAAACCTACACATGTGCAGCACTCCCACTAACTGAAAAAATATAAAAAATATATATATATATACACAGTATCTCACAAAAGATAACAATGTCAATTTGCTGTCCCCTCAAAATAACTCAATACTCAGCCATTGCTGTCTACAACAAAAGTGAGTACACCCCTAAGTGAAAATGTCCAAATTGGGCTCAAAGTGTCAATATTTTGTGTGGCCGCCATTATTTTCCAGCACCGCCTTAACCCTCTTGGGCATGGAGTTCACCAGAGCTCCACAGGTTGCCACTGGAGTCCTCTTCCACTCCTCCATGACGACATCACAGAGCTGGTGGATGTTAGAGATCTTGAGTTACTCCACCCTCCATTTGAGGATGCCCCACAGATGCTCAATAGGGTTTAGGTCTGGAGACATGCTTGGCCAGTCCATCACCTTTACCCTCAGCTTCTTTAGCAAGGCAGTGGTCGTCTTGGAGGTGTGTTTGTGGTCATTATCATGTTAGAATACTGCCCTGCAGCCCAGTCTCCGAAGGGAGGGGATATGTTTGGATTCAGTATGCCACATTACATTTTGGCATTCATGGTTCCCTCAATGAATATGCAGCTCAAGACCATTACACTCCCACCACCACTTGACTGTAGGTAAGACACACTTGTCTTTGTACATCTCACCTTGTTGCAGCCACACATGCTTGACACCATCTGAACCAAATAAGTTCATCTTGGACTCATGAGACCACAGGACATGGTTCCGGTAATCCATGACCTTAATCAACTTGTTTTTAGCAAACTGTTTGTGGGATTTCTTGTGCATCATCTTTAGAAGAGGCTTCCTTCTGTGACGACAGTCATGCAGACCAATTTGATGTAGTGTGCGGCGTAAGTTCTGAGCACTGACAGGCTGACAACTTCAACCTCTGCAGCAATGCTGGCAGTACTCATACTCTATTTCCCAAAGACAACCTCTGTATATGATGCTGAGCACATGCACTTAACTCCTTTGGTCGACCATGGCGGGGCCTGTTCTAAGTGGAACTTGTCCTCCTAAACTGCTGTATGTTCTTGGCCACCATGCTGCAGCTTAGTTTCAGGGTCTTGGCAATCTTCTTGTAGCCTAGGCCAGGGGTCTCCAAACGTTCTAAACAAAGAGCCAGTTTACGGTCCTTTAGACTTTAGGGGGGCTAGACTAGGGCCATTGGGAGTAAAAAATGCCCTGGTGTCCAGTGGGAGTAAATACCATTTCTTTGGTGACAGTGGGAGGACTAGTGCCCCATCACTGGTGTTAATGGAAAGAATTGGTGTCAGTTGGTGGAATAGTGCCCCATTGGTGTCAGCAACAAGAATAACGCCCCATTTAAATTGGATGGAATAATGCCCCAAGGTCCGAATTAAGGCAAGCAACGGGCCACATCCGGCTCCAGGGCCGCAGATTGGAGACCCCTGGCCTAGGCCATCTTAATGTAGAGCAACAATTCTTTTTTTCAGATCCTTAGAATATTCTTTGCCATGGGGTGCCATATTGAAGATCCAGTGACCAGTATGAGAGAGTGAGAGCAATAACACCAAATGTAACATACCACCTGCTCCCCATTCACACCTGAGACCTTGTAACACTAACGAGGCACATGACACCGGGGAGGGAAAATGGCTATATATGCCCAATTTGCACATTTTACACTTAGGGGTGTACTCACTTTAGTTGCCAGTGGTTTAGACAATAATGGCTGTGTGTTGAGTTATTTTGAGGGGACAGAAAATATACACTGTTATAAAAGCTGTACACTCACTACTTTACATTGTAGCAAAGTGTCATTCTCTTGATGAGCTTCAAGAGGTAGTTACCTGAAATGGTCTTCCAACAGTCTTGAAAGAGTTCCCAGAGATGCTTAGCACTTGTGTGAGATTATATTTATATATATATATATATATATATATATATATATATATATATACACACACACATGCCTGTATATACAGTGCCTTAAAAAAAAGTATTCATATCCCTTGACATTTTCCAAATTTTGTCATGTTACAAGCAAAAATGTTAATGTATTTTATATATATACAGTACAGACCAAAAGTTTGGACACACCTTCTCATTCCATGAGTTTTCTTTATTTTCATGACTATGAAAATTGTAGAGTCACACTGAAGGCATCAAAATTATGAATTAACACATGTGGAATTATACATAACAAAAAAGTGTGAAATAACTGAAAATATGTCATATTATAGGTTCTTCAAAGTAGCCACCTTTTGCAGCAGACACATCTCTAGAACAGCTGTTAAGAGGAGACTGTGTGAACCAGACCTTCATGGTAGAATATCGGCTAGGAAACCACTGCTAATGAAAGGCAACAAGCTGAAGAGACTTGTTTGGGCTAAGGAACACAAGGAATGGACATTAGACCAGTGGAAATCTGTGCTTAGGTCTGATGAGTCCAAATGTGAGTTCTTTGGTTCCAAACCCTGTGTCTTTGTGCGACACACAAAAAGGTGAACGGATGAACTCTACGTGAAGCATGTAGGAGGAGGTGTGATGGTGTGGGGGTGCTTTGCTGGTGACACTGTTGGGGATTTATTCAAAACTGAAGGCATACTGAACCAGCATGGCTACCACAGCATCTTGCAGCGGCATGCTATTCCATCCGGTTTGCGTTTAGTTGGACCATCATTTATTTTTCAACAGCACAATGACCCCAAACACACCTCCAGGCTGTGTAAGGGCTATTTGACCAAGAAGGAGAGTGATGGGGTGCTGCGCCAGATGACCTGGCCTCCACAGTCACCGGACCTGAACCCAATCGAGATGGTTTGGGGTGAGCTGGACCACAGAGTGAAGGCAAAAGGGCCAACAAGTGCTAAGCATCTCTGGGAACTCTTTCAAGACTGTTGGAAGACCATTTCAGGTAACTACCTCTTGAAGCTCATCAAGAGAATGCCAAGAGTGTGCAAAGCAGTAATCAAAGCAAAATGTGGCTACTTTGAAGAACCTAGAATATGACATATTTTCAGTTGTTTCACACTTTTTTGTTATGTATAATTCCACATGTGTTAATTCATAGTTTTGATGCCTTCAGTGTGAATCTACAATTTTCATAGTCATGAAAATAAAGAAAACTCTTGGAATGAGAAGGTGTGTCCAAACTTTTGGTCTGTACTGTGTATATATATATTTATATATATATATATATTTATAAATATATATATATATATATATATATATATATATATATATATATATATATATATATATATATATATAATATATATATTGTAGTAGTCTGGTACTCCAGGGGTGTGGTGACCCAGGGTTCTCAACCGCTCTGGTTGAGGGGCTCCAGGAAACAAGTAGTTTACAGAGGAAACTGGCGTTTCAGTTCTCTCATTTAATAAAGTCCACTTTGGGACCTGGAGCCCGGGGATTTCAAAGAGATCTGGGTGGGATGAAATCCCCAGTCCTGGGTCCATATTTTCAGATGGATCAGCACACTGATTGTGCAGGTGTGTGTGGGCCTG
Source organism: Rana kukunoris (assembly GCA_029574335.1). Taxonomy (NCBI): domain Eukaryota; kingdom Metazoa; phylum Chordata; class Amphibia; order Anura; family Ranidae; genus Rana; species Rana kukunoris. The sequence continues at coordinate 312,717,503 of CM056052.1, read as the reverse complement.
ATAGGAAACTCAGGACCAGCATTCTGGGCTCCACTCTCCCGAGGAGTCCAGGCTTGCAAGGGAGAACCCCAGAGAGTGCAGGTGTGCATGGAATAAGCTTGAGAGTGCAGGCTGCACGGTGAGAAACCCCAGAGACCTGAGTGAGGTTGCTGACAGTAGTCAGGAAGGTTCCATGCTGGAGCCTAAGCATTTGGGCTACTGCTGAGGAGAGCCAGGTGCCTTGGTATTTTCTTTGCACGTATAAGCCAGGAGGCTGAAGCTATCTTTTTGTGTGGATAGTGAAAACCTCTGCGTAGGAAACCTACGTTTGGACTTTTGTTTATTTTTGCTTTTTTTCAATAAAAGTGGGCCAACAAGCCCTTAAAGACAGTTCCTGACTGGATCACTGAAACGCTTATCCCACTTGAGCTAAACAACCCCCAATATTACAAGTGGTGGAGAATGCGGGCATGTTGGCGATTTTTGATGGTTTGGTTACCATGGGTGACAACAAAAACAATGGTAGACCTGGTGGTCTTGGTCAAGTTGATATGGTTGTAGAAAACCCTGAAAATGGTAGTGAGACAGGTAATGATATGTTTGACACAGAGGTAAAAGGTATAGCAGAATTATGCCCCCTACAGGTTCAGATGGGTAATTCTGAGGAAGGTTTCCTGAGGTTTGAGGAACTTCTAGGATCTGAGAAGGATCCTGGTAAACAATGGTCAGAAGGAAATGGCCCAAAGCTTAGCAAGGTGTCACATGACTTAAAAACCCCAGAGTGGCGAGATAGTCAGGATGTCCTTCAGAGGGAGACTAGGACGAGGCCGCAGTCTTATGAAGGTGTTGGTGATGAAACTGACAGAACGAAGCATGCAGTGTACATGGGGAAACAAGTGATGCTAAGTTTGGACAGTAAGCGGGTGCCCGTACATAGAGCTCAGAGAGGGACCAGTGTCACCCCAATAAAAGAGCCCCCGCTTATCGCTAAACAAAGGTTTAAAAATCTGATCCCTTCCAAATTAAATGAAGGGAAAAGGGGTGGTCTATCGGAAATTGAGGAAGCCCTTGGTAACCTTAATGGTATCGGACCCTCAAAGCTCAGAAATCACCCTTGGGTGCAAAAAGGTGCCAAGAGTAGTAAACTCCCTACTGATGAGGTGACTAGTGTAGGTCCAAGGGAAATGGGAAGACGGTACTTTTGGAAGCGTACACGTAAAAAGGCGTGGGAGTGTCTTTGCAGACCCCGAGTAAATGTAGCAGGGGGACGCGGAGAAAGTCACCTGATGGGACAAGGTTTGGCCCATGTGAATGGTAGCTTGCGTGGTCAAGTGAGGTTGTACTGGTGTGTTCCGCCCTCTGGGTCGAAACAAGGGGGGGGGATATGTAGTAGTCTGGTACTCCAGGGGTGTGGTGACCCAGGGTTCTCAACCGCTCTGGTTGAGGGGCTCCAGGAAACGAGTAGTTTACAGAGGAAACTGGCGTTTCAGTTCTCTCATTTAATAAAGTCCACTTTGGGACCTGGAGCCCGGGGATTTCAAAGAGATCTGGGTGGGATGAAATCCCCAGTCCTGGGTCCATATTTTCAGATGGATCAGCACACTGATTGTGCAGGTGTGTGTGGGCCTGATAGGAAACTCAGGACCAGCATTCTGGGCTCCACCCTCCCGAGGAGTGCAGGCTGCACGGTGAGAAACCCCAGAGACCTGATTGAGGTTGCTGACAGGAGTCAGGAAGGTTCCATGCTGGAGCCTAAGCAGTTGGGCTACTGCTGAGGAGAGCCAGGTGGCTTGGTATTTTCTTTGCACGTATAAGCCAGGAGGCTGAAGCTATCATTTTTTGTGTGGACAGTGAAAACCCCTGCGTGGGAAACCTATGTTTGGACTTTTGTTTATTTTTGCTTTTTTTTCAATAAAAGTGGGCCAACAAGCCCTTAAAGACAGTTCCTGACTGGCGTGGATCACTGAAACGCTTATCCCACTTGAGCTAAACAACCCCCAATATTACAAGTGGTGGAGAATGCGGGCATGTTGGCGATTTTTGATGGTTTGGTTACCATGGGTGACAACAAAAACAATGGTAGACCTGGTGGTCTTGGTCAAGTTGATATGGTTGTAGAAAACCCTGAAAATGGTAGTGAGACAGGTAATGGTATGTTTGACACAGAGGTAAAAGGTATAGCAGAATTATGCCCCCTACAGGTTCAGATGGGTAATTCTGAGGAAGGTTTCCTGAGGTTTGAGGAACTTCTAGGATCTGAGAAGGATCCTGGTAAACAATGGTCAGAAGGAAATGGCCCAAAGCTTAGCAAGGTGTCACATGACTTAAAAACCCCAGAGTGGCGAGATAGTCAGGATGTCCTTCAGAGGGAGACTAGGACGAGGCTGCAGTCTTATGAAGGTGTTGGTGATGAAACTGACAGAACGAAGCATGCAGTGTACATGGGGAAACAAGTGACGCTAAGTTTGGACAGTAAGCGGGTGCCCGTACATAGAGCTCAGAGAGGGACCAGTGTCACCCCAATAAAAGAGCCCCCGCTTATCGCTAAACAAAGGTTTAAAAATCTGATCCCTTCCAAATTAAATGAAGGGAAAAGGGGTGGTCTATCGGAAATTGAGGAAGCCCTTGGTAACCTTAATGGTATCGGACCCTCAAAGCTCAGAAATCACCCTTGGGTGCAAAAAGGTGCCAAGAGTAGTAAACTCCCTACTGATGAGGTGACTAGTGTAGGTCCAAGGGAAATGGGAAGACGGTACTTTTGGAAGCGTACACGTAAAAAGGCGTGGGAGTGTCTTTGCAGACCCCGAGTAAATGTAGCAGGGGGACGCGGAGAAAGTCACCTGATGGGACAAGGTTTGGCCCATGTGAATGGTAGCTTGCGTGGTCAAGTGAGGTTGTACTGGTGTGTTCCGCCCTCTGGGTCGAAACAAGGGGGGGGGATATGTAGTAGTCTGGTACTCCAGGGGTGTGGTGACCCAGGGTTCTCAACCGCTCTGGTTGAGGGGCTCCAGGAAACGAGTAGTTTACAGAGGAAACTGGCGTTTCAGTTCTCTCATTTAATAAAGTCCACTTTGGGACCTGGAGCCCGGGGATTTCAAAGAGATCTGGGTGGGATGAAATCCCCAGTCCTGGGTCCATATTTTCAGATGGATCAGCACACTGATTGTGCAGGTGTGTGTGGGCCTGATAGGAAACTCAGGACCAGCATTCTGGGCTCCACCCTCCCGAGGAGTGCAGGCTGCACGGTGAGAAACCCCAGAGACCTGATTGAGGTTGCTGACAGGAGTCAGGAAGGTTCCATGCTGGAGCCTAAGCAGTTGGGCTACTGCTGAGGAGAGCCAGGTGGCTTGGTATTTTCTTTGCACGTATAAGCCAGGAGGCTGAAGCTATCATTTTTTGTGTGGACAGTGAAAACCCCTGCGTGGGAAACCTATGTTTGGACTTTTGTTTATTTTTGCTTTTTTTTCAATAAAAGTGGGCCAACAAGCCCTTAAAGACAGTTCCTGACTGGCGTGGATCACTGAAACGCTTATCCCACTTGAGCTAAACAACCCCCAATATTACAATATATATATATATATATATTCACACACAAACACACACAGAATCTCACACAATTCTAGACGAAATGCACCGCACCCACAGCACAGTAGTGTCCCATAGGATTTAAAAGGAAACATTTTTATTGCGTTTGTCTTGCAAGGTAATACACGCAGGAAAAATGTATCAGTGTAAAAGGGGCATCAGAAAATTTAAAATTATAAAATTATAAATAAACGTGTGTCCATGTGCATAAATCAAAAAAGTGAATACTCCAGAGGTGACACTCAATTCCTTCTCTTCTCCGCAAACCACCACCTTGTTAATCCATCGCTTGTACTCGTGTGTTGACAAACTGGATGCTTACCCTTAAAGGTGGACCTCCTAAACTTCAGGAGGTCTTATGCCGCGTAGACACACGATCCTTTTTCGGCATTAAAAAAAAACAAAGTTTTTCGGCATGTAGAAAAAAACCAAGTTTTTCCAACTTCATCATTAAAACGATGTTGCCCACACACCATCGTTTTAAAAAAATGCTCTAGCAAAGC